>CM077351.1:9215694-9876022 GCA_039655645.1 Ammopiptanthus mongolicus | reverse complement strand
GTGTATACAACCCCACTAAACTTCAGCCATTTGCAAATAGGCACCTTCAACTATTTTTTCTTCTCCATTAATCCTTAAACTTCTACTATTAGTGAAATTGACTCTTTAAATATTTTTTTGTTTCAATTAGTCCTTACACTCGTACTTAATTAAATATATTAACATGAATTTGTTGATTTATGAAACATTTTCTTGCCTCAACCAGCTCAATTATTTTAGGAAAGTACTAAATGCACATAAATTTCAAATATATAAAGTGGTATAAAATTATGAAATTGTTTTTGTATCTATACTAAAAGCTAATATAAGGATTGATTTTATTAAGAGTAGAAATTCAAGGACTAATTGGGACGAAAAATAATTGAAGGATCAATTTCACTAATAGTATTAAGTTTAAGGACTAATTGGAAAGAAAAAAATAGTTGAAGGTACCAATTTATAAATTGACTAAAGTTTAGGAGTTGTATACACTTTTTCCAATATTAATTGATTAATTGACCTACTTAACACAAATATTTCTTGGAAGAAGCATAAACTAGGAGTGGAAGTAGCAAAAGACAGGAAGAAAGAAGAAGACAGAATCACACTAATACAAGACTCCCAAAGCAGCACACGTATTGCCTTATGTCTTTTCACCATTTCACACAGGCAGTTTTCTGCTTTGATTTCACTGAACTCTCTCTCTATATATATCTAAACCCCTCCTTAAATAAAGCCAAAGCAAAATAGCATTTTGGCATACCCCATTAAAAAAAAAAGCCTACTACTTTCTCCTAATTCAAACAACAACATCTAGCTATAGCCATGGCCACTTCACTTCTCTTCAAGGCCTCTGACCAAAGCAGCAAACATGATGATCAGAACATGAAAATGAAACCCCTTTGTGATTCTCATGAAGAAACAAAAGGTGAACCTTGCAGAAGCAGTAGAGGAAGAAAGGCCAATGGGAAGGGTCCAAAGAAACAACCCCAGAGAGGGTTGGGTGTGGAAAAGTTGGAGCGCCTTAGAGTTCAAGAGTACTTGATGAAGATGAATGAAACATGTGGGGTGCCAACCTTCCCTGATCACCTTCCAATGCTGCCTTTCACTGTCCAAGACCCCTTTAGCAGTAGTGGTAGTAGTAGTACTAGTGTACCAGTGAGGTATGGTGGTGCAGCAGCAGCAGCATCAAACCATGTCCATGGTGTGGTACAGTGTCATCAACAAGTGATTAATGGAAGTGCTATTTCTGTGTGGGGTCAGGGTCCTTTCATAGGGAATAAGAGTGGGTTGAATATGGCAAGTGGGGGTGTTGGAGCTTGTTCTGGTATTTGTGGTGGAGGGCTTGTGCCTAATCAGCTTAGGGTGGGTTCCTATGGATCTGGGGCTCCACTTTGGAGTCCTTTGGTTGGAAGCCCTTTGGAGACCTCCAAAGAGCTCTCTTCAATGCCAAATATGCATTTTGAACCTCAATGTTTTGATATTTGCCTCAAGGTACTCCCTTTTCAATGTGCTTCACTTCATTTCATGGCACAAATAATATAAAGTGATCATTATATTAATTCTCTTTCATGTCCAACAAATCATGAATCTCATTAATGGATTGTCTTTAAAAATGTTTTATCCTCATCCCACTTTCCTTTTCCCTTTCTGTTGATCCTGTTGATTGATATATAGTGAATAATTCTGTTCATTGTTTGTTAATTAAGTATCTATCTACACAATATTATTGTAATTTGTGTCAGAAATCACGTTTCAACGAGGTCAATGTAAAAGGATCAAATGCAAGAAGCGACATGCCTTTTGAGATATGCCCCATGAATGGTCCTGATTTTCTTGGACTTATTCCTCTACCTTCAGCCCCAAACCTTGTTGGGGAAACCAGTGATTTCTATAACAAACTGGCTAGGCATGATGCTGCTGCTGCTAATGCTACAACCAATCTTGATGAGGTAGCTAGATTAATTCATACCTATATATTTATTTATTTGATGATGGTTGCATATATTTAATGTAATAGTTAAAAAAAGTCTACACAGTTTGGAAGATCATAACTGGGTTTATGAATTGATTGGGTTTTCTTGTTTTGTTAGTGTGTAGAGGTTGTTGCAGTTCACAGGAGGGGAAACTCAGTGAGTGGAAAAGTTTTCATGGAATATGAGTTCTTCCCAGGAAAAGATGGCATAGGCACTACTTCCAAGGGGCTGGAATTGTCCACAATTGCAGTAGGTGGTGAAGCTTCTCCTATGCTTGCTACAGCCTATGGAGATACTGCTTCTAATTCTATTGATTTGTCTCTGAAGCTTTCACACTAGAATCAGAAAGAGGGCCCCTTTTTTTGTTGTATGCCCCAAGTACAGCTTTTCTGTTTAATTTCCTTTTGTTGTTAGACTAATACCTAGCAAAACAGTTTCTATGTATGCCCTCCTTCGGAAAATCCCCCTCTATATATCCTTTCTAAGATTATGTCATTTAATATTTTCTTACACAATTTTCTCTTCTTAATTTGTTTCATATTCTTAATTTCTAATATATGGTATATTCACATCGACATTTATATTCTATGGACAAGTATATGCAAAGAGAAATGTGGATTTTAAGTCCATTTTTACAAGTTTAAACAAGGAACAGACAGAGAACAATAATACACATAATCAACTTAAACAACTTTCTGGGCTCAAAACCCTAGCAAGTGTTCCATACGGTTAAGTGTTAACACTTTGCAGGCTTCTCTCTATTTTTTTTTTTTTACTTTAATATATGTTGGAGAGGTTTTCTGTTTTAGAGTTAGTTTTACATCTTTTATGTGCTGAAACACATGGCTGGCATCTCTGTCTTACCGTTTATGGGAGTCAAGTAATGCCTTTAGAGAGTGCCCCAAAAAACGTGTAAAAAAGATATCATCTGGCAACTACGGCTATAGGCATAAAAGCTGCAAAATAAATGAAGGGTTTTGCTCACAATTACCCTCCTTATTGGAACTGAAGGTGTTTATTAAAGAAGTTAAAATAAGATGTTTTGAATGAAAACAAACCATACAATACATTAAAAATTGAAAAAGCTTTACTTCTTTATTTAACACTTTTTATTTTGATGATTTCCTTTAGGTCACCTGTAAGCAAAACCCATAAATTAGGATACCAAAAAATAATTGAAAACAAGAAGCAAGCAACTACTCATTAAAAAAAAAAAAAAAAAAAAAAAACAATAATAAGCTACTATCTGAGCATGTTATGGAGAAAGACACTCACAGTTAAGCACCCTTGTTTCATTTTGCCATAGTAGTAGTGAGTAGTGACTAGTGAAGTGAGCTGGAAGAGTGGCTGCTGATGAGTAGTGAGTGGTAACTATATTGTATGCAGCAGCAGCACCAGTCGAGGCTATGTTTGAAGCCAATGTCAGTACAACTCTGTGATGAGTATAAATATGTTCAGGCAAGAAGGCAGGTGAGTGTCAGTAGAAGTAAGGATGTGGAAGCTTTTTTCTACTTCTTTTTTTGATTGGGTGCTTTATCATCTTGTCTTACAAATGGCCAGCTTTTCCTTTTCTCTTCCCTCTTGCTTGCTATTGTATTTTTGGTAATACTGCTCGGTGATCACTTCTCTCTTTCTCTCTCTTACTCACAGTTTAAAGATACACACACACACACTAACTCTCCTCTCTTAGTTTTTAGTTGTTGTATACATCTGAGGCATAAGATATTTAAGAATAAGATAATAATTAACATCCAATACCTATGTCTAGCAAGGCACATAAATTTTACAGGTACGTAATAAAAGTGATGCCTTTTGTTACGAGTTGTGGTCTAATCCAATAAATATTATTATATCATTGGGGAGAGAAGAAGGGACTTGTTGTAGCATGTTTAGTTTAGCTTTTAGAAACTCCTACACCATTTTTAGAGCTTCTGCCAAAATCATAGTTTGGTTTCATCTGGGAAGCGAAAAGGGGTTTTTATTGACACTTTCCCAACATATAATATCCATGCAACCATGATCTCTTTGAAGTGTGTAACTGATTGTTCATTATATGTTGTATTTTATGTAACATGTATTCTGGTAATTAAGAAAACCTCAAGTAGGGTTTTATTGCTGATTGGCATTTGAATTGATCCCCTTTTTCCTTTTTTTCGGTAATTAAAAAATGGCCATATCTGATGATATCACCGACATGAATTAGAATCAAATTTGAAATTGAATTGTTGCATAACGTTGCATGCATAATTACTTAAACAGGCAGTTATGAGAGAAAAGAAAGCCATGAGTATCATCGATCGGTTGTCTCAAATTAAAATGATTTTATTCGTTGCAAACAATGATGGAATTATCATATGTTATGGAGCTCATCCTGAAGTCATAGGAGGGACAAAAAGAGAGAGTAGTGTCATACTAATAATAATGCAAGAAAAGAGGGCGCCTACGAGTTTCAGCTAAATGGTAACCTAACAGAAACGGTAAAAATGGGTCAAAAAGCGTGAAAGGCATAATTTTTATCCACCATTAACTGCATCCCAAGTTAACATGGACAAACTCCAGAACTTCTAGGGGTCATATTCATTTAGTGGCTAAAACACCTTGTTTTCACAATCATGAATGAGCAAGAATCACAAGTTGCTGGGGTCAATGGTAAAACAAAAACAAAAAAGTAATGAAGAAATGGAGACTTTTCTAAATAGTATTTAATATAATGGACTTTCAATGTAAAGATTTTTTACACTATCCATCAATTATATATTGTTTGTCACAACATTAAAAATGTTACCGTACTTATCTTAAAAGTCATATATGGGATGATGTGTGATTGATTGATAGTTTCACACTGACAACTATAAAAAATAAGGAGAAAACTTAGGTACAATTTCATAGGTGTTGTTTTTCAATGAGAATATGACATGTATAACAGCTGTTATACATGTTATATTTTCATTGATGAATTATTACACGTGTCATATCTCCGTTAAAAAACAATGCCTAAATCACTTATGGAATTGTAAGTAAGTTTTCTCCAAAAATAAATAAATAAATAAATAAATAATCTCATATAAATAATGATATATATTGACTTTTTGGGGTTAATGTTACATCAACAGAAGATTAGGTAAGAAGACACAAAGAAGAATCATTTGATACAATGAATAACAATCATATCCTTAGTATTGACCATCGTTTTCTTGTTCCAAAATTTGGCAAGAACTGAAATTCCCTTTCTCAAACCCAACCCAACCCAACCCCAAGCACTCCATGCTCTCCAATTTGTCCACAACTATCTTCACTAACCCCACCCTTCCCTGGAATCCCCCAAACTTGTCATGGACACACAATTCTCCAATCTCCAAAGCCTCGGTGATAGTGGTGGGATTAGAACATATTCTACTCTATCAATCCCAAAGCGACAGTGTTCCTAGGACAATGAGACATCATTGAATTGGGCCATCTACGAGCTCAAATCTAAACCTTATATGTTAAATTTGTGGGCCACACAACAAGGTAGGTTCAACCCACCTAAATCCTAGCCCACACCACTACCACACCAACCTTAACTAACAAACTCACTCTCACTCTCACTCTCACTCTCACAACTCTCACACCCACAAACACAAACACTTTGGAGTATCAACCCAACAAAACAACACAGAAAAAAAAAATGCTGCAGAATCAAAAGGAGAACCTGGTAGGTTCAGACCCTGAGCTCCCTCAAATAAAAATCCACCACCCCTCCTCCGCCACTTCCGCCGCCACACCTACTCCCACCGCCGGCGCCCGCCGTAAGATCGGAGTCCCCGTCGACCTCTCCGACGAGAGCTCCTACGCCGTCCGGTGGGCCGTCCAGAACTACCTCCGCCCCGGAGATGCCGTCATCCTCCTCCACGTCAGCCCTACCGACGTCCTCTTCGGCGCCGACTGGGGCTCCATCGACCTCTCAATCAACACCGACCCTAACTCCGACGACGCCGCCGTAGTCAACAGCCACCACCATCGTAAATTCGAAGACGAATTCGACTCGTTCACGGCGGCGAAGGCCGCCGATCTGTCTCGACCGCTTCGGGAGGCGCAGATTCCTTACAAGTTCCACATCGTGAAGGATCACGACATGAGGGAGCGGCTCTGCTTGGAAGTCGAGAGGCTCGGACTCAGCGCCGTCATCATGGGAAGCCGCGGCATCGGCGCCGTACGCCGCGGCAGCGATGGCAGGCTCGGCAGCGTCAGTGATTATTGCGTTCACCATTGCGTTTGTCCCGTTGTCGTCGTTCGCTATCCCGAGGATAAAGACGCCGCCGGAAGTGGTCCTCCGAGCACCGCGGTGGCGCCGAAAGAAGTGGAAGAGGGTGACACCGTGATCGAGCCAGTACCGGTGCCGCATGAACATATAAAAGGTTAGGGTTAGGGATTTTATCTTTGATAGGTGAAAGTTGTTAATTTTGAAAATTGGTTATTTGATTTTGTGAATTGTGCAAATAATTGTTTTTATTGAATTGGATGTAGTTTTAATGCTATGAGGTGGAATGTAGTTGAAGCAGTGTGCTGTATGTTAGAGATTGGAATTGGAATATGTATAGATATAGTTTGGCTAGTGAATAGTTAAGAACAGAGAGTAATGTGATGCTGAAGACATGAATAGAAGGGTAAGGGATTGGTACTTGGATTTAGATTTTGGTTTTGATTCTGCTGTGTGTTTACTTGGTAGATGATACTCTCAGATGGGCTACTAAGCCTACAGATCTAGTATTTTTGAGTTTTTGATGATTCATACACAGTCTGAGATTTTTTACTTATTTATTTTGTTTTATCTGATTGTGATAGTTTTTTATCAATGGACTCGATCTTTTTTAGTTCATTGCTCTAAATCTGTATTAGTAGTGACTAATAACTATCAACCATGCATCATGAATCAAGCTTAATGGCGTGTTGAGTCTAGTGAGATATTGTATTGATTTTGTGGTTGCCTATCAGAGCATTACTTCAAAAGCATATGATGAAATTTGTCATTTGATTGATAATATGGTATTGCAAATGTGTCAAAGGCATTCATGAATTTGCAGAACTGATTTGTGTATCCTCAGTCTACTCTGATCGCAGAAGCTTACCCATTATGCCTACCCTTCCAAACTTTGAATTATACACAGTGTTGTACTGCATACCTTTACCCTATACCGTGGGGAATATTGAACTAGATAACACTCGTTTTGACTAAAGCTTGGCTTTAGGTATGAGAGGTGCCTTATATGACACTGCATCCCCCAGGTTCGTGGTTAGTGTTAATCTTATGGCCAAGTATTGTAAACACAGTGAGCCATGTCTATGAATGGAGCCCCTCTCTGTTGTCGTCCTACTTGAACCTCTCTCTGCATTGCTTTGCAGTTTGCAAATTTTGAAGAGGGATATTAAGTTATAGGCAATCGTATGTGAATACTCTGGCCGACAACTGATGGTTATTTAGCTTCTTAGGTTCAATTTTTCTATACATATACTTGACCAATCAGGTTTGTTGTTGCAATGTTGTACTTTTTGATTCAGACATTAAATCATTTAAATGTGACTTGAGTGGATTTTTTAAAAGTAAGATTGGTAAAAAGAACATCAGAAATTTTATCAATTTCAGCCAGCAGGTTAAAGTATGGTTTCCCATTCTTTTGGCATCGCATGGCTTCTCAATGAATGTAAATACTGCATGTGATGACCTCTGCCCCTAGACTGTTAAATGCATGACTCAATATGCTCCTGTTTTTGTTTGTTGTGCCTATTCAATAAGTCAACTCTGGATGGTGGATGAAAACTAGATATTTGTATAGTAAGACAAAAAAATTAATGCATTGCTTGGATTGAGTGTTGTTTCATTGAATTAGTTTATTCTCTCCCATTATATGGTTATACTGTAAATATGTTGTATTAATTGTTGATATTTCCTGTTCAATTTATTTTGTTTGCACATCCATACACCATTGTTGTGAAATTTGAATCTGACTTCCTAATTGTTGATTGGTTTGGGGCACAGAGGACTTCCTAATCTGACTGCCTACTTGTCTCCCTCTTGTTTCTTCAAGTATTTATTTATGTATGCAATACATAACAGATGTAACAATTATCGTTGCTCTTGCATGTTTCACCTTTCTATGAAATTTCTACATAGGTCTCATGTATCTTGATTCATGAGTCTTGACTCCCTTCCTCTTTTTTTGTTTGTTCCCTTGCAGAATGTATCTGATCCAAAAAGGGAGTCACAAAGCCGTTGTAGAGTTGCTCTCTTTCTTTTCCTGTCATGTTGTACTTTGAGCATTTCCTGCATATGAACTATGGAAAGATAAGGAGGGTTTTGTATGGCTTGATGTGATCTCGGTTCGAGTGGGCTGTTGGGAGACTGTTTTTTCCTTCCGAAATATGGTATATGGTATATACTCTTTGATGTAGATGTGTATGTTTGCCTTTCGACTGTCTTTGGGGTTATTGTTCCCATTCTATATGTGGGAGATCAGATTATCATGATGAGCACCCTTATTTAGCTAAGATTATTTCATAGAACTCTGTTGATGGAACTATTTAGTTGATAATATTATTGTGTATCAAATAAAATAATGTATATGCTTAACTATTCATAAATTGTGACACACAATAGATTGAATTTAAATTTAATGAAAGAAAAGAAATGTAAGACCATTCAATCATCAATATATAACAGGAAGAAATATGACCTACAATTCTGCCATGTATTTCCTAGTCAATTACTAAATGCATTAATTTCTTGACAGTGGCAACTACATTAGTTAATTTTTTACTATGCCTCTTTTGATGTGTCAACTTGAGCCATCTAATCTAAAATAATATATGAAAGGAGTAACTTGGTTTGACTCTACCAATTGGATTTTGACTTTGATCTGTCATTTGGCAACAGTTGACATAATTGAAAATTGTTGTTGTGATACGTTTTATTGGTTGATAGTTGTTTTTCACTCTTCCTTATTCATTAAAATCTTTTATTTAATTTCAAATATAATTATCTCATTTAAATAGTGCATTGATCCTTATTTACTACATGTTTAAAATTGTTGTATTTAAAATAAATTTAAATTTTGTTAAATTTAAAACAGCCCCATATTTTAATTGTGCAGTATTTTACTTACTTAATTATATCTTGAATAAAATGTTTTTTTTTTTTGTACAATGGAGTAAAAAACAAAAAGACAAGCAGAAAAAGGAAAGACTAGCTCAAAAAAGGAAACTAAGAAACCTCAGGTCCCGCCGCATCAGCTAGGAGAAGGAGGTCCAGGTTCGGCGGAGGCCCCAAATAATGGATCATAGGAGAAACACTCAAAGCTCCCTTCTTTGCCAAATAATAAATAAAATGTTTTACAAAAGAAAAGAAGGATAACAGAAAAGAGGGTTAAATGAACGGGAAGGAATATAAATATTTTGTAAACGTTGATAGTTCAAATTAATATTGATTTCATGTTCATATTATATAACAAGTAACTTTTTTTGGAAGATGATTTTCATGTTAATATTTTAACAAATCAAAATTTCAATAAAAATTAAAACAAAATTACCGCAGGAAAAAACTAATGCAATGAATTAAAAAAATGAAATCACATTGACGTTAACATTCTTTTCCTGCGTTTCTCTTTCTCACGATCTAAAAAAGACGATTGGGGTAAGACAACCAATGGCGACTCTACTGGAAATTGGAAATTGGGGTTTGTCTTCGACTCTCCATCGTCTTTGTTCTCTCTGATTCTGATCAACATCTACCTTCCCTCTTTGTCAGTCTGATCAAACTACAAGCAAAAGCTGAAACCTGTTACACGAGGGATCCTTTGTTCTATCTTGATTTTGATATCGGGTTTTCAAATAAGACACATGCAGAGTACATGCTTACTATACATAGGCAAGATTTTATAAGTGTTAGGAGTCATGGCTTTGTTGGGTCATAACCAAGATCTGCCTTTGCACTTCACAAACAAAAGCTTATAAAATTCCAATTTGAATAAAGAATCCCCATCGTTTAAAAGCTTGGGATTATTTATACCAAATCATTTTGTTAAAAAATTTATGTCAATTTTTTTGGTTAAAAGTTTTGAATGTCTAATATTTTCATCAATAAGTTATGAAGCCGATCTATAAACAACCTTATCCTGATTTGCATAAATCTGAATCTCTTGGCTTCTCTAATTTTACCACTGCATTAATGCAGTTAGACAATGATTCCTTGCAAGATTAATCATATACAAATTTTCTCTCACATTTCTCACATTCACTAGCAATATGCGGAAATGATTGCCATGTGATTGTAGGTTTCGTGAAACTAGATAAGGTGAGTCAGTTGAGCTCCTTGCAAATTAGATTTTAACTTAAGTGAGTAAGAGCATACACGTGTCTTATAATATGTAAGGAGTGGAGTATCATCTAAATCAGGTTACTTTTTTGCAGTTTTATTTTCTTTTACATTACATTGTCAATGTATTCACAAACTTTCGCAATTTTGAGTGGTTTGATTTATATATATTATGTTGACTAATATGCTTAAAGATATCTTTTAAATTAAAGAAACTTTAAATTTTTAAAATGTACAACTAGACGTACTTTTTGAAACATTAAGATATGTCACTTCTAAGAAGAAAAAAAAGTTCAATTCAATTTATTATTCTTGAGAAGAAATTACTATAATTTGTCACATTCAAGAGAAATTTTATTCCATCAAAATTCATAGCTTTATGTTTTGACAAAAAATAAAGGAAGATTATTGTGTTTGAAGTATTATTATATAATTTTTGATATTCACAAAAATCATATTTTATAGTAACTTGAGATTTTAGGATGATTAGATCTTTATTAACATGTATTTTTTACAGATATAATATGATAAATATTGAAATCACAACCGTGAAAGTATGGTAATATGAAGAGACCTAAAATATACAATCTTAAATTTTTTAGGAGGAAATGTTTAGCAAAATATACAGACATGATTAACTTCATGTGATGAATCTTTTAACTTGAACAATTGAAATTCATCTAACTAAAATTTTAAAAACATGATTAATGTAACTTTTTAAGGCAGTAAATTATTAATTTTTATTATTGGTCTGTTTAGCCTAACTCATGCCAGGCTACTGCTTTAAAGATCTTCCAATGACCCCGTGAGGGAAAAAAAGTCAATTTGTTCGGCGAAATTCCAAATGCCCAGATTAATTATTGAGTGAACATCAAAACGGGTCCTTCAAAATTTTCAAAAATCCATTTTAATTCTTAAAAAAATAGATTAATTATTTAATCTCTCAAATTTATAAATGTGAGATAAATTAGTTCATAAGTTTAGTTCCGACATCCATTTACTTACCTACGTGTCCTATTAACCATCTTACTTGACTCGATAGTAGTCCTGCGTGGCCTATGACGATTTTCCGCGGTAAAAATGAATGAAAAGTAAAAAAAGTGCATAATTTTAAAGTGTTTTGGGTTTTAAAATCGTGCATGTTTTTTCACTTTTTATTCGTTTTTCACAAAGGAAATTCGTCATAGGTCATGCAGGACCACTAACGAATTAGGTAGGATGATTAATAGGACACGTAGACAAGTAAATGAACTTTGGAACTAAACTTAGGGACTAATTTGTCCGACATTTGTAAACCTAATAGACTAAACGATTAATTTATTTTTTTTAGGGACTAAAAATGGATCCTCAAAAATTTTAAAGGATCAATTTGAGTGTTCACTCTTAATTATTATATTAATTTTCAATTATTATAAGATAATTTTATGTGCCAAAATTGTGATAATTCTCCGTAATCGGCCTGTTAATTAGTGGATGTGCATTATCTAATTGAAGAGTTTTTCGTGTTTGTGCTACATATAGTTAGAGATCAGGAATTAATTACAAGTTAGGTAGGTGGTTAGTTAGTTTGTTCCAGGAGAATGCTAACGAATATCCTTAGGACACTTGTTAAGAATTTGTTTCTAGTTTCCTGTTTTCATTTCCTATTTTTATAAAAAATTACAACATAAATAATTACAAAATTGTTACATTATTTTCATTTTGTTTCTTGTTTTCAAAATTTTGTACAAGAAACACTAAAAACAACATTTTGTTTGTTTTCATAATTTAGTGATTCAACTTTTTTTTTTAAGAAAAGAAAAATCAACCACCACAAACATTAGAATATATTATCTCTGTTTTTCTTTATTAATAATCACATTCAAATTATGCTCTTTTTTAAATAAAAACTCTTAACGGCGGATTCTTTCTTCCATTACTTGTGTATCAATCATGTTAAATACACATTCATAAAAAAAATCATGTTAAATACACAAATTATTTCTCAGTTGGTGGGTGTAAACTTAATACAGACGAGGCTTCTGAGGATGACCCAAGTATGGTAGGATGCAAGGAGCTGATTAGGAACGAGCACGATGTTTGGATAATAGGATTTGTTGTCCGTATTGGATTTTGTACAACCTTCATGACAAAGTTTTGGAGTATTCTTCATGGTTTAGAGGTGGCCTGTGTAGAGACTTGGAGTTGGAGAGAGTTGCTGTGGAATCAGATTCTGCCACTATTATTACCATGATTTAAAAAGGTAGCCTCGAGGGTAGGCGGAACAAGTTCTTTTGTAGAACTCATGTTTTCCTATACTTACCATGAAAGGAATGTTTGTGTCGATTGATTAGCTAATTGGAGTTTGTTTCATCAATTGAGATTCCATGGGTTTGAATTTTCTCCGAAGGTCCGACTAGACTTGTGTTATGTGGTATGAGTGGGACATCCATATCCCGGGTTATTTCTCTTTTGTAGTTTTTCTTTCTAAGCTTGTTAGCTCCTTTGAGAAAAAAAATATTCACAAACACTTGATCACCCATCTATTTTTTCTTTTGTTTCTCTCTCTCACTTTATCCGTCATTTCCATGGCCAACGTTTTCTTCTTGTGAGAACTTAGTTAGCTGTTTAGCATATTTGTAGATATCTTCAAAACTTGTGTATTCTATCATTAGTTATTTCTACTCCAAATTAGTTGTTGAGATAGTTTATGAAAATAAATTCTTCAAATTTAAATTTAAGAATTTATGTTTTAAAGTTCAGAATTATAGGAATTTGTGTGCATTTTCTTAAAAAAATCCATTTCAAAGCACATACATCAATGGATACAAATCCATCCAGCATGGCAAGTTGTTATATACACATATACACCGTCTTGTCCTTAATATAAGATACAAAAGTTAATTTTTTTTTCAATATATAAGAAAAATGACTCATTTTTAAATGTATTTAATGTTAAATTTCAATTATACTCTTATTTATTATGAGAGAAAATATTAAAAATAATTAAGTTAGTGAATTAGGAGCAATTAATATCAGGATATTTATGGAATAAAATTTAAATTTATAGGAATATTAAATGAAATAAACAGATTCCAATATATTTTCTTGATCTTGATGATTTTGATCATTTGTTTCTTGTATTAGGGATCGGAGGGTGTACATTGTATTTTTTTCCTTTTTCCCATGCACATTGCAGCCCATGTCAAATGGATCACGATTCTCTGACTTGCGGGCGGGACAGGCACCATGCCTTTTCCTCACTCTGGACCATCAGATCAATCTGATGATCCAGAACCCGCCACATGTCCTATTTTTTTTATAATAAAAAAGACATCAAATTAAGAAAAGAACCAAACTGTGAATATCCCATCCGATCTAGATCAAAAAATCAAACCCCATTTCCCTTCTTCACACTTCAAAACCTCACACTCCAAACTCCATTATTAGTTCATACATACCCAGAATTGAATTAACAGTGAATGAAATCAAATTAAATTGTGAAATATCACAGTTAATTGACAACACACCTTCCACACCAGGCAAACTCAAACCAGAAAAATCTCCGTACATTCACCACGGCCTCAGAATCCATTCTTCTTTCCCTGAACTCCCTCTTTATTCTTCCTTCTTCCTCGCTTCCATCCACTTCTTCTTCTTCATCCTCTCCCTTCCCTCCGCCACACCCTCCGTCGCGTCCTCGACTCATCATGGGGCGGCTTCGACTGGGAAAAGTGCGCCTGACAAAATCCGCACACCGAAGCTCATCCTCTAACCACGTCGTCCTCATCACCGGTGCCGTCGGCTTCGTCGGCACGCATGTCTCCCTCGCCTTGAAGCGTCGCGGCGACGGTGTCCTCGGACTCGATAACTTCAACCGATACTACGACCCTAGCTTGAAGCGAGCACGACAGAGGCTCCTCGAACGCGCCGGCGTGTTTGTCATCGACGACGATATCAACTATGCCGCACTCCTCCACAAGCTCTTCGACGTCGTGCCGTTAATTCATGTCATGCACCTTGTCGCTCAGGCAGGGGTCTGATACGCGAAGCAAAACCCTGGGTCCTATGTTACACAGCAACATCGTCGGGTTCATGGCCTAGCAACATCGGCGCCGGCGAGCGGCGACGGTAGTAGCCACAAGCGGCGGTAGCAGCCAGCGACGGTGACGACAGAGTGTAGGTCCCTTCACGTTTTGTTCAGAAACAGGGTTATGGGTTTCTTAATTTGATTCTTAATTTGATGTCTTTTTTATAAAAAGAAAAAGGACACGTGGCGGGCTCGAGGAGGGAAAGGCATGGTGCCGCCCGCAAGTTAGACAATCGCAATCCATGCCAAATGCACGATACTACAAACTAGGGGTGGGTATAGGTCGGGTTGGGTGGGTTTTGGTGCATTTAAAGACCCAACTCAATCAAATAAATATGGGTTGGGTTGGATTGGTTTCTTCGAAAATTTTTATGTAACCCAAACCAACCCAACCCAACCTCATACGGGTTGGTTTGGGTCGGATGACCGGGTTTGGTAGTAAATTATTTTGTTTTTATCAAAAGCAAATAATGGGGGAAAAATAGGGAAGAAAAATACTACCAATGCATTAATTTGAACTTCCAAATACAAAATGAAGCATACCACTTCAATTTGGAGCACAATATCCATCAAAATTAAACAAACAAGTGAAATAAAAAATAATAATAATGTCGTCAAACAATTCCTAAACAATTTCACTAACCATGTCTTCAAGCTATTTCAGCATGTCTTCAAACTATTTCTGCTCATGTAACCAAAAAATGGTCACTCCAATTTAGGCGGCTGAGTATTAAAGAAGAGTCATCAAATTCAAGATAGAAGAGTCCCTCCACGCTCCAGCAGCTGGACTTATAATATTCCTCTCAATATGTGGGTTGGGTTGGGTTGAGTGGGTTTACAATCTTTGGACCCAGCACCTAACCCATAAACTATGGGTCTACTTATTTAGAAACCAACCCAACCTAATGATCCGAACCAACCCAATATTTATGGATTGGATTGGATTGAGTACATCGAATTCGCTGGTCGACCCGTATCCATGCCCACTCCGACTACAAACCCCACAACAACCACAACTTTGTAATTGCCACGTACAATACACCCCTTCTCGACTTGTAATAAATGAACGATTACATTGAACAAGATGGCAGCTATTGCTGACACAATTATTATTCAACATGGATAATAAGGCTCACTTTCATCAATAGTGCCATTCTCTCTCAAGTGGATAAGTAAAAGGATTTTCACTATTAGATAATTTAATGGATTCAAATCTTTATATACTTTATCAAATCAAGGGTGAAAACTCTTTTACTTGTTTGCTTTAGAGAGTATGAGCTTGTTTGGCAAGGTACTTCAACAAACTTATAGCAGATAGCTTATTACGGATGAGAAAGTAGCACCGTTTGATAAACGCATCTGTCACGAGCTTATAACGTTTTTTCATGAGCTTATAGCGTTTTTTTCAGACTCTACTTGAAGTAGCGTTTGAGCTTATAGCGTTTCATTTTTCTTTCCACTTTATCCTTATTATCTTCATTTAATTCTACCTTTATTCTCTTCTCTCTCTTTTATATAAAATCATTAATGAAGATGTCCTTTTATGTCATTTTATATTTTTCAGCTAGTTCAACCACTAGTTTTACCAAACACTTTCACAGAAAATAAGCTAGCTTATCCGCTATCCGCTATCAGCTACCTCATCTGCTATCCGCTATAAGCTATCAGCTATCAGCTAGCTTATCCGCTAACAACTAATTTTACCAAACAAGCTCTATATCACTTTAGAGGAGCTTTTTCCATTCCATATATAGAGCTTGTTTGGTAAAATTAGCTGTTAGCGGATAAGCTAGCTGATAGAGGATAGCGGATGAAGTAACGAATAGTGGATAAGCTAGCTTATTTTCTGTGGAAGTGTTTGGTAAAATTAGCGTTTGAACTAGCTGAAAAATATAAAATGACATAAAAGGACATCTTCATTAATGATTTTACATAAAAGAGAGAGAAGAGAATAAAGGTAGGATTAAATGAAGATAATAAGGATAAAGTGGAAAGAAAAATGAAACGCTATAAGCTATAAGCTCAAACGCTACTTCAAGTAGCGTCTGGAAAAAACGCTATAAGCTCGTGAAAAAACGCTATAAGCTCGTGACAGAGGCGCTTACCAAACGGGGCTACTTTCTCATCCACTATAAGCTATCCGCTACAAGCTCGTAGGAATGCCTTGCCAAATAGGCTTATAGTGAGCAATGCCAATAATAGTGAAACTAAGTGAAGGTGATATTCTAACAAAGGTTTTGCTAACAAGTGTACTAAGGATATTTGTTTAAAGAATCTAAAGATAAAATTTTTTTATTGGAAAATGTAACTATTGAATATTCAATATATTGAATATTGAATACATCATTTTCAATATAAAATTTCTATCTTTGACTCCTTAACCAATGTCCTTAAAATACTAGTTAGCATTTGCCTTCGAACAAATGTAATTAATCTTTGTATATATCGTTGGAGATAACAAATGAAACACTTGGCCAAGAGGGTGTAAATGTAGCATTGAATATATGGTTGGAGATAATACACACTACAGCTCTGTTGGTATAAGTTTAGCAGAAATTATATTCTCACATCTAAATAACTGTTCTTACACCATTATTAAATAATAAACTGAAAAGAAACACATTCCAGTACATCCTCTCAACTTTTTTCATAATACAAATATCATTAATTGCTTTTACATTAACAGGTACCATAAACTACAGGTCTATTACCAATATTGGACTGACTAAGAAAACAAAATCTAACTAAAACTGAAGTTGAAGTAGTATGGAGAGATGAATTGGTTGGGGTTAGCAGAGTTTATATCTAAAAGTTCAGGTGATTGATCATGGATTATGGTGGTTGCCTGGTTGGTGCAGCATCCTCATCATCATTGATTGATATTCATATATCTTAATGTTCAGTTTCTTCAGCATCTGTGATTGTGCCATTGTTCAGGTTCAGCCTCCCTCTGGTTGATTCTAGCTCTAGGCTGCTTCAATGGCCTAAACAACGCTTCTGATGACGAACACCCTGTCTCATCCTGCACAAAACACCACAAGAAAATCTTTCAAACAGTCCATTCAACAATTCCCCTTATTAGCCCCCAAAAATTCCATTCCACAATAAATTAAAAAAAGAAAAAAATACACTAACTTCGTCCCAACTTGGTTTGCCCAAAGCCACCATTTGTATCAATTATAAAAGTAAAAAATTAACTAAATACTATAATAAAATAAAAAAATAACTCCTATCTCTAAAATCTAGGGTGATACTATTTACATCTGCAAGTGTTTATTTTCCTTTAACTCGTTGTAGTGTAGAGGGTCTCAAAAAGGTACCTTTGAACAAAAGTTAACCTGTCTTTCAACCGATGTTTTTAAAATCGAACTGGTGATTGAACCGATGAAGGTACTGAGTCACGGTTCACTAGTCCAATCGTGGTTCAATTAATTAAGTATATATTTTTAATTTTATATAATATTTTTAATAATAAAGTAATAAATTAATATGCTATGGATAAGCAGTAAACAAATAAAAGAGTAAACCATCATTTTGGTCCCTGAAAGTGTGAGTCGTTGTCAATTCAATCCCTGAAAGCAATTAAATTATGAAAAAGTCCCTCAATTTTAATTTTGTTAGTCAAATTAATCCCTCAATGTCAATTTCATTAGTCAAATTGGTCCCTGAATGGGGTAATGACAGAGACTAACTTGACTAACGAAATTAACATTAAGAGATTTTTTCGTAATTTATCTGTTTTTAGGAACTGAACTGACAGCGCTTCACACTTTTAGGAACTAAAATTATGGTTTACTCCAAATAAAATGGGCTTGGCTTTCTTTCATTTGGGATTCTTTCTTTTCTTTTGTTTTGATTCCTTCATGATGTATCAAAATTCAAAATGCATTACGCAGCAAAAAGTAAAAGCATCTCCAACTCTTTTAGAGGAAGCTTCTGGAAAGTGAGGAACTTTTCTGACTGTTTGTATTCTCGTCTCTTTCTTTTGTAATTGTACCATCAGTTTCTATCACCTTCTTTCTCGACACTTTCTCTTCTGAAACATGAATTTCCTCTCTCTCTCCCCCTCTCTCTCCTACTGTCATTAATGTCGTCCAGATGTACCACACGCACAATCGTCGGCGTGGTCCAAATCTGTCACTCAAGTCACTAGCGCCGCACAGATCTGGTGAAGTATGTCTATCGCAACAACATACCACCCGACCCTGATGCAAAAAAGGGCTCTGGTGTTGCGTTCGTTTTTTTTTTGGCTTCCTCTGTTTCACGGCTCTGAGGACCGGTGGATATCTGTGGATCGCCGGCTTTGTCGGTTCTATACTAGGTTTATCCGGTTCCATCCCGATTTTGTTTTCATCCGATTTTGAAGGTCATCCAGACTAGTACTTGCTCTGGTTCGCGGGTCCGACCAGCAAGTCCGATCCGTTTTGATAACCATGCTTTCAATCCTTCCAATGGATACCAAACAGGCAAACCCACACATATAAAATTTTAAAATACAATTAAAATCTTAATTAATTAATTAAGAGTATAAATAAAGAGTTTAATTTTGATATATAGTTAGTAAAATTTTTTTACACTGTCAACTAATCACAAATCATCATATGCGTTAGTGATATTTAAAGTTTAAAGTAATTACGATAAGAGTCAAACATTTTTAAAATATATAATTATAAAATATATAAATATTTAATATTAATAATAACTCTAAAATATAATAATATTAAATAGTCTTTTAAAAAAAATTAAAATTGAAGTTACCCACGACTACGGTCGTCGGTAAGTGTGTTAGGTTATCGACGGATAAAGCTGTCGGTAAGTGCATTAAGTTACTAACGCATTGGCTGTCGGTAATTAGCCGTCGGTAACTGTTTCCGAGGCGCATATTACCAACCGACATGGGGCCGTTGGCCAGCCATCAGTAAATCGATGTTACCGATGATTTTCCAGTAATTCCGACGGGTTTTGGCCGGTGATAATGACGCAAATTCTTGAAGTGTCCTCACAAGGAGATTCCATCACTCGAGTCACAAAACTATCTGAAGCCAAACTATGGTTGGCAAGCGAATCAGCACACCTATTCCCTTTAAGATAAGTATGAGAGAATTTGGCCTCCCAATTTCTGGATTGGAGCTCTCTCATCCTTCTAAACAAAGTAGAGCAAACTTCAGCATTGAGGCAACTAATTTTAGCAACCAGAGCACTAGAATCACACTCAATAATAAGTTTCCTGTTATAATTTGTGAGTATTTCAAAAGAGGTAAGTCTCACATTGCTTGGTGATGGACTTCCTCAAGTGTTTATAAGCCAACAAATGTTTTAAGACTCCTAAAGGGCTTGTAAAAGGGGAAGCGAGCTCGCGCCCATGAGAATGGGGCCAAATTGGACCAACGTAGTGTAAATCCTCTGATTTCCCCTGCGCACGATTAATGTGGTTTCACCTTTTTTGGGTTGGGCTTAATTAAATCATCTTTTGCTAATATATAATTTAATTATTCATCAAACCTTATTTTGGAAGATGCTTTTTGAATTACCTCAGAAAACGTTTTGTCTACCCCCCGTCCACATTCACTCTACCTGCCATCCACTTTTAATACTTGGTATTCCCTATTTTCTCTTTCCAAGAGGTGCCTTCCCATTCCAACGTTAATATTTTTTTTCCTATATAATCTTCTCTTCACTTCTGGGTACTAATAATACGAAATAATTTATTTGTTAGTTCTTGTTCAGCCTTGGCATCTGAATTGTTAAGAGGAGTTTGCTGTATCTTGGGAGAATTTCGAATGCAACGAAATATTCCTTAAGGACAGTGCTCTCAGCACGCCCCAGACTATTACTTTGCCTCTGATTTGGTACTTTTAGAACAATTCCTGTAACCCATAAGCCAAGCAAGCTCCACCCCAATCAAAACTCCCCACAACTCAGCCCTATACGCATCACAAAACCCTAACACCTTTGAAATAGATCAGATTAGATTCCTCTAAAGTAAGCTTGAATGTAAAATAAGTAAGTAATGATGTATTCATCTTTAGTTAGTTAAAGTGTATTGAGATTTTATTCACTTTAGTTAATCAAAAGTGAAGATACTCTTATCCAAAAAGATGAAACTGGACTGAAAAAATGGGCATGACATGACAAGAGTTGTTAATTGGGCCCAAATTTGGGAAATCCAAGATTGTCTCCCAAGGTGGTTATCACGTGGGTCGGGACCCACATTGAAGTTAGTCACCCGTCCATGTAGGAAACACCCCAGTTTTCTTCTGCTTCTAGAGTTAGAGTTGACTACATGTTTGATTAATAACTTAATATCGAATCGTTTGAGGCCTATTTTAATTTCCTTGTCAAAATGGCGTGACACGTTCATTCCAATGTGCTTGGATGCCTCTAAGTAAATTCTTTTTAAAGTTGATAATGTTTTAAAATTTCAAAATTAAGTATTTAAATCTTTTTATCATCTAATTTAAAATGAATTTAGTTTTAATCTATTGTGTTTCATTATTTTTTAATTATTTGTCATTACATTAGTAATTTAATTTATTTTTTAATATAATTATTATAACTCTTTTTTTTTGTCCTTAGGAGGCATACTTAGGCCTTATATGGGAAATAAGATACTAATATTTATTAAACGTCTTTCACCACTAAGCATTACATGTGGCATATTGGTACATATTTTAGTGAAAAGAATTTTGTGTGCTCGTGGAGGAAAACGTATTTTTTTTTCTTCCTATGGGGATATTTTCCCTTACGGTATATTTGGAAATTGGGTTAATGGGGTAACCTTGCAATCCAAGATACTCTTCTAGGTAGCATGGGTTAATTGGGTAACCTTGCAATACAAGATACTCAATCACCAAATAAGTAAATGAACCGTGTTTATAGAAAAAAAAAACTTTTTTAGGGAAAATTCATAAGAGGTCTTATATGGAAAAGGAGAGAAATGAAAAGAAAAGAGGTGAAACGCATTGCGGGGATTTAAAACTGCACACTCCCAATACATGTTTCATAATTTAACCAACTCATGAGCTGATCACTCAAAGGGACATAAAAAAAACTTTATATGCTTAAAATAATACAGTTAATGATTTGTATTAAATGATAAAGTATTATGAAATTGATCTAGTTATACATTATTAATTGCATGTTTTGTTTTACTTTTGCAATCAAGAACCATGGTTTGAGCAGAAGCTAAAAAAAAGTTTTTGCCCAAATCATAATTTAGAACTTTTTAAAAGCTTAACCAAACATATGCTATAAGTTTATGTCATATATTAGTTTTAATCCAATTAACATGTTGTTAAGGGAGTATCTATTGCTACTTTATTATCATAATTTTATGGTGAATTTTCTGGTATCCCAAAGGTAATTTTACTCATCTTAGATGGCCTAATCGGATGATGAGAATGATATAACTTCACTCACTAACATGACTCATTTAATTGAGGTGATGCATTCTTGTCAAAACCGTTCACTTCGCTTTAATCTAAATCGTTCATCATACTTATTTTTTTTTTTTTAAAAAAAGAGAAAAAAATAGAGTTTTTGTCTCATTACTTCTTCTAATCCGGTTCATTCTTCTTTTCTGCTCATCTTTCGCGCTATTGTCTGTCTGTCATATTACGCTACTATCATATTGTCATATAATGCTACTGTCATATGGATCACTCTGACTGAACATATTATCAACATACCGTCTCACTTATGCTGTATATTTACTGATGAAGTTAAGCTGCAACCTGAGTAGTTGTGTGGGTTGTCAAAAATAAAAAAAGAAAATTAATATAGGATTTGTGACTCTAAATTAATTGTTACTGTTGCAAAAAAAAAAAAAAATGGGGTGAACTACTATGAAAGAGTAGCTATTGTATTAACCTTTAAAAGTGCTGCCAAAATGTTACTATTGTGAAAGAGTAGCTACTATTCAGTATTTGTTAACCTTTAATGTATAACATCACCGATTGCCAATGCTGTAAAATCAAAAGCAGATATGATCGAAAACAAAGATCCATGAGCACCATGTTTAGTTAGATGTTTCGAAACCAAGAAATATTCCTAGATTATTGTATTTTCCAATACAATGGGGCAACAACAAACAACACAGGATGAAATTGACACCATCGATAAACTGGAATGTTACAACTGGTTCGCGGTTGAATTAGGCCACAAATCTGAATGAGGGAGATACGAATGAAGCGAAGACCCAAAGAATAATGATGGAGAACAACGAACCAGAGAAGGAGGAGAAGAGAAGAGAATAGGAGAATTGAAGAAGCCATGAACCGGTGCAGGAAAGAACAACGAACCAGAGAAGAAGTTTAAAGGCATGAAGAAGACAAATGCATTTTCATTTTTAAAAAAAAATAAAAATAAATAAAATGTAAACGACAGTTCGGATTAAAACGAAATGGACGGTTGGATCCGATCATGGTTAGTGGTTTAACTTTGAATTAACAGAAGGACTAATTTCACTAATAGTTAAAGTTTGAGGATTAATCGGGAAGAATCAATAGTTTATGATGTCTGTTTTCAAACGGACTAAAATTTAAGAAATGTATAACGGCATATGCACTTTTCCCTATAATAAATTTCTAATTTTATATTTCAATATTTATTGTAACTCGTGATTTTTTTATATATGCTAGGGTCACGAATTCAACCCAATCTAATTTATCCTATCATACTTCCACTCATAAGTTAGATATCGAAGAATTTTTTTTCTTCTAAATCTAACTCAACTAACTCTTTTAATGAGCAGGTTGAGTTTCAAAATTGACCCTCAGCCTAACTTAACCGGGTTCACATACAACCTAGAAAAGAATGTTAATGAGAGAGAGAATGTGCGACTGTGAAAGAATGAGTGAAAGGGTAAACCAAAAAAAACAAAAAAAAAAACTAAAATATCATTATGGTCCTTTAACTTATTTTTTAGTTTCATTTTGGTCCATTAACTTTTAAAAGTTTTAATTTGGTCCCTTAACTTGTCTCTGTTAACACAAGTTAGTTCTCTCCGTCAATGACATAAGCAAAAGTGACAAAAGTGTTATATGTGTTAACAACTTAAAAGAACAATTTGAAACTCATTTAAAATATAAGGGACTAATTTGAAACTCATTTAAAAGTTAAGGGACCAATTTGAAACTTGTTAATAATTTAAAGGATCAATTTGAAACTTGTTAACGATTTAAAGGACCAATTTGAAACTCATTTGCTTATGTCATTGACGGAGAGAACTAACTTGTGTTAACAAAGACAAGTTAAGGACCAAATTGAAACTTTTAAAAGTTAAGGAAACAAACTGAAACTAAAAAATAAGTTAAGGGACCAAAATGATATTATAACCAAAAAAAAATGAGTGGATGGGAGCGTGGAGAGGGGTGATGATCAGGAAAATGGGTTCTCTGCTATCACGACTGCTATACGCATTCATGCATTCTGGTATTAATATACCGTGGAATCAATCATTTGCAAGTGTTTTGAAAAGTCTAAAATTGATATAATAATATTAATGCATAACATGTGAATGCGTGATTTTTTTGTATTGTAAGAAATGCAGTCCGGATGATCAGTGTTTCTCTTAATCGAAAGGGAATAGAGTTCTTCTTCATTTTTCATGAGAAATGGAGATGTTTATTACTAAAGTTTTGAAACAATAAATATATGGAGGGACTACATACAAATATATAATACACATTTATTTAAAAAAAACTTTAAAAATTAATAGAAATGGGAAAATAAAAAATGAAGAGGATCCGTAAGGAGAGTTGCATGTTACATGTCTTGGTGAAGGGGGTCAGTCATCCGCCAGTGACATTCATTGTATGAGCTCCAGGGACGAATTAACCCATTACATTTTCGGATCCGGATTATCTATAATAGCAAATTCATACATTTGCTGTAATTATACAATTCATCATCATTGAATTTATTTTTTTTATATTTTCAACCCTTGATTTATTTTATGCAAAAAAAAAAATACAAATAAAGACAGATACAAATGAATCATTGTAGGGATCCATTATTGTAAAATTTTTGATCATATCAATTTGTCTCCTTAGAGTCACATTATTGTATACGTGGCTCATTATTGCAATGATATCATAACATCGTTTACGGAAATACATTACTGACGTAGAACATCAAACATAAATAAGTGTTTCAAAACAGAGTACAACACTACACGTTAATATAAGAAGTATCCTAATAAGTGTCCTAAAAATATTGATTAAAGAACTAAATAAAGAAAGTTTTTATTAAGAATTAATATATTTAATATTTGAAGGAATGATATACTTAATTTTCTAATAAAAAACTTGTCTTTTTGAGTTTTCTTAAACAATACTCTTAGGACACTCGTTCGCATGATCCTACTATAAATAGGTTTTTATTTTAATACAAGAGTTTAATTTCTATATACTAATAGTGTAAAATTTTTTTACACGAACATTCAATCATAAATTATCACGTCAGCATATTTGTTTAAATATTATCATAATTACCTTAAATGTCATTTATATTATCATAATTGTCACTGTCAATCCATCCAAATTAAACTCTTGATACAAAGATGTCATGTTATTGAAAAACACATTCACAAATAAGATGGATGATATGCTTTAACACACATTATCTTATATTTATATTTATATAAATATCAATTATCAAACTGTAATACTTTTCTATTAAAATTTTTACATGTCTATTTTTGTTCTCAACGCTGTTGACGTGAGATTTAATTATTTATCTACATCTATCTATCTATATATAAGTAAAATTGACTTAAAGCATTGATGATATATTAATTCTTGACTATTAATGATATTGTATTTCACCACCATGAATAATATGCTACCAACAGTTTAGCGACCATGATTTATAATTTAGCAACCATATTAGTAACGACCGATGGAAGAATCAGTTGTTAAATGCTTAACGGTCGAGCTTTTGAGGTCACTAAGGTATTTAGCTATCGAATTTCTCCATTTAGCGAATGATATTGACGATCGCTAAATGACGCATTTTTTGTAGTGCTTAAAAGAAAATGGAGTAAATACTCAATTTGGTCTCTGAAATTATAGGGTCGTATCAACTTAGTCCCCAATATTATCAATATTTCAAAATGATCCCTGAAATTACAGAAAGTTAATCAAATTTGTCCCTCAGTTGGTATTTGCATGGACTATAATGACATTAAGTTGGTAATGTCAGGGATGCATTTGAAATTAAGTGAATAATGTCAGGGATGCATTTACTACATTTTGCAATTCTAAGGATCATTTTAGAATATTGATAATGTGGAGGACTAAATTGATATGATCTACAATTTCATGGACTAAATTGAGTATTTACTCAAAGAAAATGACTTTAAGTGAGTTTTTGTTTTGAGAAGAAAACATTTCTCAATAAAGGTTTGCTATGCAATGACAACAAACAAAAGTCCAGGGCAAACACTACACTGTGTTAGGTTATATTTGCCTATTTTTTTATTTTGTTGTGAACAATTATATGTTTTTTTGTGTGTGCACAGGGGTATCCCCAACCGATAGACGGAGATTATTTCATTGCTACATACACAATTCGATGTGAAAGACATTTCTTTTGTAAATGAAAATGAATTGTTCTTTAATCAGTTATATATCTTATCTAAAGTAAAAAAACATTGAATCTTATTTATATAGTCTCTCCAAACAAAGTTTTTTATATGTTCATCAAATGAACAATTATATGTTGAATCATCAAAAGTGATGTCCCAAAAATATTGAGAATTTTTATTGTTGAGCAGGAAAAGAAATATGCATATTACCTTGATTTATTTTATCTTGCTCCACAATTTAAAATGAAAAAAAAAACATTGATCAAGAATCAAGATGTTGTTAATATATTTAAATTATAATTATTTTCACATAAAAAATTAAACATATAAAATATTACAACTTGTGCAAGGCACACATTATCTCTAATACTATTGTATATGAAAGTTTTATGTATAAATACTATTATTAATATTTTATTTACGTTGAATGAGGGACGAAGAAATTTTAAATAATTGGTAAATTAGACACACACACACAAAAAATGTAGTACGTGGCTAGCCAGTTGTAGCTATGTTTGCCAAACAATGCAGACTCATAATTGCAGGAAACTTTATTTGTTTCTGATATTTCCCATTAATGGTTAATGACGGATGAAGAAATTTTAGGCAATGAGGAAAGTTTGAGGACAATAGCTTTCTTCATATGGAAAACAATAGGGTGACGAAATTTATTCATTTGTTTATCTATATGATATAGAGATAAAATTTAAAATGTAATACAACTTAAAATTGCAAAACTCACCATGTTCATTAAAAAATATTGAAATTTTGTAGGGCCATATATCCCCACATTTGCAAAACGTAGGTCCGCAGTGTCACTTCAATGCCAATACTCAATTAGTACATGTTTGTTTTTGTCTACGAAAAATCACATTTGACACTATTCACGATAAGAGTGCCAAATTCTTAAATATTTAAGTTCAAATCGTGAAAGAAAGTTACAGAATGTAGCTTCCACATCGCGTCCATGAGACATGATTCTGAAGGAATTATCTGACAATTCCATAAATCCAGATCAATAATAGATACAAGAATATAACATATATGACATTTATATTTAAGAGATAGATCAAGAACGTGTACCTGATACCAAATAAGGATTTATCTTTCTTAGTGGTTGAACACTGGAATGAAAGTAGACTCCCCTCAATCACGATTGGTTCATCAGGTTGTCTGTTAACCATCTAATGGGATAACGATTAAGTAACCTATTGTATGAGAGCAGAGACCTCTCATTGGGCATCAATTGAATAGCTCAACCCATCACAGGGCTATTCAGAACATAAGCCCAATACCATTCACTATATTGATAAAATGCTATTAACCATAATTGCATACTAATTATAATTCTAGATAATTAATTAATGTTAATCCATAATTTTGATTAATTGAAATAATTAATCTAACAGATTCTTCATCCTCCGATTGCCCGTACAAACATACCATTAGTAGTGCTATTTAGCACGAAAGCAGTTTTAGCAAACATGTACTAATTGAGCTGACTTGTGGTTTGGGCATAATGAGGGCAAAGGTGGCGGAGTCGGGTGAAGGGATGTGATGTTTGCAGCTAGAGTTTGGAAGAGGGTTTTGGTGGTAGGAAAAGGTATTAGCATAAATACTTTAGGCTTGTTGGTGCACTTCACATTCACAAGAGAGTAGCGATTAGTAGTGAGATTGTATCGTTCCATTTTGGG
The DNA here is from genome assembly GCA_039655645.1 of Ammopiptanthus mongolicus. Lineage (NCBI taxonomy): Eukaryota > Viridiplantae > Streptophyta > Magnoliopsida > Fabales > Fabaceae > Ammopiptanthus > Ammopiptanthus mongolicus. Next base: position 9,848,370 of record CM077351.1, on the reverse strand, counting down.
GTGATCCCGTGTTGGCTCCCCGACATTAATGACACTATAAGAAAATGATCCATTATTGATAATTTTTTACTGACGACCATGACACCGTTGGTAAAACCAAAATTACCGATGGCTAACTATTTTGTTAGTGAAAATTTGTGAATTACTAATGGCTTAGTTGTCAGTAACCTTTGGGCCATTGCACAGTAAATTACCGTGAGGATTACCTATGAGCATTTGTCAATGGACAAGCCATGGGTAATTAAAATTAAAAATAAAAAGTTATGGCACTAAACTTTCTGACAGTTCGATCGTCAGTAAGATAAAAATATCTCGAGACAAATGCTAGCCATTAATAAAAACACAAGTTAGGAGGTAAAAAAAATATGTTGTTATTGATGTCCAGAGGGTCGTCGGTAACAAAAAAGACATTATAAAGCCTTCTTTTTCTTGTTCTTTTTCACTTTCACTTTCACTCTCACTCACAGTCACATTCTTTCCTCTCTCTGCAACTACAATTGTTGTCGTCACGCCTTCCACATGTTAGTTTCTTTGTCCCATTCTGTGTTAGTGATCTAGAGTCTTGCTAATTTAATTTCTAGACTTGATATCATGATATTCAAGTTTATGCATACTATTGGTCATAAGAAATTATGTTTTGCATGAGTGGCACTATAAGAAATTACTTGTTTACTTACCTAAGGTCGTTGGTAATGTGCCATAAGATTGACGACAAACTTATCGACGACTAAGCCGTTGGTAAATTTACCATGGCCTTATCTATCGTAAAACCTTTATTAAGTTTGTGACCAATTCACGCAAAATTTACCAGCGAATTTATCAATGGTTCAAGCCATCGGTAAATTTGAAAACGGTTTAACTGTAAGTAAATATCTTCATATTACCGATGGTTCAAAGGAAAGAGTTTAAAGGGATAAACTTTCCATGGGTCACACTATTTTTTCATTCTCCCATTTTTAGATGAAAATGGAGAAAAGAAAAGGAGAGGAAAGTAAAATTTGTGGTTCCCACCATATATTTACAAATCTTCATTCATTTTCATATATTTCAATATATATTTTATTTTTCATAAAATCAAACATAGGAAGAAAAACATTTTTTCTCTTCCATTGAATCATACTAAACAAGAAGAGTGATAACTCCTCCACTTAGTTTCTCTATATTTTTTTTTATTCTTCTATTATATCCATTTGTTTCTTTTCCTTTTTGTTCTATCATAATACAGAAAGATAAAAAATTTGAGATGTAGAGATTTTTCGTCCATCCAAATCCCCCCATTTTTAATACACAACATTATCCAAGCAACAATCAATTTCCTTTCATTTTCCTCTAAATAGCATACCAAAGACACTCTATTTGTGCAAGCCTTGCTTCCTTTTCACTCTTAACTCCGTTTGGCACTTATGAAAAAAGCAAGGAAAAGTGATCAAAAGCTTGAAATGACTTGTCTCCAATAGCCTTCTAGAAAGTCATCTTGGTAATTAAACAGTACAATGGTATAATTTAGAATCATAATCATAGTAGTTTTAAATTGTTGTTTTGGCGGTGGAGAAGGGATTCTGGTGGTCGAAACACGGGAGAAGGGAGTAGGAGAGTTGGGAGGAGATGGGAGAGGGAAATGGAGAAAGAGAAAAATCAAGAGGAAAGCTAAGCATGAAGACTAAAATAAACTGTACCGACGACCTGGCCATTGGTAATTCTTTACCATTCTGATTATCGATTAGAAAGCGTAGAAATCAATAATGAACTTACACTAACGGGCAGGCCCTCGGTAAGTGTACGTCTGTGAACTTTACCGAAGACTCATCTGTCGGTAACTTACATATATTACTGACGGACCATCCGTGATCAGTGAAGTTAACACATACTTACCGACGACCGAACTTTATCGATGGTCTGTCCGTCGGTAAATCCCCTCACACAATTTGGTGCAAAAGCGCACAAGAAATTCCAGCAGATTTAGATCATTGAATTACAAAGATTAAAGAGTTACAACAATATTCATCTCTGGATTCAATTAAAACTTAGAAGGATGAAAATGTTAAGTTATTGAATAAGAGAAATAGAGAGGTAACACAGAGAGTTAGGGAAGGTTTACATTAATTACATTAGCATTGGATCCACACCCTGCGTCCACATTTTAGGTCCTTCCATCAAACATGGGCTCAACCTAAACATGAGAATGCAAAACTCCATTTGACTTAGAGCACCATCTCCATCCAAATCACCTTCCATTAGCATGCCCACAAGCTCATCATCCCTCAGCTCCAAACCCATTACGAAACAGTTCATCTTCAAGCTCTCGAACGTGATAAGACCCTTGCTCACGTCCATGAGCAAACGAAACCCGTTACAGAGTTCCCCAATAAACCCTTCAGCACCTAAATGTGCGACCATGGATGGGAAATAGTCCTCGAAGTCCATACCATAATCTAATTCCATCGCTGAATTAATGAAACTGTAGGTGAGACTTCAAGTAGAGGTTTTTATGGTAAATGTGAAGAGGATATTGGTAACTTACGATAGAAGGGTGTGATAAAGATATATAAATTGAGGATACAATTATGTATGGCAAAGGAACATAAGCAACCAACGAAAAAGTGGGGATTGGTAAATTAAGTAGGAAGATGGTATTTGTACAAACAAACAAATCACTTACAATATCCTCACAAATTCTCATGTAATACATGTGTTGAATAATAGAGTCTTCTAATACCAAAAAAATAAATAATATAGTCTTCTTATCTATAGATATAACATTATCCTTTACAACGAGAGCAAAATAAAGTTTCACTAAATAGAAATTATAGAGATTCTTTTCAAATTACTTCTACTAACACTCTTGGATCCATCATATGTGCTTTCCACGCACACGGACAAAATGAGTAAGTGTATGTTTGGATTTTCATTGTCACAATCAAACTCAAGTTTGCAATGATAGAAATGTAATAAAAATATTATCCAACGTGAACGGAACATTTTTTTGCTTTTGACAAACGTCAGTTACAAATGGAAATCCAAACACACCCTAAATCAATCTTCATCAAGATGGTTGTATTTCTATCTTGCTTCAATCATTGTCTTCGATGTGCTCCTCCCTAATCATTCTGTTCTGTTCTAACTTTCAATGGCAATGGTTTTTCTTTTTGTGAAATAGGATGTTGTAACATAAATATTGCTCTTTGATTAAGGGCAGTATTCCATTTATAGTGATCCTATTTCTTTTTCCTTTGATATGTTGTCGTATGTGAATTTGAATATCCCTTATACTCGGATTTAATATATTTTTTGTTTATAAAAAAGTTCTTTTTCCATGGCCAAGAATTCCAATCTCTTTTTTTATCATATTTCATAAGATCCAACTACAAAATTAACAAAAACATATTAATTTTTTTTAAAATTAAATCCTTTAAATATACTACAAAAATCGCAAATCTAAAATATCAATGACAAACTTATTGAACTAAACTTCAGAAATAAAGAAAACAACTAAAATAAATAAAATAAAGGAAAAAACTTGTCTAAAATTAACACTACATTAAAATCTTAACTCCCTAATAATATAATTAAGGGGGTATACTCGAATTTGAATTATTTTCATTCAAAATCTCTCTTCATTCCCTTTCTACTAGATTAATCTAACAATTAAGGAGAGAGAAATTTTAGCCATTAAATTAATTCAATGATTGATATTTGGACTAAAAGTAAATAAAGAGAAATTTTGAACGGAAAGAATACAAATTATGTATAGATATTATTTATTCACTTTATATATAAATTCACTTTAAAAAAGTTTTATATATCCATAGATAATAAGCCATAGATAATAAGCGAGTTACTGGATTGAGTGAGGGCCATCCATGATCCCCCATCTTTTGTAAGATTTTTGTTTGTATAAATAACACTTATCCCTCGAATAATATTTTGATCATATTGTGGTAATTTTTTATAATGATCGATTCAAATAAATCTTAAAGTCTGAAATAGGTGAGGCATGCAAGTACCGTTACTCAATTAAGGAAAATGCTTTCCACACATTAGTAAATCTAAAAATAAATATCGGAAAAATAATATATAATTAACTGTAATTAGATCATAAAAACTATTTTAAAATAAAATAATACTCCGTATGTGTGTAAATGAAATTATTCCTCAATTAACGAGGTTTCTGTTGAGGAGCTTCTTGCTGCAGTATCCTAAGGTACCGTTTGGCCTAGCTTTTTTTCGACTTAAAAGCTACTTCAAAATTGAAGTAAAAAATAAGAGCTTTAAAAATTAAAGTTAAAGTTGTTTGGTAATTTTGAGATTTAGATAACTTAAAAGCTACTTTAAACCTAAAAGCTGTTTGATAATTTTTTTTTATAAAAGCTATAATTTTATTTAAAATTAACAAAAGTATTTCATTGCAAACAAAACCACCATCCAGCCGTTCTTCCAATCTCGATCTGCCACCATTAGCGTAAGAAGATTGGGTGCTTGGCACACCCAGTTTTTGGTTCACACCCAGTAAAGCTCCAATCGATTTAAGAAATTTGGTTCCAAACCCAACAATTAGAGCTACAAGTTCAAGTAGTGAAAATTTAAGTATTCCAGGGAATGTTGCTTCTTCACGGTGGACTGGATCAAATTCAGCTACCAATCCATCATCTGCCTCAACCTGGGTTTCTCGTCCTAATCCTCCACAACATCCACGGAGGTGCAATAATTTCTCTCCCTTGTGCTCTGGTTCTTTTAAATTTGAATCGAGGGTGTTATCATCTGGGGCACATCCGAATTGTCTTTGTGGTTGGAGGGGCAAGGTGATAGTGACTTTGGAAGGAAGTAGCGGCAAGGTGAAGGAGCGTCTAGAAAGGTAGAGATGATCGGGATGGGAGGCGGACACGGCACGAAGAAGCGATGGAGCGGCGGGGGAGAGTCGCGAGCATGGTGCAAGGATGGAGGAGAGAAACAATGGATGGGGAATGAGAGAGTGGTGAGAAGCTGTGTGCCACATGAGGAAGAAGAGGGGAAAAAAAAAAGGAAAAAAAGGGAGAGGACCAGAATCGAAGAGTGGTAAAATGTTGAGAAGCTCCTCATAAGTCAGAAAAAAGCTCCCTGGAGTAGCTTTCTGAAAAGCTTTTTATTTTTTATTTTTGTTCTTTGAAAATAAGCTACTTTTTTTTTGAAGAGCTTTTTAAAACAAGTGTTTGACCCAGCTTCTACTTTTAAGGAGAAGAAAAGTTAAAAAAAAGCTAGGCCAAACGTTAAGTGAATAAATGGAGCAAGTGGGAAATTAAAGAGAAGAAAAGAAGCTTTTCTTTCTGTGTCAATTGAAGATAAAAGACACGTGGGGTCCACGAGTGATGAATTTGCACTTCATCATTCAATTACAATAATATTGGCCCTGGCCAACTACAACATCCAGCACAACCCACGTTGTTGGAAAGTTTCATGATTAGAAGCATTGGTTTTTTTTTATATAAAAACAAAAATGTAGTGGATCCCACAAGTATTAATTAATTTTGAAAGAATCAAAGAAGTTACAGTGAGAGGTGAGTCTTTCACGACGTGAAGGCTTTTTTGATAAATGAAAAAACGTGGGCCACGTTTAGAAGGAAAGATAGAAGAGTTTTAAGTTTTAACGTGTGCTGAATCGGTTAAAAAAATTCGATTATTTTATTAATAGATTATAATAATAATTAAATATGATAAAATTAATTATATATTTAAATATATTTATCGAAAAGTGATTATAAAATAATTTAAATTTTTTGGATTGTATAAAAAAATTATTTATATATAATAATTTATTAAAAATATATGGAATTATTTATATAATTTAATAATATTTATTTGGTAGTTAGTTTTGTAGAGTTGAAATAGAAATAATGTTATTGGTTTCAAAATAATCTAACAATTTTTTAAATAAGTTTTAATTTCTCGTTTCCCTAAAAATAATTTTTTTCTCATAAAAATAATTATTATAAAATTTAATCAATTTACCCAAGTATATCAACTTCTATTAAAAAATAATTTTATCATGAAAGTAATTATTTGAATAAAAATTAATTTTACTCAAAGACCCGCTAATTGAAAAATGAAACAAAGCCTCTTTGTCAGAGTGTTAGTGCCGCAAACTGATAAGAAACAAATAAAAGAAGAACGCCAAATGTTGAATCACTGAATGCGAAGAAGAACTCTGATCCAAGAACGTTAGCAAGAAGAAATCAGAGAATTTGGGTAAAATATCAGGATTCAAGGATTCATCTTACTTAATATTTGGAGCTTTTTAAGATTTTTAAGAGGTGGATAAAAATATTTTTTCACATCTTTTTATGATGTAAATATTTGAGATTTTGGATTTTAAAATCAATAATGTATTTTAGGTGTTTGATTTGGAAAAATTGGATTTTTTTTATATTAGGATTCAAAAACGCTAAAATTGATTTGAGGGTTTTATAATAAATTATAAATTAATATATTATGGATTGACAGTTTTATATGATTACATATTATAAGACTTGTGTGGTGATTTGTAATTACTAAATGTTCATTATATGTGATTTAAAATGTCTAAATGTTATGTTAGTATGAGATATATCATTATCTTTTTTTTTTATGTTCGAGATATATCATTATTATTGATATATAGAATATTAAAATATTTTGATAATTATCTAGGATGACATATTACATAAGCTATGAATTTATTATCACATTTCCAAAAGGATTAACGGTAGGGCCATCCATGATCCCCCATCAGTTTGTGCTTTTGTAAGATTTTTGTTTGTATAAATAACATTTATCCCTCGAACAATATTTTGATCCTTTTGTGGTATTTTTTTTTATAATGCTGAATAAATCTTAAAGTCTGAAATAGGTGAGGCATGCAAGCACGGTTACTCAATTAAGGAAAATGCTTTCCACACATTAGTAAATCTAAAAATAAATATCGGAAAATAATATAAAATTAACTGTAATTAGATCATAAAAAACTATTTTAAAATTAAAAAAAAATGTGTGTAAACGTAAATATTCCTCAATTAACGAGGCTTCTGTTGCGGAGCTTCTTGCGGCTCATTGCAAAAAAACAATTGCAGAATTGCTTTCTTTTTCACGGGGTCACTGTTGAGCCTTAATACCTTATCTCTGATCTCTCCTTCGTGGAAGTTGCGGAAGTTATTTTTGTAACCCTCAAATATATGTCCGCATTCTCGTACTAATTTATAATTTATATACTATACCAGCAGTTCACTACCCTATAGTCAATAGTCTATACCTTCAATGATAAGGCTACATATTGTCATTGTGACTACGCATGTGCATATTTATTTTTTATTTTTTTGGTAGCACTACGCGTGTGCATATTTAACATGGGAAATTTTATTGCCATGATTTATTAGAAGTAACATTCAACAGCCTCTGTGAAATCAAAGGTGTTGTTGTAATAGGCTTTTAAGTTTGTAAGAGTTACTTAAATTTTTTTTTTTAGGTAGATTCTTGTATATGAGTTTGGACATTCTTTATATTTTAATCAATATATTTTTTGGCTTATCATAAAAAAAATTGTTTCTACTTTTTTATATAATGACGCAAAGCACGTAAGTAATGCTACTCATAAATTTCATAATTATACTTAAATTAAACATGTTGCAAAATATTTTTGAATTAAAATTCTTTAAAGTGAATTTGTCTTTAAAATTAGAAGTAAGAATGTATTTATTATTGAATTGATAAAGTACACAAATATATCAATCCACTAAATAATTCATGAGTAAGTTTTACTTCCCCACTATAAAAACAAGTTCATTTTAGATAAGTTTTTTCCATCATTTTTTTCCTTCATATGAACATACATCGGTACATCCTCTATTTAATGGTGCTTATGATAGTGTTAATGTTAAAACATCTTCAATTAAAGTTCCTTAAGGGTTGCATAGAGCTAAGCAACTGTTTTTTACACAATTGCACCATTGGAGGATGCTTAGGAGGATATTAGTTGCTTGTAAGAGTTGGTTCTATAAGCAACAAGTTCTTATATAAGAACCTCCAATAAAATAAGGAGAGAGAAAAAATATAGAATTGTATTGGTTATCTTCCACCAGAAATTGAAATAACAATAAATGTGAATAAAGATGTGGGTAACTTGTGGTACCCATTTGGTAAACTATTTAGAATTGCATCATTGAAGTAAAAAGTTGTTTAAAGTAGTGTTATCACCAAAAAATAATTCTTGTGTAGGAACGTGGAGAATTTTTTAAATTGAATTCATGGGTAGTTATTCATGACTACAGCCATGAAGTTTTTTTTTTTTTTTTGAAGAGACTACAATCATGGAGTTAGTGGGAATTGAATTAGTAAGTAGTTATTGTTATGGAGTTAGTGAATAGTTACTGTTGTTGGCCATTATTAATTGTGACAAAGTAGCTGATAGGGGTGGTGTTAGGCCTATGAATACTTGTTGTATTATTCATATTGGAGTATACTCAATTAATAACACAAGTCTTTACATTTATCTTTAATTTCCTTTATCGCTTTCATGCAAACTTAGTTTTCTAATTTCACCTTCTATACTAGACACTCTCTGAAGTAGTCTAGGAATCCATAACTGAGAAACAGAGTCCCTTTCTCAGTGTATCGCCTGAGTACAAAAAGGGGAAATCAACTTTGCGGATTAGCCAACCAAACGGCTAAGCACCAAATTTAGCACGAAATTAACAAGTAGTATAAAGTAAAAAGATATGAGATAACATAATAGAACCCATAAAAAGAAAAGTTAACTAACTCAAATAAGTTGCACCAATTGAGAGGCTCTTGGACTACATAAACTGTCGCAATTAATTACAGCAACTTTGTTGATAATAAAGAAAATTCTCTTATTCTCTGCTGATCTAAATATATCATAATCATAATGAATACTATTTTTAACTAATTGAGAGGATAGAATAGTGTGCTTTCATCACGAGGGAAGCAATATTACTTACCATGACCAAGCTGAAGTGTATTTATATCTTATGGTACACTAATTTGCAATGGATTCTAAGTTAGAAGTGTCAAATTGGCACCCCCATCTCTCTCCCTTCTGGCTCCCTCTGTACATTGAGATGTTATTAACTTCAATGGACAGGAGATTTATGTTCCAACCTCTACGAGAATATGAATATGATCCACAAAACACTCATTTAAGAGTTTGAGCTAATTAATGATGGTAATTGTAAAATCATGGGAGAAAACTTAGGTGCACTTTTATAGGTATTGTTTTTCTAAAAGAATATGATATGTTACATTTTTATTAATGGATTGTTACATATGTTATATTCCTATTGACAAACAGCATCTAAAACACCTATGAAATTGCATCATTTGAGAAGAATTAAGTGAGCGTGATGAAGAGAAAGGAAAAATAAATAAGTGCAATTAATCGAATAGTGAAAACTAATAAAGGAGAGAATAGAAATCTTTATCTTTATATATATAAAAAGAAGGAACATTTGGTTGCCCTAATTTTTGTTACCCTAATTTTTCTTCAATATTTTGTTACCCTAGATTATTTTCAATGTCACACCTAGAATTCTAACGTAGAAGCTTTTGAATGGATAGATTATATTAACTTTTTTTTAATAAGCATTATTTTTAACATTTAAGAATGAGGGTGCAGCATTGAATTCCTATCCAATTGGATTTTTAACGTTTAAGCATTATTTTAACATTTTTATGACCATTATTTTAATGTTTAATAATGTAAAGCCTTTGCTTAACCTATTCCCTTTGAAAAAATTATATACCGAAGAAATGTAATGTAAAGTTATTTATTTTAATAAGTTAGATACAACTATTGAAAACATAAACCGTGGGTAATAAAGAATAATTAAAAAATTCATTTATATAGAATCAAAGGTTTCCTATGTTCTTTATAAATTATATTTGTTCTAATTGTTCCATTCCAATAGTCAATATCAACATCCTCAAAGTCTTTTTCTATCTATATCTTTGATTGGTGAAATTGTTCCTGCAAAGGGTGCGTGAAAGTCGCCATTGAAAGTTCCCGAATTTAAGAATCCACAACAAAATAATAGCCTTGAAATGGTTTTACATGATGAAAAGCTTATTTATTTTGAATCATAGAAATGTATAGATTATCATGATATTGTACTTTATTCTCTGTTTTTATCCTTAGTGTGCAAGGATACAAGCAACAGTTACTTGATGAAAAGGTTAGCTTATTTATTTTGAATCATAGAAACGTATACATAATTATCATGATATTGTACCTTATTCTCTGTTTTTATTCTTAATGTGCAAGGATACAAGCAACAGTGAAACATAATCTGGTTACCCAATTTGAAAATGAGCTCCTAGAAGGATAATCCAGTTATAATTATTCTTCAACTATGCAAATTAAAGACTTTTAATGGTGTCGTGCTTATCATTCTAAATTGTTTTTATAATAGTGTTTGAAGAATAGCCTATGATAAAAGTAAGGTAGTCTATGATTGTCGTAGCGATAATTTAGTACATTACTCTAGGAACAATTTAAAAAAAATTAAAATTTGAAAAAAATGAACCTCATGTCACAATTTTTGGACATAATTGAAAATGATAATTTTTTTGGATAAAAAGATATGCATCTTTTGAAATAAAAGGTATGAAAAATAATTTGATTTCTAAACTAAAATGCATACTACGGATGTGGTAAGATATTATTAAGAAATAAGAATTTGTTTGGTTTTTAAAACTTTATATACTTTTTATTTCTTTTGATTTATAAATCCTATTAATAGTATTTCTTAATTTGTAATCCAATTCAAGTTATATTTTTTTTTGATAGTTTTCAAAAAACGAAACTGGGTAAATTGCTCTAGGAGTAATTTAGTAATTTGAATAATATCGTAAGAGTAATTTGATAAGATAGGAATGTTTAGAAATAAAAACTATGAAAAATAATTTAATTTATAAATTGAATTTCGTACTTGGGATATGGTCACATGTTATTAAGAAATAAGAATTGATTTGATTTTTAAAATTTCATGTATTTTATTTCTTTTGATTCACAATAAATCCTATTAGTAGTATTCCATAATTTTTAAGAGTTATGTAACAATTTCTAATTGGTTGACTGTATACAAAATTTTACACTAATAGTGTATACCATTTAAATCCAATTTTTAAACCAACTCAAATTCTAATCATTGTAATTTTAATTGATTTTATAACAAAGAAATAGAAATAAAAGTGGCCTACGCATCATATTGATCTATTTTAAAAGCATGTTGACCGCCATTGAGTTGGTTAACGTTGGCTTAGCGAAATTGATTCTAATGTTCCAATTGGACTAAAAGCAACAAAAAGACGTTTATATGATAACATATGCGTAAGTTATATGACATTGAATGGTCCGATGACAAGAGTATTTTTTGGCTCATAATTCTACAACGTTTTTTGCTTTTAAAGCATATTGAATAAGAATTGCAATTGATCAGTTAAAAGAGAAATCCCGCATCTAATGTTTTTTTTCAACGTGATGCAGTAAGCCCTTTTTTCCTTTCACTTAGCGACCTTCAGGCTAAGCAGCGTTGCTTCATAAGCTTAACTGACTTTAAAACTAAATGATATATGTATATCTTTCAATACCATTGAAAGCAAATAAATTTGGTGTTATACTTTTTTCTCTCACCATGTTGGGCTATATATAAATTTTAAATGGCAATAAAAATTATTAACTTTAAATTTTTCAATGATCAGTTATATTGTATTATTAATAATTTTAAATAATTTTAAAACAAATTATTTTATCAATCAATTAATTTGATGGAAATTTTAAATTTTAATATCATTTATTGTGAATATTAAACCAATGTTTCCTATTCATATTTTAAGAGACGTTTACACCTTTTAAGTAAAATTCTTTGACTTTTCCCTTTTTAAAACAGTTTTACAAAAATTAAATAAATTAAACACAATTATAAAAATTAAATGAATTAAGTATTTGTAATTGCATGGACAGTTGAAAAAGATATTCTAAAAACTGAAAAAAGGTATTAAGGGTTATGAAATATATTATTTTGATGTAAAGGGTTATGAAATATTTAAGTTTGATTGTCAAGTATCATTCATATATTTAATATCTTGGACATATTAAAATTATAAAATAGTACATTATATTACCATGGGGTTGAGGTTAATGATACATATTTACCTTTACCATTAAAGAGTATTATAGATATTATAGATGTTACATCAACTACCTTGAATACGTATTATGATTAATTTTTTTACGTATATAACTCTTTATTATATGATTTTTTAAATGTTTATTAAATTACTTTTAATACTATAATTAATGTTTATTAAATAGTAGACGTTACATTATAAAACCTTTCAATTAAACAGTAGAAGTTACATTATAAAACCTTTCACGTTATATCAACCCCTTAATTTTACGTTGTTGCTTCATAGGTCATTAACTTCATTTATTACGCATATATTTCGAAATTAGAAATACATATTATAAACAATATTATTGACAACTTAGGGATACACCGTGCATCGCACGGGTATTAGTACTAGTATAATATATAAGACTCAACTATAATTTTATTTATTAGTTTGATTAATACAATGGTTGTCATTTGGTTGGATAGAGATTTTGGATGAAAATAATCTGTTTTCCATTTGTAATGCACCATTTTTTATTTAATATTTATTTAATTACAATTTATTGATTACAAAATGTATTATGTCTACAAAATATAATTTAATATGTAAGCAATTTCTTGATATGGAAATGGATATGTGATATATAGATTTGACTACAATAATTAATAATTAATATATTTAAAATTTAATATATATTTTGCCCTGCTCAATCGTTCATTTAATATTAATATCGACATTCTATTTTATTTTCACACTAATTAGTTTTTGAATTAGAAAATAAAAAAAATAAATGGACATAAGTAATTGATACAATCATTACAAATAATTGATATGCAAATTTGAAAATAACAACTATTAATTGGAAGTTTTTTAAAATACATCAAAAAATTAAAAAATTGAAAATGATGAATATTATAAAGGATGACGTGTCTCATTATAGTAGAGAGATTGTGGAGAAACAACAATGTTCTAGATTTTGTATTCTATGGCTTGTTTGGCGGTCATGACAGGTTAAGAACTAATAGGATATAAATATGATAAACTCTTACTATATCTCATGTCTGGTGCAACATAAACCACTTGATATTATTATGTTATCCTATCTTATGTTTGAGGTGAACGGAATAATGGCATGATGTAATATAAATTATATGCAAATGACAAAATTACGCTTATTTCAGAATTACATATATTTTTTCCAAAATTAGCTTTTAATATTCTTTTGGATTTTTATACATTTAAATTATATAAAAATGATTGGTAATATATTTTACGACTTTTTAAACCACACTCTGTAATTAGTAATAAGATTGATTAATTAGGCTTAAAAACATAATTAAATAAAAATATTTTCATATAGCAAAGATTATCAAGGTTAAACGTGACTTAAAAATAAGTTTTTAAGCTATCACTACTAATTGTGACTAAAACAAATATATATATTTTGTTGTGATGTCTTCATTTGCTACAATCTGCCATTAATGGATAAAGGTTGAAGGTCTGCCAGATCGAGTTGTACATGGCTAGTAAAGGCAAAAAGGGTGAAACTTTTTATGATGTAACCCACATGTTTCCGCTTTGATTTTACGCGAAAGTGCGGCAGCCGCACCCCCGCCTCTTCGGAGCCACATGGTTGCTGCCATCCCACGAAGTAAGACTTAGAGGGTTATGGTTAAGGGTGAGAGGGAAACAAATTTTCTATCCTATCATGCTTATTTATAACTTAGCTGCTACATTATGATAAAATAAATCTTTAACTAATGAGCAGTATATGATAAGTCAACATGATAAGCTTATACTATCCTATTGGTTCACCAAACAATATATTAAAAGAGGATATGATAATTTATTCTATCATATCTTCCTTTTCCTGACCTCCAAACGGGTCCTAATTAACGAATTTAATTTAATATATAGAGGATGATGTTTGACTAACATACTAACAAAATAGTTTACATAATGTTTTACTAATTAATCAAGACTTCTTTAAGAACATTCAAGTCACCGTGTCATTTTTAATGAAATCTCCAAAACAAGGTCCGAGAACAATATGTGTAATTACGAATTAAGCATGTCAATATCTCTAAAAAATGTTAATAGGAAGAATTGCAATACTAATAATAGTCATAGACAATAAGACAACATGGTGGTTGCGCAAGTTCTCCTAGTGAAGATAGCAGAGGAAGAAAACAAAACATTTTTCGCAGAAGGGGAAGATGAACTAGGAACGATTGGACGGTTGAGGCCTGAGATGGAGGAGAAATGAGAAAGCGAAGATTGCTTCTTTCGCGCGGCTGAGAACGAGGAAAAAAGAGTAGGAATTAAAGAGACTGAGTCTTAAAGGAATTAAGTGAAATGATGTCGTTTCACGTTTTTTAAATGTAATTTTTGGAAAAACCATTGGACCGTCAGTTTCAGCGATTTGGCCGTTTTAGTATCGGTTTGATCGTTTCTCCACCAATTTTTAACACAAGCGATTCTTAGAGGCAAAGCTGACCCAATGGTGAAGCAATTAAAACCCTAACTTTGGGTCCACCAACAAAAAGAGTTATTTGCTCTTAATTCTTATAAAGCAAAAAGTGCACACATTCTTACAAATTAAACAATTCAACCTAAGGCACAACTTGACCTAGTACACCATCTCACTTCAAAATAAAAAGGTCTCACTAAAAGTTTGTTTTAGACTCCACTCACTCTTAGGCCGATCTGCTTAGAGGTGTCCAGACCAATCACCGATTCACCAATTGAATCGACCGGTTTAGTCCGGATCTGACAACCATGCATACTTGTAATTCATAAACGAACAAACAGAGACGCTAATCTATGACTCGTGCATCGTCCGCGATCTCTTTGCTTCCTCTTTTGTCATACAAACGGTACACACATTTCATACCTATTTTTAATTATATTTTAAAGAATATTTAAAATTATAAAATGATATCTTTAATCAATTTATTCATATATAATTTTTAGTATATATTAAAAATTTATTTAAATTATAAATAAGATATATATAATTAACTAAATAGATTCAAATAGAATAATAATTAAAAAATAATTTGATTTTAAATTTTAAAGTAATACGTGTTATTCTTAGAACGAGAATAGAGCAAGAATTTTTCATTTTTAAAATAATGTAATTTATATTTAAATTCTTACACTTTGTTCTCCACCTACTATTTTACAATTTATGTATTTTTTTATTTTCTGATATAATATAATGTATTAATTTTCTTAACTCCATACTCATCTCCTCATTGAAAAATTCACCACCATGCACATGCATGCTTACAATAATTGTAGGTTGAATTCTCTCGTATGCTAAGGATAATTTTATCTTATCTAAAAAATCCAATAAATAACATGATCTATTAATTGAGATGATATATTTTAATTAAATATAAAAACTTTTACACAAAATTATTTACCTAATTGTAATCATTGAATTTCGATTGAGATGGAGGGAAGGATGTTTTAAGTACGAGTGTAGGACTGAGACTGACATGATTATATTTTAACTATATTAAAAAAAATATTTAATTGTTATATATTGATAATGTAAAATATTTTTATATTGATAATCAATCATCAATCATAATATGGATGAATTTTAAGATAGTTAGGATGAGAGTCAAATTTTTTTTACTAATATGTCAACTAATGATTAAATGTTTATATAAAAATATTTTATACTATCAATATATATCAATTAAATTTAATGTTATTATACAAATGGATTCTTCACCGCAACTTCCTCCTTTTTGCTTCGATGGCCCGTAACCGTGGTACGAATATGATATCATTCTAAGATTCTTTCAAAAGTGTTAAGATTTTTTCGTAAAATTAATAAATAATAAATTTTGTATAATATAATAATATGATATCATTTTGCCACAGTTTTTTTAGTGGTGATGTGGATGGTGTTAGTGCAGATGGTGCTTTTGGTGGTCCAACGTGGTCTAACATTAATGCACCATGTGTCATGTCCTTGTGAAAATGCAATATTGCGTAGCGCCACCATATGTGTCACGCGCAATGATCCTCCCATGAACGTGCGTCACATCACGTCACGTCACGGCACCCACACCACTAAGTTTCCAACGGATCGTTTGGTGACGTCATATGAATTAATGCCACCAGTAGTATCAGGGTGGAATGACGTCTTCCACATTGGCCAATCACGTGGTCTACTAGAGATTGCACAAGGACTAATGTCATCCATATCAAGAGTAAAAAATATTAAAAAAGAAAAAAGTAAGAGCAGTTTGATTTAGTTATGATTTTTAATTTTTAAAAATATTTTATAAATTAATTTAAAAAATTGTTTTAAAAAGAGAATTAAAAAAAAATCTGTTTGATAATCTTATTTTTTAAAACTGTTTTAAAGATGAGAAAATGAAAAAAATTATTTTATAAACTTATTTTCAAAATATGTTTTGAAAATTAAAAATTAGAAAACTTGTTTGATACATATTTTTAAAATGAGATCAATTGCGAGTTTTTTTTTTTTTATAATATCACATTATTATTTTTTATGTTCCTATTACTCCACTTTTTTAATTAAGTACCATTGAATAATATCTTGATAGAAAGGGATATATTTTTATAAAAATATTATATAATTCACTTTCTAAAGTAACATGTATTATAACAACTTAATTAATAAAGTAAAAGTAATTAAAACAACGCTTGAATACGGTGATAAAGTGATATATAATTCACAAAGAAATATATATAAAGCATCATGTAGTGATAAAGTCAAATGAATTTAAAAAAAGAATTCAAATTGGTTCAAATTAGTTGTTACGTTGCCTCTACATCCTATCTTTAATATGATCCCTATGCGTTGTCATTTCAGCTACACCTTCATCAGATAACCTCAACAAGTTGTCATCATTGAAGCTTGTTCCCTCTATGCTAGGAACTTTATTCACACCCTCAAGTTCTACCGGATCCATTTCTTTCTATATCGCAAATAATTTGTCATATAAATTTCACTTGTGTATGTAATTGGGAATAACACAACATACTATTACTATAAGTAGTTGCCTAAAAGGTTTACTGGAAGGTATCAATCATTCACTTTTCTTTTACAATCTCTTGGCAACCATTCACTTCTCCATTTTTTTTACTCTCGCCTTTACTTTTTGTTTTCCACACCATCATCGATATTGATGAGGTTTGTGTAATATTTATATTCACCAAATAGATTCAGTGACTTTGAGATTTGGTGTCTTTAGGCATTTTTTCTCTTATTTGACTCTCTCTCTCATCTTATATCATTTTTCTCTCTCATCTTTCTTTCTCCAAAAAATTAATGCTTAAAGACACCAAAATTATCAAATCTCAAAATCAGTGAATCTAAATCCTTATACTCAAAGTTTTTGTGTAACTGACCTTGGCCAATGAATTTTTATGTATTTCACTATAAAAATTGACATATCCTAGAAAAAGTAGAAAAAAGAAATTGAATATGAAAGTTAAAACAAATTGAGGTACAACTGCGGGTATTATGCCAGCTCTGAATTGAGTTATTTGTTGGAAGACAAGTTGAGAGAGATGAAAATGTCGAAGGGGAAACATTTTGGCTCCAATGCTCTCACCCAAAGTCACCTTACCGGAAAGAAATAAAGGAAGAGTAAATAATCAAATTGTTCATCGACAAAAAATCATTGTGACATTTTGGTTTTTGATAAATAGAAAATACCAAAATTTGATCCTCAAGAATACAAAATCTGAATCAAAATAGTTTTTAGTCCCTAAAAAGGACCAGTTTGTGTCGTTACTCATAAGAACGAAGAGAAGAGTGTCCACGGTTCAATTTTATTTTGTTTTACATTGTTTGATATTTATAATTTTGCCATTAATGAAAATAGTCGCTTCTTCATGTTTTTACTTCTTTCAAAACAGAAACCTAAAACACAGAATAAAAACAAACCGAATGTGTTCTCTAAATCATGTTTTAAAAATTAAAAAATAGTTACCGGTTTTAAAATTAATTATCAAAAACATCTATTATCAAACAAGCTTTTTTGTGTTTTAGTTTTTAAAAACGACAAGTTAATTTTAAAAACAGAAATCAAACGGGCCAAATCTGTCAAAAAGATCTTCATTCTAATAAATAATTTTAAAACAACCTCAAACTGATAAATTACTTTTAAAATTGCCCCAATTTGATGAAAAGTGAAATCTTAAAGAATTTTTAGCACATAATTTTGAGCAAACTAGAATTTTCTATCATATCACCAGCAATCATGGGTTTATTATGTAAAACAATTTTGAGTCTCTTTGGTAAAACTATCGCATGGTGAATATCTTATAAGGGATGAAATAGTTGATAGCGGATAACGAATAAACTAACTTATTTTTAATGGAAATGTTCGTTAAAACTAACGGTTGAACTAGCTGAAAAATATAAAATGACATAAAATGACATCTTCATTAATGATTTTATATAAAAAAGAGATAATAGGATAAAAATAGAATTAAATTAAAATGATAAGGATAAAAATGAAAATAAAAATTAAAACATTATTAATTATAAGCTTAAATGTTACTTCAAGTATAATTTTAAAAAAATGTTATAAATTCGTGAGACAATATTATAAACTCGTTATAAAAATACTTATCAAATGAAATTACTATATTATCGGTTATAAACTTGGGAAAGAGACGTATCAAAGAGGCTTTTGATGATCTTAGGACATCCTACTGCTATACCCTTCTCCAAGAGATTTTGATAAGGACGAGTAATATACGAGGGGGTAGCTGTGTTATTGAAAAGATGTATCTTCCCATTCTACATTATTTTTCATTGTTGAAATGATGTGAGGAGAAAATAATAATAAATAAATACATAAATACTATAAAAAAATATAAAATTAAAATACGATATTAAAATAAATTTTTTTGGTAACAAAATTTAATTTTATTATACAAATAAAAGAACACTATTTATAAACATAACATGCGCGAGAATTAATTGCAAACGTGTATTAAGCCTGTTCATCAAATGAAACAGTTAGCGTGTTAGATATATGGGATGCGAACGTGGACGATAAGTTATACAAATATGTATACATCAATTTTTATTATTTATTCTTCTATGTTAATATTTTATCTTATAAAATATATAATAATATTATTTTAGGCTAATTTAAAATTTGGTTTGCCTTAAATTTATTATTTAATATAATATATAATATTAAAAATATATTTGATTATCATCGATTCAACTATGGTACAATTATGATTGAACCATTGAATTTTGAATTAGTGTCTTTACCTATTCAATGATCAATCTGATTATAATAGATGATAGACTTATGTGATGCGTAAATAATATTTAAAGAATATAATTATGTATTATTTAGAAAGATAAATTTTGTTTATAAATTTAAAAATAAAAAATTAATGATAATTTAATATTTTGTTATTATTATAGAAAGTGTTAGAATTCTTGTGATATAAAAGAAATATTTTCGAAATTTAACTTTAAAAATCATTTAATTTAATGACAAAAAATCTGCATGAATTCCTAAAAAAATATATCTTACTTTTATATTGATTTTATTTGCTTATTTTAAAATTTTTTAAAATTTTTTTTAACAATTGACCCTAACATAATCTACAAAATTACTTCTCGTTAATCCCAAACTGTCTTAATTTTATATATAAAGATACATTATTTTTATATTAATTTTATTTACCTAATTTAAGATATTTTTTAAAAAATATTATTATCGAATTTATCAAATTTCTCCTTAATAATAATAATTATTGAATTTATCAAATTATTCCTAAAATAATTTACAAAATTATCCATAATTAACTTTAGACTACCTCACTTTTATATATAAAATTATCTTATTTTTATATTGATTTTATTTAACTATTTTAAGATTTTAAAAAATAATTAATAATAATTATTAAATTTATCAAATTACACATAAAACAATCTCCAAAATTACTTTTCTTTATTCCTATACCTTGCTTATATATAAAGATGAGTACGTAAATACTGTAGGTAAGAAAACAAAAAACAAAAAAAAACCATAAGATTAGATAAGATTTTTTATTCACTGAGTTTTCAGTAAAATGAATTGTCTTTGGTGGATAAAATTTGACTTCGGCGAATTCGATGGATTATAAAATTTATTTTATGTTTTCTTTCGACGATTTCTAAAAATTTATATTAAGTTAGATATCTCTAATTAGAATGCATCACCTTAATTAAATGAGTCATATTAATGAATCAAACTAAATAATTATTACTATTTAATTACATCATTTAGATAGGATAAATTACATTTAAGATACTAAATAATCCACCATTAAATATACTCGCATCTATCCATAGGTACTTGTTTGTCGTCTTGGAATCATAGATGGATATTTACCATAGGAACGGGAAAGAACATGTGTAAACAACATGAATGCACACTTATTACATTCTTTTACAAAATATAAACAAAAGAACGTCTATATATAAGTTTCTCACTCCAATTGATGCCTCAAATTTTGGTATAACTTTAATTTCCATTACAAATTTTGAAAATAACACTATTAATAAAATATGGATCTCAATGAGATAAATATAATTCTAACATAATTTAAAAAAGATGTTTTTTCAGTCGGATTCATGTCGAAAAAAACAAACATGACAAATCATTATTTTTCAAAATATAAATAATTCAAAAAATAGTTCAATAATATTGAACATCATCAAAATAGTGATTAAATAAAATCTCATTCTAACTAAAAATATAACATGTATAATCAACATCACAATTTTAACAAACAATAATCTTGCAAGTGCAACTCACTAACCTCCGTGCAATTCTGAACCAAAAAGTTTGTGATAAACAGGTCAAACCAGAGTTTGCTTCCCTTCTTTGATTGCAAGAGACCTGCCACAGGAGATGGGAAATTTTGTAGGAGATTTTCAGAGTAATAAAGGGAAGATATAAACCATCGGACCAAATCTACTTTATTTATTTGTTTAACACTTATTGAACCAAATTACGAACTTAGCGTACATGTGCTGCATTCTGAAGCAACAAGAATTGACTTTGCCTCTACAATGATAACGTCGTGGGTAGGAAAAAGACGGCAAAGGAAATAGAGCAAGGGAAAATAAATTTTCTCTGTCACGTGACTTAGTAATGTTAATAAATCAGAGCCATCAGATTTACATCATCTCAATGACCAAGATTAAGAGTAAGAGTTGTAAACATTTGGGGGTGTAAGCTGATCCCTCAGCAAAGTCAATTCTTGTTGCTTCAGAACGCAGCACAGGTACGCTAAGTTCGTAATTTGGTTCAGTAAGTGTTAAACAAATAAATAAAGTAGATTTGGTCCGATGGTTCATATCTTCCCTTTGTTACTCTGAAAATCTCCTACAAAATTTTAGACAACCCATTCTTAGGAGATCCCATTGGTGACCCCACTTGTAATTATTAGCGTTATAGCGTAGTGTAGTAGTATAAAATTACGGAAATATTAAAACATACAATACATACTGATACCATAATAAAAGTATACATACATAATAGTACTGGCTCCATCAGTAGAGCCTACAACACTGATACCAAATATAAAAGACTTCAGAGTACGCAGTAATTAAAAACTAAAAACATAGCAACGAAAATAAAAGTACATAAGGCATCCTCTCCTAGCGCTCAAGGTCCCCCAGCATTGGGATCCGAGGCTCTCCCGCCGGCATCGGGCTCAATAGGTATGCCATCAATCTCCTCTGGAAATTCCTCATCAGGGTCTTCTCGTACAGTCGAGAACAAAGAAAATACGACATAGAAAAGTACAGGGGATAAGAAACAGTAATATGCCATATATGGGAAAAACAACAATATAAAAATGTATATACATAGCACATTTAAAAGCACAACAATTACAACCAAACAACTTATGAATAATTTTTCCCTTAACTACTGTCTCTCACACTTATGCAACTAACGACTATATGAACGCGAACGCGATCATGACACGACAACAGATCAAGGTATCTCAGTCATTACTATGCCACCCCCCATAAGGTAAGATTGGGTCTAAAGCCCGTAGGCCCAACTCGTCTCATGAGTACGACATATTCCCCCACCCGCAGGTCAGGTTGGAATATTCGTCCATCAACAACGCAACTTACGGTAACGACATGTTCCCTCGCCCGCAGGCTACGTCCGAGCATTCGCCTGTCAGTTAACAACTCAACATTCGGAAACGACATATCCCCCGCCCGCAGGCTATGTCGAGATATTCGCCCGTCCGTCTACAATTCGACTAACGGGTACAACCACCTTCCCGCAGGTAATATCAGAATCGCCCCTACGCCAAACTAATCGGTACGATCATTTCCTTGCAGGTAAGATTGAAATCGCTAGTATGCCAACATAGTGATGAATAACAACTATGCAACATGAATCTCAGTGACTTTTCTCAGGATCAATACTTAGTGCCTCAACCACGACTTATATACAACCACAACCAACTTTCATCCGGTTTAACCGGGTATCAACTCACATCACAACAACAACAGATCAACTGTATATCTAGGTTGAGCACAACTGAGACAACCCCTTCCTAGGAGGTCCCATTGGTGACCCCACTTATAATTATTAGCGTTATAGTGTAGCGTGGTAGTATAAAGTTTGCGGAAATATTAAAACAAACAATACATATTGATAACATAATAAAGTATGCATACATAATAGTACTGGCTCCATCATTAGAGCCTAAAACACTGATGCAAAATATGAAAGACTTCAGAGTATACAGTAGATAAAACTAAAAACATAACAACGAAAAATAAAGGCACATCAGAGATCCTCTCCTAGCGCTCAAGGTCCTCCAGCATTGGGATCCAAGGCTCTCCCGCCGGCATCGGGCTCAACAGGTATCCCGTCAATCTCCTCTGGAAATTCCTCATCAGGGTCTTCTCGTACAGTCGAGAACAAAGAAATACAACATAGAAAAAGTACATGGGATAAGAAACAGTAATATGCCATACATGGGAAAAACAGCGATATAAATAATGTATATAGATAGCAACATACCAAATCACAACTGTGACAACCAAACAACTTCCGGATAATTTTTCCCTTAATTACTGTCTCTCACACTCATGCAACTAACGACTATATGAATGCGATCACGACGCGACATCCCCAACGGATCAAGATGTCCCAATCATCACTATGCCACTCCTATAAAGGTAGGGTTCGGTCTAAAGCCCGCAGGCCCAAATTGTCTCATGAATACGACATATTCCCCCGCCCGCAGGCCAAGTCGGAATATTCGCCCGTCAACAACGCAACCTACGGTAACGACATGTTCCCCTGCCCGCAGACTAAGTCGAAGCATTCGCCCGTTCGTTAACAACTCAACTTTCGGTAACCACAGATCCCCCCGCCAGCAGGTTAGGCCGAGATATGCGCCCCGTCCGTCTACAATTCGACTAGCGGGTACGACTACCTCCCCACAGGTAAGATCGAAATCGCCCATACGCCAAACTAATCGGTACGACCATCTCCCCGCAGGTAAGATCGAAATCGCCCGTGTGCCAACATAGTGATGAATAACAACTATGCAACATGAATATCACTGACTCATACCAGGATCAACACTTAGTGCCTCAACCACGACTTATATACAACTGCGACCAACTTTCATCCGGCTTAACCGGGTATTAGCTCACATCACAATAACAACAGATCAACTATATCACTAGATTGAGCACTACGACATATATATATATATATACCTCGACTTTCTCACCCCACATTCATCACCCGATTTATTAGAAATCACTGCCTAGTTCTACTCAGACATCAGCAGTCACAACAGACATCAACAACAGCCAGAATATATATTCAAAATAAATAACATTCAATCAATTATAGCATATAATAGACATCATACACATATCACATATAATATATCAAATATCCAATCACAGCATAGACAACCTCAATATGCAGTGAAATCAACGTAACGGTCAAACGACCTCTAGTAGGGTTTGGGTCGCCCTACGCATATCAATATATATTATTTAAAGCTTGCCTCCCCGACGATATTGAGGTTCTTTCCCTCACCTTAGTGATTGTCCCAAGAGATTCCGAATGCGGCTCTGCAACTTTCAATCGAGTGCGCGATCGAGCGTTTGAGTCCTGTCAGATTCTATACAGTAAAACACAACTAGAAATTAAAATAATGAAACCATAAACTACCTAATCTCTAGGATTAGCTACTGTCCTTAATTAATTAAATAGGCTAGGGATATTGAAATTCTACTAATTCTTGGATCAATGATCCTTAAGCATACCTAATGCATAATTAATGATCAATTATCAAAGATTTGAACCAAAACCCCTTAAACCAACAAAATAGGGTTTCGGCCATCACCATGAAAAATAGGTGAGAGTTTGATTTGGCCTCCTAATCATTTGGATTACATGATTAAGGGATGAAATAGGTGAAATCAAGAACAACGAACAAAAACCCATTTTCTCCCAAAAACCCATACATTCTGCCCTTAAAAGATAAATAGGCTAGAGATTTTATTTCATTACAAGCTCTTGGATTATGATAGTAGGGGATGATACTAGCTCATAGGGATTGATTTGGCCTCGAAATGATTTTTCTACAATTTTCTAGAGATTTTTGAAGTTTAGATCTAGAAATTGAAACTCATGAAAATAAATGGAGAAAATAAAGATTGAGAGCTCAATGATGAAATCTATACCTTCTAGGTGGTAGAGGAGGATGAGATGAGCAACTTTGCTTCACAAACTTTCTTGAGGAAGCTTGAGGAAAATGAAGTTGAAAATGGAGGAAGAAGAAGGAAGAAGAAGAGAGAAGAAGAAGAAGAAGTCAGCTACTGGCCAACGAGAATGGGGAGAGAAAAAGGTGAAAATAGGGTATTAAATAGGTGATTTAAGGCTTAAGAAATAGGTAAAGGTAATAATAGTTAATTAATAAAAACTAACCAAGGGCAATTTGGTCAATTCACGTCCCGACATTTTGAAAATCCTCACGACATTTGTAGGAGTCCCCAAATGATTTAACATAATCCTGGTATGAAAATCATTGGCTCAAGGTTCTCGAAAAACCCTAAGACAACTCGAATCGTCTCCTAGAACGATTATCGATCCGAATATAATATATTATTGTCATTTTCGAACGTCAGGACGAACTTTTTCAAAAAATATAGGAAACGTGATTCTAAGACTAACTGTCTCATTCACGGGTCCAAATTAGGTCTCGATAGTGATAAAACACTACTGTCAAAGAAAAACGCAAACCGGACTCCGTCTGAGATTTTGACTATAGCATATAAATAGATATCATACACATATCACATATAATATATATCATACACATATCACATATAATATACCAAATATCCAACCACAGACAATCTCAATATGCAGTAAAATCAACCTAATGGTCAAGCGACCTCTAGTAGGGTTTGGGTCGCACTACGCATATCAATATATATTATTTAAAGCTTGCCTCCCCAACGATATTGTGGTTCTTTTCCCCACCTTAGCAAAGTTCCCGTGAGATTCCGGATGTGGCTCCGCAATAGTTCGAGTGCGCGATCGAGCGTTTGAGTCCTGTCAGGTTCTATACAGTAAAACACAACCAGAAATTAAAATAATTAAATCGTAAACTACCTAATCTTTAGGATTAGCTACTGCCCCTATTTAATTAATTAAGTTAGGGATGTCTAAAAATTCCTAACTCCTGGATTAATGATCCTTACGTATCCTTAAACATAATCAATAAAGGCATTTACTCAAAAAGTAAAGATTTTTCCTATTGCATTACCCCTAGGGTTCGGCCCTAGTGAATGAAAAATATGAAAAATAACTAGGGAGCTCCAAAAATTCTCATTTCTTGGATAACACCCTAACTAAGTGTGATAACCTTAGATATCAACTCAAAACATCAAAAACCAACCAAAAACCTTACCCTACACTAAAGGGGGTTTCGACCTCTCCATTAAAAAAATAGCTAGAGAGATTTCTTGGCGCTAATATCTTGGATCGTGCAAGTATGTCATGAACCTAGACCATAGAAATTGGTTTGGTATTAAAATGATTTTTCTACAATTTTTCATGGATTTTTGAAGATTTAGGGACAAGAACCCTAACATTTCTAATCATGAAATTTAGAGGAGAAAAATGAGAGATTGAGAGAGATAAAGGTGACTAGCTACTTCCTATGATGATCTCTTTCAAAAAAACCTCCAAGTTTCAAGCTCCAAAAATGGAGAAAATGGTAAGAAAGGAAAAGAAAGAAGAGAAAGGAAGAAGAAGGGGTTTGGGGCTGTCGGGGGCTGCTCGAAAAAATGGGGAAGAAAAGTGTGAAGAATAGTGTATTTATTTAGTGACTTAAGTTAAGGAAAAAGGTAAAAAGTAATTAGTAAAAACTTAATAAAGGGTAATTTGGTCAATTCACGTCCCGACATTTTGAAAATCCTCACGCTACTGATAGGAGTCCCCAAATAATTTAACATAGCCTTATTATGAAAATTATTGGCTCAAGGTTCTCGAAAAACCCTAAGATAGCTAGAATCGTCTACCCGATCGATTTTCAGCCCGAATATAAAATATTATTTATATTTTTGGACGTCAGGACACATTTTAGCAAAAAGGTAGAGGATTAAATTCTAAGACTAATGGTTCTGACCGTTAGTCAAAATGAGGTCTTGATAGTAGAAAAATACTATCATTCGAAAAATATAGATCGGGCTCCGTTTGAGTTTTAGGCCCAAAGCTTAACCATAGCCTCCTACGATAGCGTACAATGTGACTATGGCCTCGGAATAATTTATTTAATTTTCTAGACCCTCCAATAAAATACAATTATTTAAATACTAATTAATCACAAGAATAAGAAAATTGGGGTGTTACAAAATTTCCCATCTCCTATGGCAGGTCTCTTGCAATCAAAGAAGGGAAGCAAACTATGGTTTGACCTGTTTGTCACAAACTTTGTGGTTCAGAATTGCACGAAGGTTGGTGAGGTTGCACTTGCGAGATTATTGTTTGATAAAATGCCTGTGAGAGACTTGATTTCTTGGATTAGAGAGATCGAGATGGCACATAAGGTGTTTGAGAAAATGCCTCAAAGGAGAAAGAAGGCTTGGAGAAGGGAAGATTGAGAATAATAGGATCGTGAAGGGGACGACTCAAGATTTCGTTCTTGAAATGGTTTGGGGACTCTTTAAGATGTCTACAAGAGTTGGGTAACACTCTTTCAAAACCTCCATGACATGAATTCCTGAAAGGTGCGATTTCTCGATTTGATTTGATGTTCGTTTATGATTTTAAATGTGGAAAATAGGGGCTTTCACATGTAGAATTGTCTTTTATAAAAAATAAAAAAAAGGGATTTTGGGGGTTCTTGATTCTTGATTTGAGAATCTTAAAATGTTTTGTATATCATTTGGTGAATTAATGTGGTAAATATATTTTCCTTGAATTGATATATATATATGTTTGATTTGTAATGAGTTTTGAGTGCCTTGGAAAAATATTATGTGACAGATTGCCATACGGGCAAGTTTTGAGTGCTATAAGGGAAGAACTTATGTGACCTATTGCCACGTGTGCATAGCAAATAGTTAATAAAATTGCTTTGAGCATCAATTTTGTCTTGGGACGTAACATTCCATGCAGGGGGTCAACTTTGACTCGAGACGGGACCATCCTAAGGAATAAATAAAATATGGTTTTAAGATATTCAAGCGTTGGAAGGATCAACTCGACGACTCGACTTGGGAAAGAGATACGAGATGTCTTCCAAGAAAGGAAAAAGCAATGGGACGCTATTGCAATGGATATGAGATTAAAGACCGATCTGTTTGATGATGTAGAGTTTTTTCCTCAAGCTTTAAACCAGTGAAAACTTAATACAAAACACTTTGTTAAAAGAGGAGGGATCATCTTACACCCCCAAATCTTTACAACTCTTACTCTTAATCTTGGTCATTGAGATGGTGTAAATCTGATGACTCTGATTTATTAACATTAGTAAGTCACGTGATAGAGAAAATTTATTTTCCCTTGCTCTACTTGCTTTGTCGTCTCTTCCCTACCCACGACGTTATCATTATAGAGGCAAAGTCAATTCTTGTTGCTTCAGAATGCATCATAAGTACGCGAAGTTCGTAATTTGGTTCAGTAAGTGTTAAACAAATAAATAAAGTAGATTTGGTCCGATGGTTCATATCTTTCCTTTGTTACTCAGGAAATCTCCTACAAAATTTTTCATCTCCTGTGGCAGGTCTCTTGCAATCAAAGAAGGGAGGCAAACTGTGGTTTGACCTGTTTGTCACAAACTTTGTGGTTCAGAATTGCACGGAGGTTGGTGAGGTTGCACTTGCGAGATTATTGTTTGATAAAATGCCTGTGAGAGACCTGATTTCTTGGATTAGAGAGATCGAGATGGCACATAAGATGTCTGAGAAAATGCCTCAAAGGGATCTGATTAGTGGTTCGTACTTCTTTATTGTTTGGTTCTTACAGGTGAGAGTGGATCTGGGAAGATGGAGACATAAAAAATTGTTATCCAATGCTTTGCTGCTCTCGGTGATGACAGTTGGGGGATAGGAAATGAAATTCTTCATACAAAATACAATATTTTGTATATATTTATCTAGATGAATTAATAAAAAATGCTTTTAGTTTGCTCTCTATGACTATCTTTTCATGGGTACTTATCTTTCTCAAGCATTTCTAGTTCATTATGGGCACAACATAGACGACAACAAGCCGACACTAAGCTTCTCAGATTACCAGTGGTACATCTACTTCAATAGAAGTCAAGTTTTCCACTTTTCCTTTTAAGAAATATCACCAAGACACAAAATAGACAATCTGCTTCTATTTTACA
Source organism: Ammopiptanthus mongolicus (assembly GCA_039655645.1). Classification (NCBI taxonomy): domain Eukaryota; kingdom Viridiplantae; phylum Streptophyta; class Magnoliopsida; order Fabales; family Fabaceae; genus Ammopiptanthus; species Ammopiptanthus mongolicus. The sequence continues at coordinate 9,819,321 of CM077351.1, read as the reverse complement.
TATTGAAATAAAATGATTAAAGCAATTATGAATTATACTGATGTAAATTTGACAGGAACTGCAGAACAAGAACAGAGCCAAGCTCTAGATAAAAATAACACGGGAACTTGCATGCTGCAGATGTAGGAAAAATTAAATAAATAAATAAATTAATTAGTGTGACTCATGTGAAATAAAGTAATGGACCTGAATGTAATTTAATAAAGTAAGGGACCTATTGGTTATTATGAGAAGTTGAAACTTCGGTAACTAATTGATAACTTGATGAGAGTTATCATATTTATGTATCATGGGTTCTGCCTCTCCCATTTAAAGTTCTTTCTACCATTGCCATTACGAAAAAGTGTGAGAAAGAAGGCAAAAAGGAAGAGATAAATTGAGAATTGGAAAATATCTTCTTCTTGTCATTTACTCATGGATCAAGGAGGTAAGTACCATTTATTCCTATGTGAGAATCATAGAATTCAAGATCCTTTTATTTGTATGATAGTTTTCTATTATTGAGAATCCTAATAAGTATAACTTACAGCAGAGACTAAGAACATTGCTTAAACAATAAAGTAATCATATAAAGTCAATAGGGCTGATGCAAAAAATGACCCAAAAAAAGTTGTGGATTATATGATTTGAATCTAAAACAATCTAGAACTCTAGATCTATGTCTTTGCTAGGGACGGGCTTACATATAAAAGAACAGGGACACATGCCCCTTCACATTAAGAATTTCTCTATTATCCATAAGAATTCAATGTCTTTTTCTAATCAGCAGCAACAAGATCATATGGTAAGTCCTTTGAAAATTCCGTGGGCATGGAATACTTCCAGTGTAGGCATGGCTCTTAATCAACATCCTTAAGCACTTTGAGCATCTCCTTCACCATAACTTTGCTTCCATGAGCTGCTAAATTACAAGCTGTACTAAATAGTGAACAACGCAGAATTTCATAATCATGTTCAAGCTTTCCAGTACAATGGTGCAACAGAGAAGGAAAAAAAAAAGTAAGGGGAAGATTCCAGAAGTAACACTGTCCAAAATGAGAGAGAGCCAAACACTGAGAACCACTGTCCAAAAAAAATTCATTCATCATCCAAGTTAATGCAATAGCTTATATTTCCCTTTGAGGCATTTTCTCGTACACCTTACCTTAGGCGCCAGTGTTCCAACTTAAGGAGGAAACATTGGTATAGATCCTATGCACGTCACTAAAAATCTATGAAGATTAACAAAAGTCAGTCCCCAATGATCCTGCTTGTATGTGAGGTTACTAATTCAAATAACAGGAGGAATTAAAAAATATTCAAGACTACCAACTATCCTGACCCAAAGATTGTATGGGCATGATGAGAACCGATGTTGATAATCTGGTTCGATCCTTGCTTGCTTTCTCTGCACTTGTTCCATCCTGACCCAAACGTTAACTTCAATCCCTGCTTTTTGTGCCTTTTTTCCGTATCAATTGGTGTCTGGATTCGTTCGTGCCCCCCTTGGTTCAACTCGCGGCGGAGGAGGAAGAGCGGTCTCTCGAGGCGGAGGAAGAATGGTCACTCGCGGCGACGGAGGAACTTCTGCAACGGAGGGAATGAGGAATGAAGAATGAAGAACGAACCTGAGGTCAAAGCAAACAGGAAAGGCTATGCACATGAATTCTCCCCTGCATTTTGCTCATATATATATATATATATATATATATATATAGTTGCTTAGAGAGTTAGAGTTAAACATCTATAATCTATAATAATATAACAGTTATTGGTTGATAAATAATTAAAGAGTAAAGGTCCAAATTAATCATCCGTAAAAGGGGTTCAACTCCTCTCCAATACTGGATTTTTTCCGGTTGGAGAGAGATATATGTATCTATCTCTCTCCAACTGGAAAAATTCAGTAACCGGAGAGGATCTATTTCCCAACAAAAATACATGATGATATTTTGGTTCTTGAGAAATGAAAAATATCAATTTGGTCCTTAAGAATGTAAAATATGGGTCAAAATAGTCTCTGATAGGGACTAAAATGTCCCTAAAAATAATCCTAAAAAAGACTAATTTGACCCGCATTTTATATTCTTGATTATCAAATTGATATTTTCATTTCTCAGTAACTAAAATATCATCATATATTTTTGTGAAGTATCAATTTGGGTCTTTTACTCATACTTCTACTATCTATATATAAATTTCTTAGGCTCTGGAAATATCAAAATTATCCTTCTTGAGACTTTGACACCTGTCATTTTTCCCTTCTTGAGACTTTGACACCTGTCATTTTTAAGGGTAATTTTGTCCGCTAAATGTCCCCTACACGCGTCAATTGCTGGCTTCATATTTTCTTGCTCAACTCTTCCTCTTCCTCTTCGTCAGACGACATTTTCATCTTTCTCTCTCTCGGGGGGACTTTCAAATTTCATAAGCATAGGTTCATCTTTCTCTCTCTTTCTTTCAACTCATATTTTTTCCCCTCTCCCTCTTTCTTCGTACACTGTGTTTCAGCTTTTTTTGGGCATTATAGTTGAGGCAAATGGGAGCTCCTTCAAAACCTGGGTGTGGATCTGAGGCGTTGCAGTAAGATGGTTCGATTTGGAAGATGGAGAAGCGACAAGAACAGGTAGTTTCCCCCAAACTGAATTCTTTCTCATCCTTCAACAAATATTTTTATTCAACTTCAATTTTTTTCTTCTACAAAATTGGTGTTGCAAGAAGGTTGGAAATTTTTAATTTTCTCCTCTGTGTGTGGTTGAGGTGATGATATATATGCTTTTTGCTCCATTGCAATCTTTATGCCATTTAGCTCCTTCAAAACCTTGGTGTGGATCTGAGGCGGTGCAGAAAGATGGTTCGATCTGGAAGATGGAGAAGCGAGAAGAACAATTAGTTTCCCCCAAACTGAATTCTTTCTCATTCTTCAACAAATATTTTTATTCAACTTCAATTTTTTCCTTCTACAAAATCGGTGTTGCAAGAAGGTTGGAAATTTTTAATCTTCTCCTCTGTGTGTGGTTGAGGTGATGATATATATGCTTTTTGTTCCATTACAATCTTTATGCCATTTTCTTCTACATTCTCTATTGATTTTTTATTTTTATTAATTTTACAAATAACCTCTGTTTGCACGACAATAGTGTTGACACTATTACTTTATTTGTTTTTTAAAAGAAAAAGATACTCACTATTACTTAATTTATGAGTTTGTGAATGAAAATCGCTACCATCACATTGTGAAATCTCTTCTATGTTTTGAAGAGATTTGGAGTGTTACTATGAGAAATATTTTCTGCTTTTGCAAGTTTCATAATTAATAAAGAAGAAGCTTACTGATTTTTTTGAGTTATCATTGTTATCTGAAAAATGCTTTTCCTCTTTCAGCAGGGTTACATGCCTTTTGCATCGGCCTTTGTTCTACTCACACAATTTTGTTGTTTTTACAATATAGATCTGCAAGCTGCAGTCCGGAGTGGCGATGTAGGCACTCTAATACAACCAATAGGCTAGCCTCTGCAAATGGGATAAAGGTGATCGGATAATTTTTATATTGAGTTTCATGTTACTTTATCATATTTTGGATGATGTTTAGCTGCAACTAATGCTGATTCATGGAGCAGAAAGTAGAAATTGAATTGGAGACAAGAAGATTAAGATCACAAGTTTTTGAAATTAATAGGATTACTGTAGAAATTACCGTAGAAACAAGCACTTGATTGTTTTTATGTTTTATTACTGATCCAAAGTTATTATTTCAAATATGTGAGGTTTTTATTTTAGTCTTTAGATATTTGAAGATGATCCAATATGCAAGTGAACTATATGTTGAATCTATATGTTGAATCTATATAGTTGTCAAGGTCTGTACAATTTTTTATCACACTTTAGTTGTACCTGACTGTTATGTTTTGACATTTTTTACATTGACACAGATTTGATTGGAGAGTTTGATGAGGTAGTTCTGCAACTACCTCAGCACCTTCTATATTTTGATGTCTCTCTACTTTTTGAGCATTTCAGCCCTGACTGTATTCTCTGGTGACCTCTTCTTTATGATGCTTTGTTACTTTTTCTGTTGTTTAGTTTTTTTTTTTAATATTTTTATTTTTTTATCTTATCTCTCTTCTTATTTTTTTTACCTAGGTTTTTAATTCAATATTCAGCAGAACATGATCCTGACATGTTAGCTTCTATCACTCCAACCAAAAGAGTCTCATTTGAAATCGAGTTTGATGAAAAACTCAGTCAAGAATTGGCCACTACATAACTTCATCCACAAGAGATTACAAAACAGATAAAAATTGAATAACAGTGTTGTAGTCACCTTAGTTGGCAGTTTTTAGTTGCACAAATATGATAACATGTCTTTAGTAGCAGTTGGTACCATGATTGCTTCTCTTAAAGTATTTTTGTAATATTATGGATCGAGTGGTTACTATAAGTAACACTGCAGGGTGAACCCTCTTTGGGAAACAATCAAAATTGTAATTTTCCAGTTAAAAAAAGGCTTCAACCATCTCCAAAAACATGATGCTTTATATGTTCATACTCTTTAAATACTTCCTAAACAATGCGTGAATTTTCATAGATACTTGATTTTTTAGATTTGCAGTTACCAAATTGTTGAAATGTGTAGTAATAAGAAGAATTTGATAAGGTTATGTTTTTATGGGTTAATTAAGGAGGAAATTTTGCTTATAAATATTAATGAGATTTCAAAAAACACTGCTTATGAGTTCTTATTGTATAGTATGAATACTAAGAGTTTACAACTTCACCCGTCTGATGAAAGGTTCTTCACTGGTAGTCATTAGACGGTTGAAAGCTTAGACGGGTGAAAGCTTCATTAGACGGGTTGAGTATTTGTGTAGACTTCAAACAATTGAACTTTCCTTCGTTACAGACGTGTGAACTTTTTTTGGTTCCAGACGTCTGAACTTTTCCTAGGTTCAGACGGGTGAACTTTTCTTTAGTTCAGACGGTTGAAAGCTTCATTAGACGGGTGGTGTATTTGTGTAGACTTCAGGCAGTTGAACTTTCCTTAGTTCCCGACGTGTGAACTTTTCTTAATTCCAGACGTGTGAACTTTTCCTACGTTCAGAAGGATGAACATTTAAAAGGTTTTTTACTGATAGTCATCAGACGGGTCCTTCAATGATAGTCATCAGACGGGTTCACCCGTCTGATGACTATGAGTGAAGGACCTTTTAAAAGTTCACACGTCTGGAACTAAGGAAAGTTCAACTCTCTGAAGTCTACACAAATACTCCACACGTCTAATGAAGCTTTCACCCGTCTGAACTAAAGAAAAGTTCACCCGTCTAGAACTAAGGAAAGTTCAACTGTCTGAAGTCTACACAAATACTCCACCTGTCCAATAAAGCTTTCACTCGTCTAAGCTTTCAACCGTCTAATGAAGCCTTCATCCGTCTAAGCTTTTGTTCGTCTCATGACTTTCACCCGTCTGAAGTATTAATCGTTATAATTATTATATTATTACAATTAATTACAAATGTAAATAAATTAATAAGTTAAATAATTTAATTCATAATTTAAAATTTTTTATTTTAATTATTTCATTGAAATAATTATCATAATGAATTACACTAATATAATTGGTTAATAAAATATTTTAATATAATTAATTAAAATAATTAAAACAATAAAATTAAATGGAAAAAAAACCTACGATGAAAGTATGATAAAAGGTTCTTCATTGATAGTCATTAGATGGTTGGAAGCTTAGACGGGTGAAAGCTTCATTAGACGGGTGGAGTATTTGTGTAGACTTCAGACAGTTGAATTTTCCTTAGTTCCAGACGTGTGCAATTTTCCTAGGCTCATAGTTCACACGTCTGGAACTAAAGAAAGTTCAACTGTCTGAAGTCTACACAAATACTCCACCCGTCTAATGAAGCTTTCACCCGTCTGAACTAAAGAAAAGTTCACCCGTCTAAGCTTTCATGCTTTCGCCCGTCTAAGCCTTTGTTCGTCTGATGACTTTCACCTGTCTGAAGTATTACTAAAAGTCAACCCGTCTGAAGTATTATTTGTTATTATTATTATATTATTACAATTAATTAAAATTGTAAATAAATTAATAAGTTAAATAGTTTAATTCATAATTTAAATTTTTTTTATTTAAATTATTTAATTAAAATAATTATCATAATGAATTACACTAACATATATAATTGATTAATAAAATATTTTAATATAATTAATTAAAATAATTAAAACAATAAAATTAAATGGAAAAAAAACCCACGATGAAGCACCTTCACCTGTCTGATAAAAGGTTCTTCATTGATAGTCATTAGACGATTGAAAGCTTAGACGGGTGAAAGCTTCATTAGACGGGTGGAGTATTTGTGTAGACTTCAGATAGTTGAACTTTCCTTAGTTCCAGACGTGTGAAATTTTCCTAGGTTCATAGTTTACAAGTCTGGAATTAAGGAAAGTTCAACTGTCTGAAGTGTACACAAAAACTTCACCCGTCTAATGAAGCTTTCACCAGTCTGAACTAAAGAAAAGTTCATTCGTCTAAGCTTTCATGCTTTCACCCGTCTAAGCCTTTGTTCGTCTGATGACTTTCACCTGTCTGAAGTATTACTAAAAGTCAACCCGTCTGAAGTATTATTTGTTATTATTATGATATTATTACAATTAATTAAAATTGTAAATAAACTAATAAGTTAAATAATTTAATTCATAATTTTAAAATTTTTATTTAAATTATTTAATTAAAATAATTATCATAATTAATTACACTAACTTAATTGATTAATAAAATATTTTCATACAATTAATTAAAATAATTAAAAAAATAAAATTAAATGGAAAAAAAACTCACGATGAACTACCTTCACCTGTCTGATAAAAGGTTCTTTATTGATAGTTATTAGACGGTTGAAAGCTTAGACGGGTGAAAGCTTCATTAGACGGGTGGAGTACTTGTGTAGACTTCAAACAATTGAACTTTCCTTAGTTCCAGACGTGTGAAATTTTCCTAGGTTCATTGTTCACACGTCTGGAACTAAGGAAAGTTCAACTATCTGAAGTCTACATAAATACTCCACCCGTCTAATCAGTGGTGGCCCTGAGCATGGTTGAGGTGGGCGACCGCCCAGGGCCCCGTTTTTTGGGGGGCACCAGATAACAGGTAAAATTTTACATAGTATATATAAATATTAAATAAAAGTTTTAAACAACCAACCTTGAGTCAACTAAGGAGTCTTTTAGGATCCATTATTTTTTAAACATTGTAGATCAAGCAATTGGCTCACTTGATAGAGATTTGAGCAGTATAGCACAAATGAGGAAATTTTTGGTTTATGGTTTAGTATTGAAAAACTTAGGTCATTCTCTGATAAAGACTTGAAATTATGTTGCAAACATCTTGAATCTTATCTAAAACATGATAATTCTTATGATCTTGAGGAGAAATTCTATTTGAAGAATTAAAAGTCATCAGCAAGGTTTTAACAGTTGAATCAAAATCAAGCTTTATGATATTGAGTTCTTTGAAGACATTTAATTGTTTTCCTAATGCATGCACAACTTATAGAATAATATTAACTATCCTTGTTACTGTTGCATCAGCAGAGAGAAGTTTTCTAAATTGAAATTGTCAAAATCTTATTTGTGATCTACTATGCCACAAGGTAGATTAAATAGTCTTATTTTGATATCTATCAAAAATCATTTTTTAAAGAACCTTGATTATGTTTATGAACGAATTATTAATGATTTTGTAGAAAAAAATGCAAAGAAGACAATCTTCAAATGATTACGAGGGCACCATTTTCTCAGTTCGCACAGGGCCCAAAATCACAGGACCGACCCTACGTCTAATGAAGCTTTCACCCGTCTGAATTAAAGAAAAGTTCATCCGTCTAAGCTTTCATGCTTTCACCCGTCTAAGCCTTTATTCGTTTGATGACTTTCACCTGTCTGAAGTATTACTAAAAGTCAACCCGTCTGAACTATTATTTGTTATTATTATTATTATATTATTACAATTAATTAAAATTGTAAATAAATTAATAAGTTAAATAATTTAATTCATAATTTAAAATTTTTTATTTAAATTATTTCATTAAAATAATTATCATAATGAATTACACTAACACAATTGATTAATAAAATATTTTAATATAATTAATTAAAATAATTAAAACAACACAAATTATATAGTAAAAAAACCCATGATGAAGCACCTTCACCTGTCTGATAAAAGGTTCTTCATTGATAGTCATTAGACGGTTGAAAGCTTAGACGACTGAAAGCTTCATTGGATGGGTGGAGTATTTGTGTAGACTTCAGACAGTTGAACTTTCCTTAGTTCCAGACGTGTGAAATTTTTCTAGGTTCATAGTTCACACGTCTGGAACTAAGGAAAGTTCAACTGTCTGAAGTCTACACAAATGCTCCACCCGTCTAATAAAACTTTCCCCCATCTGAACTAAAGAAAAGTTCACCCGTCTAAGCTTTCATGCTTTTACCCGTCTAAGCCTTTGTTCGTCTGATGACTTTCACCTGTCTGAAGTATTAATAAAAGTCAACCCGTCTGAAGTATTATTTGTTATTATTATTATATTATTACAAGTAATTAAAATTGCAAATAAATTAATAAGTTAAATAATTTAATTCATAATTTGAAAATTTTTATTTAAATTATTTAATTAAAATAATTATCATAATTAATTACACTAACATAATTGATTAATAAAATATTTTAATATAATTAATTAAAATAATTAAAACAACACAAATTAAATGGAAAAAAAACCCACGATGAAGCACCTTCACCCGTCTGATAAAAGGTTCTTCATTGATATTCATTAGACGGTTGAAATCTTAGACGGGTGAAAGCTTCATTAGACGGGTGAAGTATTTGTGTAAACTTCAGACAGTTGAATTTTCCTTAGTTCCAATTCCAGATTTGTGAACTTTTCATAGTTACAGACGTGTGAAATTTTCCTAGATTTATAGTTCAAACGTTTGGAACTAAGGAAAGTTCAACTGTCTGAAGTCTACACAACTATTCCACCAGTCTAATGAAGCTTTTACCCGTCTGAACTAAAGAAAAGTTCACTCGTCTAAACTTAGGAAAAGATCACACGTCTAGAACTAAGGAAAGTTCAACTGTCTGAAGACTACAAAAATACTCCACCCGTCTAATAAAGCTTTCTCCCGTCTGAACTAAAGAAAAGTTCTCCCGTCTAAACCTAGGGAAAGTTCACACGTCTGGAACTAAGGAAAGTTCAACTGTCTGAAGACTACACAAATACTCCACCCGTCCAATGAAGCTTTCACCCGTCTATGCTTTCAAGGGTTTAATGAACATTTCACCCGTCTAAGCCTTCTTTAGTCTGATGACTTTCACCCGTTTAAGCTTTCAACCGTGTAATGAAGCCTTCACCCGTCTAAGCTTTCATGCTTTTCACCCGTCTAAGCCTTTGCTCGTCTGATGACTTTCACTCATCTGAAGTATTACTAAAAGTCAACCCGTCTTAAGTATTATTTGTTATTATTATTATATTATTACAATTAATTAAAAATGTAAATAAATTACTAAGTTAAATAATTTAATTCATAATTTAAAAAGTTTTAATTAAATTATTTAATTAAAATAATTATCATAATTAATTAAAATAATTAAAACAACACAAATTAAATAAAAAAAAAACCCACGATGAAGCACCTTTGCCCGTCTGATAAAAGGTTCTTCATTGATAGTCATTAGACGGTTGAAAGCTTAGATGAGTGAAAGCTTCATTAGACGGGTGGAGTATTTGTATAGACTTCAGACAGTTGAATTTTCCTTAGTTCTAGACGTGTGAACTTTTCATAGTTCCAGACATGTGAACTTTTCCTAGTTTCATAGTTCATACGTCTGGAACTAAGGAACTTCTATGATCACCCGTCTGATCATTTTTTTAGAGTTAGGGAAATTATATTTCATGAGCAAATAGTACAAGACATGCTATTTTTCTTAACTGTTTGAAAAATAACATGTCTCACTTGGGTGAGTGAATGATGATTGATGTGTCTAATATCTTTTTATGTCGAGAATTTTTATAATATGCATGTTGGTTTTATTGTTTGATTCCCAAGCTTAGTGCTTTGCTATATAAAACTTTTAGAATCAAGGGTTGTCTCACTGGATTTTTTTATAGAGGTTTTTTAGTGAATGGCAATTCCTGCTTAATGAGATTTCCCACGGACAGAGACAAAGAGATTTTCTTCAGTTTTATTATACTAATCGTGTAGCTGTCACTTGTGTTGGTGTAGCATCTGATTCACATTTATAGAGGTTGAATTAACAGTAGTTTCTGAAGGAACCTGTCTTTGATCACACGTCTATGCTCACTCGTTTATGAGATCACCCGTCTATGATCACCCGTCTGATCATTTTTTTATAGTTAGGGAAATTATATTTGATGAGCAAATAGTATAAGACATGCTATTTTTCTTAACTGTTTGAAAAATAACATGTCTCACTTGGGTGAGTTAAAGATGATTGTTGTGTCTAATATCTTTTTATGATTGTTGTGTCTCATTGGATTTTTTTATAGAGGTTTTTTTAGTGAATGCCAATTCCTGCTTAATGAAGATTTCCTGGGGACGGAGACAAAGAGATTTCCTTCCGTTTTATTATACTAATTGTGTGGTTGTCACTTGTGTTGGTGTAGCATCTAATTCACATTTGTAGAGGTTGAATTAACAGTAGTTTCTAAAGGAACTTATCTATGATCACCCGTTTATGATCACCCGTCTGATCATTTTTTTAGAGTTAGGGAAATTATATTTGATGAGCATTAAATAGTATAAGACATGCTATTTTTCTTAATTGTTTGAAAATAACATGTCTCACTTGGGTGAGTGAAGGATGATTGTTGTGTCTAATATATTTTTATGTCAAGAATTTTTATAATAGGCATGTTGGTTTTTATTGTTTGATTCCCCAATGCTTAGTGCTTTGCTATATAAAACTTTTAGAATCAAGGGTTGTCTCATTGTATTTTTTTAGAGGTTTTTTAGTGAATGAATGCTCACCCGTCTATGAGATCACCCGTCGGATCATTTTTTTAGAGTTAGTGAAATTATATTTGATGAGCAAATAGTACAAGACATGCTATTTTTCTTAACTGTTTGAAAAATAACATGTCTCACTTGGGTGAGTGAACGATGATTGTTGTGTCTAATATCTTTTTATGTCAAGAATTTTTATAATATGCATGTTGGTTTTTGTTGTTTGATTCCCCAATGCTTAGTGCTTTTCTATATAAAACTTTTAGAATCAAGGGTTGTCTCACTGGATTTTTTTATAGAAGTTTTTTAGTGAATGTCAATTCCTGCTTAATGAAGATTTCCTAGGGACAGAGACAAAGAGATTTCCTTCAGTTTTATTATACTAATTGTGTAGCTGTCACTTGTGTTGGTGTAGCATCTGATTCACATTTATAGAGGTTGAATTAACAGTAGTTTCTGAAGGAACCTGTTTATGATCACACGTCTATACTCACCCGTTTATGAGATCATCGGTCTGATCATTTTTTAGAGTTAGGGAAATTATATTTGATGAGCAAATAGTATAACACATGCTATTTTTCGTAACAGTTTGAGAAATAACATGTCTCACTTGGGTGAGTGAAGGATGATTATTGTGTCTAATATCTTTTTTTTTTGTCAAGAATTTTTATAATATGCATGTCGGTTTTTATTGTTTGATTCACCAATGCCTGCTTTGCTATATAAAACTTTTAGAATCGAGGGTTGTCTTATTGGATTTTTTTATAGTGGTTTTTTAGCGAATGTATACTCACCCGTCTATGAGATCACCCGTCTATGATCACTCGTCTGATCATTTTTTTAGAGTTAGGGAAATTATATTTCATGAGCAAATAGTACAAGACATGCTATTTTTCTTAACTGTTTGAAAAATAACATGTCTCACTTGGGTGAGTGAATGATGATTGTTGTGTCTAATATCTTTTTATGTCAAGAATTTTTATAATATGCATGTTGATTTTTATTGTTTGATTCCCAAGTTTAGTGCTTTGCTATATAAAACTTTTAGAATCAAGGGTTGTATCACTGGATTTTTTTATAGAGGTTTTTTAGTGAATGGCAATTCCTGCTTAATGAGATTTCCCACGGACAGAGACAAAAAGATTTTCTTCAGTTTTATTATACTAATCGTGTAGCTGTCACTTGTGTTGGTGTAGCATCTGATTCACATTTATAGAGGTTGAATTAACAGTAGTTTCTGAAGGAACCTGTCTTTGATCACACGTCTATGCTCACTCGTCTATGAGATCACCTGTCTATGATCACCCGTCTGATCATTTTTTTATAATTAGGGAAATTATATTTGATGAGTAAATAGTATAAGGCATGCTATTTTTCTTAACTGTTTGAAAAATAACATGTCTCACTTGGGTGAGTGAAGGATGATTGTTGTGTCTAATATCTTTTTATGATTGTTGTGTCATTGGATTTTTTTATAGAGGTTTTTTTAGTGAATGTCAATTCCTGTTTAATGAAGATTTCCTGGGGACGGAGACAAAGAGATTTCCTTCCGTTTTATTATACTAATTGTGTAGCTGTCACTTGTGTTGGTGTAGCATCTGATTCACATTTATAGAGGTTGAATTAACAGTAGTTTCTGAAGGAATCTGTCTATGATCACACGTCTATGCTCACCCATCTATGTAATCAACCGTCTATGATCATCCGTCTGATCATTTTTTTAGAGTTAGGGAAATTATATTTGATGAGCAAATAGTATAAGACATGCTATTTTTCTTAACTGTTTGAAAAATAACATGTCTCACTTGGGTGAGTGAATGATGATTGTTGTGTCTAATATCTTTTTATGTCAAGAATTTTTATAATATGCATGTTGATTTTTATTGTTTGATTCCCAAGTTTAGTGCTTTGCTATATAAAACTTTTAGAATCAAGGGTTGTATCACTGGATTTTTTTATAGAGGTTTTTTAGTGAATGGCAATTCCTGCTTAATGAGATTTCCCACGGACAGAGACAAAAAGATTTTCTTCAGTTTTATTATACTAATCGTGTAGCTGTCACTTGTGTTGGTGTAGCATCTGATTCACATTTATAGAGGTTGAATTAACAGTAGTTTCTGAAGGAACCTGTCTTTGATCACACGTCTATGCTCACTCGTCTATGAGATCACCTGTCTATGATCACCCGTCTGATCATTTTTTTATAATTAGGGAAATTATATTTGATGAGTAAATAGTATAAGGCATGCTATTTTTCTTAACTGTTTGAAAAATAACATGTCTCACTTGGGTGAGTGAAGGATGATTGTTGTGTCTAATATCTTTTTATGATTGTTGTGTCTCATTGGATTTTTTTATAGAGGTTTTTTTAGTGAATGTCAATTCCTGTTTAATGAAGATTTCCTGGGGACGGAGACAAAGAGATTTCCTTCCGTTTTATTATACTAATTGTGTAGCTGTCACTTGTGTTGGTGTAGCATCTGATTCACATTTATAGAGGTTGAATTAACAGTAGTTTCTGAAGGAATCTGTCTATGATCACACGTCTATGCTCACCCATCTATGTAATCAACCGTCTATGATCATCCGTCTGATCATTTTTTTAGAGTTAGGGAAATTATATTTGATGAGCAAATAGTATAAGACATGCTATTTTTCTTAACTGTTTGAAAAATAACATGTCTCACTTGGGTGAGTGAAGCATGATTGTTGTGTCTAATATCTTTTTATGTCAAGAATTTTTATAATATACATCTTTTTATATCTTTTTAGTGTTTAAGGCATTGAGATAACAAAATAAACAAGAAGGAAGCAATTCTGTGTATAAAATGGATTCCAACCTAGAGATACACCGAAGTTTCAATTTTTCAATGTTAATGTCAACAACATTGTGAATGTAGAGAAAATTAATTAAAAAGTTTTTTTAGCCTCTTCTGCTCTTATTTTTTTTTTTGTTGAAATGTAGTTATGTATGGACTTGATCACTATAGACTTAAGCTATTTTTAACTTTTCTGAAACTGTCTTATTATGTCAAATATTTTAGTAGTTATATTATCTAACTTTTTGTTATCATTTGAATCTGATATGCATGTTTATATGCAATAATTTATGTTTAAAATTATTAACATAAATTATTGATTAAGTAATTAAACAATTATTGCACTAAGATTTTGTTGAGAGGACTTAAACTTCCATAGCATAAAATTTTATTTTTCAGTTTATGTATTTCCTTGTGATAAATAAAATATTTTAAATTTATATTTTATGAAATATACAATTCAAAATGATTTATGAATTTTCTATCTTCAACATTATATAAATCAATTTCTATACTTTATAACAGAATGAATATTAGTATATGATTTAATATATTCAATTTTTTTTATAGATTTTAAAAATATATAATTTATAAATTAATTTTTAATAAAAATATAATAAGTAACACGACGCAACCCGTGCTGAAAATGCACGGGTATATAACGAGTAAATATACAAAATCTTTACACATTCAAAGCACAGTTATCCATCTTTTAATTTATGATGCCGATATTAGCGAGTAGTGTTTGCTAATAATTCTAACACAAATTTGTTTTTTCCTGTTTTCAGAAAAATGAATGTAACACCATAAACCCTAACCCTAGCCCCTTTCCTCTTTCCTCCGACGATATGGCTTCACGCTGCAGGCTCTTTTCCTCTCTACTCCGATCATCTCTCCGTCGATCTCCGCCGCAATTCCATCTTCCGATCTCTTCCCCGCACCTTACCTTTTGTCCTTCTCCGATAGCCGTAAGCATCGTTTCAATTCATTCATTGCCCTTACCCACTTCATTCTCTTCGCGGTTGTTTATGCAAATCCTGATTTTTTTTATGTCGAATTGTTGAGGTTTTTAGTAATAGACCTTCAGATTTAGATAAGCTTGGCTAGGGTTGAAGAAGATGACAATGTATCTAGATTTTATTGTGTTTGAATACGTTCCCATTTTCCACTTTTTCAATCCCAACCAAGCATAGCGGTAGGAGTGAAAAATTAGAAGATGGTAAAGGGATTAGTGTGTTTGGATTGGCGTTACCAACGCCAACACAAATCCCACGCCGATGACACTTTGTATTGGATTTAAAAAATCACGTTGGGTGTTGGATTTTCGTTGGCTTTGAACCCAAAGCCAATCCAAACACATTAAGATGGAAAATTGAATAACATAATCCTATCATTATAGGTTTACAAATATCTGAATATGATGATTACCCATCAGGAGTGGCTCTCTTAGTATCCCAATTTGAGTTTACAAATAACAAAGATTTTTTGTAAAAAAGGAAATACATGATGTAACATTATCATTGTACTATACAGATTGATGTCTTATAATCCTGAAGTGTGATTGGAAGCTTGTTACTTTAGGGATAATTATACTCCACACAATCATATGACATGCTCTGCTATTTCCTTCTTGTTGCTTGATTATGTATGATTGAATAAATGAATTAAGGATGCCATGACTATTTAGAGCCCTTCAAGTGTTATGTTGTTTTGTTCTGCAATTTTTCCATTTAATTTTTGGAATTGTGACCTTGGTTATAGACTTTGTATAGGATTTAAGCTCTAATGGGTGTATGCTTTTGTTGTAATTTGTTGCGCAGACTAGGATATTCCCTCAGACTGAGGCATTCACAAGATTCGAGTCCAGTCACGGTTTAGCATCACTGGCTTCGTTTCGGCAGTCAGCTCTCGTACCTCCTTTGCATAGGTTTATGTCAACAGAGAAAAATTCTGCTGATTCTTCTTTTCAGGATAGTTCCACTCCTAAGCCTGATGTGACTCCTCGCATCAAATTTAAGAGATTAGATAAAACTGCCAGGCACATTATGCAGGTATGTGACTACTCTGTATTATTTTACTAAGGACATTCTTTTTTATTATTGTAAAAAGTGTTGGTTTTATATCCTTTAGATTTTAGACAAGGAAGCTGTGGAGGAGGTGAGAGCGCAGAGAGAGATGCCTGATATAAAGCCTGGTTATATTGTGCAACTCAAAGTGGTATGAAAGTTTGTTTTGAAGATTTATCATGTTCTTTGCTTGTCTATTTTTTGTGATATTAGCTTGATCTTTGGTTTACTATTACATCTGACATAACAGGAAGTGCCTGAGAACAAGAGGCGTGTTTCTATTATAAAAGGCATTGTTATTGCAAGGCGTAATGCCGGTCTTAATAGTACATTCAGAATTAGGAGGTTGGTGGCTGGGGTTGGGATCGAGTCTCTATTTCCGCTGTAAGTATTAACTTTCTATTTTAAAAGTAAATCTGCTTGCAGACATGCTGTTTTGAACTGGTAAAACAGCTTTCTGTTTTCTTATGTTGACAATTGTGCAGAGTATTGTTTAAACTTAAAATTGTTTCAGTTGCCAATAAAAATAAAAGATACTAATAAGAATTGCTTCGCTTAGAACCTGATCATATGGTGATGATAATTAGTTGAAATTATAATATAAATTCAGAGAAAATACTTCTGATTCAAATATAAATTTGATGTATGTGTGTTGTGTTTGTGCGCATGGAATCTGGTGTGTTCTGTTTTCCCCCTCGCATTCACATGCTTTTGCACAAAGTTAAGTGAAAAATTGAACTACTTTTTTAATGTATAATTGTAACAATTACTTTGCTTCACTGTGTATGCTGACTGAAATTTTTGTTTAACTCTTTTTAGATTAAATTTAATGTGTTGCTTTATGTGCTCTGAATGAGGTTTCGGGATTGTATGTACAACTATTAACGATCTTTGCTCCATCCTCCTTTTCTGCCTGTCATATGCTTTATCAATTACTTTTATTTTGGGTTGGGAGAAGGTGGGAGAAGGGTTGTTTTACTTTTGTGCCATGATTTCTTTTAATCATCAGCTGATCGTGCTTGTAGTCACATTACTTAATGGTTTAATGCCTAAGCTTTGCGCAATGTGTGGTAGGTATTCACCTAACATAAAGGAGATAAAGGTGCTTGACAAGAAGAAAGTGAGGAGGGCTAAACTTTACTACCTGAGGGAGAAAATGAATGCACTTAAAAAGCAATAGCGGCCTTCATCCTGGTGGAAACTTTTTATGATTCATAATTTTGTTATACTTAGTATCTGCATGTGCATTCATAGTCAACTAGATTTTTGTTTCAATCTGGCTTATTACCATCTAACATTATGTAGTTTTATTTCAATTCTTAGAGCCTGTTGTGTTTTGGAAAGGTGGTATGTAAGAAATCATAATAAAGCTTCACTCATGTTAAAATTTTCTCGAAGTTATGTTATGATCCTTTCCCCTGTTGTATTCAATTAGTAAAAAAGTGGGCTAGCATTTTAGTCGCCTTTTGCTAATATGATAAAAATCACACCAGCAGGGCCTCGGGAGTTTCGATTTATTAGCATCTAATTGATTGATCAATTGCAAATTGCATTTGAAACATTCAGGCGATGATAGAAGCAGTTGCCCCTCTTTTATTGGGAGTTGCAATTTTGGGATTATTGGCAAAAATAGTTCAATTATACACTAATCAAGCCCGTGCTTCACGAAGCCACTAGGATAGATCTAGTGGTGAGGGTAGGTTGTTTGCATAAGGTCATAGCTTCAAACCTTATTGCAACACATTTGACAAAATAAGCAGTTCACAATGTTAGAGATGATTATCACGGGTCCGAAGGTAATTGCATGATCATAAGGTTAAACATTAGTCATGTTTTTGAAGGTTTGAAGTTCAGTAACCTATTTGTTCGCTTTCTAGTCGTTCTTTATAAGTAAACCATTTAATAGAATTAAGCAATTTTAATTTCGAAGTAGAGGAGGGCTCTTCAAACGAACTTTCGTTCTCTGTTCTGCCGTCTAGTGCCCTACTCTTTCCGCCAATTGTTTCTCTAGGCAGGGACTCCATTTTAGGCAGGGTTAAATGATTTTAAAGCTGGAGGAGTAAATTGTAATATATATATATATATATATATATATATATATATGAAGTTACTCTTAAAGTAACTCTAAGAGGGTTACTCTATATATTTGTATTGAAACGTAAAATCGCAATTTTTTACTTGTCATATACTCATATTTAGGAAAGGTGGCTTTGGACTACTTTGTTTTTGGTTTGAGATTTTGCCCTGCCTTAATCCCCTTGAATTATGTTTCATTCTAACTACCACCCTCATGGTGGCAACTTTACACAATGTAAGGCAAATTAATTGGTGGGTTTGTGTTAACCAAGACTCCACATTGAGGTTTAATACGAAGCACCAATATGTCACGGGATACGGATATGATACAACATAGGTGATATAAAAAGTTTTAATAAACATAACGTGACTATGACACAAGATATAAAATTAGTATAACATTGACATAAAAGTACAAATTTTAAATTGAAAAGAATTAATGTTCTAAACGTTAATTTGTCAATGTAAATACTTTAAAATATTAATATTTATTTATCTAATTATTGTGTTATTCTCATTTATAATAGTATAAGAATTCAGAAAGTAAGTAGAATATTGTAAAATATAGTTAGAAGTACTCAAAAGTGTTCAAAAATATCAAAAAGACCCAACACATTTAGTAGATATTCGAGTTTCTTAAATATAATGTTAGAAGTTCGATTTTTATCGTGTGTATGAAAAACATTTTGTTGGGAGAGATAAAATCCACTTTAATAATCTCTACGTCCCGAAAGGGATTAGTTTTCAGCTATCGATTGTAGATATCTAGGTGAACACCAAAAGTGTTCAAAAATATCTGTAAAGAATTCTATACAATTATGTCATACATAACAACTACTCAAAAATCTTCGTGCTTCCATGTAACGTGAATCCAAAGATATATAAGCCTTTATGAGGACCAAGTTGGGTGTGTGGATAAACAACTTAATTAAGCGCTTATTTAATAAATTTTTCTTTTAAAATAAGTTAAAAACATTTCATTTTTATAAGTTTCTATGACAAACTTATGGAAATAAGCCAAAAAGAACTTATAGGAAGATCATAAACTATTTTTATAAACTATTTACATAAGTTTATTTCCATAAATTATTCTAATAAGGTCAAATAAGCTTTTTCGAACGTACCCTAAACAGATTTGTGGTATCAGCTTTTAAACTTGTTACAACTACTTCTTCTTGCATTCTTAGAGTGAGAGAGAGAGAGGATCTACTTACATCCCAAAAAAATTACACTTCTTACACTCCATCTCAGCCCTTAGTATGATGCAAATCTGATGGCTCTAATTTGCTCACTTAAATAGCTCACGTGACCCACTCTTCCTTTCTTTGACCCCATTTCTCTGTCGCTAAATATAAAAACTTTTCTCTTCTCTCCCTGCAAGCTTGTTCCTTTCACAATGGATCCTCTTCAGCCTCGAACCATGGCAGCCAATGGAATCTTCTTCAGCCTCTAATCATGGCTTAGCTTAATCTGATTCTACATAATGAAGTGTATCCAGAAAAGAAAGATGTGTTTGCCAAAAAGTTGCCTTTTCGCAATATCAATTTTTTTGTTCGTTGTCCGATGCTTGAAAATAATATTCGTAGTACGACGTATACCAGGGGACCAAGGGAAGTGTCAAATAAACCAGCAGGGTAAAGGGAAAGAACTCTAGGCTCTGCTAAGTGCATAACCTCGAATTTGTGATCCTAAATTTATTTGCACTACAAGCCGATCCAATTAACCCAAGGAAAGTGAGAGGAACAATTTTATGACAATTTTTTTGCTTTGCCGCCTCTTCACTTTCCTTTCAAAGGACAATTTTATGACAAATTTTTTGTCTGCTACTCTACAACATCAGTTGGGACAACAACGTGACAGAGGTGTTCAATTGAACAGGGGGGTCACATTGGGAGGATTGAAGAGGTTAAAAGGAAAGTGAGAGGAACAAGGTTGCCATGGTTAGAGGTTGCAGAAGATTCCGTTGTGAGAGGAACAAGGTTGCAGGGAGAGAAAATTTTATATTTTCAGCCATGAAGAAATGGGATAAAAGAAAGGAAGAATGGATCACGTGAGCTGTTTAAGGGAGCAAATTAGAACCATCGGATTTGCATCTTATTAAGGGTTGAGATGGAGTGTAAAAAGTGTAAACTGTTTTTGGGTGTCAGTAGATCCGTCCATATCTTTATATATATATATAAAAGTAGCCGCCACTGAGACCATTTTTTCTCTCCAAAAAGCAACCCATTTTGATAATTTCACACATCTTATATTTTTTTTAATTTCTAAATTGCTAAATAATTGATTGCTTTAATTATTAGTTACCTAAAAAATAAATGAATAAAGTAAATTGTATATCTAGATTCTATCATTCCTATATATCAACTATCCACCCTATCAAATATCAACGATCCCCCTTGAATTTTCATCAAGTGTTTGTAAAGGACAGTATTTAAGCTAGTAGAACAATATTGAACTATTGATTAGGAGAAACGATAATGCACCACTCCATTTCTCCAAGTTCATAGTAGTAGTATAAAATGAAGTAGTTTCAAGCACTTTCTGTCCAAAAAAAAAAACATAATAGTTCATTACCATATAATGCAATTGATTTGTCGATTTTTATAATCAACTAAAATATTTTCAGAACTTTTTCGGAAGCAAGCACATTTGATTTAAGATATAAAGAGCCATGCTTTATGGTTCCATATTTTTTATTTAAATCAGGAAAAGAAGAGATCATGTAAAACAAATCAAATGCAAGTTCCTCTAATAAATCACCATTTATTTATTGGAATAATTCCTAAACTCTGACAATCCATAGTTTCACGTAAGTCAATCCAACATATTTTTATAGTATTTCATCCCAAGCTTTTGAATAAATACCTGTATTTTTATACCATCAGAACTTTCGGCCACCGAAACTCAAAATAATCATGAATTAGATATTCTCAAAATATGACTTCTGTGCATACACATACAGATACATTAAAAGAAAACAAAAAATCCATTCAACAATAAACTATCTTCAATAGGAACACCAAAAATAAGAAGTGTACACCAAAAAACTATCTTCAATAGCCTTTCTTTCACTATATAACTTACATTACATGCTTGGCTAGTGTCGACTTTTTACCTATATATGTTGTATAATTGATGGACTGTCATCTTTTCTATAAGCTTTACCATGATAATATATTTCATCAACTTCTTTATCAACTTAGAGTACCTAATAAACATCTAATACATTCAAGTTGTTGCTTATCATTACATGCTTGCATTAGAAGAGATTTCCATTTGGTTCAGTAGCCTTAGGGTTCTAAAAAATTTAAGCATACAACAGTTAACTACAATTGAAAGACTTCCCTCCCCATCTGGTATTGAATGATACCCAAGCTTTTCTAAAGAAAAATATATTTATCTTGTGTTCTATCCTTTTTCAAATTCTAACAACTTAGACTCAAACCCACAGACAGCAGCAAAGAAAAATCACTTCACATAGCTACATGGCTCCAACCAACCCTATGAACCTGAAAATTTGTAGATTCAGCAGATGACAGTGAATCTATGGTTTATATTCAAAGAAAAAACTTCCAAAGTTAATTTTTGCTTGCTTTATGGTTTCAGAATAGGAATGTTTCATCTGTAAGAATCCCAAAACAGTATAATAAATATGTATCACATACAAAACTTCAAACCTGATATATGCATTCTAATTCTAAGTGACATTATATTAATGAACTTCTTTTACACCAACTTTTATAGAAACCATTATAATCTCATTTTAGGGTAACAATAACCATAATTAACTGTAAAATATACAGCTGCCACAATTTAAAAAGACACAGAGAATGTAGAAGTAAGAGCAGGAAACTAATGATAATATCAGTAATAGCTTGAAGCTCAATATGAAACTGATTTATGCTTCGGGTAATCTGGCTTGTAGAAAAAAAGATACTCACTGCCAAACTTCTTTGGTGTAATCAAGCCATATATGGGACAACATATTCCTGCAAGGGAGAAAAAACCCAACAAAAGTAACACCACCAGTAAACCAAATAAATAAACACCAATTAATAAAAATGGCAAAACCTTTTTAGGAGAAAATTGCAGTACCTCTTGAATCCATACACATTGTTTCTCATGACCAAGGCGTCGAAGCTTATTACGTTTCCAAGTCAGCTGAGTGCACATTTTATGCCTGCACAAATGATATACATGTCAATCAAGCCATAAGTAGAATATATATTTAAATATTACAT
Source organism: Ammopiptanthus mongolicus (assembly GCA_039655645.1). NCBI lineage: Eukaryota > Viridiplantae > Streptophyta > Magnoliopsida > Fabales > Fabaceae > Ammopiptanthus > Ammopiptanthus mongolicus. The sequence goes on along the minus strand of CM077351.1, from coordinate 9,797,103 downwards.
TAAATTCACAATATGGCTTTGACCAATAAAATCTGAAATCAGCCTTGCAGAACCCCCGGGTTTATTTTAACCAAAACCCCCGGGTTCATTTTAACCAAGATATGTTCCTATTTAAATTTTGAAGTCTCTTTTGAAATGGCAAATGGCAAATAAATAAATAATGGCAAAACTTTTTTAGGAGAACATTGCAGTACCTCTTGAATCCATAAACATTGCTTCTCATGACCAAGGTGTCGAAGCTTATTACGTTTCCAGCTTGAGTGCACTTTTTATGCCTGCACAAATTATATATATGTCAATCAAGCCATAAGTACAAGATACATTTAAATAATACATTAAATTCACAATATGGTTTTGACCAATAACATCTGAAAGCTGCCTTGTAGAATCCCCAGGTTCATTTTAACCAAGACATGTTCCTATTTAAATTTTGAAGTCTCTTTTGAAAGAGCTAAGAGAGAAACTTAAAGCCATAAAATAATTTGTTCAAACCTTTAAATGAAAGAAATGAAATAGAGAATGCATGTAACTAAAATAATCCATTGCTACATAGTACTTATTTTCAAATTATTGAACCCTGGTGAGTAATACATAAGTCTGGTTTAGAAGGGAACCATGGAAATATAGCAACAAACTTCAAAGAACAGATATAAAATCCACCATTAATGATTTACCTTTGTTTTATGGGAGATATGTCTCTAGTATGTTGTTGATTTATAACTTGAAATGGAAGCAGCAATGAAGTTTTGTTCCTTATATCAGCTAGATTTCTTTCTTGGTCATGATATCTGCATCATTATCCTTTTAAAATTTGAAAAATCTTTGTAGGACAGTTTGCATCAAATTCAGACCTCATGGAAACTTTTTGCATTAATAATCAACTTATATAATGCTAAGCACTTGGACTCTAACTTCTTGCAACACAGTAATGCTAGAATTCAACCTAAATATTACTAAGCATAATTTTTCAATCTAAATAATGCCACAATCCCATTAGACACAAACATTGCATATAGTGACCGTGTAATGTTACTGATCATCTTACTGATCACAAAGCATGAACAAAGTTTTAAGAAATACAAAAAATATTACTAATCCGTCAAATAAAGATTGGGTTGAAGAGAGAATGGCACCCATCAAGGAGGATCCATCTTTGAAAGGATCAGATCAACTCAGCTGAGATTGTAAGTTGGAATGGATATGAGTTTCACATCTTCTCTTCCTTGAGATACAATAATCTATCAGGTGCAACAGTAAGTCAATTTTTATTCACTTCACTTCATATGAAAAAGCATTTTGGAAGAAAGATAATGCAGCTGGAGAATGGAAAAAAAGGAGAATCCAATTTCAACTTTTGTTTACATGTCTGATTAGTCACAGGCTAGATTGACTACATAGAGTACCTTTTAAAAACAAAATATCTACACTAATGTGAGTTTTGATTGTCGATTGTTAGATGGACATGATTAGAAGTGCTAATTTCATATATATATATATATATATATATATATATATATATATATGAAATTCTATGAGCAAAATTGAAGGTCCGTAAGGAGAAGAAAGTTGGCACGGGAAAAACATAAAGAAATGGAGAAAATTAAATACCTTGATTGTTGACTTTCTGGCAGATTTGGTGATGGTTTCATTGTACCCCCGATGAGCAAGCTACTATTATCGATCTTTGCATTTTTATCTAGTTTTGTTTTGCTTCAAAATCTGCCCGCACGATCAAATATGAAATGTTGTCCACTCTTTTATAAGCCTATATATTTGCACATTGATAGCATCCGGAGGGTGCCTAGCAGCCTGCACTAACATCCCCTGTGCATCTCAAATGCCTTACATCAAAGCAAATGGAGAGAGGATCAATGATTGAGAGATGAAAGAATAAGATAAAAAAAAGGTAGCATCAAAAGGTTATCCTTCTTTATGTCATGGTCCTTAATCCAGAAAGTGATAGAAAGCTATACAATCAACACAGCCTAAAAGGCAAATAACAAACTCAAAAATTAGAAAACCGCATTGAAAAATATAGATGAGCAATCACAAAATTAATATTGAAAAGTATGAATAATCATTAATATTGATGTTTATACTTTATGTTTCTGACTACTACTTGTGATGTTGGAACTGGGCATCCGAGACTATCAATGATCCAAAGAAGGACCTCTTGTAGAGGTTCAGGGGTTCTTTCTAAAAGATAACGACATCTTTTAGGATGTGTGTTCCTATTTTGCCCTATGTAATTATATTGATCAAAGTCTTTTGGGATAAATGACATTTTATGAAGAAACACGAATTTTTAGTTGAATTTATTTAACTGGCTAATGTTTCTGCTTTTCCAATTGAGAGATATTGTGTTGATAAAGGGAAAACTCAATAAGAATGGGGGAATAAAATATCCTCCAAACCGAAACTACAGTGAAAAGAAATAAGATATGGAAAAACACGTCAAAACAAAGGGCATTGTAGTCACTTTGTATATATTCCAAAGGGATTCCTTGGAAGAAACCATGTGCTGAACAACATAAAAATACCACAAAAACAGTTTTAAGCCTAAGTAAGTTTAGGGTCTGAAAATTTCCCTTAAAGATCCGTGTATTTTAATTTTTATTCCAACAAAGGGCACCGAGGAACATGATATTATAGTGCGAAATTTTCCCTTAAAGATCCCTACATTTTGTGTTCTTTCATTTATTGAAAAACTTAACCTTTACATAGCATAAAATTAAGGGAAAAAGATCATAAATGACAACTAATGTAAAAAGAACTGACATGCCTGAATCCTTAATGAGAAGGAAAACAGTTCAAACTTCAAAGGTAGGAGAAGTTGTTACCTCAGAATCCAGCAGTTACGCATTTTGCAGGTAATTGTGTAGTGTCTTGCAGGAAGAAAAGATTCAGCTTTGCATTGGAGGGTACTTCTTTCTTTTATATTGTCTATAATAATTCTAGTAAAGTATTGATGTCATGTCCTGCACTTTTCCTGAGATGAGGAATCATGGGAGGAAAATGCCCAGAAGAGCATACCCAAGCTCAATTTGGAATTCGAACCCCAGAAGAGCATATAAATACTGTAGTTCAATCTAAACCTGAAAGAGTAAAGAAAGAGGAATAGGGACCTCTTGGTCATATTTGATTATTTGATAAGCTTCATTTGTTTACAGTTAGAAAGAATAAATATTTGTCAAGAATTGATCTAACCTGAGCTACATACCTCCATATAACTGCATACTACTTGGAATATTAAACACTATGGCTCAGAATATATATATATATATATATATGATAGTACACATGAAAAGATGACCAAAAGATAGCATAATTACTATTGTGAGACTTTTCAAGCTCTCAAACCGCTTGAATTGCACTGTTCTTCTTACCGTTTAAATCCCAAGAAAGAAAGAAAATAAAAATAGATAACAGAAGCAAAAAGTAAGAAAGACCGAACAGGGAAAAACATTAGAGCAGAGGGAAGAACAAAACCGAACAGATTGAAGAGGAAAGAAATTAAAGCAAAACTGAAAATGCACCTTGGACAGTGAAGAGGGAACAGATGGAAAAAGGGGGCAGGGATTCTTTCCCAATAGTTGAGACTTTCCAAAGGAACCCCCAAGTATGAACAGGGGGAGATTAAATAGAAAGGACAATAAACTCAATTGATGCAGTAAAATAGTGGTTTAAGGTTCTCTTTGAAGGTTGCAGTGGGTATCGACTGGTGCTATCTGGCACGGTCGTTCACGGTAGGTAGCGGTGGTCCTTGAAGTTACGGTTCGTGCTAATAGTACTTGGGATAGCATATATGCTTTCCTCTAAAGATGCCAACTTTTTAGTTCAGTACGAGATTAGAGTCATTCAACTATTGTTGATGAATGAGAGTATTCTCTGTAGTCATTCAACTATTCTCTGTCATTATAAAATCTTCTTGATGTTGAAGAGTCTCCTCACTATTCAGGGACACAATTAAAAATAAAAGAAAAAAGGCAGATATGTGCATTCGTCTAAATCTGTGGCAGCGATGATATAAAACAAAAAAACAAGATGCAGCACTGTCATAGAGACAAGGTTTATGAGGAGTCACAATCTGTTGCTCTACGAAGTGCCAGTAATACTAGAATTCGGTTTATACTTGGTGGATCTTCTGTTCTTAATTCTAAAAGGTTAATTTATGTCATAAATGTAGTTTGGATTTGATTTGTGAATATGTTCATGCATTTTGTATTCCCATTTGGCTTTAGATTTGGCATACTAACAACGATAATAATTTTATAAAAATAAAACAATGATAATGAATATGACTTGATAGTTCCAGTTTTGTTATTGTGTTGACTGCAAAACTTGGAAGTAGTCATAGTGGGCATAGTTGTTATTTTGAATGTTGCTTGGAGTGACATGGTTGGGAAGTCGGTTGGTGAGTTATCTGCCTTGGTTTAGGTGAGAAAATTTATTGGGTTGGTCTTCAATTTGTCTTACAGATTGATGGCTTTGTTATATTTGGTTCTTCGTTGATTGGTTCAGGTTACTTTATTTAGCTGCAAAAACATCCAACTTGATCTCTCCTAGGTAGCCTTCTGGATTTCTTAGCAATTAAGGTTTTGTATTCTTTAACTGTGCTCTCTTTAACTGTCGATAGAAAACAAATGGGACAAATAAATTGAACTTCAATTAATCATTTAAATGTGGAGTTTCAATTTGTAATAAAATTAATAAGTCATTAATTATCTTAAATGTTACTCCCTCGGTTCTTTATTATAAGTAAAAATGTCCCAAAATTTTTGATCAAATATATAAGCAAATTTAAATTATTTTTATCTTATTTAATGACATTGTTCCTAAAATATCCTTCATTTAATATCAATTTTGTTTTTCAATAACTCAACATGAGATGCATTTAATAAAAATTAAAGTTTTCTATGAAGGTTACTTTTGGTAATACACTTAATTTTTTAACAACATTAAATGAGATTAACCAACTTCTTTAATATGTGTGTTCTATTTAAGTTTTGCTTATAATAGAGATAAGAGGGTGTAATTTTTTATTATGTTATTATTAAATTTTTTCCACTTAACTTTTTATATTATGTAATCATGCTCTCTTTAATTGTGCATAGGATTAAATTAGACAATTAACACTTTCTCTTTGACCGTGGAGTTTTAGTTTTTAGTGACTAATTAGTAATTAGTCACTCTCTTTAAACTATTAGTTAATAATTAATAATAATATATATTTTAAGCTTAAATTTGTTACATCCTTTAGGTGATTTCAGCTCAAAATTTTCAAGGTGAATTAATTCTCGGACAATCTGTATTATAAGTAATGTGAGATAGGCATTGGTTCCTATATTTTATTGTGAAGTTTTTTATTATGACGTTGACAGTAGAATGGTCACAAGTTTTTTATTTAGTTAATATTTTTAATTTACAAAAATTAATCATCTTTCTAAATAATACATAATTGTACGGATTCCTCACACATTATCTTTCCGTGCATCGCACGGGTTCATTTTCTGGTATATATATATATATATATATATATATATATATATATAGTCACTCTTATCATGATTTGTAATTGATTGATAATGTAAAATATTTTATACTAAAAATGCATATAAATTAAATTCATATATATAGAAGAACAGGGAATTTCCATTTTTGTGATCCAAACCAGGAACTTGCAATTGTTGGCCATGTGAATATGAAGACTCTTCACAATATCTTTATTGTAAAAGTGCTTTTCTCCCCGCTTCTTGTATAAACAAAAGACTGAGTGCCTGTTTGGTTCGACGTTGAGAATCAACAAACGTTGAGACTCACGTTTGCAATGGTGAAACATGGATTTGATCATTTTTAAAGATGTTTGGTTCTGTGTTGGGGAAGCAATTTTGCATTCCAAAATCGATTTTACCTAAAGAAGCTTGAAGTAGCTTCTATTTTTGTATTGAAAAATTACATTAAATTTTACATCAAACTTGCTTTCAAAATAAAAAACCCAAACATAAATTACTTCACTTCGAACTCAAATATATTCAAATCAATTCTATAAAATTAATTCTATTCAAAATCACATTTGTCAATCGTTCATCCAAACACACATTAAATGTGGTTGTTTCTGAGTTAAATTGTTACTTATCATTCATTCGTCTGATGAATTTGGTTTAGGGCTAGCGAATAAGAAAAACAGATAGGCATATGTAAATTGAAAATATTATTAAAGATGTGCTGTGATGATGTGATACAAAAGATAAAATAAAACAATAATGTTTATTTATATTAGACTCCATCTCCTGTCAAATAAGAAAATAGATTAAGAAATATAATGAGATCAACACATAACTTCCAAGATTGTTTCTCCTAATTGATTCCACAATATTTTTGAAGAATCAACTAAGATAATTCAAAATATCCTAAAATAATATTTTATCACATTCCTCTACTACGGTATGCAGTTTTAGGACTTACTGGCGGTCAAGAATAATTCAAACACTAATACTCATCTCAATTCCTTCCGAGCAAGGATACTATAAAGATAGGCCATTACAGCTAATGGATGAGTCATTAGGTAATTCATTCTATCAGTCTGAAGTGTTAAGTTGTATTCACATGGTCCCATTGTGTGTAAATAAAAAAAAAAAAAAACCAAGGATAGGCCAGTGAAATCATCTTTAGTTTTAATGCTGAAAGGTGAGAAACTATTGTCCAATCCAAAGCAACCCACCGTTTTATCCACGTTATGGCTTCTCATCGTATAATAATAACGCTTAATTCGTTAATTTTTTTAATTAATTTCTTAAAAAAAAAAGACTTCTGGTATGGCTTTTCATGAAAGACTATGCGAAACTATGACATAATTTATAAATCCAGAAATTGAGATATTAATGCTTTATGTTTGTGCTATTGCCTATTCGATCAACCTACCAAAGAAAACCAATAGAGGCAGAGACGATTGCAAAAGGTTGTTGTCCTCTTCTTGATCAATCTTAATATGATAATATTGGATCACTGCCTTGTTAACAACAAATATATGGTGCCAACTATGTGCAATGCGAAGGTGTAGTTTGATATGGTCACGTATTGAAATAGAAATCTGATGTCCCATTTCCCTGTCTCATTTGTGGTCATTCTCAATTCATATTTTGATATGTCAATCAAATATGAATGAAACATAGAAATGGGACATGGAAATGCTATTCCACATATTCAAGAAATTTAATGACGATTTGGCATGAGTGTTTTGGGTTCCCGGTCCAACTTTGAGAAGCTCGAGTAAAAGGCGAAAGGGGTTGTTGTTGTTGTGATCTCCTTTGAAGAACTCGAGGGTTGTTTGAGAGCATGCTTTTGGGTTAGATGGATGAATGCATTCTGGTTTGGATGAAATAACGGGGAATCGAATTTTATGCTGTAAATAAAGGAGTTAAGAATATATGTATATCGGGTAAACAAGTAGGCAGTTATATAGATAACTCACTTTCAAATTATAAATTAATAAGATACGATGTGATAACTATATATTTTTATCGAATATCTTTTCTTTTATCCCAATCGTCTTATCAAACGATGGTTAAGAGAAGCTATAAAGGTTGAGTCAACTAACAACCTTTAACAAGTTGCAGGAAACGTGGAAGAAGTTTTTGAGGTCATATGGTATTTTTCTCTATTAGTTTTGGTATCTGTTGTCCGGTTTAAACAGTTGTAATTAATTGTTTGGAGTCTTTTTTTATTTGGGAGTCACCACTAATCACTTATGCAATTAAAAAAAAGAATGATATGGAATTGGATACATTAAAAAATATGATCTATATAGTTTAGATATTAAATTTGAGGGTTGGTTACGGTTAGAAAAAAATATTATCTACGTTTTAGATATTAGATTTGAGGCTTGGTTAGGAATAGATAAAGGATAAACATCTTACACTATCAATCAACAAGGATTGACACATCTGGTCGAGCCTTCCGTCCAAACTTGCTGTGACTTGAGTTCTATTCTCAGATCTTCCCTGTTGGTAAATAATATGTAAATTTTACTATAAATCCTGATAGAGGTTAGTGGTCTTTCCTGACCTTGCACGAGAGCGTGCTTTTTCCTAATGTAAACTTTTTATTACAAAAAAAAAAAAAAAAAATCTTACACTATTGGTTTAAAAAAACGATTATATATCCATATTTAATCTAATGTTTTCTTCTTCTTCTTTTTTGAAAAAAAATATATTTCGTTTTGTCATGTATCCTAATAGCTTATTTGACTAGCTTATAAGCTAGTTTGACCAAAGTAGAGGTGTTTGGTAAACAAGCTTATCTCATGAACATAAAGCTTTTCTTCATAAGCTAATTTATTTAGCTTATGGCTTATAGCTTATAGCTTATTGACTTTTATCTCATTTTTACCCTCACTCATTAATGAAATTCTCAATTTGCTATTTTTGTCATAAATATGTCCTTTTATGTCATTTTACATTTATAAGCTAGTTCAACAGCTAATTTTACCGAACACTTCAAATTCAATCAGGTAGCTTTTCAGCTATCAGCTATCAGCTATCAGCTATAAGCTACAAGCTTTCAGTTAAAAATTAGCTTATCAGCTATAAACTAGCTTATCCGCTATAAGTTAGCTTATCAGCCATTTTTACCAAACATAGCCAAAAGCGATAAATGACCATGACATTAAATTAGTGGCTAAATAGCCAATGTTTTATGGAACAAAATAAAACCTCACAACATGTGACATTAAAGTAGAGAGTCAAAATTTTGATTTTCAAACAAATATTTTGAAAAATAATTAGTCAAATAAAATATTATGTCAAAAAATAGAATCTTAATTAAAAATTATGTTAAAATAAAAAAAATCTCTGAGAAAGTAAATGGCCACGAATTTTTTTATTCAATTTCAAGTAAATATTTCTTTACATAATGATATTATTTCATAACAATTTCTCAAAAAAGGTTTTCATAAAAAAATACTTTTTTTCAACAACACAATTAAGAAATTTAAAATATGTGAATTTGCTTATATTTTTTTGTCTAGACCATCGATATTTGAAATTCATATTGGACTGCAACTAATCCAAATCATGTAGCAACGAGTATATTTTTTATTTTATTTTTTAAAATTAACATAAGTCAGATATTCTCCATTAACGACTTGCTTGAATTAATTCTATTTTTAAAAAAAACGAAATTCCAATTGAGACTTCTTTATTAAATATATATATTTTTTTAAAAAAAGGAAGTTGCTACTGCTAATTGTGACTTCCTTATTAATTTTTTTTTTTAAAAAAAAAATATGGAATAACATTTGATAAACACCCGTTGATTGAGAGATTATATAATATCATCGTAAGCACCTGTAGTGACTTCCTTTCTTTTAACAAAATTAATTTAATAAGGAAGTCTTAATTAGAGATAACTTCCTTTTTTTTTAAAACAAAATATTAATTCAAGGAAGTCTGAGAGTACAAGTTATATTATTTTTAAAAAAAAAATTAAAATGTACAGGTCGTCATTACAATACTCAACTTATATTAAAATCCTATCTCAGTCATATTTAGCACATACCACTTGCACCTTACACGTAATAACTTTTACGCTACGTTTGTTTCCAAAAAAAGAGAAAGGAAATAAGCTGAGGGGAGAGAAAGAAGAGGGAAGGAGGGATCTTCCCTCGTTTGAAAGAGCCTAAAATGGTAAAGGAAAGAAAGAGATAGCAGGGCCCCACTTCAAAAATCTTTCCGCTCACATCTGGACGGAAAGTGCAAGGAAGCTGCATTTTTTTTGTTGAAAAGACCTTAAAGTCCTTGATTTTATATCATGGTGTCCACCTCTTGTTTTTTTTATTAAAGGATAGTTTAGTCATTTCATAAATATATTTTTTCTTTCCTCTCACTTTCTTCTCAACCAAACAAGAGGAGAGAAAAGTTTTGGTTTTCTTTCCTCTGATTTTCTCTCCGACCAAACAACTAAACGATCCTCTCATTTTTCACTCTTTTTCTTTCCTTCTCCTTTCTTTCCTCTCACTTTCTTTCCTTTCATTTTCTCTTCTACAACCAAACAAAGTGTTAGAGTTGCACTAGTTAAGGAATTTTCAATGCAAATTACTCATGTCAGGTCAAAAGCCCCTATATTTTAAAACTAAATTTATCATTGATGTAAGAGTTTAGGAAAGCTGCAACCAAAACAATAAACCAAGAAAACCAACAGAACAGAAACAATACAATACAAAGTAATAGTAATGAACAAATAACAGTAAACGAAATGAGAAAGCTAAGCAAGAAGAACACCAAGATTTACATGGTTCGGCCAATGTAGCCTACATCCATAGGGGAGAGCAGTTTGCTTCATTATGCAATCACAATCAAGAGTTTACAAATAGAGTTCACACGCACTTGGCCTCCTGTTTCCTTTAGTCCCAATTACAACCAAGTATTCCCAAGTTCCAAACCCTCTATTTTCTCACACTCATTGATCTCACTTTTCTCTCTATATCACAAGATGTATCAAGAAGATTATAGTATCAAACTTTGTTGTGTGTTATTCTATGAGTCGACTCCAAGTTATATAGGAGTAGAATAAACAACCATCAAGCTAACCAACCGGATTTCCAAATAGCTTTCAACCAAGTAGAGTTAGTTGTGATCAATAACTAACTCTCCTAACAGAAAAACTGATTTAACCAACTTAGCTTGAAACTGATCTTGAGACACTATAACAAGTGAAGATCAACACGCCTCATTTCCCACACATTCTTTGACTAAACTAGAGAAACCTTCATGCTTATACATTGATACGGTGAAGATCAATATGGTAGTATAGTTTGGAGGACAATTGACTGATACAAGATTGCAGAAAAAGGGAATCCCACATAACACAGACATAGTTAGCTAGCCAAAAATTTAGGATGCATATAATTGAACCTTTTATAATTGCATTGAAGATGAAGATTTCGTAGAAATAATATTTAGACAGAAATCCCGTATACAATGCTGGGAACATAAGATATAATATATATGAACCAAAACAATCAAATCTTTTATCTCATGGAAGATAATTTGTTTTACTAGTTAAAGGGAGGGTGTGAGAACAACCACAAGATTTTCCCATAAAGTGTTTGGACAGATTCAGTATACTGAGGAGTGAGAATTGTAATCCTCAAAAAATTATAAATACTAAACTATTAATTAATCATGCTTATCAGCCAAGGCAAAATTGGCCATAACAGCTAAAACAAAGGGAATAGATAAAAACACCATGAAGAGAAAGCAGTAGCCATAGTATTCTGGCCAAACCTTCTCTGAAGAAGTGTTCTGGGAGACTCTCCCTTGCACTAGAGCACGAGATGAAGTTACAACGGGTTTGTTAAGATTCCTATTTGTATTTCTCAAGTCTCTCACCATAATTCATATTACGATTTTGAGCACTCGATCGATCATAAGCAGTTGGACCAACAAATCTATCTAGAACATGTCTTGGCACAAGGTCCTCCCTAAAGCTGTATGGTGCATGATCTGATAAATTACCATAACCATTAATATTCTGTTTGTTTTAGATTCTATAAAGGCAAAATCACATTTGAAAATCACGTTGGGAGAAAGATCCTCTTACATAGCTTTCAAAATAATTATCTCGGGAAGCGTTATTTTCATGTTTGCGTTGAAAATAATCTAAACCAAACAACACTAAGACTAGTAGAATTTGAAACTACAGTTGCACCTCTAATACTACAGGAATTTCGTCTATTAGTCTATCGGTAATCCCAAAAATCCGCGGGTAATGCGAAATTACCATTGGAGAAATCCGTCGGAATAATGCTTTTCGGTAATGTTATATTACCGTCGATAACGTTACCGACGAATTGTTCTGTCGGTAACGTACAAACCCATTAACGATGGATAAATTTGTCGATAAAGTTACCGATGGAAAAAATCGTCGAAAATGTCTGTCGATAAGCCTCTATAGGTTACCGACAGATTAAATCCGTCGGCAACGTCCTTTTTTTTTCCGACAGATTATTTCCGTTAGTAACGCCCTTTTGCGTTTCCGACGGACAAATCCGTCGATAATTTTTTAGTTTTTTTTAATTGATTATTTCATTTTATATTTAAACCCTGTACAAAATAAATATGAAAAATAAATATAAATTCAGATTGAATTCAATAAAGTCATAATTGAAAGTACAATAAGAGTGAATAATGCATACAAAGCAAAAGTCCTTCAAGTACTTGGTAACTGAAATATTGTTCCTACAAATAATAGATCTAATAATCTGAATATGCCGGAGAGTTCTGTTGGCCTGCTTGTTGTTGCCTGTCGTCCTGTTGTTGCTGATCGTCGTGCTGCTGCTCTTGATCGTCCTCCTTCTCCTCCTCCAGGTCGTTCTCTAAATTTTGCACTACGGTCCGCGCATCGGCTGGTAGGAATGAGAGGACAACATCGACGAATGATTGGAACCTACGTTCCAACCGCTCTTGGGCCTGCAACGCCCAACGAGCTGTCTCCTCACTAGCAGAAAGTCGTTGTCTCATATGGATCATCTCCTCTAGTTCTTGAGAGCGGCTGGAAGATGCCTTCATGAAGCTGATGTCCCCTTGTAGGTAAGCATGACCAAGATTTCCAATCTCGTAAATTCGTCCCTTCTTGGCACCTGCAGCTTCGATCCAGCATTGGTTACGAAGTCTCTCCTCCTCGATGGGGTCTATGGGGGTGGATTCTGAATCGTCAGGGCAAGATGCAACATTAGACATAACTGGAGAAATCCTGGCCTCATATTCTTCCTGTTATTCATAAACACAGACGTTATGTCAGAAATATAGTAAACCTTTTTAAAACAAAAAAAAAACAAGCAAGAAAAGGGGCTCACGTGTGTCCGCCTAGGTCTCTCATCGACGAACTCATCTGTACCTTTCCATATATGGGTCTGCTCAAAGAGCTCATCGGGATGTACGGGTCGGCCAAGCTCATCTGCCTGCAAACAAAAAACATCAATGTGAAATAAACATTCAACATATAAGTATTAAGTTAAAAATGAATATGTTTTATTAATGTAAGTACATACCATCTGTTTTGCGTGATCGCTAAAGACTATGGATCCATCCGTTCCTATAGCAAGGTTCTCCCTCGAGCTGTATGGTGCATGATTTGATAAATTACCATAACCATTAAGAGCAGTAGAACTTGAAACTACAGTTGCACCTCTAATGGACATTCCTCTAGCAAGACCATTCTGCGGTCCCAGGCTTATTGAATCATCACCTAAAGGTCTTTGAAGCAAGGGAATTGACAAGCTCCTAGCCTCATAAGATTGCCTAGTGTTCCGTCTTGTTGAATTGTTGCCTCGACCATGACCCAGAAAACCAGCTTCGACCTTTTTCTCTTGGGAAGCATCCCTATGTACCTCCTCAATCTCCTTAGGTCCTTCAACTTTCCTCCTTTGTTGCCATTTATTCTTTCTCAAATCAATGACATCCTTCAGCACGAACCTCACCCTAGAAGATAAATTCATGTTGTTTGATAATAATCTTATCCTTTCAAAATATGCATCCATATGTTCCTGGGCTTTGGGATGGTCAATCATCTCCCCAATAGTACTCATCAGCATGCACAAAGCTTCAATATCTTCTTCATCAGGAAACTGCTGATAATGACCCAGTAACTTCTTGATGCACTCATGCATTATCCTCTCTGTCAACATTTTCTTCTTATATAGTTCTCCAATCAACCTGATATTACCCAATCTTCTTGCCTTCGTTCGTTTCTCTTTTCTTTGTTCATTGGTCATCTTGAGTTCACTACCCTCATCAGCAGCCTTATCAGCTTCCTCTTGCTCTTTTTCACCCCTCTCAAATTCTTCCTGGCACTTGTTTAAAAGTAATCTCTTAAAAGTTATCTTTTCATTCTCTTCAGTGAAATCAGGCAACTCAGCTGCCAAATGTAAATAGAAATTGACATAGGTTTCACAGAAGGTAGGCTCCATCAAAGCCTTCTCAAAGATTTGTGAGATGAGACCAACGATGGTGACAACATTGTCAATATTAAGTGTTTTTACCTGCTGAAAAAGCTTCTCAAAATTCTGAGGAGTTAACTTGTTTAATATAACTTGAAACTGCCTCTGCTTTGCCTCTTCCAAATCTGTCAGCTTATCCATCTCAAACTTTTTTTCAGCTTTGTGCATCATCTGAGCTTTGTGCATCATCTATAAAGGTACTAGAGTGTTAGTTAGAGCAGATATGCTGTTATAAATCTGTTAGTATTAGTTTACTAGTTTGTATTTTTGTTAAGTTCTGTTATTGACAGCTAGCTAGTTTAGTTAGTTTGTTAAGCAAAGAATCTTGCTTATTTTCTTGATTTACATCTTGTATATAAAGAGTGATTCACATATTAGTGATCATTCAATCAATTCATTCAATACATGAATTTTATTCGGTTCTATATTCTCTTTGGTACTTCTATTATGGTATCAGAGATCATCTAGCACACCCAAGCTTCCACATTCTTCATCCTGGCTGATTCTGATAATTTAGTTGCCTCTGTTCATTCTCCTAGCAACAATGGTGACAATAGCGATCATGGCAATGATCACACAGTCAACAATACATCGGTTAATCCAACACTCAACCCCAACAGCCCATATTTCCTTCATCCAGGTGAAAATCCAGGTTCAGTATTGGTTTCTCCACCTCTTAGTGGTAAAAATTACTATCATTGGAGTCGGGAAATGAAACGAGCACTCTCTTCTAAAAATAAAATCAAATTCATCAATGGTTCATTGCCTCTGCCTCATCCAACTGATCCTTTATTTGATGCATGGGTGTCGCAATCGGGATCGCGATGAGAAGGTGAAAATAAGTTTTAAAACGTTCGAAATATGGAGTCGCCATCAAGGCTTATTTGCTAGGGAAAGCGTTGGAAAAACCCAAAAAAATAAATAGCCTTTGAAACCAAATTTAAGGTTCGGGAGTCCCGTTCTAAGAACGGTACCTCAAGTTAATTGTACAAATTCTTTAATAACTTTAAAAAAATTAATTTTACCCCTTTTGAAAATAGAAAATAAACACAAATTATGAACATTTAATTTGGCTTGATAGAATGATTGATTCTACTCCTACGTAATTCCCGATGCGATGGAAAATTCAAAGTCACGTAATTCTTAAAAAAGGATATGACAATATTAGTACCCGCTCTACAATCCCATTGGTTAATGATGCACGTATGCATGATGATATTGGGCTGTTAATTTTATTATATTTTTTTGAATTGTTGTTTTGTATTATGTTCTTTTTTTCTTGTCTTACAAATTTGTTTTTAAAGGGGACATTTGTTAAGACTTACGAGCTGTCACAACTCAAGTATCATAAAAATTAAAATTGAGGAGACGTCACGTCCAATTAACCTTCTCTTTAAAACATTCTAAAAAATTGTTATTATTAGTATTATTATTATGGAAATAATTAATTATTATTATTATTATTTTAAGGGAATTTCAAGATTTATGAGCTATCACAACTCATACGTCACTTCCAATTAATCCTCCCTTTAGAAAAACATTTTTTAAAAATCATTGTTATTATTATTATTATTATTATTATTATTATTATTATTTTAAGGGAATTTCAAGATTTTTGACCCTTCACAACTTATGTTTGAAATTAAAGATTGAGAAGATGTCACGTTCAATCAATTCTTCCCTTTTTTTTTTTTTACTTAGTAGAATACAAGTATGATGGATTAAATCTTTTAAATTAAGCTTGCTTAGGAAAACATAAAAATAAAATAAAATAAATAATGAAAGGGTGTAATGGGTTGAGCCCAAAATGTAACCAGAAAAATAGAAATGGGTCATAACGCATCATGCTATTATCTTAAAATAATAATAATAATAAGAAGAAGAAGAATGAATAAAAACAAAGGAAAAAAAGGGGTTTAGAAACCTAGGGGGTGTATTGGATTGAGATTTTAAAAGATTATGTTAGTATAAAAAAGTCTTGTGGATTCAAAAGACTATGTAAGAATGTAATGACTTATAACATTTTTTTTAAAGTCTTTTATAATTAAGATTTTATAGATTGAATTTTAATGGATTTATATCATAAGAATTTATAAGACTTGGACGGATTATATGGATTTATAAGATTTGAAATAAACACATGGTGGAGAATAAAAATTGTTATTTCCATTATGGAGAATAAATATAAACTCTAATTACAACATTATAGAACAAATTCAATTTTATAGTGGAGAAGACAACATATTCACAAATGGTCGGTTTGGTAAAACTAGAGGATAACGGATAAGCTAGCTGATAGCGAATGAGCTGATAGAGGATAACGGAGCTGATAGAAGATAGCGGATAATCTAGCTTATTTGTGTGGAAGTTTTTAGTAAAACTAACCGTTGAACTAGCTGATAAATATAAAATGACATAAAAGAACATATACTTATACCTTTTTTATATAAATGTTTTTTTCTATAAAAATTTATATAAATGATAATCTTAACTTTTTATAATATGTTATATTATCATATAAATGTTAAATTACTATCATAGAATTATTATATAAAAAGGTTAAATTAAGCGTTATATTATCATATAAATGTTGCACTAGGCACTTTATAAATAATTTAAATTATTATATACGTTAACAAACTTAATAAAACAATAATAATAAAGAGTTGAAATATTAAATCTGAAATATTATTCATAATAAAAAATAATTCATAAGAGTAAAAATAATATAATGATTAATAAAATCTATAAACTGTAAACTCAGACGATAATTGAAAAGGGTAAGGGCGGAAATAAATTAAAATAATAAGGATAAAATAGAGAGAAAAATCAGGCGTTATAAACGATAAGCTCAAATGTTAATTGAAATAGCGTCTGGAAGAAACGCTATAAGATCGTAAAAAAAATGTTATAAGTTAGTAACTAATGCGCATATCAAACATGGCTATGAGCTATATGTTATAAGCTAGCGGATGAGATTTCTCAAACAGACTCAAAGGTGTTTTGTTCACATGTTATTGTATTTATGAAGTGGAAAAAGAAATTATGAACTTAAAACAATAAGCCCATTAATAAAACTAAAGTTGTTCGATAATTTATGTTGGCTTGATGAGAGAGGGAAGGAAGGAGGGAGGGAGGGAGAGAGAGAGGGGGGAAAGGAGAGAGAGAGAGGGGGGATGGAGGAGAGAGAGATGGGAAAATCCTTAAAAATCTCACATTTTGGAGTGAGACTTTTAGTTATTAAAAGTTCACACAAATTTCCACCAAATCTACCTTAGAAAACAATTCATCGAAATTAGGAACTTTTTGAATACAGCAAGACTTTTTATTACTTATAAAGAGTCTTGATTGAATACCACTAGATTTGGATATACTGTTTAAAAAATCATAATAGTCTTGATTGAATATCACAAGACTTATTTAAATTACTTAAAGGTGAATTCTTCGGTACCCAAAAGTAACTTTATCCTGCCTAGGTGACCCAATCAAATGGTGAGAACCATTTGATTTGACCCATTAACATGACGAATTTAATTGAGGTGATGCATTTTGGTTAGATACGGTAACTTTTATCCCAAAATTATTGGGATACCGAAGGAGGCACCCTACTTAAAAGTCTCGACTTAGTACACAAGATTTTTTTATCTCTTAAAATCCTAATCGAAAGCGAGAGTAAGTTAGGCTCTATTTGGCAAAAATGATTGATAAGCTAACTTATGACTAATAAGCTAGCTTATAACTGATAAGCTAATTTTTAACTGAAAGCTTATAGCTTATAACTGATAGCTCAAAAGTTAACTGATTGAATTTGAAATGTTTGATAAAATTAGCTGTTAAACTAGCTTATAAATATAAAATGACATAAAAAGACATATTTATGATAAACACAGTAAAATAAAAATTTCATTAAATGAACGAGGATAAAAATGAAAAAAAAGTCAATAAGGTATAAACTATAAATCATAAGCTAAATAAATTAGTTAATGAAAAAAAATTATAAACTCGTGGAATAAGCTTTTTTATTAAACACTTCTATTTTAATGACACTAATTTACAATTAGTCAAATAAACTATAAAGTACTTTATTCAACCTCCAAAACAGAGAGTGAGTATCAGAACTTACAAGTTGCTGGAAAGTTGGGATTTGGGGAAGGGGGTGTGACGGCCGAGAGAAGAAAAGGAGAGGGATAGAGAGAAAGAGAGAGAGAGAGGAGAAAGAGGCCGCACGGTGGTAACTGGTCGCGCATGACGGCGCGGTGGCAGCTGCTGCCTAAGGTCCGCGAGCTTCGTGGCGGTGAGCGTAAGATGAACGCGTTTCGCGGCGAAGGAGAGAGAACAGCCGCGTTTAGGGGCGGAGGAAAGGGAGAACGGCGGCGATGGTGCTCTGATACACATCTTTTCATGTTTCTCTTTCCTTTCCCCTACTGATTATTTCTTTCAAAAAAGGATTGGTTTCTGATTGAGTGAGGATCTATGGAGATGGAGTAAGCATAGAAATTTCCATACAAAGAGGGACAGAGGCCTTATCTCATCCTCTCTTTTCCTACATTATTTATGTATTAGGATTGGTTTTGATTACATTTTATTTAACTGTGCATTGGACATTCGGTAGATTTCCTTAGATAGAAACTTAGAACAAAATATAAATACCTCAGCGATGAATTTCGAATCTGCCTTCTTCTGTTAGTTGCAACAACTGGTTTTCCCTTTATCTCCTTGAATTTCTGCTTCCCAGCTAAGTCCCTTTTTGAATTCTGAAATTTCCTTCTCTGCAATTTTTGGTTCTGTATCGGATTGTCGTAAATTGCTGGCAAAAGAAGGATTTGATGGTGGGCAGAAGGATGCATAAATTGCAGAGCAGTGCGGCTCTGCAGTTATAGGCAAGTTTTCTTCCTCATGAAGAAAGATAACTTCCTTAACTATGAAGAAATTGCAAAATTCTGCTTTTATTTTTTTTGTTTGGATTTCCAGCCATTGGGCCTTGGCCCATCTCTAATCCAGCATCATCATTTTTGTTTTTTTTTATTTATATTTATGTCCCATTTTGATCCAACAAAAGGGAAAAATAGGAAATAAGAAAAAAAAGGAATAAAAATAAAATAAAAACAAGGATGACAAAATTCGGTGTTAACAATGGGAATGCAACAATAATCTTGTTGTTTCTTGGATTACACGCACCTTATCACGTCAAATATCTCAAAGCGCTATATGCTTTGATAGTGCTAAAGATCTTTGGCAAGATCTATATGACAGGTTTACACAAAGAAACCATTTTCGCATGTCTGATCTCCTACAAGAAATTCATTCCATGCGTCAGGAAGATCGCAACCTCACCAACTATTTCACGAACATGAAGATACTCTGGGATGAACTCGAGTTTCTACGTCAAACACCTTTTTGTTCCTATGCTATAATTTCTTCTTATTCACTTAGTAATTCTGTGAAATCCTATAAAGACCGGGAACATGTCATTTGCTTTCTCAAAGGACTCAATGAATCCTATCAGGCAGTACGCACACAGGTTCTTCTTATGCAACCTTTACCTTCAATAAGTCAGGTATATTCTTTGGTCTTGCAACAAGAATGCTAGATTTCCACCACCACCTCTATTGACTCCACGGCCTTTCAAGCATCCTCCAATTCCTTTTCACAAGGAAGGAGTGGTTTTTCTCAAAGGGGTAGAGGAAGATCAACCTCAAGAACATCCATGCAATGTTCCTATTGTAATCGCACTAATCATACAGTGGATACATGTTATTTTAAGCATGGATTTTCACCAAGTTATTGGTCAAGACTTTCTACCAATGCTCCTGTTGCAGCTTCTGTCAACAAAGATGCTCAGGGTAATCCAAACTCTTCAGTCACAACACAAACATCACAAGGTACAGACAAATCTTTGCCTCTTTCTCGTGAAGACTACACCTATCTTATCAACCTTCTTCATGCATCAAAACCAGAATCTACAACAACAATTAATTTTGTTAGTAAACCTCCCAAATCAAACTCCCTAAATCATGTGGTTTCGGGGGTTACAAATTCAGGTACTCCAAACTCTTATGCTTCTTT
This sequence comes from Ammopiptanthus mongolicus, assembly GCA_039655645.1. Lineage (NCBI taxonomy): Eukaryota > Viridiplantae > Streptophyta > Magnoliopsida > Fabales > Fabaceae > Ammopiptanthus > Ammopiptanthus mongolicus. The sequence goes on along the minus strand of CM077351.1, from coordinate 9,777,041 downwards.
ATGGATATTGGATTAAGGTGCAACAGATCATATTTGCCCCTTCTTATCATGTTTTTCATCTTATAATTTGATTAAACCTGTTTTAACTCTGCCTAATGGCAGCCTTCTTTCTATTAACTATGCAGGATCTATACATTTTAATTCCTCCTTTTATCTTCATAATGTTCTGTTTATACCTGAATTCACTTTTAATCTAATATCTATTACCAAACTTACTGTTTCTCTCATTGTAGACTTATTCTTACATCCAATTCTTGCACAATTCAGGACATGTCTACCCCGCAGATGATTAGAGAAGTTGATATCCACAATAATCTCTACATCTTTCGAGGGACACCAACTTCCTTAGATTGTACAACTAACTCTACTATTTCTCTTAATACTGCCACACATAATAATTTTCCACATAATCCCATTGATTTGTGGCACTATAGACTAGGCCACCCCTTCACTAATGTTCTACAACATTTGTGTAATTCCTTTCCATACATTGATTTTAAAAATAAATTTGTTTGTGACTGTTGTCATTATGCCAAACAAAGCAGGCTTCCTTATTCAAACAACATCACCAAATCTATTAAAGCTTTTGATTTGTCGCATATGGATATTTGGGGACCACTTCGCATTGCATCCATTCATGGTCACCATTATTTTCTTACTATAGTTGAAGACTACACTAGATATACATGGATTTTTTTTACTCAAATCAAAAGCTGAAACAAGACCATGCATCACAAATTTCTTCACCATGGTTAAAACTCTCAGAATAGAAAATGGGAGTGAATTTAACATGCCTTCATATTATGGATCCCTAGGAATCATTCACCAAACTTCATGTGTCGAGACACCTCAACAAAATGCTATTGTTGAGAGAAAACGTCGACATCTTTTAAATGTCACCAAGGCTTTCCTCTTTCAGTCTCATTTGCCTAAAACCTTTTGGTCTTATGCTTTATGTCAATATGTTTACTTAATTAACAGATTGCCAAGCCTTGTGATTAATAATAAGACACCTTTTGAATTGTTACATAATTTACCACCAACATACATTGATCTAAAGGTGTTTGGCTGCCTCTCTTTTGCATCCACTCTAGTCCATCATAGACATAAACTTGACCCAAGGGCAAGAAAATGGATATACCTAGGCATTAAACCAGCAACCAATGGGCTATCTTTTATATGATTTACATACAAGAGAAATTTTTGTAACAAGAAATGCTATCTTTTATGAAAATATTTTTCATACAAACCCGCTGCTCCAGCTTTGACTGATAACACACATTTATAGCCTACAGACAACACTGATTTTATGCAATATGATTCACCTATTATGAAGCCTACACAAGTACCTGATATCCAACATGGTGCTACATCAGCTGATTTCCCAACTTTACCAAAACAGCTAGCAGAAATCCCTATTGAACAATCTTCCTTAGATAACACTAATCTCAGAAGATCACATAGGACTAGGAAGATTCCTGCATATTTGCAAGATTTTCATTGCAAACATTTACAATCTGCTAGCACATCTACTGTCACATATCCATTATCATATGTCCTATCTTATTCTAAACTTTCACCTTCACATTTGCATTACACTTTGTCTATTTCAACTAATATTGAACCTAAAACATATCAACGGGCCATTAAAGATGATCGGTGGATCATGTCCATGAATGATGAGCTCTCAGCTCTACATCAAAACAAAACTTGGATTCTCACAACTTTACCACCTGGAAAAACACCTATCGGATGTAAATGGGTATATAGAATAAAATATCATGCCAATGGCACTATTTAACGGTACAAGGCATGCCTTGTAGCCAAAGGATTTAACCAAATTGAGGGAATAGATTACTTTGACACATACTCCCCCATTGCTAAAGTCATAACCATCAGGCTATTGCTATTGCTGCCACATCTAATTGGCATCTTCACCAATTAGATGTCCACAATGCTTTCTTACATGGCAACCTTGAAGAAGAAGTTTATATGACTCCTCCTCCTCGTGTTACTACACAAACACCAAATCAAGTTTGCAAGCTTCAAAAGTCAATTTATGACCTGAAACAGTCTAGCAGACAATGGTTTGCTAGACTGTCTTCCTTTCTTACATAGAAAGGTTATTTCCAATCCACCTCTGATAGTTCATTATTCATTAAGGTCGCCAATGCTTCATTTAGTGTCATTTCCATCTATGTGGATGATCTCATAGTTGTAGGAAATGATGCAACAAAAATTGACAATATCAAAATCTCACTCAATTCTACCTTTAAGATAAAGGATTTAGGATATCTCAAATATTTTTCTGGGCTTGAAATATCAAGGTCCAAAGAAAGTATTCATTTATCTCAGTGAAAATATGCTTTAGATATCCTAGAAGAATGCGGTTTGCTTGCATCCAAGCCAACTACCACTCGTATGTCTAAAGCTGCAAGACTAACCCAGTCTACTAGAGTTCTTACACCTGATCGAGCATCATATCGCAGGCTAGTAGGTAAGCTACTTTTATTTAACAAATTCAAGGCCTGACATCAGTTTTTCTATGTAGCAGCTCAGTCAGTTCATGGGCACTCCAACCAATCTACACCACGAGGCTGCTTTTAGGGTGCTACGATATATCAAACAAGCACCAGCACAAGGCTTATTCTTTCCAGCAACCTCACAACTTCAACTAAAGGCTTTCAGCGACTCTGATTGGGCAACTTGCTCAGAAACTAGAAAATCAATTACCGGATTTTGCATATTTCTTGGCAGTTCTTTGATTTCATGGAAATCCAAAATGCAAGCCACGGTCTCTAAATCCTCATCTGAAGAAGAATATAGAGCACTTGCCACCACAGTTTGTGAGTGACAATGGATTATTTTTTGACTGCGAGATTTCCGAATCCCTTTCATTACACCATCACTTCTTTATTGCGATAGTCAATTCGCTAGACACATTGCGGCTAATTCATCATTCCATGAGCGCACAAAGCATATAGAACTCGATTGTCATATTGTTCGGGAGAAGTTACAAGCTAAACTCTTCCGTCTTTTGCCCATCACAAGCTCCAACCAGTTAGCCGGTGTTTTTACCAAAGCTATGGATCCTGCTCGATTTCAAGGACTGGTTTGCAAACTAGGATTGTTGAATATACACAATCCAGTTTGAGGGAGGCTATTAGAGTGTTAGTTACAACAGATATGCTGTTATAAATCTGTTAGTCTTAGTTTACTAGTTTGTATTTTTGTTAAGTTCTGTTATTGACAGCTAGCTAGTTTAGTTAGTTTGTTAAGCAAAGAGTCTTGCTTATTTTCTTGATTTACATCTTGTATATAAAGAGTGATTCAAACATTTGTGATCATTCAATCAATTCATTCAATACATGAGTTTTATTTAGTTCTATATTCTCTTTGGTAGTACTTCTATTAAAAGGAGTTTGAGGAGAAGGAGAAGGAATTAAACCCCTTTGATGGAAGCTAAGAGCATGCTGCCACCTTTCACCATGAGGTCTATTTCTTTGAATTCCTTCCTGATTTCCGTCATGATAACCACTCATCAAAGCCTCAGCTATGTCTACCGTGATTTTAAACCCCTCAAGAATAACAATGCATTGCTCTGCAAACTTCAAGAGGAAATCTCTAGAGTACTTTTTTTTGCTATAATCCATTTCCATCACAGACCTGTTGAGTTTTGTTCAAAAGTTAATTACTATGCTAAATGTTCAATCCGGTTTGTCATTAATAGATGGATAATGGATGCAAGATAACAATATAACTCTAAATTAGAGAACAATCAATTAAAGAGAGGAAGATTCTATGGTACCCAAAACCATACCCTTGTCTATGTGGATCAATCAGATGGTAAGAACTTAGTTCAATGTGACATTGACGTGACTAAACTAATTGAGATGACGCATTCTGGTTGGACATAGGGTACCTAAACCCTTTCCAAGGGTACCATAGCAACACCTAGAAAGAGATTCCTTCGCCTCTTGTTAATACACCTAGGAATACATTACTCCAGAAATAAAAATGCAGTGAAAAGTCATAAGGCTCACAATTCAGTAATCCTAAAGTGGTACCCATGCCGCAACTGGTGTGACATATACTATCATTAACTCAGCTCATTATTTATCACCTACGTTTACCCGGTATTTTACGTTACCAATAAGGAAAATGTGTGTGTGCTTTGCTTGAGGGACCTATTATTATAAAAGTCAAGTACTGTAATATTTATGCTTTGTTTGAGTCGAATTGTAAAATCACAGCATCTGCACTTAATTTCTAATTTCTTGGAGAGCAAACTTTATTGTAGGTCCCACGATGATTTTTTTCCCTCTTCTATGGAATAATGGAAACAAAAAGAAAATCAAAATCTATAAATCTACTGATTTTCTTTCTCTTCTTTTTCACTCAGATCCAAACAACATGTAGTTTAACTTTTCATCTTTATTGTTAGATATGTGGAATTTCAGTCGGCTCAGAACTTGTAATGGAGGCAAACATATTGATGAAATTTAGTTTTGGGTGTAAATGTAAGAGCCTATTTAGTTTGCATTTTCAATTCATGTTTTCATTTTCTCTTTCTATTTTTTGGAAATTGTTTTTATTTTCAAATTTTGAAAAATTTGAAAACATGCTTGTTTTGACTTCCTGATTTATATTTTCAGATTTAAAAATATTGAAAATGGATTTGGTTTAACCATTATAAATTTGTTTAGCGTCGTGCTTTCAATTTTTTCAGTTTTCATTTTCCAAATTTTCAGTGAAAATGGTGAAAATGACTTTTTTTATTTTTACTTTTGAACCATATTTAAAAATATTTTTAAAGAAAATATTTCAAAAATTGACCCAACATATTTTCTATCTCATTTTTTATTTTCAATGAAAATGAAAATAGAAAATGGACATACTAAACAAGCCCTAAGTTTGCAACGTTACCCCAAATATACACTTATTTGTTTTCCTATTAAACGAAAAAAACTACTATTTTACTTCATTTAAATCACTTTCCTTCTTTATATATTCTCGGCATGCTTGAAATACTTTATGGAATTTTAATTAAAAACCTTGTGCTTGTAGTTTTTTTTGGACTCAACCTTGCGTTTGTAGTTAAAACCATGGTTATCAAAATCGGACCGGATTGGCCAGTCGGACAAGTTAGACCGGGAAACAGCTTGCCATCCGATCTGGAAAACCCTTGAACCCGTAGTGTAAGAAACCGGGTAAGAAACTGTTGAGCCGGCTGGGAACGAGTAAACCGGCCAAAATCGGCGATCACCGGTTGTCAACGGTCCGTAAAAATCAGAACTCCGACGACCTTAAGCAGATCTATAAATTGCATCTTCATCGCCGACGCCATTTTTTCTGCTTTCAAATGCATAATAAGAGATCTGCTTCGTAGCCTTTTGGTGCGCCTTTGTTGAAGAGCGAAGACATGGATCTACTTTGTGACCTTCTGGTGCGCTATTTTTTGGCAGAAGAGTGAAGACTGACGACACAGCTTCTGCCGTTTCTCTTCCCCATCTAGTGCACCGCCATTTTGGTTCTGAAGAGTGAAAAGATGCTTCTTTTGTCACTAGGTTAAAGAGGAGGAGATGGGATTGGGCCCTAAAGGCCCACTTTGTCTTAAATAATAAATAAACAAACACAGAGTGTTGTCATGGACAATGAACCTAATTTAAATTTTTTTAATTATTATTAGCCAGATCCTAACTAGTATCTTAAGGACATTGGTCAAGGAAGCAAACATAGAAATTTTTCATTGACAGTGGTGCATTCAATACAATGAATAATCAAAAGTTACATTTTTCAATAATATTTTTTCTATCTATGGATTCCTTAAACAATATCTTTAAGAAACTTATTAGCATGACCCTTATTATTATTCAATGTAACGTTTCACTTAGGTCCTCCTATACATAATAATAATAATAATAATAATAATAATAATAAAAGAAGTTAAGTTCTATTTTATTAATATATTAGATTATTATTATTACTATTAAATAAAAATATATATTTATTTACAACCGGTACGATCACGGTTGAACCAATGAACCGTGAACCCGTGCCTTCACCGGTTCAATATCAGTCTGATTTTCAAAACATTGGTTAAAACATTATGAAAATTATATTTATCTTATTATTGTTTATACTTTTATGTCTCTATGTATTATGTAATGTATAGTGTCATATCGTATCCTATTCTTTTGAAATTGGGCTTTAATTTTCATGCCCCTTTTAGCCCACCAAAATTACCAACTCACCCTCCATTGCAAGTTTTTCACGCGTATTTTTTTTTCTGGTTCACAATTGTTCCTGTATGAAACCACACGGGGGTGTAAATGATTACACTCCCGTGTGGTAGCATACGGTTATGTAAAGTTATATAAATAGGCAACCGTATGAAATTACATGCTAGTTAATGCTCATAAATAGCCCACCGTATACAACTATACGGTAACTTTGTTTAAATAAATCAATTACCGTATGCTTCCATATAGTACGCATATTTTGGAAGAAAAATATACTACCGTATGCTTTCATACGGTATGCAAATTTTGGTACACTACCGTATGGTATCATACGGTTGGCTAAAACATCAACCTACTGTATGATTTCATACAGTGGCGTTACAAAATGTTTAATACATATAGTTTCCGTATTGTGTTAAAAATTTTGTAACGCCACCGTATGGAATCATACGGTAGGTTGATGTTTTATCCAACCATATGATATCATACGGTAATGTACCAAAATTTGTGGTATAGACTACCATATGGAATCATACGTGTGGATAAATTTGATATACAACCGTATGATTCCATATGGTAGTATATTTTTCTTCCAAAATATACATATCGTATGGAAGCATACGGTAGTTTATTTATTTAAACAAAGATATTGTATAGTTGTATACGGTGGGATATTTATGAGCATCCACTACCGTATGATTACATATGGTTGCCTATTTATATAACTTTACACAACCGTATGGTCATATACGGTTGTTTGTTTACTTAAACTACCGTATGGCTATACACGGTAGTGTAGTAAACAAGCTCCCGTATAATTATATACAGTAACTTAAGCTTTTAAACAAACTAACGTATTTGACTTACGGTAGTCTATTTATTTAAACAAACTATCGTATATCTCTATACGGTTATTTATTTGTTTAAACTACCGTATATAGTCATACGAGAAAACGCGATAGAAGAATGATAGTTTTGGATTTTTAAAAAATTGGGGGTATGAAAATTAATTTTCTGAGTATGAAAATTAAAGCCCATTGAAATTTTACCGTACTAGTACCAAAACTGATGCCTATATCCATGCTACTTACTTGGTAGCCCATTCTTATGGATTTCGAATGTAGGGTAATTCCATGCTACTAATGATTGACACAGATCCAATGAATTGGCTTATAGTTCTTCACGGATGAGGATCTATTATCTCATTTTGATGTACCATAACCATACTATTTCTCAATAAATAATATCTTGTCATATATTCTATTTTTTTAATATTAAATAAAATTTTAACTTAGATGACAAAATATTATTAATTAAGACATGATATGATTAGGGGTGGGAATAGGGTAGGCCGAGCTAGGCCTTAACAAGCCTAAGCCTGCCCTGCGTTCCAATCTTAAGGCTTGAGCCTGGCCTATTGGGCCAATTTTTAAGGCATGTCCTGGCCTACTTCAAAACCTGACCTGGCCTGGGAAGCCTATTTAAAAGCCTGTTTTTCAACAAGACCTTTAAATATGTATCCACTTATAAATAGATCATAGATCTTCACTTGTAAATAAGCTTGGAAACCTCTAATGATAAAGAAGTTTGTAGGCCCATACTGATAAATAGGCCGTTAGGCCTCTATATTTTAATGGGCCAATAGGCCTTTACTTTCAAATGCTATAAATATTATAAATAATATATATTATAGTATTATATATTAACTTATATATTATATATATGTGTACGTATGTTATATAGGTCTATCAGGCCGGCCTAAATAGACTTTTTTTTAAAGCCTTAGCCTGATCTCTTTAGCTACATAGGCTTTTTAAAAAGCCTTGACTTGACCTTTTTGTTAATTAGGCTAAGCCAGACTAGACCCCCGATGAGCATCCTGACTTATTCCCATCCCTAGATATGATATACCAAAATGAGACAAGGGATCCTTCTCCATTCTTCTTCATATCCAAATCCAATCCTCCCTAGCACTCACGATAATAAAAACATAATCTTAAATCTTAATACATGAGCCAAAACACTTTTTACACCAGCATCAAGGAAACAGTAAAAATGGGTCCTTAAACTACAACAAATCACTAATAAATCAAAACAATCAAAGAAACCCCACTTCCTCCCATAACATTCTGTATACAAACACAACAACAACAACAAAAATATGTTATGCACGTGGGGTTTGATAAAAACCAACAAAAAAAAATGAAATTGTGGTATTTCAGCTTGTGGGTTTATGTTATGCACGTTCAAAATTGCACGTTCACGCTTCTCACTGAAAATTTTAGTTTTTCGTTTTAAAAAATGAATGGCTAATAAATAGTATGTATGAATAGTGAGTGGAGAGTGCTACACCAATGTAGTAATGCTGCATGCAACGGTGAGCGAGAGAAAGAGATCGATTACCTTAAAATGAGAAGCAGTACTGCCAATAATGTTGTTGTTAAAGGGTTTCATATAACGAACACTATCGAAATGGGTCACAGCTTCCTTCACGGATTTAAAGTGAGCCGAAGTATCAATCAGGGCCGGTGGTAAGGGTGTGCAACCTAAGCAACAGCACAGGGCCTCCAATTTGACCCAAAATTTGGGGCCCCAAAATTTTTTTTTCCGACCAAACAAACACAGGGGAAATTGAAGCAGCAGAATCGTGCAAATGATTAGAAGAGGAGATCGAAGAGACGAAGAGCAACATGAGGAGAGGAGAAATTAATTGAGGAGCTCGAAAATTAAGGGATTCATTCACGTTTAAATGGCCTAGTTTGTAACCCTAATACCCAAATCCTCTCTCTCTGAGTTTTCTTCTTCAATTTGCTGGGTGTGGGTGACCTTCGAGTTCGAGAACGAGACACAACCACCTAGAAGGTTCGGATTCAATCCCGACGATGCTGTCATCGACGGCATTACCTACCACTCCGCCTTGCGCCGCCTTCGTCTCCTTTTCATCAATTCGCCATTTCGACCTTCTCTGTCTCTGTGATAAATTCACTGAGTCTCAGTGACTGAGAGTGAGAGACATAATAGCAGGGTTGGCGGAAGCACCGGCAGGAGCACCGCACAGGATCACCGGCAGCAGCAGCACGGTGGCACAGCCGCACAGGCACCGCCTCCCTCTTCTAAATCCATGTTGCTTCTTTCTTTAATCTTTACCCTAGTCTTTTTTACTATGCCTCCTAGGATTAGAAAGTATGAATCTGGATAGGAGAAGCGTAAAAAAAAGAAAAGACTTGAAGAGTTAACTCAATCTCAAAGAGGACCTCTTGATAATTTTTTTAGAAAAGAACCACAAATTCCTGTTGAAAATCAAAATGTTGATAATGTTGATGTTGAAATTCTTGAAACTGTGGTTACCACTGAGAATAATAATATGGAGAATGAAAGTGTTGATCCGGATAATAGAGGTGAAGTGCCCATTGAAAATGATAATTTGAATAATCAAAATGTTGATGCTGAAAATGGTGATGGTGTTAATTTGAATAATTCACTTGATAATGAAGATGAGAGCAAGCAAATCCATTTGAACATTCGTTTGATGTATTTGATCCAAGAAATTGGGATGCTCTTGATTCTAAAATGATTGATTTATTAGTTACGAAAGGTCCTAAAAGAGATTTGTCCATTGTGAATGGTCCTAAAGATAAATTTTCTAGACGCTTTACGGCTAATTTGTATACTAGAGTTTTATCAAATGGAGAAAAGTGCGATAGCGATTGGCTTGTTAATTCGAAAGAGTTTGATAGAGTATTTTGTTTTTGTTGTCAAGTTTTTAAAAGAGGGATTGGTAGAGGCCAATTAATAAATGAGGGTTTTAGTGATTGGGCACATATTGGTGAAAGATTTAGAGAGCATGAGACAAGCATGGAACTTGTTAAGAGTATGAGTACTTGGTATGAGTTGCGTCAAAGACTGCAAAAGAAGCAAACTATTGATAAAATGAATCAAAGACTAATTGAGAAAGAAAAGGATCACTGGAAAAATGTTTTCAAAAGAATTATTTCAATAGTGAAATTCCTTGCTAAACATAGTTTGGCCTTTCGTGGTTCTAATGAGAGATTGTACCAAAATAGCAATGGCAATTTTTTGGGCTTAATTGAAATGTTAGCAGAATTTGACCCAATTGTCCAAGAACATGTTAGACGTATTACAAATGATAATATTCACTTTCATTATCTTGGGCATAATATCCAAAATGAGTTAATACTTTTGCTTGCTTTTGCAATTAAAACCGAAATCATTAGAAAAATCAAACAAGCAAAGTATTTCTTAGTAATACTTGATTGTACTCCTGATGTTAGTCACCAGGAGCAAATGTCTTTGATAATAAGATATGTGGATGTTTCTTCAAATTCTGTTAGCATTGAGGAATCTTTTTTAGGATTTTTGAATGTGAATGATACAACTGGCCAAGAGCTTTTTGATGTTTTACAAAATGAATTGAAAAATCTTGATCTTGGCTTATTTGATGTGCAAGGACAGGGTTATGATAATGGGTCAAATATGAAAGGAAAACATCAAGGTATACAAAAGAAGTTTTTAGACATAAATCCGAGAGCCTTTTATACTCCTTGTGGTTGTCATAGTCTTAATTTGGCATTATGTGATATGGCTAACTCTTATATTAAAGCACAAGATTTTTTTGGAGTTGTTCAAGGCATTTATACAATTTTGATTCCTTGTCGTTTCGAACACTTGGGAACCATCCATCGTTTTCAGTTGAAACAGTGACAGAATTTGAAGGTGACTATAAAAACATACTAACAAAAATATATACAAAGAGAGACAAAAGACGACAAGAAACTATTGTTGGTGTTTTGTTCAGTGAACAACTGTGTTGTGTTGCGTGCGTGCTTTGGGAGTGGAAAGGAGTAAGAGACCAAGAGTCAGCGTGGGAAGGAGGAGACATTAGGAGTGGATAAGTTAGTTGATAATGAATAGTGGATGAAATAGTTTATTTTGTGTAGAAATATTTAATAATTAAAGTTAGTGGTTGAATTAACCTAAAAAATATAAAATAACATAAAAGTACTTCTTCATTAAAGATTTTACATAAAATAGAGAGAAGAGGATAAAAGTTAAACTAAATTAAGATAATAAGGATCAAAGTGAAAAAAAATGAAACGCTATAAGTTATAAGCTCAAACCTTACTTCAAGTAGCGTTTGAAAAAAAAAGTTATAAACTCGTGATAAAGACGCTTATCAAATGAGATTACTTTCTCATCCTCTATAAACATGTAGAAGGGACATATCCAACACACTCATAAAGTAAAGGTTCCACCATTCAACTTCACGTGAACGTTTTCAAACTGGATTTTCTGAAATGGCCATTGGCTTCGGAAAATATTACTGGATGCAGCCAGAAAAATGATAGGAAATTTTTTAGAGGGCTCCAACTTCACAAGTCCAATAAGGTAGCTTCTAACTTATTTAATTAACTTATAAGCTTGTCTGTTAAAAGTAGAAATGTTTGACAAATAAATTTATCTTAAGCTTATAAATTTTTTTTTAAACTATTTTATTTAGCTTATATCTTATAATTATTAACTTTTTGTCTCATTTTTACTCTTATTATTTTAATAAAATTCCTACTTTATACGAACCCTATCTTATAAAATAAAATTTATATAAAAAAATAAGATAAAAATGTCATTTCCTTTATATTATTTAATATAAAAATATTTAAAAACAAAAAATTAATAATCTAATATAAAGCTTTAAATAGAATTTAAAAAGAATTTATATAAAAATCACATAAACATGTCTTTTTATGTTATTTATATTTGTAAGCTAGTTCAATGACTAATTTTACTGAACGCTTCAAATTCAATCAGTTAGCTTTTCAGTTGTCAACTATAAGCTATAAGCTTTCAGGTAAATATTAGCTTATCAACTACAATGTAGCTTATTATGATGTGTTTGGTTCCACGTTCAATAGGGGTGGAATCACGTCCACACCGTAGAAGCTACACTTTGTAGCTTCCTTTGAACGCGCGTCTAGGACATTTCAATGTGATCCCAACAGACGCTTAGTTATTTTTACAAAACAATACCTCGTTATACCCAAATTGCATGTACTTATCAGTTACAACATTGACTAATAAATATACGTTACACTTCAATGAAAATTAGGCAAAAATAGTCTTTCCGTCCCTTATCTTAATTGTTTTGTTCAACTTGATCCCCTGACTTTCATTCATGTCAAACTAGTCCTCTCTGTGGGCACATGTTAACATTGTTACCCTTTCCATCAATTTTCATGTAACACCGTCCAAACTTCTATCAGTTTCTCTCTTTTCTCTCCCACAGTTTTCGGCGAGATTCGCCATTTTTTTGACGATGGCATGCCACCATTTTTTCCGCCGCTGAACAACCAAGAATCCTCTTCGTTCAGGTCTGTGAAGGAGGCAGTCACCCAAGAACGAAAGAAGAAGAGAGAGAAAATAAATATAAGGACAAGAGAGATGAGAAAGAGAAAGAGAAGGAGCGACAGTGGTTTAGCTCCCTTTGTCGGGAAAAATGGTGGATGGAAGAGAAAGAAAAGGGAAGAGATAGAAAAAATATTTTTTTTATTGAGTTTTAACGAAAGTTATGACAATGTTAGAAGGAAACTTAGAGGAAGGATAACATTGTTAAATGAAAAATCTGAACTTGACCTCTACTTGGAAGAACCAAAACTCGTGGGTCACAAGGATTTAAAAGTTTTGGAATATTGGAGGGGTCATAACCGTAGATTTGGTAATTTAGGAAGCTTGGCTAGTGATATATTGAGTATTCTAATTACCATGGTTGCATCCGAGTTCGCTTTTAGAATTAGAGCCATTGGATGTCGTATTTTGAGTAAGTATAGAAGCTCTTTACTTTTAAAAAATTTGGAAGCTCTCATTTGTGCTTACAATTGGTTACTTGGGTTCTCACAAAACGGTAAGAATATTTTTTTGAAGCTCGTATATAACATCATTTGTATTAGACTTTTAGTGACTACTATTGGTATTATTGTTATGGTTAAATGTATATTTTAATGTGTAGGAGGGTTAAGTTCTATTGATGGTGCGAATGAAAAGACAATCAAAGTTAATGACAATAAGAATCATTTAAATGTCATCATTTTGGAGGAGTAACAAGATGGGAATGAAGATGATAAGCTCCAGTTTTTTGAGATGGGGTCCTACTTATGTTATAATTTTATGTTTTTTTTTTTGTGACGAGATCCTATATTTTTTGTGTTATGGTTAAATGTATATTTTTTTATCATCACTATTTTGTAATGAAGATTCTTAGTAAATGACAAGTCAAATGTAATTTAAGGAGATTTATTATAACCATGGTGATTCTTAATGAATGAGAAATCAAATATAATTCGTAAATATATGAACGAAATTTTCAAGTTAAAAAAGTGAATTTTAAAAAACAAGAACAATTATTTAAAAAAAATATTGGCCCTTGTTCTAGTCCGTTTGGTTAGCAGCCTACAGAGGGCTGGGCTAACAAATTGGCAGCCCGATCTAATTTTGATCCAACCTGACTTGAAAAGTGACTTGGCCCACATTTGATCCCCCAATTATTTTTTTCTCCCCTTTAATCAACAGCCATTTTGGTTTTGGAAAGGTTGTAAATTAATTTTTTTTAAGAAAAAATATTTAGAGGTGTGAACAATATTTTGTTTTGAAACAAGAGGTGTAAACAGTTAGATAGAAGATTAGGACAGATAATATTGTTTTTGATCAGGATACAGATAGATAATATTAGGTAGGGTTATCGGCTAAGAAATTAAAAAAAAAGTTATTACGATATGAATTTATGAGTTAAGTTTTATATTTAGACAAAAAAATCGTAAATCCAAGCTTCAGTGATGGATTTAATTATTAATTACAATAATGCTATTTGGTTAAAAAATATATCAAATATATACGAAATTTATCTATTTTTTTAATAAAGGGGCCGAAGCCTAAGAAAAGAAAAATTACATAAAAACGCAAGGGGAGTAGAAACATTACATCCGCTAGCAACACCCCTGCAGTTGCTCATACATCACTAACTTAGCATCATGCTACTAACAGCCCAAAGTTGATTAACACATGTCCACATCCCACACCTATTTAGTTATGAACATTTGAATCTGGATCCAGCATCCATCTCATGTCTTAGGACTAAGTGTGTACAAGGACATTTCATTCAAAAACAGGGAGCTTCTAGAAATATTAAAATAATATAGAAAAGCTGAATAAAAATCGGATACGCGATTTTCTTCGACCTGGGGCATAGTAAAATAATAATTTAACCAAGGTTTGTTCCTCATCAGTTTTGACTTGGCTTGATGTCTAGAAACCGTTGTTGTATGATATTGACAAATATGAAAAACAATTTGATTGAATACATCGCTAGCCCGTTCTAATCAAGATACGTCTCCTTTCATTCTCTACTGTCTATTCAAGGCATAGACAGAACTGTAACAGGAACCCAATTCTGTTGGCTAACTTTTGAAGATTTTGACTTGTTTTATAGATAAAAAAAAAACAAAAACAAAAAACAGCCAAATTTTGTGAATCAGTTTGATGAAATTTAGACCATAGATCATCCCCTGAACCACAATGAATGGAAAGCTTCAAGGTACTAGTTTTGTGCACCCTTTTGTTCTACTTCATACCAAGCTTCAACACACTGGACACCATTGCTCCAGGACAATCAGTCAAGGATAATGAGACCCTAGTTTCACCAGCTGGAACTTTTGAAGCTGGGTTCTTAAGCTTTGGAGATCCAAATAGCCAATACTTGGGTATATGGTACAAGGGTATTTCTCCAAGAACAGCTGTATGGATAGCCAATAGAGACACCCCAGTGGAAAACTCCTCAGGAGTTTTGAATGTCACTGATGGAGGAAACCTTGTTATTCTTGATGGCACAGGTGTTGCAGTCTGGTCCTCCAATACATCAATAACTGCTAAGAAGCCAGTTGCGAAGCTTTTGGATAATGGAAACCTTGTTGTGATGGAAGAAAGCAACCCAGAGAATCTCTTGTGGCAAAGCTTTGATCTTCCTGGGGACACTTTGCTCCCAGGGATGAAACTTCAAAGTAATTTAGTTAGTGGTAATTATACATCTCTGATATCTTGGAGAGAGACACAAGATCCTGCTAGTGGTTTGTATTCATACCACATAGATACTCATGGTCTTCCTCAAGTAGTGATCACAAAGGGAGGGGTATTATTGTATAGAGCAGGTTCATGGAATGGCAATATTTTATCTGGGATTCCATCTGAAACATTGTACAAATACTTTAATTTTTCATTTGTGTTAACTGATCAGGAAGTTTCTTATGGTTATGAACTGTTGAACCAGTCAGTTATCTCAAGATACATGCTCAATCCATCAGGACAAGTGAATCGTTTCATATTGTCTGATCAGACAAAGGATTGGCAGCTTTTCCTAGCAGGCCCTGCAGACCGGTGTGATAATTATGCCATTTGTGGTGCAAATGCTAACTGTGATGTTAATAACTCTCCAACATGTGAATGCCTTCAAGGTTTCATTCCCAAATCTCAAGCAAAATGGAGCTCACAAATTTGGTCTGATGGGTGTGTAAGGAGAGTTAATTTAGCTTGTGACAACAGTGATCGCTTTCTGAAGTATACAGGATTGAAGTTGCCAGACACGTCAACATCCTGGTTTGATAAGAGCTTGAACCTTAAGGAATGTGAGAGCCTATGTCTTAAAAACTGTTCTTGTGCAGCATATGCAAATTTAGATATCAGAGAAGGTGGAAGTGGCTGCTTGCTTTGGTTTAATAACCTTGTGGACATGAGAAAACTAACCTCTGGAGGACAAGACTTTTACATAAGAGTGGCAGCTTCAGAACTAGGTTCTAATATCTTTATTTCCATCTACCTTCCTGATATTTGTTTTTCCATTTGAACATAGAAGTAAAAATATATAAATTTTAGGCCTTACTAAGCAGCACATAATTTTAATTGAAGACAGTTTGCGGTATGCATGTTACAAAATTTTATCCTTATTACAGGTAGAAAACAAAACTTGAAAGAACAAGATGAATATTAGAGGACATTGTCCAGTACTAGTTATATATATAATTGCTTTCAACTTTCATTGTGAAGATGTGCTTTAGATGCCTCATCCTTCGTGATTTCCGAACTGCTCAAATTTGTGTTCTGACTAACAGTGCTTTTAATCTCTCAGGCCATGGTAATGGCTCGAAAAAGAAGCTTGCAGGAATTCTGATAGGCTGTACTATGTTCATCGTGATCATGATAGTAATTGGAGTGGCCATACTTCGGAGGAAGAAATTCAAGAAACCAGGTAATTGTTTAGTTATTTGAACTGATTTATTTTGTTGATATACTAAGGTACAAATAAAAATTATCCAACAATGGTGAAATTTTTAAGGTTTCTTAACCATTAGCTTTTTCCCTATGATATAGAACTTACAATGTATTATTCATTCACCATCATTGTTCTACCTTTTCAGGGAATAACCAAGTAATAAACTGGAAGAATTACACTAATAACAAAAGGAAGGAAGACATTGACATACCAATATTCGATTTATCAACCATAGTTAATGCAACTAGTAACTTCTCAATCAGCAACAAATTAGGAGAAGGTGGATTTGGACCAGTTTACAAGGTAATATGATTATATTTATATCCTATCATTGGATTCATCTTCTCTATATAACTTTCTAAAAACAATGGTTGTCAGGGAACACTAACAAATGGGCAAGAAATAGCTGTAAAGCGACTTTCCATTAATTCAGGACAAGGACCCCAAGAGTTCAAAAATGAAGTTATGCTAATTGCCAATCTTCAGCACCGAAATCTTGTGAAAATTCTTGGTTGTTGCATTCAGGATGATGAGAGACTATTGATATATGAATTCATGCCCAACAGAAGCTTGGACTGCTTTATCTTTGGTCTGAGATTGTGTCTTGCTCCAATACTTGATTTTATGTTACCATAATCACCAAGTTATGTTCATGCTAACTAAAGTGAAAAATGTTTGTCAGATGAAACTAGAAGAAGTTCACTGCATTGGGCTCAGCGCTTCCAAATTATTTGTGGAATTGCTCGAGGACTTCTCTATCTTCATGAAGATTCTAGATTAAGGATTATCCATAGAGATCTCAAGACCAGCAACATTCTTCTTGATGAAAATATGAATCCAAAAATATCAGACTTTGGTCTAGCTAGGACATTCGGGGAAGATGAAGCTGAAGGCAAAACAAAGAGAATAGCAGGAACTTAGTAAGCATGCTTAAATAACTTTGATTTTGTTACTATATGTTGCATGAAAATTCACTTGTTAATTAATCTGGAGGTACCTGAACTATTTAAGAATTTTCATATAGGTCCTTAAATTTTAAAAGTTTGTAATTGGATCCCTAAACACATAAAAAATTTGTCATTAAGTCCCTCATACACTTTTCCATTAGGGTTTCGTTAAGTATAAGGACCTATCTAAATTTTCTTAAAAAGTATAGAAACCTATTTGAATTTTTTTTCAAAAGTTTAGGGACCCACAAATAATGAGTGGATGAATTACTTAACAGATATTTAACAAAAC
The DNA here is from genome assembly GCA_039655645.1 of Ammopiptanthus mongolicus. NCBI lineage: Eukaryota > Viridiplantae > Streptophyta > Magnoliopsida > Fabales > Fabaceae > Ammopiptanthus > Ammopiptanthus mongolicus. Next base: position 9,759,230 of record CM077351.1, on the reverse strand, counting down.
CCTAAAAAAAAAATGTACGAGGGACCCAATTACAAATTTTTCATGTGTTCAGGGACCCAATTACAAAATTTTAAAGTATAAGGATCTATTTGAAAATTTTCAAAATAGTTGAGGACCTCCGGATTAATTTAATTTTTTTTCTGACCCCATTTCCTTTTCTGTTGTATTGCAGTGGTTATATTTCTCCGGAGTATGCAGCCCGTGGGTTTTTCTCAGTGAAATCTGATGTCTTCAGTTTTGGTGTTATTGTACTAGAAACAGTTTGTGGAAAAAAGAACAGGGATTTTTTTGATCATAATGATCTTGATCTTCTTGGACATGTAAGTCTAAAGATTTAATCCACTTTAAATTCCTACATACTTTATATATTCCTATGTTAAATCAAAACTACCGATTTTTGTTTGTCTATCTTTTGATTTTTTGGTAAAATCAAAACTTACAATTTTAATCTTCATATTCTCTAGGCATGGAGACTATGGGGTGAAGAGAGGCCATTGGAGCTGATAGATGAATCAGTAGGGGATACAACTGCTCTAACTGAAGTGGTTAGATGTATACACATCGGGCTTTTATGTGTACAAGAGAGACCAGATGATAGGCCAGACATGTCAGCTGTAGTTTTAATGCTGAATGGTGAGAAACCATTGCCCAGGCCTAAGGAACCTGCCTTTTATCCACACCATTTTGGCTCTTCATCAGGAAATTGTGAACTGCAATCAAACAATGAAATTTCTATGACGTTGTTAGATGCAAGGTAGTTTATATAGTGTTTAGAGACTTCAATTCAAATGAAAAGGAGTTCCTTCTCAGGTTGCTTATACTATGTGCACCAAATGACGGATAATATACGAGCTAATCAGCTATTTCGTACTATCGAGCCTTATTCCTACTTTCTTATACTATCAAATTATAAGGTGCACCAGATGTAAAATTATAAGGTGCACCAGATGTAGCTGTTAGATTTAAACTCAATAATCATATACAAGGCATGCTATCATAATTCTTTATTGCGGAAACATAATAACCATATATATAGCATGCATCTCTATTATCAACTAAAACTTGATATCCTTAGGATCTACAACATGTTGATTTATCAAAGATATTAGGAATATCTGGATCCAGCATATGATCCTGAACTCAGCGTTCTTCTAAGGATGATGTTGATCACCAACCTTCACGAACGGAGGGCGGTAATCCTGAAACGCGGAGAAGGGGAGAAAAGAGAGACGGATAATGAACACCCGATGGCTTGTGGTTCTTCCTCAACCGGGACTCCTTATGTCTTAGTCGCTCTTCAGATGGGGAGAAGAGGCGGTATGCCATATATCCGGTGTATTGGGGACCATAGCCTATATATAGGGTGATGGCCAATTAGGGTTCCCATTATTCCGAAATGGGCCATCAATGACATCCACTCATATTTAGTCCATATCAATTAACTAATTTATTATCAAATCAGAAATTTAATTAGTCTTATCACCTAATTTGATCACATATCAATTAAGGCTCCTAATTGACAAATAGCTAATATAATTAATAAACGATATCTGCCCACATTATGATATTGGAATATAATTAAATACAAAATATTCCAACAATCTCCCACTTGGGCAATATATCGTAATAATTATATCAGAATTCTTTAGGCGCGCATCCAAATGCTATTTATCTTTAAATTTCCCCTTTACAATCTGGTCCACCTCATACATCAATAATGGGACCACCGCGGCTGTCGTCACTAACGTCTATTGTGACTAAACCCCGACGACCACCACATCAATGCACTTGATGACATAGATCGATATGGATGAGTGGCATGGAAATTTCATGCAATGTGATCTCTGAATCATGCCTATTTCCAACTGGTCCAACTTAAGTCTTTAGTGAGATCAATTTTGCAATTTTGCAAACCAAAGTCCTTAATGTGTAAATAAATTTTACACACAACAAGATACAAACATGTTCATAATGAACTCATAAACATAACTTTATTTCTGCAGAAAATCCGAAATAACAAAAGATTTGTATCTCAAATATAAAACACAAATAGAGACTCCCACTAAACTAAGGCATCTTCAGTGACAACACCCATATGAGCAACATGCTCGTGAAAAACCTTAGGTGTCAAGCCTTTAATTAGTGGATCTGCTAACATAGAATTTGTCCCTATGTGCTCCATAGAAAACTATTTTTCCTGAACTCTTTTCTTAACTACAAGATACTTGATGTCGATGAACTTCGACTTTGTAGAACCCATGTTGTTGTTGAAGTACAATATGACTGACTTATTTGTCACAACCTGACATGAGTGGTATTTCAATACCTTTTACTAAATGCAACCAAGTGGCAAAAAATTACTCCAGTCATATCCTGTAGTCGGATGCCTACTATCTTGGCACCTGTAAAATCGGAGTCAGAATTCCTCATGATCTCTAAACTGTTAGATCTCCGATATGTGAGCATATGCCCTTTTGTTCTCTTTAAATATCTCACATTCCTTAAGGTTGCTTTTCCAATAATCCTTGAATTGTTCAAGTATCTGCCTAATAATCCTACTATGTACGCTATTTCCGGATGTGCACAAAATTGAGCATACATTAGACTTCCCACAGCCGAAGCATAGGGAATCTTCTACATTTCCTAAATTTTCAGATTTTCATAGGGGCATTTAATTAAGACTAAAATGTCTCCCTTAAGTAACCGAGGTATCTCCTGGTTTATTATCTTTCATGTCGAACTTATCCAAAACTATATCGATATAACTCTTTTGTGATAACCCAAAAATACCTCGAGAATGATCTCTAAGTATCGAATTCCTAAGACAAAAGAAGCGTCCCGAAGATCTTTCACCACAAAATTCTTTGTCAGAAATTTCTTGGTTTCGCTCTATAAGCCTATATCGTTCTTGGCTAGCATAATATCAACATATAATACCAGAAAAATGAACTTACTCCCACTGAACTTGTAATACCCACAGTTGTCCTCGATATTCATCTCGAAACCAAATGAGACAATCTCTTGATGGGACTTGTGTTATCACTAACGAGACGTCTTCTTTAGCCCATAGATAGATTCCGTCAATTTTCAAACCATCTTCTCTGTGTCTTTCGACACAAAGTTTCCCGGTTTGCATTATATACATTTGTTTCATCAATGTTGCCATTGAGAAACACCGTCTTGACATCCATCTCGTGAAGCTCCAAATTATAATAAGCAACGTGAGCCATGATTGTCCTTAAAAGAGTCATTCAATGATACTGAAGAGAATGTCTCTTTACAAGCAATCCTTTCTTTTGAGTATAGCCTTTTGCCACTAGACAAAACTTTATAACTCTCCATGTTACCCTTTGACACCTTCAAGTAATAGGAAAAGTTTCAAACCTTAATGTCTAGCTTGAGCTTGTACTCATACCTTCAATCCACTTTTTCGAATAGAAACGTCATATGGTTTGATGGGAGTTGATAGAATCTTCTTCCATTATACCATTTACCTTATGTTCCTAGATAAATACTATATAATTATCCAAAGTAGTATTCACCATTTCTTTAGTGGATCATGGCAAAAGGCATCGGCTCTTGATGCTCTAGTTCTTGAGGGTGTTGAGTTTGACCTTCAGGAATAATTTCCTTATCTTGAATGGGAAGAATAATAACAATATCCTCACAAGGATCCAAATTTGCTACACCAATAGCAACTGTATGAATTGGTTCAGGGATTAGAACCAATTCTTCCTCAAAGATATTGTCCCTAATCTTATCTCCCCCCAAACTCAATATCCTCAAAGAACTAGTCAGTTCCTGTCTCAAGGTTTCTTTAATTTGGGATTATCAAATTCATTTACCCCTTTGACCTTTCAGAGTATCAATAAGGTTGCCGCTCACTATTTGGGGGGGGGCTCCAATCTCCTTTGCAAGACTCATAAGGTCTTACCTTAGTTGGATGTTCCCATACTTGAAAGTGATTGAGCGGTAACTTTAGTTGGTACTCTGTCAAACATTTAAGCTGCAATCTTTAGTGTTACTCCCATAGTGACTCTGATAAGGTAGAATGACTAATCATACTCCTCACCATACCTTTAAGAGTCGTTACTAGGACTTAACTATATTCTTGATAGCCATGTTCTGATCTATTTGACTTTAATGCATTTAATACAAACAATAAAATGTATAAGGCTAATGGAATCTAGGATTCCCTTATACAAGTTGCTCAACTCTATTTGTAGAGATGTGCCCTAAATGTTTGTGTCATAGTGCTCCGTAATTCCACTATCAACTTTACGCTTAGTGTCGTACGATTCCTCACTCAATGTTTTGTCACAAGAGTTCTCAATACCAAGCAATTATAGCTTGTCCAGCCCATAGCTTAATTGGTTCCTACAATATTTGAATTTAAAAAGACAAATTGAATCTATTGTTTCTACATGAACAAAATTATCCTAATTTGTTCAATAAGAAACCAAAACCAAATCTAAATAATGACTAAACTAAAATGTCTTTTAATTTCAAGTATTAGCCAGTAACAACAATCTGAAATGTCAACAACCTTTTCCTTTACTGACTTGGTCAACTCTAGTATAGATGCATCTTTCAGCATCACTTGGCCAATTCATCAGTTCAGACAATTCTTTATAGGCATGCCAAATATGATATTTGGGACATTTCTTCTTTAGATACCCGATGTCCTTATAAAAGAAATAATTGTGACCCTAGTTATTTCTTTTGAGACAGGCTCTTAGCAGCTTTATCCTTAGTTTTCTTTTATTAGCCCTTATTCTTAGAGGTATTTATCAAATGAGCACTATTTATCGTCTCTTGCTTCATTGTTTCCTTTCTTGCACACCTTATGAAATGAACCATTCAAATATCATTTCTCTTTATAACAGTTATAAGCTAACTTAAACTGACTGAATTGTGCATAAAGGAATACCAAATGCTAAATGCATGGGCAACTTGTTCGACAGCCCACGTTTTAGCGCCTTAAGTTTATGAGCAAGATTGGACATTCCCATAATGTGCTCCTTAGGTTTCCTTTGTCTTTATACTTAATGAAAATCTAGCTCTCCAATGAATGCTTGTTTTCGTCTTTATTGCTTTCAGAAAGCACTTTTAATTTCAGCAAGGAAATCTCTGGCATTAATTATACCATCCAAAATAATACCCCTAAAGGTCTCCGGAATATCGTCCTTTATGATCATAAGACTCGTGCAATTGGAGCGATCCCACTTCCTATACTTGATCCTCTCTTCAGAGAAATTGAATTTTGTGAGAGAAGGTGGTTTTCTCCATCCTTATGCAAGGTCAAGATCCTAGAACAATCTTAATGTTCTCCTTTCAATCCCAAAAATTAGTCAGAACTTTTGGGAATCGAAATTGAGTTAAATCAGCAGATACATAAGCAATGTTAGCTTAAAGAGAACATAAGTATCGTAAAGATACTCACCAAAATACCCCGTGCACCATTAATATTAAGTCTTTGGACAACAACATTAATTGTTAGTGGTATTTTATTGTAATGATCAAACACTGGTGATATTTTCTGTCAAACAACAACTATCTTTGGATAGTTTGTTATTCACATGAAAAGGATCTTTATAATCACTATGTGTTTACCATCACAGGTGTGAAAGCAACCCTGCCAAATATTAACCTTCCTTTGGGCCGATTAATATCCGCATGGATGTACACTCACATAATCTTTAATATTTCTTTTGAGTGATTTCCACTAGAGAGGTCACATTGGCGACTTCATGCTTTAATTGACTCACTCAAAATTCAAAATGGCAAATTGAAGACCCAAACAAGATACCAAGCGCACCATCAATTCCCAATCTCCGGATTGTAAGAATTAACTGCTAGGGGTACTCTCAACGTAATGATCAAATATTGGTGATAAATCCTGTCAAATAATGGTCACCTTCGGGCATCCCATTATCCACATGGAAAATACTTTATAATCACCACACATTTACCATCACAAGTATGTAATTATCCGGCCAAGTTGTGCCTTCCTTCGGGCCGACAACAACTCGCATGAATAATTTCATACTACATCTTTTGTAAATCCAATTGAATCAAATTTACGCAACAGAGGTTACTTTGGCAACGTGTTGTTTCAACCAACTCAACCAAAATTACCAGACAATTTTATTAAAATGGGGGGTCCCGAATTTGTCATATTCACACTAAAAACATGGAAACCTTAATGTTTAGTGTGAAAAGAACCTTTAAAAAAAAGATTTTTCTAATACATGAATTTTACGAATAGGTGGTTCTATAGTTCTAACTTTGGTCCTTAGAGTCTGGACTTATTTCGAAATATTACACACAACCATAGGTAAACTATTAGAAGTGGCAATACCCTCGAAATGAATCACTATAAGTTAGGCCTTCGTGATAACCAAACAGGATGTACATCCAGAAGGCTACCACTACTCAACCTCTTCCCTATCTCAAGTTGCACTCAGGCCCGGGTTTAGGGTCTCGCTCATAAGTATGTGAGAAAAGTATAACAAATACATTGCTCGACACAGTGAGACCATAAAACAATATGGAAAAGCAAGTCTTTTCCCATTCATCTTTGTATAATATATATACAAAATTGACATCCAATCCCAGATGATTATGATTATGTGAAACAAAAAAAATTTCAATCAAGAAACATTAATCACGTTAAAAAAAAAAAATATCATCATCAATTCATATATTCAAAGATTGAAAAACCAAGATAGATATATTATTTTTAACCAAAAAACCATGAATGAAAGAAACCTTATGAATCAAACTTTCCAGATTCACTTTCCAAACTTTGACCAAAGATCGAAAATTGATTATAATTTATTAATACAGAATCCTGGATTTCGATTTCGAAAGAAGAAGAAAATTTGGATCACGTACTGGAGGTATATATATTTAATACCACGTGCCAATTAAAAAAAAAGTATTTCCTTTCAAAATTCCTAATTTTCAAAATTAGGATTCAAATCAAATAATCCCAATAAATCAAACATGAAGACCGCTCTGATACCACTTGTTAGATTTAAACTCAATAATCATATACAAGGCATGCTATCATAATTCTTTATTGCGGAAACATAATAACCATATATATAGCATGCATCTCTATTATCAAGAACAACTAAAACTTGATATCCTTAGGATCTACAACATGTTGATTTATCAAAGATATTAGGAATACCTGGATCCAGCATATGATCCTGAACTCAGCGTTCTTCTAAGGATGATGTTGATCACCAACCTTCACGAACGGAGGGCGGTAATCCTGAAACGCGGAGAAGGGGAGAAAAGAGAGACGGATAATGAACACCCGTTGGCTTGTGGTTCTTCCTCAACCGGGACTCCTTATGTCTTAGTCGCTCTTCAGATGGGGAGAAGAGGCGGTATGCCATATATCCGGTGTATTGGGGACCATAGCCTATATATAGGGTGATGGCCAATTAGGGTTCCCATTATTCCGAAATGGGCCATCAATAACATCCGCTCATATTTAGTCCATATTAATTAACTAATTTATTATCAAATCAGAAATTTAATTAGCCTTATCACCTAATTTGATCACATATCAATTAAGGCTCCTAATTGACAAATAGCTAATATAATTAATAAACGATATCTGCCCACATTATAATATTGGAATATAATTAAATACAAAATATTCCAACAGTAGCTTCAATGTGTCATGCCAATAGAAGAGACTCATAGAATGACTGAGTCAAATACAGCTTTTGCACATTTTAGTTAATCCACATACAGTATCCTGCAAGGTGTTTGTGTGTAAAGAAAACTGCATTGTCTGACTATCTCCAATTTGTCATGACTCTCATAACATACAACTATACTTATTCAAATTTAAGAAGAGGATGAGCCAAAAGTCTGTTTTTCTCAATGTGCAAACTGAGTCTCATTGTATGACATATAAAATGTGAGCCTGCCTGCCTGCCTGCCTGCCTGCCTACGTGTCATCAAATGTCACTTCTCTTGTCTATATAACTATTTTTGGTTTAGAAGTACACTTTATTTTATTTTTTTGGTAAAAGCTCCCCTTTCTTCTATGTTCCTTCCTTTGACTTCTTACTTTTTGTTAGTTTTCTGTCTGTGTTCAACTTGAACTCATTGAGAGTCTTAATAATAATCATAATAATTGAAAATTAAAAATAAAGAGTCCTGAGAGGCTCAGATTAATTATTTTGGTGCAACACATCAAGCACCCCGCCCAAACACAAGCTATTTTAGTAATTTATACTAGTGAAGTCACTGAAACTTACCCAAGCAATACAGCAGTCTACCAGTTATCATCGTTCCTAAATCATAGTGACAACTGACAAGTACTCCTATTTAAGCATTTCCCTTCGCATTAGTATTTACTTTCTTTTGAAGTGCTTGGCTTCTAGTCTGACTTTCATACCTGTTATAATCCATATCTTATTACTGTATGCACGCGTAGAAGATTAACACCGTAAAACCAACCAGCACTTCTACACAGGCTTTAACACTCTAGTAAAAGGACTCAAATCTTCTTTGCTGAATGCCATCAACCATGTATAGAATTGGCTAATCGTGGAAATCAGTCTGTAGTCCGCACTAATAAAGAGGCGTTGGGAATTTGGGACTGTTGTAAAATCAATTTGACTAAAGTTTATATTTGCATGATGAACTGTCATTGTCAGTACCTTGGACAGCAAACAAAAAGAGTGGAACAAAAAAAAGAATAATTTAATATCACCGTTTTTGTTTTTATTTACTGAAGTAGCATTGTTTTGAAATTAAGTACCAATCTAACACTTTTTTCTCCATTTTAAGAAGTCGCTTTTCCCAAGCCAGGCTTCTAAGGGCCAAATTTTTTACTTTGTTTTATATATGGTTGAGAAGTTGCACTCCCTAAAAGCGATTTCTCATAGTTGTTTTTTAAATTGCTTTTAATTGTTAATTAATTGCTTAATTAATTTAATTTTTAATTAAATTAGTTAATTATGTTGTTTAAATAATTAATTTAAATAATTTCAACAGTTAATTATAATAATTAATTTAATTATTATAATTAATTAATAAAATTAATTTATTTAGTTAACACCATAATAATGATGAATAAAGATCTTATAGAAAAATATTGAAATTGATTAAAGATACAGATTTTCTACGGTTACGTAGAAGGTCTAGGACGGTTAGGACATTTTTCCTACTATGACCTCATTCCGGCACAACCCATATCTCTTACGGGGATCACTTTCCCTGATATCCATCTCCGTACGAATGCGGCTTGACTGTGTGGATGACCCTTTGGTTAGGTAATCTCGTCATAGGTAATCTATGTACAAATGTTGTCATAATTGTGTTTGTTCGTTTGTGTTAGGTAATCTCGTCCATCGATTTCGTCGATGCAATCTCGGCTATTGCTTTTACCCGTCACAACGGACAAAAATCATTATGACGCTCTGACCCACGCACAAGGACATTTACTCTCACGATGCAATCTCATTCGTCGATCTGGTCGGTGCAATCTCTATCGCTGCTTTTACCTGTCACAACGGACAAAAATCATTATGACGCTCTGACCTGCACACGGTGACATTTAATCTCCCAATGCAATCTCATCCATCGATTTCATCGGTGCAATCTCCGTCGTTGCTTTTATCCATCACAACGAACAAAACTCATTATGACGATCTGACTCGCGTACAGTGACATTTACTCTCTCGATGCAATCTCAACCGTCGATTTCGTCGGTGCAATCTCGGTCGGTCGTTGTTTTTACCTGTCACAACAGGCAAAAATAATTATGACGCTTTAATTGACTCACGCACAGTGACATTTACTCTCCCGATACAATATCGTCCTGTTCGTTTTGCCTAACACAAGCGAACAAACGCAACTATGACGCTCTGACGCGCGCACATTGAATTAATATTGAGCTTTGATTTCGTCAGTGCAATCTCGGTCGTTCGTTTTACAGTGTATAATTTAATTATTATGGTGATTATTATTTTTATGATTAACTTTTGTAATTAACACTTAAAATCCTTAATTAATAAAATTAATTAACAATTCAACTAATTTACATCATTAACTATATTTAATTAACTAAATTAATTAATAATTAATTAACTATTAAGTTAATTAAATTAATAAACAAATTATTCAAACAAATTAATTAACTAAATTAATTAATAATAAAATCAATTACAATAATTAACAATCATTAAAATTAATTTAAAAAGAAATTATAAAACCATGAAGAGAAGTCGCTGTTGGTAAAAGGAACTTCTTAACATGAAGAAAAAAAGGTGGTAGATTGGTATTTAATTTTAAAACAATACTACTTCAGTAAATAAAAAAGAAAGAGGTGATATTAAAAAAAAAAAAAGCCACAATTATCAGTATGATAAGGTCTGAAAATCAATCAATTATGGAGAACTAACACCACCGAAACAGAATTCTTGGAACCACACTTATGGCCCTATTGCCAAATCAACAGCGACAGTTCAATCAGCAATAAGGAACTACCAGAGTATTTTGAACAGTACAAGGTCCACAGCCAATTTCTGGACCGCAACCAAATGAAAAGTACTAGAACTACGTGATTTATGTGACAGGCAGTTGTGTAGAATGTTTGATCTTCCTTTAGTGGTATGTAGCATTTATAGTACTAGAACTAACCGATGTTGCAGCTGCTGCAAGATGGGAATTCGACATCGAAACAATCTCTGCCCGCGGGAACTTCAAAGTGGCGTAGACTAGCAGATCCTATTGTACAAGGGGGTCGAATGCGAGTGATGCGGGATTCATCTATCGGCTCCCTTACGAAGAAGGGATCATCTGTCGGCCACAGCAGGTCAAAATTCATTAGTTTCTTTGGTGCTGCCTCTGATGCAGGAACAATCTCTGAAATGGGTACCCCCACCTTCGTCTCTTCCTCCTCCTCCTCCTCCTCTATCTCGGCCACCACCACCGCCTTGCCCTTGGCCCGTCTTTGTTGGTCTGCCTCAGTTTCAGTCTTGGCTGCTGCAACTTTTTCAGATTGCCCTTGGGGTATTGCCACGGTTCCACTTGAAGAGCAAACTGTTTCTGACACAGCATGTTCAATGTTAATATTCTTCTGAAGGCATAAATCAACCAGCTCGTGTGTACAAGGGGTCAGCCCATCCTGGAACCAGAATAATAATATATAAAATGCTTTGGCATAATTTGTAAATCTAATCAATCATGAACAACAAGTTAATAACGGTCAATTTTTAATTTTCTATTTCGTATACCGGTTTGTTAAATGAGGGAAACTTCAAGGGATATACAATGAAGGTAGCAGCAAGTAAACTGGAAAGTGCAATGTCAGAAGGCGTGTAGTCAAGGAAGATGCTCTCTGCAGAAGGAGAAAAGAATTAACAAATTAAACTCTAATGATTGTGTGTGTGATTGGATACGCATTTGATAAAAGTGATTTTGGATAGAATTGATTATGCAGAATTGATTTCAATATAATTGACTTTGAATTGAAATGATTTATGTTTGAATGTTTTTATTTTGAAAGCAAGTTTGATGTAAAACTTAATGTAAATTTTTTAATTCAATGCAAAAGCTACAAATTATAGCTTCTACTAGAATCACGTTTGAAGGCAAAATCAATTTTATAAGACAGTAACCAAACACCTCTGTTTTTACCAAAATCACGTTTGACAGGGACAGAAGCACTTTTGGTATCTCCAGAAGTGAAACCAAACACACACTAAATTTTCCTAGCTTCGCTGTTGAAAAAAAAGTTTAAATTAATCAGTAGATTGTTGCACTATTTGAGAATTTCTAAATAGATCCATTACTTTAATAATTTGTAATCGGGTTTCTTAACACATAAAAAATATATAGGCTTAATTACACTTTTGGTCCCTCAGGTATCATGATTGTGTAATTTTGGTCCTCCGCGTTTTAATTGCGCCAATTAGGTCCGCCACGTATCACGATTGTGCAATTTTGATCCTCCAAGTATCACGATTGTGCAACTTTTAACATCAATAGCCTACGAAGCACATGTGCGACTGATTTGGCACTTAATGAGACTAGTTTGACAGCTTACGTGTCATTCTTATGTGACACTTAATGATGTGCATTTGATCATTAAATGGTGTGAGATGTCAATGATGTCTTATAAGAATGTCCCGTAAACTGTTAAGTTGACTTCACTAAGTGTCAAATCAGTCTCACGTGTCCTATGTAGGCTACTGATGTTAAAACTTGCATAATCATGATAATTGGGGGACTAAAATTGCACAACCATGATATGTGGGGGACCCAATTGACGCAATTGAAACTTGGGGACCAAAATTGCACAATCGTGATACTTGGAGGACCCAATTGGAGCAATTAAAACCCGGGGGACCAAAATTGCACAATCATAATACCTGAGGGACCAAAAGTGCAATTAAGCCAAATATATAATTAGGTTCCTTGTACATTTTTTGTTTTCCATTTAAGTGTCCATTCACACGTTATTTGTAAGTTTATGTACTTTTTGAAAAAATTCAAATAGGTCTGTATACTTTTTAAGTAAATTCAAATAGGTCCCTTTACTTTTTAAAACTCCAACGGAACCCTAAGAAAAAATTGTAGGCTACATTGTAATTTTCGTCTCCAAGTTTTTCAGTTTGGCTAAAATGATTCCCCAACTTTTTTTTTGACGAATTTAGTCTTCCTAAAATCCAAATATTGCAAATTTGGTCCCCATATTTTTTTAATTTCACTTTAGATCCTCTAAATTCATGGATTTATTACATTTTTTATCCTTCATTTTTTCAAAATTCATATTTTTTAGAGACTAAAAGTGCAAAAAATCTACAATTTTGGGGATCAAAAGTGCAATTAAAAAATACAAGAACCAAATTCACGACATTCGAATTTTAGGAGGACTAAATTTATTCAAAAAAAAATTGAAGGACCATTTTAAAAAACTTAGGAGAAGAAAATTACAATTTAGTCAAAATTGTACTAGCGACCCGTTACACCTTTTTTTTTATGAATTCAAGGCCTATTTAAAAATCTCTAAGTAAGTGAGGGACTACACATTAATTAAACCCAGAAAACATAGAATTAACAACATATGAGTTACCTCCTTGAGCCTGGACTATGATCTCATTAATACAACGACGCTTGAAACCTCCAAGTCTTTTGAAGTTGGGATAATAGTAGTCCAGATAGCAAAAGGGAGTTACAGGTCGCATTCGCCACTCAAGTCCATTGAGAATGCAAAGCTCCATTCTCATTATTGTCTCATGATCGAAATCCACAAATTTGTCACTCTGTGAAATGAATCAGTGTAGTGTATTAAACACAACGTGGCTTAAAATTCAATGTAGGTTGCACAACAAAATGTCATGCAGAAGTAGCTTACGAGAAACATATCAACAGAGAAGGACTTTGTCCTTATCTTTGCAGCAATAGTCAGGCAACAGATTGCAACCAAACGAACATCCGCATCCTTAAGAAAACCAGAGAGTTCAGACAAAAAATTCAAAACAGTTCGTCCATGAAATAAAATATATGGAATCGAAAAAGAAAGAGACATATTACTGAATTAGGATTCCTTGATGCAAAGCGATCGAAATAGTTCATGGCAAGATAGGGAACAAATGCATCGATATCTATACCCTGCCAGTGCTGTATATAGCAAAATGTAGAGAAAAAATCAACACAACAATGACAAGATTCCGTAAACAAAATCACCAGAAGCAAATAGTTAAGAGTCAAAGCTTTGAAACACAATAACGAACACTCAGTTTGCATCTGTTTCCTCAGAAGCCAAACAGAGGCATCTGAAAATGAGCTAGAATTTAAGTTTCTAATGGTGAAATAAATTAACTAAAATGCGCCTCAAATTTCAATCAATATAACGGAAATCAAACACAATTACGAACGCTCAGATTCCGTCTGTTTTCTGAGTAGCCAAACATTGGAATAGAAAACAGAGCAAAAAGAAACTAACAGTAACGGAACAAAAATCATATAAGCGTCGAAGATTTTCTTGCTGAGTTTTCTCAGGAAACAAACAGGTTCTTGCATGGATTTAAGTTTCTTATAGTGAAAGAAATTAACAAAACTGCATAAACACAATAACGGATTAACGGACACTCAGTTTTAGGATCCAAACAGAGGAAACCTGAGAATTAGTGCAAAATGAAACTAACAATGACGGCACGAAAATCACAAAGGCGTCGAAGATTTTCTTGCTCAATTTTCCGAGGAAACAAACAGGTTCTTGCATGCATGAGCTTTAAGTTTCTTACAGCGAATATTTTTTGGCAAAAGTGCGTCTCAGATTTCACTTACCCTGGCGATTACAGAAACGGCGAGCTTCCGGATTTTGATGTTGCCAGAGTTAGCGTAGAAGTCCTTTGAGGCCATGAAATATGACTCGATTTCGAGGTAGTGGCTTATAGCTTCGCGTTCCCTGTAAGAAGGGACGGGAAACTCTGAATCGAATTCCATGGTGAGAAGATAAAATGCGTTTGGTTCTCGAGAAAGTAAAGCAAGAAAGAACTAGAGAAAATGGAAGAGAAAGGTGGTTAGTTAGAGAAAGAAAAAATGAAGTGTGTTATGAGCTAACAGTACTCACAGTTTTCATTTCTCTCTCTAGACGGTTGTATGTTAGAAACCGAACTGGAAATGAAAAAGCCCGCGAGATTTTGAACTCTGCGATTTGATTGGTTGCACGCGCGGTATTGAAACGACGTCGTGCTGTGACTGTAAGAAATAGTAACATAACATGTGCCTGTGCTTCCATCGCCGAAACTGTCGTGTGGAGGAAATGGATTCTATGCGGTCACTAATTGAATCTTCGATCGCATGAGATCTTGATTTTAGATTAATTTTTATATAGATAAATATATTATTAATACAAAAGTAATCATATGAAATATTGACCATCGATTAAGACGATTCGGGTCATGTTGATTGTGAAAATGGATTTTCTCGAGTCAATTGCGAGTACGTATATCCTGATCATAAACTAATTTTTGTGTAGACAAATATATTAATACAAAAATGATTACATGAAATCCTAACCATAGATTAAGGTGAATGTGTGAATACAAGGAATCCGGATCCGTTGATCTATTTACCCTGAATATGGGTTTTAGGGAGGCATTTGACTCAAGTTTTTTCTTTTTAAAAACTATTTAAAGTTAGAATTAAAAAAATAAGAGTTTTATAATGAGTAAAGTTAAAGTTGTCTAATCATTTTTGAGAAATGCTAGCAACACACTCTTTAACATTCACTTTTCAACATACATTCTCCTATTGGTTGAAATTCATGTGGAATTTTAACCAATAAGAGAGTGTGTGTTGGAAAGAGAGTGTGTTGCTAGCACTCCTCATCATTTTTTAGATTTTTTTTACTTAAAAGTTGAGATGGGATTTTAGGAATAGTTGAGAATCGAAGAGAGGATTTTCTCGATAAGTTTCGCATAAGCTTGCAAAAGCTGTTGGGTACCAGAATAACAGAATAATATCACGCAGCTAAAATAAGAGATGAGAAAAGAGGAACTGAACACACTGTATTTACGTGAAAAACCTCAACAGATAAGGGAACACGGGACAATAGTAGAAGATTTTCACTATGTGGAAGAGATTACAAGACCTCTATCTAAATACAAGGAGATAACAATAACACCCTCTCTTGAATATAGAATAATACGCACAAAGAGAAATCTCATAAGAGAAACTATCTCTCTCTCTCTGAATTTTTTCTCTCACACTCACTCTTGGTTGGGATGCCCAAATGCATAGGAGGAGGTCTCTATTTATAGGTGAGAACCTCCTCCCTTTTGTGTTTCACCGTAAGAAGAGAATAAATTACCTTCTCAACTTTCAACCACTTCCATTTAATCACTATTAGCTACCTCCATCATTCAACCAATATTTTTGACTTTTCATGCCACAAAAGTGGCCTTACGTTTTCACAATCTCCCACTTAAAGTCACTTTTGTGAGCTTTCAAAATCTCTCTACCTTGCCAATTTCTTGTTGCTTAAGTTTCCGATAGGCCATAGGAGGATCGACACCATATAAACTTATCAGCATTGATTGGCTTCGTCATAACATCTGCTAGGTTGTCTTTGGTGTGAATCTTCTGCATATCCATACTTCCTTCCTCTACTACTTCTCGAACAAAGTGATATTGAACACCTATGTGCTTTGTCCTGGAATGAAAGGCTGGATTCCTTGCAATGTGCAAGGCACTCTGATTGTCACAATACACAGTAATTTGCTGCTGCCTGTGCCTGAGTTCTTCCATTAACCTTTGAATCCAAATTGCTTCCTTGCATGCTTGGGTAGCTGCCATGTATTTAGCTTCTATAATAGATAGAGCTACAACAGTCTGTAATTTGGATAACCAGCTTACCGCTCCTCCTGCAAGTGTAAACACATACCCATTAATAGATTTTCTCTTATCAAGATCACCTGCAAAATCTGAGTCGACATAACCCCTGACAACTAATTATGATCCTCCATAACATAATGCAACACCTGAGGTTCCTTTGATATATCTCAAGATCCTCTTAACAGTATGCCAATGCTCTCTACCAGGATCTGCCATAAAACAACTAACCGCTCCCACTGCTTGCGCAATGTCTGGTCTTGTACATATCATGGCATACATAAGGCTTCCCACCGCTGATGCATACGGTACTCGAGACATTTCCATCCTCTCTGCTTCGCTGCTAGGACTCATACCTGAGGATAATTTATAACTGACAGGAAGTGGAGTAAAAATTGGCTTACAATCTTGCATGTTCAAGCGCCGCAAGACCTTCCTTAGATAATTCTTTTGAGAAAGCCATACCTTCCTATCTTTTCTGTCTCGGTGAATTTGCATCCCTAAAATCTTGTTTGCTGGTCCCAAGTCCTTCAAATCAAACTCCCTAGCCAACAGTGCCTTCAATTCTTGGACTCAATCTTTGTTGGGGCCTACCACTAACATGTCATCCACATACAACAGCAAAATGATGAAATCATTATCATCAAACCTCTTGTAGTATGTACAATGGTCTGAACTCAGTCTATTGTATTCAAGGCTAATTATGAAGGAATCAAATCTCTTGTACCAACATTTTGGCGCTTGCTTTAGTCCGTACAGTGATTTGGTCAACCTACAAACCAAGTTTTCTTTTCCTTGTTCTTTAAAGCCTTCTGGTTGGAGCATATAAATTTATTCTTCAAGTTCTCCATGAAGAAATGCAGTCTTTACATCTAACTGCTCAAGATGTAAATCGAATGCAGCACACATGGCCAACACTACTCTGATAGTAGTGAGTCTAACAACTGGAGAGAATATCTCATTGAAATCAATACCTTCTTTCTGAGCATATCCTTTGACCACCAGTCTTGCACGATACCTGTCCACTTGATCATTGCCATCTCGTTTGATCTTATAGACCCATTTGTTCCCGATGGCTTTCCGACCCTTTGGAAGTTCAACAAGTTCCCATGTTTTGTTTCTATGTAAGGCTTCCATTTCCTCTTGCATTGTTGTCATCCACAGAAAAGCATCTGAACTGCTTACAGCCTCCTGAAAGGTTGATGGCTTCCCTTCTTCTGTTAGGAGACAATATGCATCGTGGCTTGCCATTACATAGTCTGAGTGCCATGATGGTGTTCTGATCTGACGTGATGATCGTCGAACTTCTATATTATCAGCATCATCTGGTACTTGTTCCTCGTGCATGGTTCTGCCTCAGAAGAATCATCTTCTCCAGACTTTCTTTCTATCTCAACCGAAGTAATTTCATTGGTAGTGCAATAATTTTTCTGCTCACTTTGAAGTTCATTTTCTGCAAAGACTACATCCCTGCTAACAACAACCTTGCGGGTAGTGGGATCCCACAAGCGATACCCCTTGACGTTGTCAGCATAGTCCAAGAATATACATTTCCTGGATTTTGGATCCAACTTTGTTCTTTCTTGGGAATTGTACATCACGTACACAGGACATCCGAACACATGTAGAGAAGAATAATCAGCTGGCTTTCCTTTCCACATCTCCATTAGTGTCTTTAAACCAATCGTTGTTGATGGTGATCGATTTATCATGTAACAGGCGGTTTTGACTGCTTCTGCCTAGAAAGATTTGGCCACTCCCGCTATTCTTAGCATAGCTCTTGTTCTATCCAGGAGAGTTCTATTCATCCGCTCTGCTACACCATTCTGCTGAGGTGTATGTGCAACTGTGATTTGTCTTACAATACCCTCGTGTTTGCAAAATGCCAGAAAATTGCCATCTACATATTCTCCTCCATTGTCTGTCCTCCAGCACTTGATTCTTTTGCCAGCTTCAAGCTCCACTTGCGCTTTGAACTCCTTGAATATTGAAAACACATCTGACTTCTTCTTGATTGGGTATACCCATAATCTTCTGGAATAATTATCAATGAATGACACAAAATGCTTTGCTCCACGCAGAGATATTTCTGGTGACTCCCACACATCAGAATGGATCAAGTCTAGTATGTGTTTGCTTTTAGTAGTTACTCTAGCAAACTTCAATCTATGTTGCTTACTTATCACACAATGCTCACAGAAAGGTAAATTTATCGTCTTGAGCCCGGGCAAGAGATTGCGTTCCGCAAGGACTTTCAAGCCACGTTCCGACATATGGCCTAGTTTGCGATGCCACATCATCGTTGTTTCTTCTTGGCTCGCTGCTGCAACTGATGCATCTGCCTCTTGCAACGTATCTCCCAAAAGCATGTATAGATTACTTGTGATCTTCTCTGCTTTCATTACCACAAGATTGCCTTTCACTACTTTTAAGATTCCACCTTCAGTGTGGATCTTACATCCGAGGTCATCCAATTGCCCAACGGACAATAAGTTCTTCTTCAATCCCTTCAAATGTCGTACCCCTTGAATTTTGCGAACAATACCATCATGCAACTTTAATCTAACAGTACCGACTCCAGCAATTTCTAACGCGTGATCATTTCCCATGAACACAGATCCTTCCGAGACAGGCTCATAAATGCAAAACTAATCTCGGTGTGGAGTCATGTGCCATGTTGCACCTGAATCCATTATCCAGACATCATTGAGTTGTCTTCTGCCTTTAGAACTGGTTGCTGCTTCGCTATATAGGATTTCTCCATCATCTAAGGTACTTGCAACACATCCTTGAGATGTTGAAGCTTCAGAAGTTTTCTCTCCATTCTTCTTGTTATGCCAACACTCCTTCTTCAAGTGCCCTCTCATGCCATAATTGTAGCATTTGAGATTCTTTTTTCTTCGATATTTTGATCTACCATGATTTTGACTCCCACTGGAGCCACGTTCCGTTGATCTGCCTCTCGTCATCGTTAAAGCCTCTGCTTGCTTTGAACTTTCTAACCTTTCTTCTTTATTCTTGCGCCTGGATTCTTCTTCAAGAATAGCACCGGCAACATCATCAAAGCGCAGAGAGTCAACAACATTGTTATTTGTGACGTTGATGATGAGTTGATCATACGAATTTGGTAAGCTCTGAACTAGAAGTTCTGCACGTTCATTTTCTGCTATTTTAAAATATGACGCTGTGAGCTGAGCAAATAGCGTATTTAGAGTGTTGATGTGATCCGTCACCAATGTGGATTCACTCATTCGAAGAGTGTAGAGTCTCCTCTTCAAGAATATTATGGTGTGAAGAGCTTTGACATCGTACAATTTAATAAGAGCATCCCAAATCTCCTTTGCAGTCTTCTTTTCTGCAATACTTGACAATACTGAGTCTGCCATCGCTAGGTGCAGATTGGCAACAGCGTTGTCATCCATATCTTTTCTCCTTTGATTTGTGATATCTGAGGGTCTACCATCAATCGCATCTAGGCAATTATTCTTCCTCAGAACTGCCCTTATCTTCAATTTCCACAGGGAGAAATTACTCCCATTGAACTTCTCAATCTCAAGTTTTGCTGCCATGGTTTTACACCAAATTATTCCCTTGAACAATACCGTATACTGGAATAGTGACCGTAGTCCGTAAATAGTACACCAGGTAAGTTCTCAGGAAAGAGAGGTGGGTCACTAATAGACATACTTAAATACTAAGTCTTTCCTAGACAGAACATGCACTTTCACACTACCACACTTTATTTCCAGCAACAAGAATAATTCTTTTTTGATATGGAAGATCAGATGATACTGCAACCACAGAGCATACTAAGAATTTTCTTATGAATCCGGCACCTTATCTGTTTCCTGCAGTGGAATAATGACCACGAACCAATGGCCCTGATACCACTGTTGGGTACCAGATTGACAGAATAATATCACGCAGCTAAAATAAGATATGAGAAAAGAGGAACTGAACACACTATATTTACGTGGAAAACCCTCAACAAATAAGGGAAAAATCACGGGACAATAGTAGAAGATTTTCACTATGTGGAAGAGATTACAAGATCTCTCTCTAAATACAAGGAGAGAACAATAACACCTTCTCTTGAATATAGGAGAATACACACAAAGAGAAACCTCACAGGAGAAACTATCTCTCTCTCTGAATTTTTTCTCTCACACTCACTCTTGGTTGGGATGTCCAAATGCATAGGAGGATGTCTCTATTTATAGGTGAGAACCTCCTCCCTTTTGTGTTTCACCGTAAGAAAGAGAATAAATTACCTTCTCAACTTTCAACCACTTCCATTTAATCACTATCAGCTACCTCCATCATTCAACCATTATTTTTGACTTTTCATGCCATAAAAGTGGCTTTACGTTTTCACAAAAGTTTCTCGAAATTTTTTTAAAAAAAAAATACATTTTTTTCTTTGAAAATAAGCTACTTTTTAAAAAAAATATTTGGTCCAACTTTTCCTTCAAACACTACCTAAGTCATTACTTAAAAAACAATTATTTGGCTAAAGGATCACTACGAAGAAAACATAGCTTTTAATTATGCAGGAATTACAAGTGTGATTGAAATAATAAAAGAAGTGAGAACTAAGAGGATAAACTCATATATAGATCCAATGTCTTAGATTTTGGATGTGACGTCAGGTTGATAATAATTCGCTGACTTATCTAATTTTCTCTATTATTTTAGAGTGGATTGCATCAATTAATTTGAGTTTTTGAACTTGATTTGACCAATATTTGTATTTGTTTGCCTAATTTGGTGTTTAGAGTGAATTTCTTTATTTTATTAATTTTAATTAGATTTTAAATAAATTTTCTTGTATCTTGCATTTTATGATTTTTAGAAAGGTGTCAAAGAGGAATTGCAAGTGAAGAAAAGCTAAAGTCCAATTTGAATGAAAACTTGATCCACATACAGGCTTGGCTTCTAATTGAATTTTCAATTTCGTACATCAAGTTGACATGAAGCTACAGGGGCTGGCTTATTTCAATGGAATTTGGAAGCAAATATCTTGAAAAGAAAACGTGAATTAGCCACAGGAACATAAATGAGTCTGAAATTGGAAAACAAGATTAGAATTGGACTTTGGCAAAGTCAAGTGTGGCTTCAATTGAGACGCGGCCCACGTGAATTCAAGATTTCAATATAATTTGAATTCAAATTATGGCAATTGAATTTGAAAGACAATAATCAAAAGGCATGGAAAGTGAAGTATAACGTAAGTAGGAGGATCTGGTAAAAAAAAAAAAAACGTAAGTAGGAGGATAATATATAATCTAAAAAAGGTGACAACTAATACTTCTGCACTTGTTCTTCTCATTACTAGTCAGAGGTCAGGTCCATGTGACTAACCTACACTATGGCAAGGCCTTGTATTGTATGTTTTTGGAGGTGATAATTAATAATGGTGGCATCTGGGTGTAAAAAAGTCCCTCACCCCATGAGGGTATCGTATGACAAGTTCTAGCAAGTGGACATGGGATACCCACATCACGTGTGAATTGATTATTTTTGTTATGAGTGAATCGATTACCTACATCAGGAAACCTGTATCAACTTCTCAAGACTAACATGTTAGTGAATCGGTTACTAGCATGTTAGTGAATATGTTACTATCATGTTAGTTAATCGGATACTAGCATCTTAGTGAATTCGTTACTAACATGTTAGTGAATCACTTAGTGAATGAGTTACTTGAATAATAGATATTACAATATAATAAATAGTAAATATTAAATTATATATTTAAGGTTTAATTATTGAGTTGGGCCTAACTATTTGGGAATTTTTCAATTAGGTCCCTGAACTAAAAAAATTTCTAACTAGGTAGGTCCATGAACTTATATAAAATTTTCAATTGGGAATTCTATTGAATAGTTGATGGACATTCCCTAGAGAGTTAGAAACGCTAAACAAATTGACCAGTTTAGTGGCCAAGTCTTGATTGTAAGCATTACCCAATTGGAAGAAACGAGCATGGAGCTGTTTCCCGGGTCTTAACGCATTGGCAGCGATGCAAGATTGGAATAGTGAAGCTTGATAGTAATGGGGTGGTGCTGATAGTGGCGGTGATGGAGGAAAAGAATCAACTTGAAGTTTAGAAGTAAAAGGGGTTGGTTGAGGGTTTGGGTAAGTGTTGTGCTGACGGATTTGTTGTGCGGCAAATGAGTGATAAGAGACTTGAGGTTGGAAAAAAGATGGTGAGATAGGGAAGAGGTTGAAGAGGTAAGAGGGTAGAGAAGGGCATATGGATCTTGAGGTTTCCTATGTCCTTTTAATGGAACAGAAAGACATTTGGTTTCTCAAATAAAAATGTTGGATTCATTAATAAATGAAGCTTTCATGTAGCATAACAGTATTCATGGAAATGTAGCATAACAATGTTCATAGAGTCACACTCTACTAGTTGTGAATTCCTTGCCATAGGGTTTGTGCAACTTCACATCGTAGTGCTTTTTTCCTTTTATATGTGGCATTTTCGGCAAGTGTTGGGATCATTTTGAAAAATTTATGAATGACTGGAATAACAGGTTGCATTGAGAAGATCTTAACCACTCACTTATTAAATTATCATATCTAACGGTATATGACGCTCCCTCACTCATAAGGGACTTATTTGATCCCTCATGTTATCCGTCACCATTAATAATATTGTGATTAAAAGAGGAAAACGGAGAATTTTTGTAGAGATCAGCTAGGCTGTACGACAAATTACGATCATGA
The DNA here is from genome assembly GCA_039655645.1 of Ammopiptanthus mongolicus. NCBI lineage: Eukaryota > Viridiplantae > Streptophyta > Magnoliopsida > Fabales > Fabaceae > Ammopiptanthus > Ammopiptanthus mongolicus. Next base: position 9,736,121 of record CM077351.1, on the reverse strand, counting down.
TCAGACCCTCGTGGACATATCACAAGGCATCATTTTCTTGGTATGTTTATTCAATACATGCCAAGGTGCTTAAGTTTTAAAAGCATGATATATAGCTCTCTATTTCTGCAGTCACGCTTACAGACGTTCATGAATATAGCCATTGGCCACTGAATCACCTGAAGTCAATTCCACCACAGTCGTGCAGAAATGGCAATGTTAAGAATGAACAAAGGCACCGGATCAACAAGGAAATTAACTTGATACAAACATATATCACTCCCTTGTTTCTTTCTTCCATAATTTCACCGGGATGCTATTCTAATTATGATTTTTATGTTGGCATGTCTGTTAATTAAATTATAATTTATAAATGAGTAAACCATCATTTTAATATCTAAAAGTGTGAAGCGCTGTCAGTTTAGTCCCTGAAAGCAGTTAAATTATGAAACAGTCCCTCAATGTTAATTTCGTTTGTCAAGTTAATCCGTGTCAGGGACTAATTTGAAAAACGAAATTAATATTGAGGTATTAACTGGACTAACAAATTTAACATTGAGGGACTTTTTCATAATTTAACTGCTTTCAGGGACTGAATTGACAGCGACTCGTACATTCGGGGACCAAAATGATGATTTACTCTTTATAATTTATCCTGCTTAGGAATATGATCTTTTTGTAGCAATACTAATAATTTCAATCAGAACAATAGATCTTTAGGAAGGAAAAAACCCTTCTTTGTTTATGTAAAATTAATCTAAACTTCACAAAATTTATCGATAACTTCAGTAGATCTATAAGAATTGATTGATCAAAAAGATCTATAAGAATTTGTACTGGCTTATATTTTTTGGCACTTGTACTCCAGAAAAAGGGTCAATATTGTGAAGATCATTGCAACAATCAGAAATTCATGATTGACCCATCTAAAACCGTTTCCAAAGGTCATTTCTTCCTAGCTAGAACACTAAAAATGACGGGAAGACCACATTCCCCTCCCTCAACGGGATTGATATGTTCTCCCTCAATGTCTAAAATCATTTTTATGAGTGCTTCATTTAAACCTCTTCCCTTTAGTGGTGTGTTTTTACTTTTTGCATTGAAATAGTTATTTATTGCAATAATTTGTGTCTGATTACACACGGATATACATATGAAATGCTATTGCATTAATCAGTACTCAATACTCATATACATGCTATGATGCTAGTGTCGAACTGCTGCAAAATTTAAGTATGAAATGCCACCTATCGAGCATCCATTAGGCTGACTGTGATGTCATTATTTGAGCATGGTTTATTACTGCTTGATGAAGATCTGTCATGAAGCATATCCCTTTCTGTATAGAATCCAGGCTTTTCAGGATGAGGCAGTGCAGATTCACTACTCAGCATCAGAACCGCAGACGACATACTTGGCCTATCGTCTGGACTTAGTTGCACGCATAGTAATCCCACATGAATTGATCTTATCACTGCAGATATATTGAATGAGTCTCGTATTGTTGCATCAACTAGTTCATAGCATTTGTCTTCTGTAAATAATCTCCATGCCTGCATATTTTTCAAACCATTTGGTTAGGTAACAGCAGAAAAGCATATCAAAGGTGACTAAAATTCAAGTTCATGCTTATTTCTCATTAACTATCCCTTCCAAAAGCATGAGTTGTTTAGTGAAGCATATAGAATAGTTTTATATATTTAACAGCTTACATGCCCCAGAAGATTAAAGCCGTGCTCTTCATGATAGAATCCTCTATTTCTCTTACCACTCACTATCTCCAAAACCAACACACCAAAGCTGAATACATCAGATTTTGTTGAGTAAGCTCCATCAATTATATACTCTGGAGACAGATATCCACTGCACGTCACATCCACCAAAAGATTATAAAAACAGGATAAGCCATCATATTCATACCATATAGGTCATAACACACTTACTAGGTTCCAACCACATGTTGTGTGTTTGCTTCAGTTTCATTCCCTCCAAAGCTTCTAGCCAGTCCAAAATCAGAGATTTTTGGGTTCATTTCACCATCTAACAAAATATTCCCAGCTTTGAGATCTCTATGAACTATTCTATACCTTGAATCTTGATGAAGATATAGAAGACCCCGAGCAATCCCATTGATAATGTGCAAGCGCCTTGACAAATCTAGTAACTTGCCCTTCTTTTCATCTGTTAAAAGGTAGCCAAGTTAGACCTCGTGTTCTAATAAGATTCTGAACCATAATTGAGAAATAATGATTCCAAGACTAAACATATTTTGAAATTTTAACAAGAAATAACCTAGTTGGAAATTTGTGTAAACAGTTTCTAACTTTCTACAGCCTACAGGTAATGCAATAACAAACTTCAGTGCTGTAAAAAATTATTTCTCTTCCCCATGTCATGAACCACTGGATTAGGAAAATTAATCTACATTCTAGTATCATTTCTTCGATGCATCCATTTAATTTCATATCTTTTTCAAACAAAGAAGGTCCCATTCACCAAATGGATAAGGTTTCTTTGGAATCAAACCAAATATGAAGAAGTCCAAGCTTTTGTTGGCCATAAATTCATAAATTAGCAATTTTTCCCCTGCTTCAATGCAGCACCCTAGTAGCCTCACTAAATTCCTGTGCTGAAGTTTGGCAATATGCATAACTTCATTTTGGAACTCTTGGAGTCCTTGGTTTGAATTCGTTGAGAGCCTCTTGACAGCTATTTCTCTTCCATCTTCCAGGATACCCTGAAAGTTGTAACAATTTACTTAAATTTCATCATTCACTTGAAGTATTACAATATATGAATAATTTTCTTGCAAGAATGCATATTCCGGGAAAAAATTGTAGGAGCTCAGCAACATGACATATGATTAGAATCTGATAAGCACCTGGTTGAAAATAGGAAAAGACAGTTTAAGCAGTAAACAATCTTACAATATTGTTACGATTTGTTTTGATATTGTATTTAGGACATTTGATTAGGTTTGACTATACATTTATAGTAGGATTGATTTTGTAATTAAGTATAATTCATTTAAGATTCTTTTTGTCCCCATTGTAGTCCTATAAATAGAACCAACCCCATGTAACCATTTTTTATTGAGAAATACAAACTTTTTTTACAGTCTCTCCATTGTTCCTCCGTCTCTAATATTGTATCAAGAGCTTAGGATTGTGGTCCTTGTTCCAGTTGGCTCTCCGTTGTTCCTGGTGGTTTGCGGTCGTCTCCGTCATTTCCCAACCGCTTCTATTGGTGTCAAGGTTCCGATAATACACTCCTGCCCGTTATGATGAAGATATATGATATCTCAGCCTATTTCGATGATGTTAAATGCTTCATGTTGTTGTCGATATTGTTAGACACCGGGATACTTGATTTAGAATTGTCCCACATGCCCTCAGACTCTTGATCAAAGTGAGTATCAACATCATACTAGTTCCTCTAAGCTTGTACTCGCTGTTACTGCTGCCAATGAATCTCATGCCTATTCTGCTAGTGTTCTCGTGTCCATTCTTAAAGATCTACTTACTGAATTTGGTAATATCTTGCTTGTCTTATCCAACACACTAGGTATTCCCAAATGATACTTTGATTATGCTTGTTGTAATCATATGACGTCGACGTCTTAGCCATTTTCTTCTTTATCTGTTAATAATATTGTACCTTCTATACATACAATTGATGGATCTCCTATGAATGCAAGTCATAAGAGCTCTATATCTCTACCAACTCTTGATTTGCTTGATGCCTATCTTATTCTCAAATTAAATTTCAATCTTATTTCTATTGGACAACTGTGCGATCTTGGTTCTGAAGTCACGTTTTCCTTTTCTTGTTGTCTTGTGCAAGATCCACAGATGATTCAAATCATTGGGAATGGTCGCAAGGTCAGAAGACTATTTGAACTCATTGATCTCTATGTTCCTTAATCTCCAACGTAGAATCTTTGTGTTGTGTCTTCAACTTATCTTAAGTTTTGGATCAACGTCTTGGTCACAATTCCCTTGGTAAACTACTGTCCTCATCTCCAAGGCTGCTCTAGGACTTATTAAGGAAGAGCTTCTTTATTGTACCTCATGTCAAACAATTAAGCAACTTGCATTGTTCCTTCATTAAAGTTCTTCTATTTCTCCTTCTTTATTTGATCATGTGCATTCTGATGTTTAAGGACATGCTATGACACCAACTATAGGGGGCAAGAAGTATTTTGTGATATTCAATGATGATTATTCCCGTTTTACGTGGATATATTTAATGAAACATCGTTAAGAGCTCCTTCAAATATATATTACTCTTATAATTTGGGCTTGGGCTTAACTCAACCCCACAAAACCACTTGTAAGGTGAGGACTGCTCAATCCTTATAAGCACTATTTAGGCCATATCTCTAGGAGATGTGGAACTAAACACACCCTTCACACCCAGCACAATGAAGGTGTTGGAGGCTATAATGAAGGCAAACCAAAGTTGCCGCAATAAAGGCATCTAGGGGCGGACCGCAATTAAGGCGGCTTTTCCAACAATTACCTTCACTACAATGATTAAAACTCAGTTATCGAAATCGATTAAAGTTTTTCGTTGTCACAATGCTTCTGAATATCATGACTCAAAACTCCTCAACTTTCTTGTTGAACAACATACTCCATCCGAGTTTTAATATCTTGGTTGTCTCAATAAAATAATCGTGCCGAAAGAAAACATCGTCACATCCTTGACTCTGTCCGAGCTATGCTCATTTCCTTCTCTTGTCCAGAGTGCACTTGGGGTGAAGCCGCTCTTGCTGCCATCTATGTCATCAATCTTTTCCCTTCCTATGTTCTAGGTAATGTGTCTCCTTATTATGAGCTTCTTCACTATGCTTCTCGAGATTATAGCCCTCTTAAAGTCTTTGGTTGTGCTTGCTTTGTTCTTCACCCTCATGAGTATACTAAACTTGAGTCTCGTGCTCTTTTCTATTGTTTTCTTGGTATGGTACTAACATAAGGGTAAACGTGCTTAGGATCCCATCTCTCAACGTATTCATATCTCCTGTCATGTTGCCTTTTGGGAACACACCATGTCTACCTCCATCTCCATGTTCAAATCTGTACCCTCCACCTTAATCTTTTGTTTACTAACCCCTTTGATGATCTTTTTCCTAGTGATTTTATTGTAGGTCCCTTTGGTGAGTTCACATAAACTTCTGAAGTTCTAATGATTCCTAGTGAGTAAAACCGAATATTGATCCTGCTCTAGACTCTGATCTTCCATCTTTCCCTATCTGTCCCACTCGAGTAAGAAATTCCCTTCCTATCTTTATGATTATCATTGTTGTTCTACCATGATTTCTCGCTATGAACCTTAGCCTTATCAAGAAGCTTTTGTAGATCCCAATTTGCAGTAGACTACGCAAGATAAGTTACAAGTTCTGGATAGTACCCACACTAGGGACATTGTTGATCTCCCTCTTGTAAGAAACTTGTGGGAGGTAAATGGGTGTGCAAAATCAAGACCCATTATGATGGTTCTATTGAGCACTATAAGGCGCATTTGGTGACAGAAGGTTTCACACAGGAACATGGTATCAATACGAGGAGGCCTTTGCTCCCGTGGCTCACATCACTTCTATTCGCATTCTTCTTGCCATTGCTGCCACTCAAAAGTGAACTATTACTCAAATAGATGTAAAAAACGTCTTTCTGAATGGTGATTTGGAAGAAGGAATCTATATGAGACCTCCTCCCTGGTATTCTCGTCCTCAGAACAAAGTGTGTCATCTCCGTAAGGCCTTATATGGTCTCAAACAGGCTCCTCGTGCTTGGTTTGCCACGTTCCACAACATTATCAGTGAACTTGGCTTCTCCTTTAGTGCTCATGACTTTGTTGTCTTCATTTGCAAAAATGATAACGATACTATTTTGTTACTCCTATATGTTGAACATGATTATTGCTGGTAAAGATTCTCATAGCATCTCTAAGCTTGAACAGTTTCTAAGTCACAAATTTGAGATGAAAAACCTTGGCCCTCTTAATTATTTCTTGGGACTTGAGGTCCTTTCCTCTAGTAACGAATTGTTTCTTTCTCAAGCGAAATATGCCTCTGATCTCATCTCTAGAGTGGGGACCATAGATAGCATTACTGATTCAACGCCTCTTGAACCTAATGTTTTATTTACTCTATTAGATGACACCCCTCTTGATGATCCGACATTTTACCAGCAGTTAGTTGGGAGCTTGATTTGTCTTAAAGTAACTACACCTGACATCTCATTTGATGTTCATTTAGTCAGTTTGTTCATGCCTGCACCTCGTGCGACCCACTATGCTGCCGTTCTTAGCATCATCTGGTATATTAAAGGTACATTTTTTCATGGCCTTCATTACTCAGTTCATTCTCCTCTGATCCTTCGAGCTTACGCTGATACTGATTGGGGTAGTAGTCCCACCATTGATTTTTTGTATCTTTATTGAAGGCTCCATTGTTTCATGGAGCAGTAAGAAGCAAACTCTCATTTCCCACTATAGGACTGAGGTCGAATAACGAGCCATGACCGATATCCCATCCGAGATCCTCAGGAATCATTGGCTTCTTGAAGATCTTGGTATTTCTCAGTAGTGTTCCATTAATCTCCATTGTGACAACCATAGTGCTATTCAAATTGCTCACAATGGTGCCTTTCAAGAGTGCACTAAACATATTGAGACTGACTGTCACTTTATTCGCCAACATATCCTCCATGATGCTATTCGCCTCATCCCTATTGGCACTCTCGACTAACATGTTGACTTGCTCACCAAAACTCATCATCCTGGGTGTTTTCATAGTTTAGTTTCCAAACTCAAGTTGGTTCCTTCTTCACCTACTTGAGTTTGAGAGGATGTTACGATACATTTGATATTGTTGCTATTTGTTTTGATATTGTATTTAGTGCATTTGATTAGGTTTAACTATACATTTATACTAGGATTGATATTGTATTTTATTGCTACTCAAGAAGACAAGAAGCATGCAATAATTTCTTTGCATTCTGGGATCAAGGGATGACATTTTATCATTTCAGTACCTTGAAAACTGGTCCAAAACCACCTTTCCCTAGTATGTTGTCAGTTGAAAAGTTATTGGTTGCAGAAGTAATTGTAGGCATATCAAACAAGGGTATTTCTAGATGTTCCTCGTGGTGCTCTTTTATTGCATTTGTATCTCTTTCTGGATTGCCTTTCATCTTTCCTGAAAAGTAGTAAAAAAGGAAAAGAAGCAAAGTTAGATTATCTACCCAGCATTATTTTTCTACCACTGACATCTGGACTCACTTTGTTTACGCGGTAACTTCTATTGATTTGTGTAAAAGGCTTTTAATGATTTAATGGTCCACTTGTTTATTTGTGAATTATGCATTGTAGTAGTGGAGATGAAATATACCAATCGATCACATCCTAAGGGGAGAAAGAGGAACCCAAGACAGTGAAAATTTGTCATGTAACAAAAGTAAAACTTGCCTGCACTGAGAGCATACATCTTGATCACATATAGAGGTTATCGTAATTTTTTATAACAGCTTAAGTTTAACATATAGAAGAACCAAGAATGACATATTTTAATATCGTAAGTGAAGAATTACTTAACTGCCTTTCTGCCGTGTCTTCCATCTATAAATGATGAAGGTTAAGCATAGGATTACAAATCCTATAGACAACACACAGCTTATGATGATAGTCTTTTGCCTATGTGATTTCTTTGCTTCAATAGCTTCTACAAAACAGAAGTTGGGAAACAGTTAGAAATCACAGAAGATAAGCAATGAAAGAAACAAAAAGGAAAAGGAAAAAAAAAAAAAACGTTCCAATTGAGAGATAATCATGTACTTATTTCTGTTCCAGCCACCCTTATGTAAATATCTTCATTAGATGCAGCCAATTCTTTTATATCAATCAAATTACCAAACCAATGTAAACAGCCACTTCCCCCTTTACTGATATCCAAAGGTGCATAAGCCGTACAGTTGCAATTCTTCATGCACAACATCCTACAATCCTCAAGGCTAATATTTTTATTAGGCCAGGATTTCTCTGTGTCTGGTAATTTCAGCCCGGAAAACTTCAAAAACCCATCTTCATGGCAACTCAGTGGAGTTCTTCTGACACAATTTGTTTTCTGCACAAATCCATTCAAGCAACTACATAGAGGAATTTTCTGTACGTTACAGCTAGCATATGCTCCACATTTTGCATAGTAATCACAATCATCCACAGGTACCCTTACAAAAAGGGTCCAACCTTTGTTTTCATCACTCCAAGTTCTGCGTTCGCTAAATCCTTCTGATGTTAACTGCAGTTTATGAAGAACTGAGCTGCTGACAAGCTCATATTCATAATATACCTCTTTCTCATTTGAAACAAAGTTAAATGTAAATATAGTATTTTGTTTCAACTGAGGCGCCCCACTAAACGAAATACCATTCCATGATCCAAAACGAAATCTTTTCACATTGCCTTCTCTTAAAACTAGTTGTGGATATCCCCCAATATCAACATGATAATTGTATTTACCTGGAGATGGATCATCAGAGCTATTCCATGATGTTAGGTACCTATTAAGGCCTGTGATTATATTTCTTCCAAACTTCTGTCCTGGCAGGAGTGTGTCACATGGATAATCAAAACTTTGCCACAGAAAATCATCATCATTCGGGTCACTATTGCTGCTATCCTGCACAATGAAGTTTCCTGAATCCAAAAGCTTTGCAACTGGATCCTGTGCATACCTTGTTGTGTTGGAAGACCAAATGACACTTTTGTTAAGGTTGAGAAGGACTAGAATTCCATTGTCATTGAACTTCAAAACCCCTGATGAGTCACTGAGGGGGTTTTCTCTGTTGGCAACCCATACTACTGTCTTTGTTGGGATTTTATTGTACCAAATTCCTACATACCGGTTCTTGGAATTGCCTGGACTGAAGAATCCCAGTGCAAAGGTTTTGCCAGATGAAACTATGGTCTGGCTATCGTTGATAGATTGCACTGTATTAATAGAGTCTCTGGCAGTGGAGGCAGCCAAATTATTCAGCATGTTGAGGCAGAATAGAAACAAGGTAAAGCCTTCCATTCTAGATGTTTATATATTCTTCTTCAACATCTATGTTACTGCAAAAGCTTGACTTAAAATGAAGGGTGAAAAATATCAGCAAACTGAGGCACAAGGACTGAAACACTCCATCTCCATGAAAGCAGTGTCAATAGCACCTGTGAAAGCAAATAGAGAGTTGATACTTCATTATTTTTCCTTTTGTTACTTAAAACTCTTACAGTGGTAGTTAAAGATTATTTACAGTTTGTAATTATTATGTATCAATGGCACAAAGAAGCTAATAACCCTCTGAGACGGATTTGGGTTCCCCAAAACACTACATTCATTGCATTTATCGAGATACACGGTTGGATGCATTTGAATGTATATTAAAAAATGAATCAACACTTATCCAATAGTGCATGTTTTTTGACCGGAGTGAATTCAAATCCCTCCAAGACTAACTAAAAATATATAAACATGCATGCTGATAAATAATATCACAGCATACCGTGTATTATTAGATTCAATGATCTGCAAAAGATATTGGTCCTTGGACTGCAGACAGGCATATCAGAGAGATATAACAACATACACATGTTTTAGGACATGAAAAAAAAAAAAAGGGAATGAAGCAAAAGACTCGTAGCTTTAAAAATGACAAAAATGCTAGCGCGCACCCACAATACATATAAACCATGTTGGGAATCCAAGTTTGATTGGTGGAAGTCCCACGTTTGGTAAATAAAAGGTTAACTGAAGAGTATATAAGTAGGAAGACCGGTATGTCTTAAAGGTTTGTTTGAGAGTTGGAAGGGGAAGAAAAAAGAATGTGAAAAACTTTTAAAAGCCATTCAAAATCCTCTAAAACCGTCCTCGTAGTTCATTTTTTTTAATTCCCCTAATTTGTTAGATTTTGATTCTTTTGTTGAAAAATAAACCCCCATGTAAGATGGAGGATTATCCTCCCTTCTTAACCCATTTCCTCATTACTTTCACCTCAAATCCCTTCCCTTTCAAACTCCCAAACGAACCTTAAGGTTTTGGATAAAGATGTGGCGTCAAATTCACTTACATGTTTCTTCATATAACCTATATATGGAAAAAGATCTCTAGGTGTGGTGTCAAGCTCACTTATGATTCTCCGCTTAGCTCGTCAAAGAACATCTCCGGATTTTGGTGCTCCTCGACGTCCAACAGTTAAAACAGTTTGTCGGCAACAGGTCTGGAGGGGGCATTGACGTTGCAAATATCATTATTGTTGCTATATATAACTTGAAGTTGAATGTGTATGAGCATAGCAAATTTAGTAAATAATTAAATTTTGACGGAATATTTGACGAGGAGGAAAACTTGAGAAGCTCAGCAGATTTTTATTCCTGTCTTGAATGGTTATGATCTATCAACTCATGCACTTGTGATACCTCTTCAATTATAGTCCATAGATTCATTAAGATAGTGAGACTGAGTCACATGCACGTCGTGTGGAGAGTAGAAACGTAATTAAAACAAAGATCTGAGACCGCCAGTGTGATAACGATGTGATTCCTGTAATTGATATATAGTCTTCTAGAAACGTCAAAGTTACACGTAAGGAATAAGGAAGAAAGACTTGATACTTTGATAGTTTCTGGTCAACAAGGAAATCATCTGATCAAGACTTAGAGATCAACCACTATTTGACTTGCAACTTGCAAGATAGTTAATCCAAATAATCCAGGTTATACTTTTGCAAATTGCAACTTTGCATTTGTCATTTAATGATCTAAATTCCAGTTTACCATGTAAGCCTGCTTCATTATATTGGGATGAAATACCAACACAAAGAAAGGGAAGTATAGATAAAATTATTTATAGCAATGTATGGAATATACTACTTTTGAGGATATATAATCTTAACTTTCTATTTATTACTGCCTATCGTTCTATTGATGATACTTCACCTTCCTCTCTTAAGCCTAACAAATTTAGATATTATTACTGCCGTGATTGTAGCAGATTTGTTTTTATCGACTCAAATATATGCAACTTTTAGAATGTCCTAAATGTCATATCTATATTCCAGTAGTTTGTAGTTTCTTGTAGCATTAGCTTGCATCTAATACCTTTAGGATGCATTTAGAAACAATAAGAACCGCAACACAGGCGATACTGCAAATAAATATAGGCATAACTTAAGTCACATTGCAAACTAAAATTAAATAATATTCCTTACTAGCGTGTCTCCTTCATCTACTAAGTCATCTCACCTTTCCCATTTCAACGTTGCTATCCAACTATACTTTGTCACTCTTATTTGATAACAACTTCAATTTTCAACATTTCCCATGAATATATGCCATAATTTAAAAAATACCCTAATATATGAAACATTATTTAAATATCATCTTTTTTTTCTCATTTTCTTTTTAAATGTGTGAGAATTAATATTATTCTTATTGGTATGAATATCTACAATAATAATATTATTCTAGAAGAATATGTTAAATCTTGATGATATTCACATTATTATTTTTATTATTAGTATTATTATTATTATTATTATTATTAAATAATTCTTACAAATATGTCATATACACGTCTCCCATTATTTTAAATGATGTCATACATCCAATTTTCTTTAACTATTTTATACATTATTTTTCTAACACATACAAGTGGCCAGTATTAAAATTAAAATTCTAAGTTCACAAATAAAAAACGAAATGGTTCATAAAAAAAGTGATAATATTCTAAACACGTGGGCAGAAGAAGAAGTAAAGACTCAAGTCTTCAAATTGATATGATATGATTAAGACATACAAAGGGGCCAGTTGGCAGTGTTATATGTTACTTTCAACATAGTAACGGTAGGTGCAAGGCATAACTAATTGACAGCACCGTGCTGCTGCCGCTGACATTGACGTTTCAAGATTTTAACTCTCATGAAATCCACACGCTAGCTGGCCTTTGTAATTTGGCTGATTCATGATTGTAAACAGCCATATTACGGTCATCAATTCGATCAAGTCATTAATCCAATCAGTAAATTATTGATTGAACCGAATGAATCCATACATGTTAAATTCATAATAAGATGTATATATAATATATTTTTCAGAAATATACTAAGCAGTGACATTGGTCTAGTGGCACACTGGCTTCAGCAAGCTAGTACTGGGTTTGAATCCCCCTTGAGTGATTTATGGGCTGAGTGGGAATTTCCGCCGAATTTCAGTTATCGGACGCGTGTAGGACCGACCGAGTGGAGATGCGGTTCAACCGATCAAATCAATCAAATCAAACCAGTTCAATCGCGGGTCAATAACGTCAGCACTGATTCAACAACTTATGCAGTCCAATATGATGATCGGATCAGCCATATATTCGATTTCTGCTCATACCGGTCGATCCGATCCTTTTTAATAACAATGATTGTGAGGTGTGTTGGATTTAGTTGGAATTGAATCAAATTTTTTTATATAATAATAATAATTATGGGTAGTTTTATCTTTTATTAATATATGTGAATATATTTTTTAAAATTATATATAATTAATATTAGGATATAAGCTATGTCAGATTTGTTTAAAATAAGAATTTAAAAATATGATAAAGATTGTGGGAGAGACAGTACATAGTTTTGTTGGAGGGCAAGAGTGTAGTTAATTTTTGTCTTTGACCGAGTATTTATACAGATAAGCGGTGAGAGTTAGGGTCGGCTCAATATCAATCGAGGCCTAAAGCGAACTCTAAAATGAGGTCTTTTTAAAATCAATAAAAATATTTAATAAATAAGTGATTTTTATAAAAATTGATTTTTATAAATATTAATAAACACAAATTAACTTCTGGTTTAAATAATATTTTTAAAAAATTATCCATTTTATACAACATAAAAATCACTTTTTAAATCTTAAACAAAGCGATATCATTTTAATTTTTTTTGGGGCGTACTGTTATCATTTTAATTGCTTTTAACTTTGTTCTCATTTATATACTAGTTTAATATATAAAATTCTGAACAAGAGTTTAAAAACATATAATGACATGCAGAGGGAGTCGAACCCTGGCATTGGGTTTGAACACAAGCAGCTCAACCATTCCTTCCATGAGGCCTTTCTCTCAAGTTTTAGTTTACAAAATATATAAGGTTTTTGGTTAGGCTTAAAGCAAGGGCTTTAGGAGCTTCACCCTTGGGCCGATTGTGAGAGTAACCCTCGACTCCTTCTCAAAGTGACGACTCTAAGATTCGAACCCCTGACATTACAGGTAAAGATTGTCTGGGTCGCAGTCTACTTCCACTGGGATCAACCATTGTTAGATAAAAGTGTGGTTACTTGTACAGGTAATTTTCTAAGTTACAAATTTTTGTATTAGGAAATTGATATAGGCTTGAGAATGAGGGAGACGACATTGTGAGTATTCTTGCAGCGGATAATTCGTAAAATTTTCACGAGGGTTTGTAAATTTGTCCATAAAAATTACTTAAGCAAGGATTTGTAACTTTATACAAAAAAGTTGTAGTGCTTGCTAACAAGTCAAAATGGCTTTTGAGTTTTGAGAATTCAAAAGTCATTTTAACAATAATTGGATATGATTGTTTTCAAATGTGTGCCCAATAAAATCGTTTTGGGTTGAATAGAATTGATTTTAAGATAAACAAGAATTTCTAGCTTTTCCGATGAGTAGAACTGATTTTAGGTATGAGACCACAAATTCTTTATATTTACATATTAAAAGTGATTTTACTTATCAACATGTGGTTGGTCTGATCAGTGGTAACGGGCATGGGCCCCTTAAGCAAGTGGTCAAGGGTTCGATCCCTGACTCTTGTAAATGGAGAAAATCTGGTTGGGAGAGAAAAGTCCTTCAATACCGTTTAGTACCTCGTGGAATTAGTATTCGCAGTTGTGCGTAGAGATATCTCTGGAAACAAAAAAAGTGATTTTACTTTATCATCCAAATAAAATCAATTCTTCTAAATTCACTTTTAAAATATGGTAGGTTGTGTTTGCCTTGCAGTTGAAAATGTGTGTTCAGTCACCGCACAAAAAAAAAAAATATTTTCACATTAGATGATAATTTTATAATAACTGTGCCAACTGATGTTTGGTTGTCCAAACACAAATCCAAATAGGCACGTAATAGTTGGGAAAGTTTATGCATCTTTATCCGTGTAAAAGTTATAAATAACTAGGGCGGCGAAGGGTAGGGTGGGAGACCTTCACATGTCTCCCACCGTGAGTGAGGGTATCTTTGCAATAAATTCTTTTTCTTTGGTCCTTCGTCTACTTTACCCGTATACCACCCCCACCACTTTCCTTACCGCACAACTGCTCACCGCCCCTAGCCCCACCAGCCAATCTCCTTTCCCCACCGCACAACTGCTCTGTGCCGGCGTTATCATGGACGTTGTTAATATCGAGCTGGCCTGCATCGTTGAAGAAGTTGGGCCCCATGGCTTTGGGGCGCACCCGCGCTAACATCCGCTCCAGGGCAGCGTGACCCAAATGTCCGACCCTCATGCAGGCCGCATCAAGCAAACCAACACCATCAAGCAGGTCATCACCTTCGACGAAGCCTAGATCGCCAATGAAGACAACCACATCTACAAGCAGCGAGTCACTCTGTCGCATCCGTGAAGGCGCTGCCATGATCAGCACCAAGGGCGAGGCCGGCACCAGCAACACCATCGAGGCCAATAAAAAAACTTTTGCACCTCTTTTTTGATATCTGCACATCTTTGAGGCCCCGGACAAGACGACACCGGCAACATAATCAGGTTTGTTGTTTTCTTTTGTGTTTCTGCTACTCGGGGTTTTCATACTAGGGATTTGCAAAATAGATTTGGGGCTTTAGATCTGAAGAAAGAAAGGATGTGATCTGTGTAACAAAAAAATGGATGTGGTGTGTTGCATTGGCGAAACTTGCAGAAAGGGTTGATTGTCAAAGCGATGAGTTCCCTGACGCGGGCTGAGGGGTGGCGGAGGTGAGTGCACAAGGGTGTAGGTTTGGATGGGGGTGAGGGGAATCTTCTTGTCGTCGAACAATGATACTGACGACGATGACACTGAGGGAGGGCAATGAGGTAGCAGATGGCGTGGGAGATGATGAAGTGAAGGGCAGACATGCAAAGAGAAGATGACTGAAGGATTGGGAAAGATAAAAAGTTTTTCTCAAAAGAGCCCTTGTCCCCACTGAGAGACTTGTCATGTCTCTCAACCTAAAATTTTGCAATAATTGGGGAGAGTTTGCAGCTTTGATCATGCATGCATATAGTTAGGATAGTGTTTTTCATGGTGATTTCATTTCTTTTCTTCGGTTAATGTTGGATGTTTGGCCGAATCACGTTAAAATAATCTGTTATTTACGAAATATTCTTTCCTTAATACTAGTATTTATACGAATACAGGTAAAAAAAGGCTGAAGTACTATTCCCTAACATTGGCAACTGTAGGGTGCGGAGGATAGACAGGCTCAAAGAGTGTTGAACTCAAAGAAAAATATTAAAGAAGCAACATATAAAGGATAGAATATAAAGTTATAAATATTGTGATATCGTAGATTTATTTAAGGATTTAATTGATATATACTGTCAATGTAAAGATTTTTTACACAGATAATCAATCAAAATTTATCATATAAGCTAAAGTGTTTAACTCTTGCCGTAACTACCTTAAAAGTCACACACACTATGATTCCTGATTGGTTGTCAGTGTAAAAAAAATTTATACTGACAATGCATAACAATTAAACTCTTTATTTAATTACTAATAAATTAAAAAATTCACTCACATCATAAAATAGAAGATTTTGAGTTTAAACAAGCCACAGTCTGACATTACATTATTTAATTTTTTTCTTACAAATTCACTAACGCACAAAAACCATGTCTTCTTGGCTCCCTTAAAACCTCTGGCACGGTATAGTAATAACGATTTGGCTCCTATACAGTGAGTGAAATTTTAAAGTGAGAAAGTAATGGACTATCCATCATTAATTTGATTAAATACATAGAGATCTCAACCCACTAAATAATCTAAGGGTGAATAACTCCTTATTTTCCCACTTTAGAGCTTCACTCACTCAAACCTGGCTCAAGTGTAAAGCAAGTGAGGCCCTTACTTTAGTCCTCTACAAAAACACTTTTTTATTTAAAATAATCCATTTTATATTTTTTTATATTATCTTTTTGATATGTTTCATACATTAACAAACATAAGTTAGCCCATTTGGTATAAAAGTTTACCATTAACTACAAGTTCTAGGATCAACTCCTCATTGAGTACAAAATAATTAATAATTTAATTTTTTTAAAAGGTCTCATCACATAATTTGCTTTAGGCTTCAATAGGTGTTGGACCGGTCTTGCTGACTCACTTTAAAGGAGTCAAATCCCCCTAATTTGCTTCATTTCTTGCTAAAGACTTAAATAAAAAAACAAAGTTAAACTAATAATTTAGTTTCATAACATTGATTTTGAATTTGATCTTTATACGTAAAAAAATTTAAAAACAATCCTTATATGTACAATAACTTTTAATTTCGTTCTCGCCCTTTATTGATATTATAACGGCGTCAAATATAATGACCAAATTAAAAATGATTGTTGCATATAAGAACTAAATTCAAAATGATTGTGACATGTGGGGATCAAATTCAAAAGAAAATTGAATTTGGTCCCTACATGTGACAATCATTTCCAATTTGGTCTCTATACTTTAACTCCAACAAACGACGCTATAACACCAGTAAACGACAATAACCAAATTAAAAATAATTGTACATATTAGGGATGACAAAGTAGGTCAACCCGCCCCGCCCCTCCATTAACCCACCCAAAACGGGGTGGGGCGGGCCAACCCGTTTTAGATATATGGGTTGAACCCCCCAACCCACCCCGCCTAATGGTGGGTTGGCGGGTTGGCCCGCCAAACACATAAAAACATAATTTGGGTTGGTGGGTTGGCGGATTGACCCGCTATAAAAATAAAAAAATTAACAAAAAATCATATAATATTTTTTTTTTTTGGGTAATCTTCATATCCTTTCTTAAATTATTATTAAAAATTGGAATAATCTTATCTTATAACATACAATTTGTGTTACAAAAGTAAAGATATTATTTTTATAGTATGAAATAATTCCAAGTAACAATTAAATTAAATTAAATAATATTAAATAATTAATAAATTAATTAAAAAAAATTTATTTTTTAATATGGCGGGTTGGCGGGTCAACCCGCCCCGCCCCACCACCAACCCGTTTTCGGGTGGGTTAAGCGGGGCGGGTCAAAGTGGGTTGGTGGGTTAAGAACCCCAACCCACCCCGCCAAATTCTGGCAGGTTGGCGGGTTGACCCGCGGGTCACAACCCACTTTGCCATCCCTAGTACATATAAGGATCGAGTTAAAAAAAAAATTCACGTATAGTGACCAAATTCATAATCAACGTCATGTACAGGGACCAAATAATTAGTTTAACCTAAAAAAAATTTGTCTTGATTGAAGAGTGTAATTTTTTTTCTTAGTAGTAAGTGTTGAATCTAATAACAACAAATTAATTAGAAAGTTCAGAGCATAAAACAACTAAATTAGAAAGTTTAATTTCGACAAATGCATCATTTTCTTTCTATTTATAGGAATAAAAGGGCCGCTGCTATTTAGTAATGTTTTAAAAATCGGACTGGTCATTGAACTGATGAAGACACTGTTCAACGGTTCACAATCCATTTTTAATTAAATAATATTTTTAATTTTATATAATATACTCAATAATAAAACAATAAACTAACATACTAACAAAATAGTTTACATAATATTTATGTCAAATAATCAAGATTTGTTCAAGAACATTCAAACCACTGTGTAATGTTAGTTTAATAAATCTCCAAACACAAGGACAAGGAATAATATGTGTAATTACTAATTAAATATGTCAATATCTATAAAATAATTCTAATAGAAAGAAAATAGTCATAATCACTTAGACAATGTGGTGGCTGCGGAAGTTTGCACAGTGAAGTTTACATGTTTTTCTAAAAATCATTGAAATTTTGGACAAACCGTTTTATCACCGGTTATGTCCCGGATTGATAGGTTATCCACTGATTTTCAACACAAGTGATATTTAGGAGCGTCCAGATCGATACTAGGACCGTTCACCGATTTACCGATTGAATCGATTTATTCGACCCAATTCTGATAACCATGCTATTTAGTATGCATAAGGATCCTTTGGTTTCGGTGAGTAAGATGACAAATCTTAGCGCTATATTTTTATTAAAATTTCATCTATGGTGTAAATTGTTTAGGGGTGTACACGGGTCCGAATCAACCCGACGAACCCGAGAAACCGACCCAAGCTGAAGCATCTGGGTTGGGTATTTCTTTTTGTTCGACCTGACCTAACCCGTTAAAAACCCGTATACATTGATTCGGGTAACGGGTTTGTTATATGCAAACCCGTGAACCCGACCCGTGAACCCGTCCAATAAAAAAAACTGCTCCTTTACTTTAGTTACCCTATTTTCTGGAAAGAAAATCCTCTCATCTTCTCCTAACACCAGAACAACGATTCAGTCCCTCCCACCAGTCTCTTTGACCGCCGTCCCTTTCAACCGCGAGCTCCATCAGATATCGGAGTGCCACCGCCTCGCAACTCTGCGCGCGGCCTCTGATGCGTCATACTGGAGGTGGTTCGGATCTGCTGCAATTGTGCTTCGTCGGTGTTGAACGACGGTTATTCAGTCCCCACCCATGCACGCTACTAGCGCCGTTTGTCTCCTCCCCCACATATCTACTCCTGCACATATCTGCAACTTTCATTTACATAATAAAACCCTATCTTGTTTAGATTCATTGTGATGTGTATTGATTTGATAATATGTTTAAATTTTTTTTTTGGTTTCGTCCTATTTTGGTTTTTTTAATGTAGCTATTCTGGTGGGATTAAAAAGGGTAAAAAAAACATTGGACCCGACTGACTCGATCTGACCCAACCCGAATTTGATCGGGTTGGTTTGGGTCGGGTCTGTAAAAAAATTGTATAAACCCGAACCGACCCAACCCGTCAAAGACTCCTTGGTTCGGGTAGCAGGTTGGGTGGAAACCGATCCCACCCGACCCGTGTACACCCCTAAAATTGTTAGATGTCATTGATCTACAAAACTTATTGTTTCACTTATTTGTTTTTTTTCTCTTTAATGTTGCTCCTCTAACCCTAGTATTCCTCTTACACCACCATTTAGGGGTGTATTTGGAAACTCGTCTGAAAAATCGAAGTTTGATGAAATGAGTTTGTAAACTTAATTTTAATTAAAAGTGGATTTGTAGTAATTAAAGAATTTAGCTCCTTTAAACTGAACGAAGCTCTAAAGTGGGAAAGTAAGAGGATATCCACCCTTAGATCATTTAGTGAGTTGATTGCTCCATGTAGTTAATCAAACTAATAGTAGATATCCTTTTACTTTCTCACTTTAGAGTTCCACTCACTTTAGATGAGCCAAATCCTAATTAAATTATATTTAGATACTTTGCTGTTAAAAATGGCTTTATTAGAATGACTATTGTTTAAATAATACTCCCTCCGGTCCTTATTATAAGAGACAAATGACTACTTTTTTTGGGTCCAAAATATAAGAGACATGCATGTATTTTGACAAATATTAAATGCTCATTTCCAATTTTACCCTTATTTATAATAAGGTTTATATTTACGAGACAGTATCAACTTTCCATACAAGTAGGTTTGTTCATTAATTATTGAAGG
Organism: Ammopiptanthus mongolicus; assembly: GCA_039655645.1. Taxonomy (NCBI): domain Eukaryota; kingdom Viridiplantae; phylum Streptophyta; class Magnoliopsida; order Fabales; family Fabaceae; genus Ammopiptanthus; species Ammopiptanthus mongolicus. The sequence goes on along the minus strand of CM077351.1, from coordinate 9,716,354 downwards.
GATAATTTTTTAAATTTATATGAATATTAATTATAAATAGCTTATTTCAATGCATTTTCTTGATCTGTGTGTTTTAGGGTTTTGTCTCTTATATATAGGACCAGAGGGAGTATTAATCAAACCCACTGTAATTACCATATTGGTGATATATATGAGCTGTGAATAAGAACAGAGACATTAATCAACTTTCTAATTAGGGTTATAGTCAGAGTAATCATTGAAATTCGGAACTAAGTTTTGAGGAATAAAGAAGTGAAAGTTTATTACTTCTTCTTTAATCGAAGTTATTGAGATCCAAAATCTAGTTATAGCTACTTAACCTTTCGAGATGCCAAACATGTTATTAAAATTCAAAAACTGAATTTGAATCCTCCAAATATAGTTTTTTAACTAGATGCCAAGCACACATAGACGTATTACTTGTTTGGAGTAGAGGTGGTAACTTTAGAATTGCATCCAAGACTATTGGACGTGAAAGCTAGTATTTTGCAACTTCCACTTTTTGGTGAAAAAAATCACGAAAATGTCATGGTCATCGTGATTTTACTTTGACCATGGTTTTTCACCGCCAATCCAAACAGGCAAATAGTTGTTCACTAACTCTCCTTTTAGGCTTTCTCTTTTTTCTTTTCTTTTTTAATTTTTCCTTTGTGTTGCTACTTGCTCCTTTAACTCCATTGATCCTAGTTATCATGGACCATACACCTTCATTTAATATGAGATCTGGTGTGACCTTGCTCAGATAAACTATTATTCATGTACTCCTCTTTGTACGTACAGTTGCACTCACAATAGAGTGAGCCTCAGATGAAGAGCCTGTTTGGTAAAATTAGCTGATAGCGGATAAGGTGGCTGATAGCGGATAGCTTATAGAGGATAGCAGATAAGGTAGCTGATAGCGGATAGCGGATAAACTAGCTGAAAAATATAAAATGACATAAAAGGACATCTTCATTAATGATTTTACATAAAAGAGAGAGAAGAGAATAAAGATAGAATTAAATGAAGATAATAAGGATAAAAGTGGAAAAAAAAATGAAACGCTATAAGCTCAAACGCGAGCGTCTGGAAAAAACGCTATAAGCTCGTAAAAAAAACGTTATAAGCTCTTGATAGATGCGCTTACCAAACGGGACTACTTTCTCATCCGGTATAAGCTATCCCCTATAAGCCCGTTGAAGTATCTTGCCAAATAGGCTCGAACTATCAATTATGTAATATTCCTTGTGCGGTTGCACCAACGATTGGCTATGTTTATTCAAACGTGGGTTAGCAGTGACACAAATGCAGTATAATTTACATCCAACGTGAAAGCAGTTTGTTCCTTCCTTTGGGAACTTGCGTAAACAAACACACACATAGTGGTGGGAGTTTAATTACCTCAATGAAAATATGGAAAAGGCTCAACAAAATGCCCTTCTTCCTCATATAACTATATAAGCATGCCTCGTAGTAGAGAATCATATGGTCATTTTGCAGATAAAAACAAGGGGGAGAAGTAATGCCCTTGACTCTGAAAGTGACAATGTTATACGGAGGAGGGACAGTAATAAATTCGTAGTACTGAGAGTTATTGCAAGGCATAACAACAATTGATAGCAGTGTTTAAAGGGGGCGATTGATGTTGGAAATTTTAATTCGCATGGAAGCTACAGGCTGGCGTTTGTTTTAGTTGTTTGTTTATACTCGTCCGTGTCATTATATATATCATATTTAAAAAAAAAATTATCATAAAATATATGTCATTTTCTATTTTTAATGTAATATTAAATGTTTTCTATCAATTGTATCCTTAAATATTTCACTTTGCATTTATGATAATAATTAATACATCAATGATTAATAAGGTTAATTTGATAAAATTATCACACTCTTTCTTATTATTTTTTCTTAAACTGTGTGATTTAGCCAAATATATGACATATATACTGGGACAGAAAGAGTAATAATTTAGGAAAGCCAGATAGTAAAACAAATTGACACAGATTATATTCTTCTAAGGTGAATTTGAATGTAAAATGAATAAGTAAATATATATTCGCACTTAATTAATTAAAGTACATTGAAATTTTAACCTATCAATGATAAATATAATTATTTTATCACCTTACATTCAAGCTCAATTTAGAGAAGTTTTATCGAATTGACACAGTCATGATACCCTTGTGTCACAAGGCATCATTTTCTTGGTATGTTACGTGACAAGGTGCTTAAGTTTTAAATGCATGATGGCTTTCTATTTCGACTTCCCGTTTACAGACGTTCACGAATGAAGTCATCAGCCCAGTTGTGTAGAAATGTCAATGTTAAGAATGAACAAAAGCGCCGGGTCAACAAGGAAATTAACTTGATACAAACATACAGTTGATATCGGACCGGACAAAGATTTATTGCCTCATTTTTCTATCACACCAATGATAATTCATCATCTAAGAAAATAATAAAAATTAATTTTTACACTGCTTCTTGTTCACACTGAATAGGCACATAAACAAAATAATGAGACAAAAGATCTTCATCTTCATCTTATGTAGAGCTGTCAAATGGGCCAGTCCTAGCCCACATGGGTTAGGGCTAAAAAGCCCACCATAGAAAAAGCCCACAGGACCAAGTGGGCTAAGGCTATCCCATGGGTCAGCCCACTATGAGATTTTAACTTTTTTTTATTGTGAAATCTTCTTAACTCACCAAAATCTTCCTTACTCAATCATGTACGTATCAGTGAAGATATTAATGTAATATAGCTTTAAAACACAGTAAGAGGAAGTAGTGTTGGCTTGGATGGAAGATGACCTAAACTCGGATCCTCCAAGAACCTCTCAGAAATTAGGAAAAATTTGGGATTTAGGGTTCGAATTTGGGATTTAGGGTTGAAGTGGTTGAAGTTGGGATTTAGGGAGATGATTTAGGAATTGAGAAGGTTCGAATTTGGGAAAATGTTGGATATGGAGAATTGACTTAGTACCGAGTAACCCTTCGTATTGTTTCTCACCGACTCAAGATGATATTGAGACGGTTCGAATTTGACTCAGTATCAAGTTGTTTCTCTCAGTGTTTGTAAAAAATGTTGGATTTGGGAAATTTGGAAGATTGAATTTAATTTGTGAACTGAACCCCTCCAACTCCGTCCCTAACCCTAAATTTTGTGGGTTGTATGGGGGTGGGGGCTTAAAAGCCCCATTATTAAGTGGGTTAAGTAAAGCAGGGCTGTTAGTGTGGGTTAAATGGACTGGGTCTAGGGCTTGGGGTCAGGATGACAGCTCTAATCTTATGACACAATTATGACTCCCTTGTTTTCATACAAAGCTAGAAATTTCACTGGAATATTATAATTCTGAATTTATGTTGGCATGTCTATTACATTATAATTTATAAATTATTGCGGTCAGAGTCTAAGTAGTAAGTACAAAATTTTCGTAGAGGTTTTAAAATTAAATTAATTAGAAAGGAAAAAAATATAATCTTTACTCAATTAATCCATCACCTATAACTTTATTTGTTGTCACATGAAGAGTGTGGTCCATCAAAACTTTGGCCAAAAGTGGTCCTTCCATGATATTATTTCAGAGAAAGCAACCGAAGTTGTGATATCTAACTCAAGCTTCTAAGAGATATCATGTATCAACCACTTGTTCACGTTAGATTATCCTCTATTTGATATACTTATTTTACTTATTTTTTTAATGGTCTTTGCCTCACCATGCCAATTAATAAATAATCAAACGGATCAAGAGTTTTTGAAAACTAGAAATTGATCAAGAATTTTAGCGTCATCGAAGGCACAGGAAAGAGATCATCCAATCCAGGCAGATTATTCATCTTTCAAGAAGTTGGTTTCGTCTGAAAAATTTATGTCTTAGTCTTTTTTTCTTGTAAACAATTTGTTTCACCAAATTACAATAGTCTGCAAATTGGATATCTTTTTCAGTTTTTTTTTCTTCAGAAGCCCACAAGTATTTCCATATGCAATTACAACATGCAAAATTTGCAATCCATATTTGTTGCTTGGTCAGATAAACTTTGACTCTCCCTAGCTAATATCTTTTCCTCAACCAAGGCATAGTGAAACAAATGGGCCCCAATCTGAATGGCTCATTTCATCTTCCATGCAACACAAAATAGCTCAAAAAGCCTCTTTTGTCCGTGTGATGCGATCAAAATTTGATTTTCATCTTTATAATGTTTGGTGAGACACACTGATACGAAACTTGGATCATAAGGGGCTAATTCTGGAGCAAGTGGACCAAGCAAGCCCAATGTGCCACGGCCCAAAAGAATTAGAAGAAGTCTCCAAAAAAGATGGAAGAATACAAGTGACAATTCTGCCAGCGTGACATTTCTAGGATTCCTTTCACTTTCGTTATGATTTCGTTTGTAAATTTTCCTTTCAGTTCCAAGATTCTACTTCTACTTGGCTATTGATCGGCAGCAATAGGCATCTAGGGACTACTATATATAAACACCACAAAAAAGTAACGAAGAAGGAGAACAAATTATTCCAATTTTCTTTTTTTAATTTTATTTCTCTTCTCTTTTGGAGCTTCCCCCTAGGGATGAGAAAGTGAGTTGTGACCCACGGGTCAACCCGCCAATCCGCCAGAATTTGACGGGATGGGTTGGGGTTCTCAACCTACCAATCCACTTTGACCCGTTTCGCTTAACCCATCCGAAAACGGGTTGGTGGCGGGGCGGGGCGGATTGACCCGCCAACCCGCCATATTAAAAAATAATTTTTTTTAATTAATTTATTAATTATTTAATATTATTTAATTTAATTGTTACTTGAAATTATTTCATACTACAAAAATAATATCTTTACTTTTGTAACACAAATTGTATGTTATAAGATAAGATTATTTCAATTTTTTAATAATAATTTAAGAAAGGATATGAAGATTATAAAAAAAAAAAAAAAGAAATATTATATGATTTTTTGTTAATTTTTTTATTTTTATAGTGGGTCAACCCACCAACCCAAATTATGTTTTTATGTGTTTGGCGGGCCAACCCGCCAACCCACCATTAGGCGGGGTGGGTTGGGGGGTTCAACCCATATGTCTAAAACGGGTTGCCCCGCTCCGTCCCGTTTTGGGTGGGTTAATGACGGGACGGGACGGGTTGACCCACTTTATCATCCCTACTTCCCCCTACTCGAAAAGTTCATTCTTTCTCTACAACTCCTATCATACACACATTTCATTAACATTGGGCTCCCATACGAGCCCGACTACCAATGCAGATGAGAGGAAAGGAACTAAAACGAAAAATCATATGTAGATTGTGAGAACTTTAATTTTAATTTTTTTGCTTAGATAAAATATGAATCTTTTGTTCACACGAAAAAAAAGATTAATCTTTTAATATAACCTCTCCCAAAATCAAGCGGATAAAAACTAACTCACTGTTTGGTTTAATGGAGGATAAGAAGAGGTAATAATCTTTATTTTTCCTCACCTAATTTGACTTGTAAGAGGAGGGGATAAAAAATAGAAATAATTTATGAATATATCTTGTCATTTGCACGAGAGTGAGTAAAAAAATTTTGGGATTAACAAAAATAATTAAAGACACTCTAGCAAGCTTAGTCCAAAAATTTTAAATCATTTCCCCTTGCCTCTGACTCCTGCCTCTTCTTTCGGAGGGCAGGCAAAAATAAGAGGAAAGGGATTTTGACCTTCATTTTCCCTCTATTCCCTAATGGGTGAAACTTAGTTTACATTGAGGGGAGTCGTGGATAGGGATGACAATTTTATCTGTACTCGCGAGTACCCGCGAATAAAATCCGTAACAGGTACGGGATGGGGGCTTGATAGGTTCTAGTGAATAAAATAAACGGCTATTTGTAATACCAGCTTGCTAGCAGGGCGGTGGCGGACATTGAGGGACCTGTGCCCGCGGGTACCCTTACCCATGTGTAAAATTACTAAAAGACCCTTAATTTATAAAACCTAACCTAAAATACCTAATCTGTTACTCAGCCGCCTCACTCTCAGAAGCTCATTCATTCACCATTTCACATTCTCATTTTGCTACATCGTTCACCTCGTCCAGTGACTCCAGTCCGCAACTCCGCCATCCGACCTTCGTCCCATCCTTTCGGCCACCTTCGTTCACCTCAGATGAGGATTAATTGCGGTGGCTAGATCTAATGTTTATGGTGGAACGAGTATGGAGAAAGGGAGATCCAGAGAGATAGTGAGACATCTGAAAGGGATTGGGGAGGAAGAAAATTAGGAGAGAATTGCTTTGGCTCTTACTAATTTATTTAGTGTTTCATCATTAATTAGTTTCAATGGAATCTACATTTGATGCATTTATTTGTTGTTGCTACTTCAATATGGCAAATATCAAGTGTAGAAGTATATTGGTTTGTTTTCTTTAGTTCTATTCTTCGGTTGTTTTAGTCCCGGGGGTGGCCCTGAGGGTGTGCGGGATGTGCGACCGCACAGGGCCCCATTTTTTAGAGGGCACCAAATTTTTTTTTATTTAGTATATATATATATTTTAAAAATAAAAAATTATATAATTAACAAACATTTAATTATTTTCCTAATTCATGCGTAGCTTATAGAATAATATTAACTATTCTCGTTACTATTGCATCTGTTGAGAGGAGTTTTTCAAAATTGAAATTTCTAAAATCTTATTTGCGATCTATAATGTCACAGAGTAGATTAAATAGCCTTGCCTTGATTTCTATTGAAAATAATTGTTTAAAGAATCTGTATTATGAACAGATTATTAATAATTTTGCAGCAAAAAATGCAAGGAGGATGATATTCAAAGATTAGGAGGGCATCACTTTCTTTCTTTAGCTCTTGTGATTCATGTGCTATCGGTGGATGATGTTGTTGGTTTGGGATGCTACTCAGATTGCTACATGTTCGGGTTAATAGATACATGTATAACTCTACTTTTGCTATAATTCTATTGTAGTTTTGGATTGGTTTGAACTTTTCAATGTTGATATAATCTTTAACTTTTCTTCTATCATATTTTATTTCACTTGAGGTTATATTAAAATAATTAATGACCAGTTTTTTACACCTCTTTTATTTTGAAAGCTATATGCATTTGATAATCAATATATATATATATATATGACTTATAAAAAATAGGGCACCAATTTCATAATTCACACAGGACACCCAAAATTTTAGGGACGGCCCTGCCGGGTGATGTCCTGGTCTGTCTGGATGCTTATTATTGATCTTTGTTTTTTATGGTTGATTGTGTTTACTGATCTTTGGCTCTGTCTTTTTACCCCACACCTTATTGCAGTTTTTTGGACCTTTGTAATTGTGGCTTTTTGAAGCATTTCTTATGGTTCAGTTTTAGCCTTTTCATAAATCATCCCAAATGTTACACTTAGTGAATTGTGATTGTTCAATCAATTCAAATTTGTTGCAATGAAACATTCAAAATAAGCATTTAGATTTTATATCGACCACAACTCTGGACGGAGGGACTCAATTACAAAATTTTCTCTGCTAATGCATCTAATTACAAACATTTAAAATGTAGGGATCCATTTGAAATTTCTTAAACAGTTCAGGGATCTACAGATCAATTTAACATTTGTTTATCTAGTAGAGTTAGCACCTACTCTAATATTGTTTTTCCTTATTGTTATAAGTTTTGTATTATTATCTAATATTTATTGTAATATGTTGATTAAAAAATTTTCTTTTTAATGTGTTTATCTCTTTGCTTGCCGTATTTGTTTGATCTAAAAAAAAAAATTAGATTATTATGGAGGTGAAAGTTTTACCTTAAAAAAATAATAACAAAATATAAGAGTTAATCTATTTTTAATAAAAAGATTAAAGAGCAAGAAAAGAAATTTTTTTGACCCCCTCATTTTTTCTTCAAATAACACCAGTGTTCTCCAAATTTCTGAACCAAACAAAGATTTTTATCAAAATCTCTTTGCTTCCCTCCCTTCCCCTCCATTTTCCTCCCTTCATCTTCAATCAACCAAATTGCCAATAGAGACAAAGAATATAGAGTAAATAAGAAAATGGTATTAAATTATTAATTAAAGAAAAATAAATCAACAAGGTCATTCATGTATTCAATTCTCATTGTAACTTGTTCACAAATTCAAATTTGACAAGTCTACGAACTTCGGAACTTCTAATGCAAAATAGAAAGCAAACCTTCCAAAATTAATTAGGGGAATGCTAACCAGTATCCTAAGGACATTGATTAAGGAATCAAAATAAGAAAAATTTTATTGGGAGGTGGTGTATTTCATATTTTGAGAAGTTAGAAACTTAGTTTTTCAATAAAAATTTACTCTTAATGAATTCCTTAATCAATAACTTTTAGGACACTGATTAACAAGACCTAATTAATTATCGTATATTAAATTAAAATCTTCACTTTTAATATGACTCTGTTTTTATATTTTCTCTACTTCTTAATACGTGATGTGTTGTTTTTTTAAAAGTATCTCCAAATCTATTTGCTTATTTTTTATTTAATTCTTTTTATTTTTTTTAAAAAATATTTCTAATTATTATAATTATCGTAATTACTATAATTTTATTAAAACAATTGTTATAATTATAAATTTGCTTATTTATATTTTATCATTTAATCTTTTTTCCTTTTTGTTTTTTGAAAAATATTTTTAGTTACTAATATTAATTTCAGAATTGATATATATAAAATTATAGGATTCATTATTAAATATAAGACATTCTCCATAATCTTTCTCCTCCTTAGTGAATCACCCGACATCACCTACATAAAGCAATTTATAAATTTTAATTTTTAATATATTTTTAAATCTAATAATTAATATTTATTACTACCAAATTTCCAAAAGCTCCTTTAATGATATGGGTCCATGAGGCAAATTTATCAGCATATCACTATTTCAATTTTTATTTTCTAAACTACCACCCTTTCCAAATTATATACCAAACTACCACCATTTTCAAATTACATTGAGAAGTCGCCTTTGGAGGACACAACTTCTCAACATGATTTGGGAAAAAAAATTTGTCATAGCGAGTTGAGAAGCCTGGTTCTTCAATCACGACTTCTCAACTTGAGTTTTAATTTGGGAAAATTTTTTTGTCACACCCATTTGGGAAGTTTGATTCTTCACCCTTCTAAGTTTTCATGCTTTCACTCGTCTAAGCCTTCGTTCGTTTGATGACTTTCACCCGTCTAAGTTTTCAACCGTTTAATGAAGCTTTCACCCGTCTAAGCCTTCGTTCGTCTGATGAGTTTCACACTTCTAAGCTTTCAACTGTCTAATGAAGCTTTCACCCGTCTAAGCTTAGTCGGGGTGAAAGCATGAAAGCTTAGATGGATGAAAGCTTCATTAGACGGGTGAAAGCCATCAGACGAACGAAGGCTTAGACGGGTGAAATCATGAAAGCTTAGAAGAACCAGTCATGTTGAGAAGTCGTGGCCACCAAAGAGGACTTTTTAATATTATTAAAAATGGTGATAGTTTGATATATAATTTGAAAAGGGTGATAATTTAAAAAATAAAAATTAAAATATTGATATTGTGATAAATTTGCTGGTCCATAACCAACTTGCTGCATTTATAACTTCCAAGAATGCAAGGCCGAAACTTCGTTGTGGACGGTTCTACCCTTTTGACCAGCTTCTACGAAAGCTACAGGCAACTTCACTCTAAACTCCAAAGTAAAACTAAAACGTGTGTGACTCTGTCTGACGAAGCAAGCAAGTAGTTTGTTCCTCATCTCATCTCATCTCATCTCATCTGTTGCTTAGTTGTCTTCAACGAATCTATATGCCTCTCTCCTTCTTGGAAAATACCACCCAACATTCCTCACCATTTCCCTCTTCGTCTATATATATATATTATACACAATCACACATTTCCTTCATCATCCTTTCTAAACCATCATCTCCATCTCTCTTTTCTTTGTTCTTTCTTTCACTATGGCTGCACAAAACTCACAACCCCAGTTCCAAGACTACTTGCCTTTGATGGCCAACAAGCTTGGTGGGGATGGCCTAATAGATGAGCTTTGCAATGGGTTTAATCTGTTGATGGATTCTGATAAAGGGGTCATCACCTTTGAAAGCCTCAAGAAGAATTCAGCTTTGCTTGGTCTTCAGGACTTGAGTGATCAGGATCTTCATTCCATGCTTCTAGAAGGTGACTTTGACGGTGATGGGGCCCTCAATCAGATGGAGTTCTGTGTCTTGATGTTTAGATTAAGCCCTGACCTCATGGAGGGGTCAAAGTTGTGGTTGGAGCAAACCCTTCAACAAGAACTCAAAGATTACATCTGATTTTCTTTTTCTTCATTCATTTGTAATTTTGGTCAATTATCTCATGTACTCAGTGTCAGAAATGAAATGGCAGAAGTGGAACATTTTATATTTCCTCCTTTGCATACTCTTCAATTCAATTCAATTATTATGCCTAAATACTGGTTAACCTTGAAATGTAGATTTGTACCTCAAAGTTCTAGTTTTTCCTAGTTGATTTCTATTTTTTTTCCTTTGTCTGATCTTAAAGTTGATGACTGAGTGCACTTCTTATTCAAGCCTTAAAGTTTATTCTGAACTGATAATGATTTAGTCCAAATTAGCGACAACAGATGTACTTTTGGTTTAATTAGCCTAGCAAACCTAATAAAGTGGAGAAGACTTGGAGTAATTCAAAGGAAAAGAAAAAAAGGTAAGTCTTTATTTGTCACTACTCACTAGTTTTCTTTACAGTTCATTAGGTGAGGTGTTGTTTTCAAAAGCTGTGGTTTGGAGGACTGATAAGCTCTAGTGTGTGCATTCTGGCCGCTCTTATAGGCTCTTTATTGGGATCATCATTCTTGACCTTTAGGGCAGGAACCGTACTTTACCTTTTCTCTCATATAGAGCAGTTCCGTCCTGTTTAATTTGATGCCCCCGATTGAATTGTGCCCGACTTAATTTGGCCCGTCACACGGAATACACTCTATGTGAGGGAAAAGGTATAATATCTTTTCCGTCCTAAAGGTAGACAATCTTGATCCCTTTTATTGACAGCAATTGGAAGTGACATTTACCTGATAGCCCTTTGTCTTTGTTGAATGAAACATATATGCCGATTATGTGCCAATATTTTAATTCATGCTTAATTTTACATAGAATGGAAGCGGGGTGAGTATGAACTAACTAACAAAGTGACCAATTGTACATAACCATATTCCTAAATTCTAAAATTACTGTTATATCATTCTGAATGGTCTATTCTTTTCAGCTGGAAAGAGTCAACTTACTTTATTATGGCCATTGATATTCATGACCAATTTGTGACCCTAACAAGGTTGTCATTGTAAGGACATGTGGACCAACATAAACTTCTAGAAAAGAAAAAAAAATCTTGGGTCAGTTTTTTTATATTTTATATTTTTTTTTTATTCAGACAGCTGCATATTGTGGGGTGATGTCACACCTGCAACCAAAGTCCAAAAAACGGACACCTTAAGCTTCGTGGTTGTAAAATGTAACTCTCTTTTTCTTTTAACTTTTCAGTCAGAAAACCACAGCAGGTCTATGTATGAAAGCATGGAGCTTCAGGACTGTCAAGTGATGAAGAATCTTTCTCTTATGTTTGTTTTTGTTCTTACTAGGATTCTATTGTTCTTTTTCCATACCTCCAGTGCAGCTGACTCCATATCCCGGTTTCAGCCACTTTCTGAAGGCAAGACCTTAGTTTCTGAGGATGGAAGCTTTGAATTGGGTTTCTTCAGTCCAGCAAGTTCTGCAAACCGTTACTTGGGAATATGGTACAAGTCTATACCAGTTAAGACTGTTGTTTGGGTTGCCAATAGAGCCAACCCTGTCAAAGGTAATTCTAGCATGTTGCATATAAACAGTGAGGGGAATCTTGTACTTGCTAACCAGAATGGCATTGTGTTTTGGTCAGTAAACTCCAGAAAGAAGGTTCTCAATCCAATTGTTCAGCTCTTAGATTCTGGGAATTTAGTACTGAGAGATGAGAGTGACCAAGATCCTGAGAACTACTTGTGGCAAAGCTTTGATTATCCTTGTGATACACTGTTACCAGGTATGAAACTGGGGTGGGACTTGCAGACTGGTCTTGAAAGGAAAGTATCTGCATGGAAGAACTGGGATGATCCATCCCCAGGAGATTTCAATTGGGGTATCTCACTTGAAGGTTACCCTCAAGTAGTGATGTGGAAGGGCTCAAAAGTGTACTACCGTGGTGGTCCTTGGAATGGCCTTGGATTCAGTGGTGCCCCAGAATTGAAGGCCAATCCGGTTTTTGAGTACAAGTTTGTCTCCAACAAGGATGAGGTGTATTACACATACAACCTCAGGAATAAGTCAGTGATTTCAAGGGTTGTTATGAACCAAACCATTTCAACTCGCCAGCGCTACATATGGATTGAAGAAGCTCAAAATTGGAGGCTCTATGCATCTGTGCCTAGAGATAACTGTGACTTCTACAACCTTTGTGGACCATATGGAAATTGTGTCATAGGTGACTCACCAGTGTGCCAGTGTTTAACAGGGTTTAAGCCAAAATCACCAGGAAAGTGGGACATGATGGACTGGACTCAAGGGTGTTTACTTAGTGAACAATATAGCTGTGAGGATAAGAGCAAAGATGGATTTTTGAAGTTCAGTGGGCTGAAACATCCAGATACTTCACTTTCTTGGGTCAATGAGAGTATGAATCTCAATGAATGCAGGAGTAAATGCTTAGAGAACTGTTCCTGCAAAGCTTATACAAATTCAGATGCTAGAGGAGGAGGTAGTGGTTGTTTGATATGGTTTGGTGACCTCCGAGATATCAGACAGCTTTCTGGTGGTGGTCGAGATCTATACATTCGAATGAAAATTTCAGAGATAGGTAATGTCTTGATCTCTCTCTCAAGTCATTGATATTGTATTGTGTCATTCAGGAAGCTAAATGATTTTTCACTCAACTGTGTTTCTTCTACTTTTGCCTTAATTTTCTATATTTTTCAATGATTCATAACTGAGTCTGCTTATTTCTGTATATGTCATGAAGCTGTGAAGCGAGTACATAACAAGAAGTTGGTAGCAATAATCATCATTGTTGCCTCAGTTCTTATGGTGATTCTGGTTTTGTACTATGTTGGCAAGAGAATGAAAATGTTCAGAGGTAGCTTTCTTACTCTGACTTATATTCAATTGAAGAAATTGCCAGTGGCAAACAGAACAATGATATATATATATATATATATATCAAATTTTGATGAGTACAGTCAGTATACTTAATCTGTTTTTTTTTTTTTTTTTGGGCTGGGGTGGGTGGGGGGGGGGGGGGGGGGGGGGGGGAGTGTTGAAGCCATTACATGCCATGTTCCACCCTAATTTATTTACAGCATAATCGCAATGCTTAGGTTTAGCTAGTCAAGGTCTTACTAATTGTGCTATGCAAGAGCCTTATGAGTGTTCAAAATCCATTAAAATATGTTCACAGCAATATAACATCTCCTTTCACTTATTTTTCTTTTTTCTGTGGTTGCAAATTTCTAATTTAAGTTGTTTCCAGGAACAACATTGTGCAATTTGTGCTTGTGGACCTGTGGTTATTTTCAACCACAGGCAGAGAAAGAAGCATGTAATCTCAATTCTTTCAAAGTATTTACACCTCAAATGTGTGTGTGTGTTTTTTTTTTTTTTTTAAAAAAAGAAATTCTCGGTAATGTGCTGCTGATGTAGTTTAATGACATATTATTATGTCTTTATAGGGGAGGAAGCAGGGAAAAACTTAATGGTGGAGAATAATGATGAAGGCGAGAAAGATGATCTGGAGCTTCCTTTCTTTGACCTTGCGACAATTGTCGAAGCAACTGATGGCTTCTCAATTAACAATAAGCTTGGAGAAGGTGGATTTGGGACTGTATACATGGTAGTTATGCAGCATATTGGTTTGATGAACATAAGAACTTAGAACTCATTAATTATATTTATGTGCTTCATATGTATGATAAATTATAGGGTACCTTAGCAGATGGACAGGAAATTGCTGTTAAGAGGCTGTCACAAAGTTCTGGACAAGGATTGAATGAATTTAAGAATGAAGTCATATTGATTGCCAAACTTCAGCATAGAAACCTTGTTAAGCTTCTTGGTTGTTGCTTTCAAGGAGAGGAAAAGATGCTTATCTATGAATACATGCCCAACAAAAGCCTAGACTCCTTTATCTTTGGTTTGGATCTCTTCCTTTCTTTTGCAATTTAATTTTCATTTTCTTTTAGAATTTTCCTCCTCCAGTGTCTCCTCCATATTAGCCCTTCCCGTTCTTTTACTTCAATTATTTGTATTTATATGTACTTTCTAGGAATGAGTTAATAATACTGTTAGTCTTGCCAGATCATGCGAAAGGTAAAGTTTTAGATTGGTCTAAGCGCTTCAACATTATCTGTGGAATTGCCCGGGGAGTTCTGTATCTTCATCAAGATTCTAGGTTGAGGATAATACATAGAGATCTTAAAGCAAGTAATGTCCTACTTGACAATGAGTTGAATCCAAAAATATCTGATTTTGGCATGGCTAGAACTTTTGGGGGAGATCAGACCGAAGGAAACACAAACAGGGTGGTTGGAACATAGTAAGTCAATATCATAACCTAGTAACTTTTGTTGAAAAATTGGAGATAGAACATTATGAAATTGAGTATATCTTATGATTTAAATACTTTATTGTTTATGTTTTTATATATCTATATAATATATCTCCCCTTATCAGTATGGTAGCTTTTTAAAATTTTGTCCTACCCTATACCCGTACCTGTACTGTACCAGTACAGTTGTACCCATATCCATGCAACCTAGATAGTTTGTAATTTACATCTACCTCCATTCCACGCAATGAGGATCTAAACTTTTTTTGTAATGATTTTCTTCAGTGGTTACATGGCACCCGAATATGCCATTCATGGGCTATTCTCGGTAAAATCTGATGTCTTCAGCTTTGGTGTATTACTGCTGGAGATAATAAGTGGAAAGAAGAACAGAGGATTTTCACATTCACATAACTGTATAAACCTTATTGGACATGTAAGTGAAAAGGAGTTTTGTTTTTCTTGTTGCAAGTAACAAACAAAACTTGGGAATAATAAGTCTTTGTTTTAGGCATGGAGATTATGGAAAGAAGGCAAGCCTTTAGAATTGATTGATTCCTGCATGGAGAATTCATGTGTTCTATCAGAAGCATTGCGTTGCATCCATATCAGTCTCCTATGTGTGCAACAGCATCCTGAAGATAGGCCAAACATGTCAACTGTTGTTGTGATGTTGAGCAGTGTGAGTACCTTGCCTCAACCTATGGAGCCTGCTTTCCTTATAGAGAAGAACTTATTTGAAGCAGATTCTTCTAGCAAGCATCTTTTGTCTTCAACCAATGAAATAAGTTTGACCATGTTAGAGCCCCGGTAGTGGATCATTTACCTAAACACAACACAACTAATCTATTGTGGACGTTTTGCATAATGCTGTATTAACTACTTATTATACTTTAATGCACATGATGGAAGGTTGATGCAAAAATTGTATATCACTAGTGAAGTGTTTCAGTGCTTCTTTGATTTTCGGTATAACAAATCCGGTACATGAATATAAATCTCTAGTACATGAACTATCTTGGGCCAATCCTCACCAACATTCCTTTGGTATCTTGTACTTCAAAGGGGGCATTGCCCAATTTTCACTACTTGTAAACCTGCAATACAACTAAATCCATTAGGCATTCAGGCAATGTCACGATCCTGAAGCACATGAACAGATATTGCAGAGTTTTCACATAGAATTCCAACCAATCTAGCAGAGCTATTAACTATGATATACCATTGATGCTTAATGAGCCAATCTGGTAGAGCTATTAATTAATTTTGATATAACTTGGAATTTCTGTTTGAGCCCGTTAACAACCTCCAGCTATCAAGAGAAGTGTAGTTTATCATATTCTTCAGAAAATCATTTAATTTGCTACTGTTGTGGATACGCAGTGTTCCAAATTCAAGGGGACTTAATTTAATCGCTACATGTTGTCAGACAAAAAAACAAGATCATTACAATACATTATTTGTGAAGGGCTGAGGGAAGATCCAACTCTGAGAAACAAATTTTAGTAAAGCTTACCAAATCAAGTTATTGAATTTTCTAGGTAAGATAAATATTCTAATGAACCTAAAAGGAATGAGCAAGACTGTTACGAAATGCTTCATATAACCAACGCAAACAATTGAAACTCAGGAGTATTCTCACATGATAGGATATTGTAATGGTAAGTCTTCAATCATTTATAAGCTAAGGAAACAAAAATGATGCTTCTCAAGAATACCTGAGAACGGTGTAAATCAAGTCCAAGATGACCAAGCAGACCAACATAATTTACTTTCTTCACTCGTGGATAGGAGGCAAGGAATTCAGCATGAGATTAACTCAGATAATTATTTAAAAAAAAAAAAAATTCACAAGAACATTGGGTCTGAACCTAAAAATGGGACATAAACTATTCTGCACAAATCAGATTTTGAGAGACAGTCAAAACTTGAATTCCAGTGTCCCGAACAATTTAACATTCTACACAAGATTTGGAATTCAATTTTACACCCAAACAGCATAATTAGAGAAACTATGATTTTTAAACAGATCAATGAGGAGAGTACAGGAATCTAAGAGGATGTACAACAAAGCCTTTTCCACTATCCAAACAAAGGATAAAATTCCTAACTGACAAAATAAAAAATGCAAAAATTCAAAATCATAATTCCCAAATTGGAGCCCTACTTAAAATCATCTCCACCCTGCATCATAATGTATCCGAAATTTTTGATAAAAGTGTACCCTTTACACGTAAGTTTTTGGTCATAAGATATTTCAGTCAATATTGTTTAGTTGTTCAGAATACAATCATACAATACTATACTTATCTTAGTCAAAAGGCCGAGAAAGATATGATATGTTAGGTTGCTGGCGACTCTTTTTATAGCTTGCTTGTGCTTAACTACTTCTTGCTTCTTCAATTTCCAATCAATCTAGAAGAATTATAAACTATGATAGACTATCGATGCTTAATGAGCCAATCTGGTAGGGATATTAAATTTGATAGAACTTATATTTTCTGTTTGAGCAGTTTACAACCTCCACATCAACAGCAGTGTAGTTTATCATATTCTTTGGCAAATTATTTAAGTTGCTACAGTTGTGGATATGCAGTATTCAAACTTCAAAATGGAATTGATTTAACTTACCAGTCTTAAATGCAAATTATTTAAGTTGCTACCCTTAACTTCAATGCAAATTATTTAAGTTGTACTTTTTAACTTGTCCGATATTTTATATTAATAGTGAAATTGCTAAACAAAATTACAGGGCATATGGATATTGCAAACACGATTCCAAATCCTCATCATACATAATCACAACAAACATACTGTTAATTCAACTTCTTTAGGTTGGATACTTATTAGAAGATAACCCTTTGTCTTTGCCGAATGAAAAATTTGCTCAGAAACACATATTCAGATTGTGTACCTATATTCTAATTCATGCTTCATTTTACCTAGAATGGAAGCATTTTGAGTTTGAACAAACTAACAAGGTGACTTACAGAGATGCAAAGTGTACATCAACATAGCCATATTTCTAAACTCAAGAATAACTGTCATACCATTCTGAATGGCCTATTCTTTTCAGATGGAAAGAGTCAACTTTCTTTCTTTATGGCCTTTGATATTCACGACCAGTTTGTGAGCCTAACAAGGTTGCCATTGAGTCCCACACAGAACAATATATGATAAAAATTAGTCTTTATAAGCCTCTGACATGCATGTCAGATCGCCGAGCTTGGTAACTCTAGCTTGTATCCCAAGTGGGGGCACTAAGGTGATGGAACATGGTTGTGGCATTGCTAGGTTGGGGTAGTTGGCTGCATCATGCTGGCCTGCCCTCTCCAAGTTGAGAGTTGAGCTATGGGGCTTGAGCGAAAGCACAGGTTTCATGGTCTCCTAGACTGGAGGACACTGCGTGAGGCTGGTTTCACAGAGCAGCGAACACCTCTGGCTCCTGACAGTGGAGGGATAACAGGCTGCTGCACTTCCACCCTACAATGCCTGGTGTGCCAAGCTACTTGGACCATCATTTTTCCCTAAGTTGAAATGGGGATAGCTTTACGGGCTAAGTTACAAAGTAGGAGCAGTTTTTATCAAATGTTTTCAGAAAACCAAATAGTTTTGGTTCTTCTTATAGTGAAAGTGAAGTCTAAGTTGAATTGGGAATAGCTTTACAGTCTATAAATTAAAAAATAGGTACTTGCGTTCATTTATGATAAATAGGTACATGCAGGTTGAAATTGTTGGGAATTCCCAATACAGAATGTGGCCAGGGTTTTTTTTTTTTTTCAACTTGTCAAAGCAATTTAAAAAATGCTTAAACAAAGATTGAATTCATTTAACATATTTTTATGACATTGATTAACCTGACTACCAAGATAAGCTATGATTTATTCGGGTGGTGGTCTACACTCCAAAAGATTCACTCAATGCTGTGAGGATGGGAGGATTTGCGAATATATTACACTCAGACACCACACTTACAAATTAGTTAGGAGCATTTGTGAACAAATGAAACTAGTTTCATCCTACAAACCACACATAGGAACCCCTTGCATATTCTGCAACCATGTATAACTAGAATCTGGACAATGCTAAGGCAAGGTGGGATATTTTAGTTTTTCAACATGTAAGGGTGTAGAGTTCTCTAAACATTCCAATTAATACTTCACTAACGATTCTCTTATAAAAATATACAATTGGTGCCACAGTCGGCTTGTGAGCAATTCAATTATTTTTTTCACTGGCTTACTTTCAAAATACATTTTTCAAGAATTACAATTGCATAATTTTGACATTTTCAATTCAATTGCTCCAATGTGGTCTCACACACTTTAAATTGTCTGATTTTGACATTAATAGTGAAAATTGCTACAACAAAATTACAGGAAATACGGATATTATAACTTGCTACTAGGCTCCAGAAATAGGATAACCAAGCTTCCAAATCCTCAACATACTTAATCACCGCAGATATTGTTAATCCAACTTCTTAAGGTTGGATAATTTTTAGAAGTTATTACAAAGGCCAGTTCTAAGTGCATTTTCTAGATCAGCAATCAGATCATTCACATCCTCAATACCCACAGATATACGGACAAGATCTTCAGTTAAACCTCTTGCCTCACCAACTGCAACAGGTATGCTTGCATGGGACATAAAGCAGGGCATGCTTATGAGGGACTTTACACTCCCTGCCAAGAGCAAAAACAATGTCAGAAGGATGAACCTTCAGGAAATTAAAAATCCCCATGTAAGAATATTATTATATTCATATGTTATATCTATTGGTTATTTCTCTGACTAAACTCATAGTCTCAATCAAATAATGCACACAAAGCATCATGAAGCTTTTCACCAATGACACATTAACCCCTTATGTGACTTTAAAAATAGCTATTATAAAAGTCAAAACATTTTTAATGATGTATGTTAGTGTAAAAACTCTTTACACTTTATCTTAACTGCCATTCCTGAGAATAGAGTAGATCACGTCCTGGATGACCAAGACCAGAATAATTTACTTTCTTCACTCGAGGATAGGAGGACAGCAACATTAAAACTTCAAAATGAAATTAATTTAATCCCAACATGCTGTCAGACTAAAGGGGAAAGATTATTACAATACATTATTCTAAGGGCAAAGATTATTACAATACATTATTGTTGAGGAATGATTATAAGACATGATTATAAGACATTAGACATCATGCAAAACATTAAAACTGATTTGGGTGAGGATGCGCCAGGCCTAAGCTGTAGTGTAAGGCAAGAGCGACGCATGAGAGCCCCAATAGCAAGCTATTGTAATGGACCCTCTCCCTACAAAAATAAATTTAATATCATGTGGGTCAATGACCCACGTATCAGATATTAAACTGATAAGAACAGATACTACACTTGATCTTAGCCAAAAGGCCGAGAAAGGTATGATTAGTGAAGGTGCTGGTGACTCTTTTTATAGCTTGCTTGTGCTTAACTACTTCATGCTTCTTCGGTGTGGGGCTTATCAAAGAGAAGAGAAATACACAATGCTAAATTGCTATTGAGAAAATGCCAGTAATTTGTACATAATATGTTGACAGAGCTCATGACCAATTTTACTTAGAAGTTTAGGACCACACTCGGCTTGAACTTCAAGGCTTGCGAGCTTGTAAAGCCAATGGACCACAAAACTCTTATGACAATCTCTTGAAAATATGAAAGTACTTTAATATGTTTTGAGGGGGAAAATAAAGAACTTATTAGCCAGAGAAGAACAATTTTGATCCAAATGATATTGATCCAAGGCTTGTCTTCAGTTTAGGACCATCCTCTCCCTACATATTGATCCAAATGCAGACCACTAGTTAAGCTTTAAAGATAAAGAGAGGAGAATGAAAATATCTTGAAGAGTGTCTCTTTTAGGAGAATAATTTGCTTGGAAATTTTAGAATTGTCTGATATTATATGTACATTGGATGCTTTTTTTTTTTTGTACTATTTCACCAAATAAATAACAGAGTACTTCCTACCAAAAATAGAAAATTGATCTTCTACTAAACTACCAAACATGTAAGTTAAAAAAAAGCATAGGGGTACTATATATTCAGTCTGTCAACATAAAACTGAAACATAAACTATCTTGGGCCAATCTTCACCTCCATACCTTTGGTATCTTGTACTTTAAAAGGGGGCATTGGCAAATTTTCACTACTTGTAGACCTGCAACACAACTAAATCCATTAGGCATTCCGGCAATGTCACGATCATGAGGCACATGGACAGATATTGCAGAGTTCTCGCACAGAATTCCAACCAATCTAGCAGAACTATAAACTATGATAGACTATTGATCCATAATGAGCCAATCTGGTGGGGATATTAACTTTGATAAAATTTAAAATTTCCGTTTGAGCAGTGTAGTTTATCATATTCTTTGGCAAATCATTTAATTTGCTACAGTCGTGGATACGCAGTATTCAAACTTCAAAATGGAATTGATTTAATCACTACATGCTGACAGACTAAAGAGCAAAGATAATTACAATACATTATTGTTAAGGACTGAGGGAAGATCCAGCTCTCAGAAACACATTTCTAAGACTGAACTTCAAAGCTTCACGTTTTTAAAGAATCAAATGGAATGAGCAAGACTGCTTCAATCCTAATAACCAATGTAACAATTGATAGATAAATAATTTAAATGTAATTGAAACTCAAAAAGTCATTGCGGAAGTATTCTCACATCAAATGATTATAAGACATCTTGCAAAACATTAGAACTAATTTGGGTGGGGAAGCGTTGGGCCTATGCTGTAGTGCAAGGCAAGGGCGACGCTTGAGAGCCCCAATAGCAAGCTATTGTTATGGACCCTCTCCCTACAAAAATAGATTTAATATCATGTAGGCCAATGACCCACGTATCAGATATTAAACTGATAAGAACAGATACTACACTTGATCTTAGCCAAAAGGCCGAGAAAGGTATGATTTGTAATGGTGCAGGTGACTCTTTTTATTGCTTGTTTGTGCTTAACTAATTCATGCTTGTTCAATGTGGGGCTTTTCAAGGAGAAGAGAAACAGACAATGCAAAATTGCTATTGAGAAAATACGATTAATTTGTACATAATACCTTGACAGAGCTAATGACCAATTTACTTAGGAGTTCAGGACCGCACTCTGCTTGAACTTCAAGGCTTGTCTTCAGCTTGTAAAGCCAATGGACCACAAAACGCATATGTCCATCTCTTGAAAAAATGAAAGTACTTTAATATGTTGAGGGAAAAAACAAAGAACTTATTAGCCAGAGAAGAACAACAAATAAAAGGCAGATATGTCAGCAGAAACTATGACAATGGTATGAGATAATGAGAATACTGATCAAGTTCTGCAAACTATTACGTGGGAATATGGTACAAGCCAATGCCAGTTAAGACTGTTGTTTGGGTTGGCGATAGAGCCAACCCAGTCAAAGGCAACTCTAGCAATAGTGAGGGAGATCTAGTGCTTGTTAACTAAAATGAGATTGTGTTTTGGTCAGCAGACCCCAGAAAGAAGGTTTTCAATCCAACAATTGTTATGCTTTTAAATTCTGGGAATTAGTAATGAGAGATGAGAGCGACCAAGATCCTGAAAACTACTAGTGGCAAAGCTTTGATTATCCGTGACCCCTTCAACCATGGTTGTAGAGTTGGTCCACCCTGTGACCCCTCTTGAGTCTTCTGCCAACACACTTTGCAGAGTTACCCCTGTTGCTGTCACAAAATGCTTACGCACCCCCACTGATTGACCTTGCAACACAACGCTACGGCCCTCATTTGTAAACTCCATAGTCATATCCCTCCAATCCATCAAAACCTTCCCCAAAGTTTGCAGCCATACCACCCCCAGAACCAAATCCAAACCCCCCAACTCCAATACATAAGCATCAAGCGACACTTCCAGCTCCCCCAACGTCAAACGCAGCCCTTCACATTTTCCCATGGTACTCACTCGTTGGCCGTCACCCAAACGGACACCCACTGCTTTAGAGTCGTCAACCCGTAATCCAAGCGCTGTCACCACTGCCGGGGTGATGAAGTTGTGTGTAGCGCCACTATCAACCAGAATCAGCAGCGACACACCCTCCAAAACGCCCTCCAACCTCAGTGTCGTAGCTCGGTTGTGAACCTGTGGTGAGTGAGTGATACCACAAATCCCTAACACCTTGCAGCCCAACTCTTCGTCAACCTCGACCTCTGACTCGGCTTCAATGGCAATAATCTCCCCTTCCTCATTCACAGTTTCATCATCTCCCAGAACAATCAAGCGCAGTTGCCTCGCCGCACACTGATGTGAAGGGTGGAAACGCTCGTTGCAATGAAAACAGAGTCCCTTGGCGCGTTTCTCCATCAATTCCGAGTAAGGAATGTGGCGGGTGCCACGGCTCTTGTCACCAAAGCGGCGAGAATCGGCCCCCGTGCTACCCTTGGAGCTCGCAGACGAAGAGAATCGAGACCCTGTGGTGGATCCCACTTGCGACCCGTTAGTGGATCTAGGTTTGGGGGAACCACCGGCCGACGGAGATTGGGCCGATCCATGAGGCCCAATTGGGTCGCCCTCACGTGGAGTCCAACCCGGACGCACCGAACGCTGGCCACCGGAAACAAAACCCGCCCGGAAACGGCCTCCATGACCCGTACCCGAACGCGAATCCCCGGCAAATTCAGCTTCTACGTCACGCGCGATCTGCATCGCCCTGTAGCGCGAGGTGGGTTTGAAGGTGCGCACACATCTGCGAATGTCGTTGCGGAGTCCGCCGATGAAGTAACCCAGAAATTGCATCTCCGGCAATCGGCCGCACTGGGAAGAGGACAATTCGAAGTCGTCGATATACTCGTCCACAGAACCCGATTGCTTCAGGTCTTTCAGTTCTTCGAAAGGATTATCCAAACGCCCGGCTCCGAAGCGGACCACGAAAGCCTCCTTGAAGCTTTCCTACGAAACCGTTTCGGATGAGTCATGCCAGAGATTAAACCAATGGATTGTTTGGCCTTCCATACTAAGCTTCGCAAGCTGAATGCGAACATCATCAGAAATCCGCTGGACGTCGAAGTAAGTTTCCACACGAGCGAGCCAAGCGATCGGATCGTCGCCTTGGAAAGAAGGGAGCTCAACCTTCTTGGCCGAGAGGCGAAACTCTTCCAGGGAGGACGAGGCGGTGCTCGGCGATGGCGAACCAGTCCCCAGACAGGCAAGCAGGGTGGTCAGTGAAGCCTGCATTGTCGCAATGGAATCCTGCATGGACTGCATGGACGCCATTCCTAACTCGATACGATCCAAGCGACCTTCGATCTCTGATACTCGATCGGACATTTTTGGTGGCATGAAAAGAAAAAACGGCAGGTCGGACCAATTGATAGAGCAGAGAGAGAATTAAACTGAATAGGGGGAATTTAATTGAATTAAACTGGGAAAAGAAGGAAAAAATGAGAGTAAGACTCTCTACAATGGTAGCCCAGAGCCTCAGCTCCTCAGAGAGAAGGTTCTCCCTGTCCCAATAGATCCTAACTAAAAGGTAAATCCCGAATGAATACAATATTCCCCCTTCCATGCACTAAATCAGTGCAGATTCCTAACTAACTGCCAGCTAGGCAGTCACACTCTTCTCACCCCCACCTATTTTCTTTTTCTTACGTGTATAGACCTTCCAAATCGTGGGTTTGCTCACCAGCACCTCATCATCGGGCCTCACATCAATTGGGCCACTGGGAGTCCTAACATACATGTTGCACTTAATTCTCACATCAAAGACATCAAGGAATCAAGGAAAACATTAAAACTGATTTTGGTGGGGATGCGCCAGGCCTATGCTATAGTGCAAGGCAAGGGCGACGCTTGAGAGCCCCAATAGCAAGCTATTGTTATGAACCCTCTCCCTACAAAAATAGATTTAATATCATGTGGGCCAATGACCCACGTATCAGATATTAAACTGATAAGAACAGATACTACACATGATCTTAGCCAAAAGGCCGAGAAAGGTATGATTTGTAAAGGTACTGGTGACTCCTTTTATAGCTTGCTTGTGCTTAACTACTTCATGTGTCTTCGATGTGGGGTTATCAAAGAGAAGAGAAATTGCTATTGAAAAATACGAGTAATTTGTGCATAATATGCTTGAACTGGCTAATGGCCAATTTACTTAGGAGTTTAGGATCATACTTTGCTTGAACTTCAAGGCTTATCTTCAGCTTCTAAAGCGAATGGACCACAAAATACGTATTTCCATCTCTTAAAAAAATTATATTACTGTGACATGTTTCGGAGGGGGAAAAGTCATTAGCCAGGGAAGAACAGTAGATAAATCAGGCATGCTTTGAGACAATACAGATAATGGACTCCTGGTGGCTGTGATAATGTAGCAATGTAGGTTAACATGTGAGCAGAAACTATGGCAATGCTATGAGATAATGAGAATTCAATTCAAAACAACCAGCTGAAGCACTTTTGATTGCCTCTCTCTGCTTTGATTATTTGTTGGAGAGTAGTGGGTATATTGCTTGTTGAAGCCAATTCTTCAAATTGTTGGTTTTATATGGCCTGGTTGTTTTATTTGGTAATTGGTTTATGTCCTTTTGGATGGGATTATGCAATTCCAAGTCTGCTTTTGTTTGTGTGTTCTTGTATAATGTAATTATGATATGCTTTCTGATGTATATTTGGCCACCAAACAAATATCAGGCCTTGCTTCCAAAACCTGATTTAAAGGCATAATACTGCACTGTAGAGCCCCAAATTTGTCATGGAATAGATAACCAAAACCTCAGTCATTCAAAAAGTTGAGAATTGAAAGATTAGTGACCAAGATCCTGAAAACTAGTAGTGGCAAAGCTTTGACTATCCTTGTTATACACTAACCAGGAAAAAACATAAGTCTGACCACGTTAGAGCCCCAGAAGTGGATCATTTACCTACTCAACACAACTAATCTATTGTGGACGTTTTGCATATTGCTTTAGCCTTTAGCAACTACTTATTCTACTTTGATGCCCATGGTGGCGTGTTTCAGTGCTTCTTTGATTTTTGGTATATTAAGTATGAAAAATTAGCTTAATCGTACAAACAAGAATAAATTAAAAAATCATTAATTTTAACTTGGTAACGAAATTCTACAGTTTCTTGTTCTATACCAACAAGAGTGATCTTCACCGGGTATCTTGTGTGTGGGTGGAATTAGAGGTGAGAATAAGTCAATCTCACAATATGATACAAACTTAGTGCTTTGAGGCATCAAATCAGAATAATCTAACCTAACATAGAACACAAAATATTTGAATTGATTTAGGTGGCAATCTAACATATCAAACAAAATATTTGAATTGATTTAGGTGGGGATGTGTCAGGCCTATGCTGTAGTGGAAGGCAAAGGCATAATACTGCACTATATAGCCCCAAATTTGTCATTGAATATAAAATCAAAACATCAGTCATTCAAAAAGTTGAGAATTGAGACATCAAATCTACCAATGATAATCATTACCTGGAGTTGCAGTACCTGTTACCCTCAGAAGCTAAGCCTTCCCTATTTGATATATCCTGTTTAAAGGCAATAGTAAGAATCAGAAGCAAAAGTTAAAGTCAAGCAGAAATTTAACTATCAACAACCTAGCAGTTTCCATCTGCACATGAAAGTAATAGCGCTTCAGAGGGAATGGTTTTGAAACAAGCAAAGAATTGTAAATGTATTATAGAAGAACAGGTAGGGCTGAAACTAAAACTTATGATATATGGAAACATTTTATGCATTTTACCTCTTATATTCGTCTTTGTTCCCCATGGTTTGAAGTTCTGAACCCCACATGGCAGCAACATGTTTGAACAATGCCTATAACAATTTGTATTCCGTGACAACCATGTCAAGTGTCCACTTCCTGCAACAAAACCCATTCAAGTCCCACATTGGAAGTTTCAAACAAAAGACAATGATTTATATACCCAAATGGGGAGAGAGCAGGACACGACCTTACTTGAACAGGATCTGTTCTATAGGCTCGTACCACTGTGTCCTTGAGTTCTAAGGAGACAGGAACCGAAGTCTGGTTGATGAATCATGACCGTGTGATCAGAGCGTGATTAATGGCTCCGATGGTCTCTCAACTGAGGGTGTCATCTGAGCCGTGGAGGATCGTTCTCAACCAATTTCCAACTGGCTGGGATGGTCACACGGTTGTCTGACAGACCAAACAACATTATACTAGAGGATTAGGATTAAATGAAGCTGCTGTACAGCGGTACATGAAAATCGACAAAATAAAACTTAATAGTTGATTTTGCAGAGAGGAATGATATTGATTACCTTGGCTACCAAGTTAAGCAATGATTTTTCCAAGTGTTCTACACTCCAAAAGACTCACTCAATGCTATGAGGTTGGGGTTAGTATGTTCCTTGCATGCCTCCATGGAAGCTGGTTTGTTCTTTGTCTGGTGAAAATGTGTGTATTTGTCATTTGTATACATGAAGTACAAGCACATCGTTTTGAGCTTCGGTTTGAGGTTGGGGAGTTACCACGTCAAAAGAGTAACAGTTTCATTTTTTGGGCTTTCAATGGCCGGCCCATCTGGAAGGGGAGAAATGAAAAGGTTTTTGCTAGGCTTTTGCTAAGGACACCCCAAAATTTCTAGGGGCACCCCTTATGAACAGTGTATTTATTAAAAATATCCCCTTAATTTTTTTTTTTGTCATTTGACTCACTCGCAAATATGTTATTTGCGAGTAGGAAAAATATTTATACTCTCGCAAATATGATATTTGCGAGCAAATATGATATTTGCGAGTAAGTTATTTTTTGAGAATTGCTTGCTCACTCGCAAATATCATATTTGCGAGTGAAAAAAAATTTCCTTCACTCGCAAATACCTTATTTGCGATTATTGGATGATTTCGCAAATAAGGTATTTGCGAGTGTGAAAAAAATTTCGTCACTCGTAAGTGAAAAAATTTTCTTCACTCGCAAATAAGGTATTTGCTAGTGGGTAAGTTTTTTTTGAAATATCGCAAATAAGTATAGCATTTTCGCAAATATCTTCTTCACTTGCAAATATGATTTTTGCGAGTGAGTTATTTTTTGAGAATTGCTCACTCGCAAAAATGATATTTGCGAGTAAAGCAAGTACTCGCAAATATCATATTTGAGAGTGAAGAATAAAAAATGCCTCTTTGATGGGGGTATTTTGATAAATACACTGTTTATGAGGGTGCCTTTAGTGATTTGGAGGGTGCCCTTAACAAAACCCCTTTTGCTATCTACACCCTAACATTTAAACATCCACCCCACACTTTTTCGTTTTTATAGGTGAAAAGACAAAAAATCTCATTTCAAATGTGTTTCGGCAATTAATTGCCGGAATACAAAAAAAATTGTGTTTCGGCAATTAGTTACCGGAATACATACATGTTTTTTTTGTATTCCGGAAATTAGTTGCCGCAACACAAGTTTTTTGTATTCCGGAAACTAAATACTGGTAGGTTCCTGAAACTAAATGTCGGTATGTCAAAAATATTGAAAAATTTTCGAAACACATTTTTTTTTTTTGTATTCCGGCAACTAATTTTCGGAATACATTTTTTTTTTGTATTCCGAAAACTAAATGCTGATATGTCAAAAAACTTGAAAAATTTCGAAACACAATTTTTTTTTGTATTCCGAAAACTAATTTCCGCATTTTTTTTATATTCCAGAAACTAAATGCCGAAACACATTTGGAAAGACGTGTATTTCAGATAGGGATATCTTGGAAATAAAATATTGAAAAAAAAATGTGGTGGTGGATGAGTAAATTGTGGGGTGTATGTAGCAAAAGCCAAATGAAAATGAATGGGTGCTCAAGAGTTGTGAAAAATATTGCCAACATTACTACCGAAATACCATCCAGATAAGAATTATGAAAGCTGTAACCTGTAAACAAAAAAAACAAAAAAAAAAGAGGTTATGGAAGTATCATATATAACCGAAGAACCTAACCAAACTAGTTAGGAGGATTTTTGAACAAATAAAATTAATCTCATCCTACAAACCACACATAGAAATCCTTTGACCATGTATCAGCAGCTGTTACATTAGAATCTTAATGGCTTAACCTTCAATGTGGCTGTATTTAAGTTAACATTGGGGTAATGTGACCATCACTGCTTTATAAATTCCTATTTGATTTGACTAAATCTTCATGATCACCATAATATTTTTTTATATGTATATGCATCATATTCTTATCTATCACTTTCCGAACTTTTACACTTAGAAGAGCTTAACATAATACTTAGTCTAAACTTATGCTTTGTATGATTTGAATAATATGGTACGCATTGGCTCATAAATTTAATTCATTGTCTTTGTATTCCCATTCTGTAGTCTTGGTATGAAAGATTCCTGGGGACCCTTGAAGGTTTTGGCTGCTGCTAGTGTTATAAATGGCAGTATCAGAGTTTTTTTTTTTTTTTACTGTTCTCACATATTTAAACCTTACTGGTTTGAATAAAAATTGAAAGGCATAGCAAAAAAATGCAGCTTGTGTTTGTAAAAACTTCTGATTTATATTTGTTGCCATACTTAGAACCAATATGAGTTTAACTTCGTAAGTAATGGAATTTCCTTTTGACTTCATTTTTTGTTCTGTTTACGTCTCAGAATGAATTTGCATTCAGTCCACACTGCTATATTGATGGGAAGTTTTCAAGCTTAAACTGGTTGGTCTTGTCCAATTACTATGATATTTATATTATGCATATGAAACTAAGCTTCATCTAAAAGAAACACAATAAGAAAATTCGGAGCATTTGGCTGATACTCCACCAAAAAGTCTTACAAATCCTTTAATCAATTAATCTTGAAATGGTATTGTAAAATATTTTAGCTGCTACCAAGTAACAGCGCATATTGTGTAGAGATTTGACTTCTGGTTACAAATATGAGCAATGAACAATAAAATAATGGAACGGAAGCTCTCATACAGGCCATTTGACCAGAACTATATTTCCTGTTTCAACAATTCATCTATCTGAGGTCCTTCTTGTTTACAAATAAGAAAATGGAAGTTCCATGAACACATCTCCAAATACTTTTGGAAACTCCCATTCAGAATATCCGAGTCTCTTAAATTTTCTTTGGATAGTTTGATGTAGAGGGATTAAAACCATAGGCTATACCAATCCTCACCAACATTCCCTTGGTATCTTGTGCTTGAAAGTGGGCATTGGCCAATTTTCACTACTTGTAAAACTGCAACACAACTAAATCCATTAGGCATGCAGGCAATGTCATGATCCTGAGGCACATGAGCAGATATTGCAGAGCTCTCTCATAGAATTCCAACCAATCTAGCAGAGCTATTAACTATGATATACCATTGATGCTTAATGAGCCAATCTGGTAGAGCCATTAATTTTGATATATAACTTAAAACTTGTGTTTGAGCAGTTGCCAACCTCCAGCTAATCAAGAGCAATGTAGTTTATCATATTCTTTAGAAAATCATTTAATTTGCTATTGCTGTGGATACACAGTGATCAAACTTCAAAAGGGGCTTAATTTAATCGCTACATGTTAACAAGATCATTACAATACATTATTTGTGAAGGGCTGAGGAAAGATCCAACTCTCAGAAACACATTTTAGGAGAGCTCAACAAATCGAGTTATTGAATTTCTGGGGTAGATAAATATTGTAATGAACCTAAAAGCTTCAAATAGGTAAAGAAGCGAAATGAATGCGCAAGACCGTTACTAACTGATTCAAATAACCAAAGCAACAGTTGAAACTCAGGGAGTATTCTCACATGACAGGATACTGTCAAAGTAAGTCTTTAAACATATATAAACTGAGGACACCAAAATGAAGCTTTGAGGCATCGTATCTGATGATTCAACAAAACATTTAAACTGATTTTGGTGGGGATGCACCAGGCCTATGCTGTAGTGTAAGGCATGAGCGGCACATGAGAGCCCCAATAGCAAGCTATTGTTATGGACCCTCTGCCTACAAAAATAAATTTAATATCATGTGAGCCAATGACCCACGTATAAGATATTAAACTAATTAAACTAATAAGAACAGATACTACACTTGATCTTAGCCAAAAGGCCGAGAAAGGTATGATTTGTAAAGGTGTTGGTGACTCCTTTTATAGCTTGCTTGTGCTTCACCACTTCATGCTTCTTTGATGTGGAGCTTATAAAAAACAAGAGAGAAAATAGGAGTTTTGGACTATACTCTGCTTCATCTTCAAGGCTTGTCTTCAGCTTGTAAAGCCAAATAGACCAGAGAACACTTATTTCCATCTCTTAAAAAATGAAATTACTTTGAGATGTTTTGGAGGGAAAAAAGTCATTGGCCAGAGAAGAACAGTAGATAAATCAGGAATTCCTAGAGACAATACAGATTATGGACTGCTGTTGGCTGTGATAATGTATCAATGGAGGTTAACATGTATGTGTTTCATCAAGGACTACTACTGCAATTCAGCAGCTAAAACCCATGTACGTGTTTCATCAAGTCCATCCGAATCTTCAGGTACAATCTATCCTATCTCAAATTATGTAAGTTATGATAAATTCTCCCAGAAACATACAGCTTATCTTGCAGCAATTGAGTGTCTTGAAGAACCAAAATCCTACCTGCAAGCGGCAGAAAAGCAAGAATGGCATGAAGCAATGTCACAAGAACTCAAGGCACTAGAAGAAAATAAAACATGGGAATTTGCTTTTCTTCCTGCTGGAAAGAAGCTAATTGGCTGCAAATGGGTGTATAAAATCAAGCACAAAGCATCAGGAGAAGTTGAAAAATACAAGGCAAGGCTTGTGGCTAAAGGATACACACAAGTGGAGGGAGAAGACTTCAGTGAAACTTTTGCTCCAATAGCAAAAATGACAACAGTTAGATGTCTACTTATTGCCATTGCCAAAGGATGGGAACTACACCAAATGGATGTCAGTAATGCATTTTTACATGGGGAACTAAATGAAGAAGTCTATATGGAGGCTCCTCAAGGCTGCAAGGTTCCAGCAAAGGGAATGGTTTGTAAATTGAAAAAGTCCTTGTATGGACTAAAACAAGCCTCTCGAAATTGGTATTCTAAACCGTCACAAGCATTAGTAGAATATGGTTTTCAAGAAACTCATGCAGATCATAGTTTGTTTACATTTTCTCATGGAGATACATTCTTGGCAATTCTTATCTATGTTGATGATTTAGTCATAGCAGGAAATGACACTGCAGCATGCATCAAGTTCAAACAATACTTGAATTCTTGCTTTCACATGAAAGACCTTGGTACCCTCAAATATTTCCTTGGGCTGGAATTAGCTCATGGATCTTCTGGCCTGTTTATATGTCAAAGAAAGTATACTTTGGATATTTTAACAGAATGTGGAATGCTTGCTTGCAAACCCTCTTCTTTTCCACGAGCCAAATCATAAACTTGCTTTAGATTCAAGTTCTCTTTACTCCAATCCTTCCCAATATCGCAAGCTGATAGGAAGGTTAATCTACTTAACCATCACAAGGCTAGAAATCACATACTCAGTTCATGTTCTGAGCCAATTCATGCAGGAACCTCGAGAAGGACATTGGGAAGCAGCTATGCATGTTTTGAGATATTTGAAATCATCACCAAGCCAGGGAATTGTTCTACCTAAGGAGAATAATTTGAAGCTAGTTACATACTGTGATTCAGATTGGGCATCATGTCCATTAACTAGAAAATCAACTTCCGGGTATCTAATGAAGTTGGGAACAGCCCCTATCTTATGGAAGACCAAGAAACAAACAACTATATCAAGGTCATCAAGTGATAGAGCCAATGCCAATTAAGTCTGTTGTTTGGGTCGCCAATAGAGCCAACCCAGTCAAAGGCAACTCTAGCAACAGTGAGGGAGATCTAGTGCTTGTTAACTAAAATGAGATTGTGTTTTGGTCAGCAGACCCCAGAAAGAATGTTTTCAATCCAACAATTGTTATGCTTTTAAATTCTGGGAATTAGTAATGAGAGATGAGAGCGACCAAGATCCTGAAAACTACTACTGGCAAAGCTTTGATTATCCGTGAGACACACTGTTACCATAGGTACTTGGATGGTGTTACATTGGTAATTCAGATTGAAGCATTTGGTAAGGACATTAAATTATTCAAGCCTAGGGATTTGAGGCATCAAATCAGAATAATCTTACATCTAACATACCACACAGACCATTTGAACTGTTTTGGGTGGGGATGCGACAGACCCATGCTGCAGGGTAATGCAAAGGCAACGAGAGCACCAATAGCAAGCTAATGACTCTTAATTTGCTACAGTTGTGGATACTGTTCCAAGTTCAAAGGGAACTTTAATTTAATCACTCCATGCTGTAGGACAAAAGAGCAGAAGATTATTACAAAAGGCCGAGAAAGGTATGATTAGTGAAGGTGCTGGTGACTCTTTTTATAGCTTGCTTGTGCTTAACTACTTCATGTGTCTTCGATGTGGGGCTTATCAAAGAGAAGAGAAATACACAATGCTAAATTGCTATTGAAAAATACGAGTAATTTGTGCATAATATGCTTGAACTGGCTAATGGCCAATTTACTTAGGAGTTTAGGATCATACTTCGCTTGAACTTCAAGGCTTATCTTCAGCTTCTAAAGCGAATGGACCACAAAATACGTATTTCCATCTCTTAAAAAAATTATATTACTTTGACATGTTTTGGAGGGGGAAAAGTCATTAGCCAGGGAAGAACAGTAGATAAATCAGGCATGCTTAGAGACAATACAGATAATGGACACCTGGTGGCTGTGATAATGTAGCAATGTAGGTTAACATGTGAGCAGAAACTATGGCAATGCTATGAGATAATGAGAATTCAATTCAAAACAACCAGCTGAAGCACTTTTGATTGTCTCTCTCTGCTTTGATTATTTGTTGGAGAGTAGTGGGTATATTGCTTGTTGAAGCCAATTCTTCAAATTGTTGGTTTTATATGGCCTGGTTGTTTTATTTGGTAATTGGTTTATGTCCTTTTGGATGGGATTATGCAATTCCAAGTCTGCTTTTGTTTGTGTGTTCTTGTATAGTGTAATTATGATATGCTTTCTGATGTATATTCGGCCATCAAACAAATATCAGGCCTTGCTTCCAAAACCTGATTTAAAGGCATAATACTGCACTGTAGAGCCCCATATTTGTCATGGAATAGATAACCAAAACCTCAGTCATTCAAAAAGTTGAGAATTGAAAGATTAGTGACCAAGATCCTGAAAACTAGTAGTGGCAAAGCTTTGACTATCCTTGTTATACACTAACCAGGAAAAAACATAAGTCTGACCACGTTAGAGCCCCAGAAGTGGATCATTTACCTACTCAACACAACTAATCTATTGTGGACGTTTTGCATATTGCTTTAGCCTTTAGCAACTACTTATTCTACTTTGATGCCCATGGTGGCGTGTTTCAGTGCTTCTTTGATTTTTGGTATATTAAGTATGAAAAATTAGCTTAATCGTACTAACAAGAATAAGTTAAAAAATCATTAATTTTAACTTGGTAACGAAATACTAGAGTTTCTTGTTCTATACCGACAAGAGTGATCTTCACCGGGTATCTTGTGAGTGGGTGGAATTATAGGTGAGAAAAAGTCAGTCTCACAAAATGATACAAACTTAGTGCTTTGAGGCATCAAATCAGAATAATCTAATCTAACATATCAAACAAAATATTTGAATTGATTTAGGTGGGGATGTGTCAGGCCTATGCTGTAGTGGAAGGCAAAGGCATAATACTGCACTATATAGCCCCAAATTTGTCATTGAATATAAAATCAAAACATCAGTCATTCAAAAAGTTGAGAATTGAGACATCAAATCTACCAATGATAATCATTACCTGGAGTTGCAGTACCTGTTACCCTCAGAAGCTAAGCCTTCCCTATTTGATATATCCTGTTTAAAGGCAATAGTAAGAATCAGAAGCAAAAGTTAAAGTCAAGCAGAAATTTAACTATCAACAACCTAGCAGTTTCCATCTGCACATGAAAGTAATAGCGCTTCAGAGGGAATGGTTTTGAAACAAGCAAAGAATTGTAAATGTATTATAGAAGAACAGGTAGGGCTGAAACTAAAACTTATGATATATGGAAACATTTTATGCATTTTACCTCTTATATTCGTCTTTGTTCCCCATGATTTGAAGTTCTGAACCCCACATGGCAGCAACATGTTTGAACAATGCCTATAACAATTTGTATTCCGTGACAACCATGTCAAGTGTCCACTTCCTGCAACAAAACCCATTCAAGTCCCACATTGGAAGTTTCAAACAAAAGACAATGATTTATATACCCAAATGGTGAGAGAACAGGACACGACCTTACTTGAACAGGATCTGTTCTATAGGCTCGTACAACTGTGCCCTTGAGTTCTAAGGAGACAGGAACCGAAATCTGGTTGATGAATCATGACCGTGTGATCAGAGCGTGATTAATGGCTCCGATGGTCTCTCAACTGAGGGTGTCATCTGAGCCGTGGAGGATCGTTCTCAACCAATTTCCAACTGGCTGGGATGGTCAAACGGTTGTCTGACAGACCAAACAACATTTTTTGCAACTTGTCAAAGCAGATTAAAGAAAACTAGAAAACAAGTCGATGATTATTAATCAAGACAAAAGATGACTCGCTTAACCTTGTTTCCAAAACAAGTAATTTTGTATAGTGGTGAATGGTGATACTAGAGGATTAGGATTAGATGAAGCTGCTGTACAGCGGTACATGAAAATCGACAAAATAAAACTTAAGAGTTGATTTTGCAGAGAGTAATGATATTGATTACCTTGGCTACCAAGTTAAGCAATGATTTTTCCAATAGTTCTACACTCCAAAAGACTCACTCAATGCTATGAGGTTGGGGGTAGTATGTTCCTTGCATGCCTCCATGGAAGCTGGTTTGTTCTTTGTCTGGTGAAAATGTGTGTATTTGACATTTGTATACATGAAGTACAAGCACATCGTTTTGAGCTTCGGTTTGAGGTTGGGGGTTGCCACGTCAAAAGAGTAACAGTTTCATTTTTTGGCTTTCACTGGCCGGCCCATCTGGAAGGGGAGAAATGAAAAGGCTTTTGTTAGGATTTTGTCAAGGGCACCCCAAAATTTCTAGGGGCATCCTTATAAACAGTGTATTTATTAAAATATCCCTTTAATTTTTTTTTTGTCATTTGGCTCACTCGCAAATATGTTATTTGCGAATAGGAAAAATATTTATACTCACGCAAATATGATATTTGCGAGTAAGTTATTTTTTGAGAATTGCTTGCTCACTCGCAAATATCATATTTGTGAGTGAAAAAAAATTTTCTTCACTCGCAAATACCTTATTTGCGATTAAGTGTGTCATAAATATCTACTTTAGAGATGCTAAAGTTGTGGTTGTAATTTGTCTTTCGTTGTAAGCCACATGATGTGGATTGTAATGTTTTGTTTGTATTCCATAGACCTCTCCTATAAATAGAGGTCCCTTGTGTTGTAATTGGCAAGAAGTGACAGGAAGAAATAAAACTTGAGTGTTCTCTACAATGTCTAGCTTCTAAAAACTCTCTTCCTCCTTCTTGAACTCTTTCTATACTACTACTTCATGGCTCAACCAAAAGGTGTAAGTATGCTCTGCACTTGCCTCTTTTGAGGATCCTGTGCATCAGAAAGCCCTAGATAACGATCCAAAGTAAGAAATGGGTGAGGAGATGGAAGAATCTAGTCTCGTTTCTAATAGCCTAAGAGGCACAGAGACCATGCTTTGCCCAAGGAAGCAGAAGGGCCTCTTTGTAGGTCTCGGGCATACCTGGCCTTTAGAAACGATCCTAGAAGGCAGCCATCTTCTACTCCCTCATCCTTACCTTGGTATCAGAGCCATATTCATAACATGAGCCTATGAAGGAGTAGTATGAAAGATAGTAGAGAAGAGGAAACTTGCAAACATGGATTCCTCCACCTCATCTCAACCCCTTGAGCCTGTTAGACTCTCTTCCTCATTATCTATACCTAACTCTTGTCTCCGAACTCTTTCAAATCGCATAGACAACTTAGTAGAAGTCTCTATTCTCCCTGAAGATACGAGACTTGAAGAAACCAACCTCCCACTCTTGAACCCATATAGTCTTTATGCCAGAAACAAATCTATTACTAGAAGCCTCAAATCGTTAGTCTCTACAAAGAGACCTCCAGTCAAAGAATATATCCAGAGCACCAGGATGGATCAATGTGGTCTCCGTGCCACTAGTCAGGAACAATATGTGACCTTAGAGTTTCCACCAGAACTCATTACTCACCGGAAACCTCAAGGCTACACCCATATTCATATTGGAGCAGTGAGGCTTTGCCTTACACTTCATGGAAGGAAAGGAATCCCAGCCACAGCTCGAGTTGCACTCCTTAACTCAACATACGTAAGATATCAGGATGCATTGATCGGAACAGTACTCACTTCCTTAGCTGCGGGAACCGTGATCCTAACAATAACCCCTGATTTTAATGTCCGACTAGACGACCCCAATGTCTCTACCTTTCTGAAGGTCCAAGTCCAGATCAGCGGAGCTGAGCAAGTCGCAACAGCCATGACGGCAACACTACATCATCAGATGATCTATAGACTACAAGATCATGCTCTAGATCTCCATTTCCCCAACTCTACAGGGGATGCTCTCATGATCGTGGCCTCCAGAGAAGATGTCCCAGCCATCATCCAGATCCCAAAACAGATCCCACGGGCGGATTTGATGAAACTGATGCCATTGGAGTGGATCACCAACTATGAAAAGGAGCATACACTGAGCAGACCTAGTCATACATTTCTTCCCCCGGATATTTTCTCTTTGGGAGATGGAACGGTGAAAACTGTCTTCAAACCACCTGTGGAAGAACAAGAATCTTTCCAACACCCAGAAGAAGCAAAGCTTGCTGAAATTTTCAGCGATCTAGGAAAGGAGTTTAGCAAACCAAGTACATCTGTACATCATGCTTTAACAATCACTCCAGTTGTGAAGCAAAAACAGGACAAGCTAACTCCTCCCATCCACTATATTTACCCTGACGGTGAGTATTCTTATGTGTCTCACATTGAGGGCCATTTCATTTGGGATGTAGCACCGGAGATGTGTGACTCCGATTGTTCTTGCGAAGAATATGGAGAAGAAGATATCGATTCTGATCTAGAAAGAAGAATGGAAAAAGCACGCCGAAGGATACTGCGAAGAAAAGCAAAATCCCAATGCTCCCAGGATAAAGATACCAGACGCCACAAAGATGATGGTGGCAGAGATGATGAGTCCCGAAGACATAGACCGTGGGTAGGAATTCGAAACCCACATGCCGGTCCTTCTCGAGAAGAATACCTCCGTCTTCGAATAGCTGAAATCCTTCAAGAAGATCAGAAACGAAGAGAAGAGAATCAGCGAAAACAAAATCAAAAGGCAAAATCCATCTTAAAGGAACCTTCTCATAGCTGCCTTACAAGTCCCTGTATGATGTTTACACCTTCTAAATATGATGAGGATTTCCCACCTTTGGATAGACCAGAACTTCAATGAAGCCTTACGTGACTCCCTCTGAAGTCTCTCCATCAGGTTTGAAGCCAATCACCCCGGCCGAAGAAGTGTTGAACTGGCAAACGCACAATGCGAGAGCCCAGAACAAAGTCCTTAAACGAATAGACTCCAAAATAGACAATCTGGCCTCCAAGCAAGATTCCACTGCAAAACAAGTGGAAGGATTTTCGATGCAGATACAGGCTTTGTATGAAGATCTCGAGAGAAAAATAATGCTCTTAGATGCAGACCTGAAGCATCTCATCAAGACTGGCTACATTGGTCCAGAGGTGATGAAAAAGGATAAAGAAATCCGGGTACTCCAAGACCAGGTCCATCAGATTGAGAAAGATATGGCCAAGCAGCATCAAATTGTCTATGATGTTTACCCAACTAACATATCATCCTTCAATACTCCACAACCTGCATATCCAAATTATCCTTCTGAAGAAGACTACTCTAAATGCTTCAAGATGACTTATGAAGTATTTAGGCAGTCAGAAACTAGCCCTCAAAACCCATCCAAGCCTAAAAACCCTCCACAATTCTCATCGCAAACCAAAAAGGATCCCCGAAGAACAACAGAACCCATTCGCCTTAGAACTCCATCTCCATCACCACCAAAACAAGGATCTCCGTCCATGGCCAAAAACAAACACCCTATGCTGCCCATAAGGCCGCTTTACCCCTCTCAATCAGACCACTTTGACTCCCAATCTGAAGATACCCAAAGCTCTAAGAATGCTCACTCTGTCCTTGAATCACATTTTGATTCTGAATCCCAGATTTCCGATGATTCTCTACCAAGTTTTGATGATTCTGAGCAACGTTATATGGATGTCTCTGCACTTTACATGGCAATCCCACAAGATGATCCTCATGAAGAAGAAGAATCAAGAGTTGACAATGATGGTGAAGAAAGCTCCCCGATGGCGTATGTAGAAGAACCGATCGAAAGCAGTCATCGACCCACTTCAGGTCCATGGTTCACTTTCGATGATGCCGCTCCTGAGAAATGGCGGTCAAAGCTTAACGACATGGGTGCATGGATCGATGTCCAGATGACTAAACCAGGTGTCACCCTTTCATCAGTAATCAAAGAATTTGTGGCCCGGATGACAGGCACGTTAAGGGAATGGTTCCAAAGCCTTGGACCATACAGGCAGCTCCAACTTACCCAATTATCCGATGCAGGTCAATTACTGGGACTCATTCACAAAGAATTTCTAGGCGACTACCAACTCATAGAAAGACAAAGAAGGCAAGAATTCTTCGAAATGCGATGCTGTTCTCTAAAAAGGAAAGATTTGGATCGTCATTACCAAAGGATGGCTCAGAGATATCATATGCTCAATGGTTCCAACAATCCAGATCTCAAATACACCTTCATCGCTTCTCTCCCAGCTGACATTCAGCCAGAACTCCAGAGAACAATCCTCTCTTTACGAAGAGACATCTCAGAGGTCTCCCTAGGAGAAATCTATCAAATGGCTCTGTCTACATTAGACAAGCTCTGTGAACAACAAAAGCTCTTTCATTCCATTGTTGAAGGGAAGATGAAACTACAAAAGATATGTCGAAAGCCCTACCTTCAAATCAAATGCAAAGACAAAGATTGTTCCTGTCCTACCAGGAAAAAGTCTCATTTCCACAAGTATAGAATGGCGAAAAGAAGGGATAAAGGAAAGAAGAAACCTGTAATGTTCTTCAAAAGAAAACCTTTCAAGAAAAAGAACACAGACAGGTGTTATTTATGCAAGCAGAAAGGTCATTTTGCAAAAAATTGTCCCAACAAGACCAAGAAGGCAGTAAAAATGATCCAACATCTTCAACAGGCTTATCCAATTGATCGTGATGATATTGAGTCCTTGTTTTCTGAACAAGAGGAAGCGGATGCAGATACAATCTTTGCCCTCGAAGAAGATGAATCTTCAGAATCAGACTTTGATAGCCAATCAGATGAAGATGTCCAGCGTTGCTATGCTATACAACCCTGCCTCAAGATGCAACAGGCCTCTACAAATCCTCCATTGCCATGCGTCAAAATCCAAGTTCTACCATCCAAATATGATAGGCCTATTCCTGTCATTGCTTACATGGACACAGGAAGAAATAAAACTTGAGTGTTCTCTACAATGTCTAGCTTCTAAAAACTCTCTTCCTCCTTCTTGAACTCTTTCTATACTACTACTTCATGGCTCAACCAAAAGGTGTAAGTATGCTCTGCACTTGCCTCTTTTGAGGATCCTGTGCATCAGAAAGCCCTAGATAACGATCCAAAGTAAGAAATGGGTGAGGAGATGGAAGAATCTAGTCTCGTTTCTAATAGCCTACGAGGCACAGAGACCATGCTTTGCCCAAGGAAGCAGAAGGGCCTCTTTGTAGGTCTCGGGCATACCTGGCCTTTAGAAACGATCCTAGAAGGCAGCCATCTTCTACTCCCTCATCCTTACCTTGGTATCAGAGCAAATAAGTATAGCATTTTCGCAAATATCTTCTTCACTCGCAAATATGATTTTTGCGAGTGAGTTATTTTTTGCGAATTGCTCACTCGCAAAAATGATATTTGCGAGTAAAGCAAGTACTCGCAAATATCATATTTGCGAGTGAAGAATAAAAAATGCCTCTTTGATGGGGGTATTTTGATAAATACACTGTTTATGAGGGTGCCTTTAGTAATTTGGAGGGTGCCCTTAGCAAAACCCCTTTTGCTATCTACACCCTAACATTTAAACATCCACCCCACACTTTTTCGTTTTATAGGTGAAAAGACAAAAAATCTCATTTCAAATGTGTTTCGGCAATTAATTACCGAAATACAAAAAAAATTGTGTTTCGGCAATTAGTTACCGGAATACATACATGTTTTTTTTGTATTCCGGAAATTAGTTGCCGCAACACAAGTTTTTTGTATTCCGGAAACTAAATACCGGTAGATTCCGGAAACTAAATGTCGGTATGTCAAAAAAATTGAAAAATTTTCGAAACACTTTTTTTTTTGTATTCCGGCAACTAATTTTCGGAATACATTTTTTTTTTTATTCCGAAAACTAAATGCTGATATGTCAAAAAACTTGAAAAATTCCGAAACACAATTTTTTTTTTGTATTCCGAAAACTAGTTTCCGCATTTTTTTTATATTCCAGAAACTAAATGCTGAAACACATTTGGAAAGGTGTGTATTTCAGATAGGGATATCTTGGGAATAAAATATTAAAAAAAAAATGTGGTGGTGGATGAGTAAATTGTGGGGTGTATGTAGCAAAAGCCAAATGAAAATGAATGGGTGCTCAAGAGTTGTGAAAAATATTGCCAACATTACTACCGAAATACCATCCAGATAAGAATTATGAAAGCTGTAACCTGTAAACAAAAAAAAAAAAAAGAGGTTATGGAAGTATCATATATAACCGAAGAACCTAACCAAACTAGTTAGGAGGATTTTTGAACAAATAAAATTAATCTCATCCTACAAACCACACATAGAAATCCTTTGACCATGTATCAGCAGCTGTTACATTAGAATCTTAATGGCTTAACCTTCAATGTGGCTGTATTTAAGTTAACATTGGGGTAATGTGACCATCACTGCTTTATAAATTCCTATTTGATTTGACTAAATCTTCATGATCACCATAATATTTTTTATATGTATATGCATCATATTCTTATCTATCACTTTCCGAACTTTTACACTTAGAAGAGCTTAACATAATACTTAGTCTAAACTTATGCTTTGTATGATTTGAATAATATGGTACGCATTGGCTTATAAATTTAATTCATTGTCTTTGTATTCCCATTCTGTAGTCTTGGTATGAAAGATTCCTGGGGACCCCTGAAGGTTTTGGCTGCTGCTAGTGTTATAAATGGCAGTATCAGAGTTTTTTTTTTACTGTTCTCACATATTTAAACCTTACTGGTTTGAATAAAAATTGAAAGGCATAGCAAAAAAATGCAGCTTGTGTTTGTAAAAACTTCTGATTTATATTTGTTGCCATACTTAGAACCAATATGAGTTTAACTTCGTAAGTAATGGAATTTCCTTTTGACTTCATTTTTTGTTCTGTTTACGTCTCAGAATGAATTTGCATTCAGTCCACACTGCTATATTGATGGGAAGTTTTCAAGCTTAAACTGGTTGGTCTTGTCCAATTACTATGATATTTATATTATGCATATGAAACTAAGCTTCATCTTAAAGAAACACAATAAGAAAATTCGGAGCATTTGGCTGATACTCCACCAAAAAGTCTTACAAATCCTTTAATCAATTAATCTTGAAATGGTATTGTAAAATATTTTAGCTGCTACCAAGTAACAGCGCATATTGTGTAGAGATTTGACTTCTGGTTACAAATATGAGCAATGAACAATAAAATAATGGAACGGAAGCTCTCATACAGGCCATTTGACCAGAACTATATTTCCTGTTTCAACAATTCATCTATCTGAGGTCCTTCTTGTTTACAAATAAGAAAATGGAAGTTCCATGAACACATCTCCAAATACTTTTGGAAACTCCCATTCAGAATATCCGAGTCTCTTAAATTTTCTTGGATAGTTTGATGTAGAGGGATTAAAACCATAGGCCATACCAATCCTCACCAACATTCCCTTGGTATCTTGTGCTTGAAAGTGGGCATTGGCCAATTTTCACTACTTGTAAAACTGCAACACAACTAAATCCATTAGGCATGCAGGCAATGTCATGATCCTGAGGCACATGAGCAGATATTGCAGAGCTCTCTCATAGAATTCCAACCAATCTAGCAGAGCTATTAACTATGATATACCATTGATGCTTAATGAGCCAATCTGGTAGAGCCATTAATTTTGATATATAACTTAAAACTTGTGTTTGAGCAGTTGCCAACCTCCAGCTAATCAAGAGCAATGTAGTTTATCATATTCTTTAGAAAATTATTTAATTTGCTATTGTTGTGGATACACAGTGATCAAACTTCAAAAGGGGCTTAATTTAATCGCTACATGTTAACAAGATCATTACAATACATTATTTGTGAAGGGCTGAGGAAAGATCCAACTCTCAGAGACACATTTTAGGAGAGCTCAACAAATCAAGTTATTGAATTTCTGGGGAAGATAAATATTGTAATGAACCTAAAAGCTTCAAATAGGTAAAGAAGCGAAATAAAGGCGCAAGACCATTACGAACTGATTCAAATAACCAAAGCAACAGTTGAAACTCAGGGAGTATTCTCACATGACAGGATACTGTAAAAATAAGTCTTTAAACATATATAAACTGAGGACACCAAAATGAAGCTTTGAGGCATCGTATCTGATGATTCAACAAAACATTTAAACTGATTTTGGTGGGGATGCACCAGGCCTATGCTGTAGTGTAAGGCATGAGCGGCACATGAGAGCCCCAATAGCAAGCTATTGTTATGGACCCTCTGCCTACAAAAATAAATTTAATATCATGTGAGCCAATGACCCACGTATAAGATATTAAACTAATTAAACTAATAAGAACAGATACTACACTTGATCTTAGCCAAAAGGCCGAGAAAGGTATGATTTGTAAAGGTGTTGGTGACTCTTTTTATGACTTGTTTGTGCTTAACTACTTCATGCTTCTTCTATGCGGGGCTTATCACAGAGAAGAGAAATACACAAAGCTACATCACTATCGTGGTCTGTCGAAGAGCACATTAATCTTGACAGAGAATCCATGTTTTCTATCAGAAGCATTTAGTAGCATCCATATCAGTCTTCTATGTGTGCGACAACATCCTGAAGATAGGTCAAGCATGTCAATAGTGGCTGTACCTGTAATCTATTGTGGATATTTTGCATAATACTTTAGTGTCAGCAAAGCTAAATCAAGCTATCCAAAATTATTACAACTAGATAAATTTGGGGTAGGTGCCGCACTGCAAGGGAACAAAGCCGCACTGCTTTTCTAATGCTTATCTATTCCAGCTACATGCCATAATGTAGAAGCTGTAAACAGCCAACACCCAGCATTTCTTCATAGTTAAGAAGCTAATATTCTGTTATGGAATGTAGCCTATAAAAGGCATAATGCTGTACGTAGTCTTTGATTCTTTGTATCA
Source organism: Ammopiptanthus mongolicus (assembly GCA_039655645.1). Lineage (NCBI taxonomy): Eukaryota > Viridiplantae > Streptophyta > Magnoliopsida > Fabales > Fabaceae > Ammopiptanthus > Ammopiptanthus mongolicus. The sequence continues at coordinate 9,672,116 of CM077351.1, read as the reverse complement.
ATCAAGAATTGAAAGTGTATGAAAATATAAGTTCTCTTCCTGTGTGTGTGAAGCATTTGGTAAGGAAATTGAATTATTCAAGCCTACGGATTTGAGGCATAAAATCAGAATAATCTAATATCCAACTTACCACACAGACCATTGGAACTGATTTGGGTGGGGATCTGAAAGGCACATGCTCAGTGTAATGCATAGGCAACTGATGAGAGACCCAATAGCAAGCTAATGACTCTTAATTTGCTACACTTGTAGAAACAGTTCAAACTTCAAAGGGGACTTTAATTTAATCACTACATGCTGTAAGACAAAAGAGCAATGATTATTACAATACATTATTTCTAAAGGAATGAGGGAACATACAACTCCGAGAAACACGTTTCTGGGGAAGATAGATGTTGCACTAAAACTAAGAGGAAGACATTTGTAAAGAAACCATAATTTAACAGAAAGATAAACAGTCATTGCCTAGAGTATTCTCACATCAAAGGATTATAAGACATCATGCAAAACATTAAAACTGATTTGGGTGGGGATGCGCCAGGCCTGTGCTACAGTGTAAGGCAAGGGCGACGCATGAGAGCCCCAATAGCAAGCTATTGTTATGGACCCTCTTCCTTAAAAAATAAATTTAATATCATGTGGGCCAATGACCCACGTATCAGATATTAAACTGATAAGAACAGATACTACACTTGATCTTAGCCAAAAGGCCGAGAAAGGTATGATTTGTAAAGGTGTTGGTGACTCCTTTTATAGCTTGCTTGTGCTTCACCACTTCATGCTTCTTCGATGTGGAGCTTATAAAAAACAAGAGAGAAAATAGGAGTTTTGGACTATACTCTGCTTCATCTTCAAGGCTTGTCTTCAGCTTGTAAAGCCAAATAGACCACAGAACACTTATTTCCATCTCTTAAAAAATGAAATTACTTTGAGATGTTTTGGAGGGAAAAAAGTCATTGGCCAGAGAAGAACAGTAGATAAATCAGGAATTCCTAGAGACAATACAGATTATGGACTGCTGTTGGCTGTGATAATGTAGCAATGGAGGTTAACATGTATGTGTTTCATCAAGGACTACTACTGCAATTCAGCAGCTAAAACCCATGTACGTGTTTCATCAAGTCCATCCGAATCTTCAGGTACAATCTATCCTATCTCAAATTATGTAAGTTATGATAAATTCTCCCAGAAACATACAGCTTATCTTGCAGCAATTGAGTGTCTTGAAGAACCAAAATCCTACTTGCAAGCGGCAGAAAAGCAAGAATGGCATGAAGCAATGTCACAAGAACTCAAGGCACTAGAAGAAAATAAAACATGGGAATTTGCTTTTCTTCCTGCTGGAAAGAAGCTAATTGGCTGCAAATGGGTGTATAAAATCAAGCACAAAGCATCAGGAGAAGTTGAAAAATACAAGGCAAGGCTTGTGGCTAAAGGATACACACAAGTGGAGGGAGAAGACTTCAGTGAAACTTTTGCTCCAATAGCAAAAATGACAACAGTTAGATGTCTACTTATTGCCATTGCCAAAGGATGGGAACTACACCAAATGGATGTCAGTAATGCATTTTTACATGGGGAACTAAATGAAGAAGTCAATATGGAGGCTCCTCAAGGCTGCAAGGTTCCAGCAAAGGGAATGGTTTGTAAATTGAAAAAGTCCTTGTATGGACTAAAACAAGCCTCTCGAAATTGGTATTCTAAACCGTCACAAGCATTAGTAGAATATGGTTTTCAAGAAACTCATGCAGATCATAGTTTGTTTACATTTTCTCATGGAGATACATTCTTGGCAATTCTTATCTATGTTGATGATTTAGTCATAGCAGGAAATGACACTGCAGCATGCATCAAGTTCAAACAATACTTGAATTCTTGCTTTCACATGAAAGACCTTGGTACCCTCAAATATTTCCTTGGGCTGGAATTAGCTCATGGATCTTCTGGCCTGTTTATATGTCAAAGAAAGTATACTTTGGATATTTTAACAGAATGTGGAATGCTTGCTTGCAAACCCTCTTCTTTTCCACGAGCCAAATCATAAACTTGCTTTGGATTCAAGTTCTCTTTACTCCAATCCTTCCCAATATCGCAAGCTGATAGGAAGGTTAATCTACTTAACCATCACAAGGCTAGAAATCACATACTCAGTTCATGTTCTGAGCCAATTCATGCAGGAACCTCGAGAAGGACATTGGGAAGCAGCTATGCATGTTTTGAGATATTTGAAATCATCACCAAGCCAGAGAATTGTTCTACCTAAGGAGAATAATTTGAAGCTAGTTGCATACTGTGATTCAGATTGGGCATCATGTCCATTAACTAGAAAATCAACTTCCGGGTATCTAATGAAGTTGGGAACAGCCCCTATCTCATGGAAGACCAAGAAACAAACAACTATATCAAGGTCATCAAGTGATAGAGCCAATGCCAATTAAGTCTGTTGTTTGGGTCGCCAATAGAGCCAACCCAGTCAAAGGCAACTCTAGCAACAGTGAGGGAGATCTAGTGCTTGTTAACTAAAATGAGATTGTGTTTTGGTCAGCAGACCCCAGAAAGAAGGTTTTCAATCCAACAATTGTTATGCTTTTAAATTCTGGGAATTAGTAATGAGAGATGAGAGCGACCAAGATCCTGAAAACTACTAGTGGGAAAGCTTTGATTATCCGTGAGATACACCGTTACCGTAGGTACTTGGATGGTGTTACATTGGTAATTCAGATTGAAGCATTTGGTAAGGACATTAAATTATTCAAGCCTAGGGATTTGAGGCATCAAATCAGAATAATCTTACATCTAACATACCACACAGACCATTTGAACTGTTTTGGGTGGGGATGCGACAGACCCATGCTGCAGGGTAATGCAAAGGCAACGAGAGCACCAATAGCAAGCTAATGACTCTTAATTTGCTACAGTTGTGGATACTGTTCCAAGTTCAAAGGGAACTTTAATTTAATCACTCCATGCTGTAGGACAAAAGAGCAGAAGATTATTACAAAAGGCCGAGAAAGGTATGATTAGTGAAGGTGCTGGTGACTCTTTTTATAGCTTGCTTGTGCTTAACTACTTCATGTGTCTTCGATGTGGGGCTTATCAAAGAGAAGAGAAATACACAATGCTAAATTGCTATTGAAAAATACGAGTAATTTGTGCATAATATGCTTGAACTGGCTAATGGCCAATTTACTTAGGAGTTTAGGATCATACTTCGCTTGAACTTCAAGGCTTATCTTCAGCTTCTAAAGCGAATGGACCACAAAATACGTATTTCCATCTCTTAAAAAAATTATATTACTTTGACATGTTTTGGAGGGGGAAAAGTCATTAGCCAGGGAAGAACAGTAGATAAATCAGGCATGCTTAGAGACAATACAGATAATGGACACCTGGTGGCTGTGATAATGTAGCAATGTAGGTTAACATGTGAGCAGAAACTATGGCAATGCTATGAGATAATGAGAATTCAATTCAAAATTTTGATTGTCTCTCTCTGCTTTGATTATTTGTTGGAGAGTAGTGGGTATATTGCTTGTTGAAGCCAATTCTTCAAATTGTTGGTTTTATATGGCCTGGTTGTTTTATTTGGTAATTGGTTTATGTCCTTTTGGATGGGATTATGCAATTCCAAGTCTGCTTTTGTTTGTGTGTTCTTGTATAGTGTAATTATGATATGCTTTCTGATGTATATTCGGCCACCAAACAAATATCAGGCCTTGCTTCCAAAACCTGATTTAAAGGCATAATACTGCACTGTAGAGCCCCATATTTGTCATGGAATAGATAACCAAAACCTCAGTCATTCAAAAAGTTGAGAATTGAAAGATTAGTAACCAAGATCCTGAAAACTAGTAGTGGCAAAGCTTTGACTATCCTTGTTATACACTAACCAGGAAAAAACATAAGTCTGACCACGTTAGAGCCCCAGAAGTGGATCATTTACCTACTCACCACAACTAATCTATTGTGGACGTTTTGCCTATTGCTTTAGCCTTTAGCAACTACTTATTCTACTTTGATGCCCATGGTGGCGTGTTTCAGTGCTTCTTTGATTTTTGGTATATTAAGTATGAAAAATTAGCTTAATCGTACTAACAAGAATAAGTTAAAAAATCATTAATTTTAACTTGGTAACGAAATACTAGAGTTTCTTGTTCTATACCGACAAGAGTGATCTTCACCGGGTATCTTGTGAGTGGGTGGAATTATAGGTGAGAAAAAGTCAGTCTCACAAAATGATACAAACTTAGTGCTTTGAGGCATCAAATCAGAATAATCTAATCTAACATATCAAACAAAATATTTGAATTGATTTAGGTGGGGATGTGTCAGGCCTATGCTGTAGTGGAAGGCAAAGGCATAATACTGCACTATATAGCCCCAAGTTTGTCATTGAATATAAAATCAAAACATCAGTCATTCAAAAAGTTGAGAATTGAGACATCAAATCTACCAATGATAATCATTACCTGGAGTTGCAGTACCTGTTACCCTCAGAAGCTAAGCCTTCCCTATTTGATATATCCGGTTTAAAGGCAATAGTAAGAATCAGAAGCAAAAGTTAAAGTCAAGCAGAAATTTAACTATCAACAACCTAGCAGTTTCCATCTGCACATGAAAGTAATAGCGCTTCAGAGGGAATGGTTTTGAAACAAGCAAAGAATTGTAAATGTATTATAGAAGAACAGGTAGGGCTGAAACTAAAACTTATGATATATGGAAACATTTTATGCATTTTACCTCTTATATTCGTCTTTGTTCCCCATGGTTTGAAGTTCTGAACCCCACATGGCAGCAACATGTTTGAACAATGCCTATAACAATTTGTATTCCGTGACAACCATGTCAAGTGTCCACTTCCTGCAACAAAACCCATTCAAGTCCCACATTGGAAGTTTCAAACAAAAGACAATGATTTATATACCCAAATGGTGAGAGAGCAGGACACGACCGTACTTGAACAGGATCTGTTCTATAGGCTTGTACCACTGTGTCCTTGAGTTCTAAGGAGACAGGAACCGAAATCTGGTTGATGAATCATGACCGTGTGATCAGAGCGTGATTAATGGCTCCGATGGTCTCTCAACTGAGGGTGTCATCTGAGCCCTGGAGGATCGTTCTCAACCAATTACCAACTGGCTGGGATGGTCAAACGGTTGTCTGACAGACCAAACAACATTTTTTGCAACTTGTCAAAGCAGATTAAAGAAAACTAGAAAACAAGTCGATGATTATTAATCAAGACAAAAGATGACTCGCTTAACCTTGTTTCCAAAACAAGTAATTTTGTATAGTGGTGAATGGTGATACTAGAGGATTAGGATTAAATGAAGCTGCTGTACAGCGGTACATGAAAATCGACAAAATAAAACTTAAGAGTTGATTTTGCAGAGAGGAATGATATTGATTACCTTGGCTACCAAGTTAAGCAATGATTTTTCCAACGTGTTCTACACTCCAAAAGACTCACTCAATGCTATGAGGTTGGGGTTAGTATGTTCCTTGCATGCCTCCACGGAAGCTGGTTTGTTCTTTGTCTGGTGAAAATGTGTGTATTTGACATTTGTATACATGAAGTACAAGCACGTTGTTTTGAGCTTCGGTTTGAGGTTGGGGTTGAGGGAGTCAGTTTCATTTTTTGGCTTTCACTGGCCGGCCCATCTGGAAGGGGAGAAATGAAAAGGCTTTTGCTATCGACACCGTAACATTTAAACATCCATCCAGCCCTTTTTCGTTTTTATTATCTGAAACGATAAAAAATCTCATTTTAAATGTGTTCAGATAATTAGTTGTCGGAATATAAAAAAATTGTGTTTCGTCAATTAGTTTTCGGAATACATATATATTTTTTTTATATTTCGAAAATTAGTTGCCTCAACACAAGTTTTTTGTATTTCCGAAACTAAATGCCGGTAGGTTCCGGAAACTAAATGTCGGTATGTTAAAAAAATTGAAAAATTTTGGAACACAATTTTTTTTTTATTCCGGCAACTAATTTTAGAAATATATTTTTTTTGTATTCCAGAAACTAAATGCCGAAACACATTTGGAAAGGCGTGTATTTCAGATAGGGGTATCTTGAGAATAAAAAAATTGAAAAAAATGTGGTGGTGGATGAGTAAATTGTGGGATGTATGTAGCAAAAGCCAAATGAAAATGAATGGGTGTTCAAGAGTTGTGAAAAATATTGCCAACATTACTATCGGAATACCATCCGGATAAGAATTATGAAAGCTGTAACCTGTAAACCAAAAAAAAGAAAAAAAGAGGTTATGGAAATATCATATATAACCGAAGAACCTAACCAAACTAGTTAGGAGGATTTTTGAGCAAATTAAATTAATCTGATCCTACAAACCACACATAGAAATCCTTTGACCATGTATCAGCAGCTGTTACATTAGAATCTTAATGGCTTAACCTTCAATGTGGCTGTATTTAAGTTAACATTGGGGTAATGTCTAATATCCTATAATTTTAATATAATTATTTTAATAAAAATATTAAGCTATTACGAGATTTAGTGTAGAAAAATTATTACATATAAAATAATTGGAATTGTTTAGAATTTACACAAGAAAACAAAATTGAATTCTGTTTCAAAAAAAATAAAACACAAAGGAATTTGGCTTTATCCAAATTGCAACTGCGCCTGAGTTACATCTCCAACATTCTAGAATTCAATCAGTATTCTTATCCTGTGGGATTGGTGAGCCGCTTTATTGGGATTAGAAGAAAAAGATAATACAAAAAAGAAAAAAATGAAAATAAAAACAAAAACAAAAACATCATCACGTCAGAGGTAAAACACTAGAAAGGTTTCATTCAATAAAAATTAAGGTAGCTCCCACCCATCTATATAAAAAAAAAAAAAAAAAGGTTTGAAATAGGAGAAAGTGAGAAACTATTCTCACGTTGAGGGTTTTCTTTTGGAAATAGAAAAACGTATTTGGCCCATCTGTCTAGCGCTGATCAGTGAAGAAAGAAGCATAGGAAGACCGCATAGATTCATGAACAGCAACGAAAAGAAGAAAAGAAGAATTGTTGGTGAAACATTTGGATTGGCCTTAGGCAATATTTGGTATTTTTGGAGATTTACAAATGGTGAGTAAAAATACTCTTTCTCACCCTTTCCATGATGCAATTTATATGGGGTTTGGGTTATGCTTATGAACATGTTTTTTTTTAGTCAAATCATGATTTTACAATTTGGGGGTTTTTCTTCTAAGGTATTTCTGCTGTCAAATAAATGTTTATTACTGAGATTGGTGACATGATATATATGATACATACGTGATTTGGTTGGATTGACATGCTATATATGAACTATTTGATGATATTTGTGATATTGGCATGATTGCATAACTGTTGATATGTTGAATGTTGTTTGCTGCAATACCGCCTATGATAGGGGTATCGAAAGTAACACTGCCAATGAATTGGGGTGTCGAAATATGAAATACTGCCATGATGGGGTATCGAAAGTAACATCGCCACACGTTGGGATGTCGAAATGAGTAATACCACCAGTGTACAATGGTTGGTATCGAAATGTGTAATGTCACTGAAGAGAAGGTGACATCGAAATACCTTCATGAGTAAGGTAGGCAATGAGACGCCATTGTTATGTGCGGATTGATGGTCAAATAACATATGAGGATGTTGAGAATATTTGATATTATGTGAAATTATGCTGTATTTAATTATGATGTGCTGTTGAATATTTATGGTCATTATTTGAGTATATAATATTTATGTAATTATTTTGAAAATAGCGGGTACCATGGTTAGTTTTTCCGGTTACCGCACCGGCTGAAAACAACGCTTTTGTGAAACCTTTTATAAATGTATTTCTATTCATTGGGATTATAAATCTCATTAGTAGAGTTGTTTTCAGAGACTGAGGACGACCCTGTTGAGCATCCAGACGCTTGAGGATTTGTTCTAGTAGTAGCTTGGGTTAGTGTGGCATGACATATGCTAGGAGGACTATTATTATCGTTTATATATTTATTTATGCGAGTTGTAATAGACTCCCAATTTTGTGGATTAAAACTTATTATGTATTTTGTTTATTAGATTGATATAAACAATTATTTTCGATTAATATTATATCATGAACTTGTTCAGTATTTATGAGGAATTTTTTTAATTACCTTGTTTTATTTAAATTATTACCTTGGGTTACTAATGTAACGAGGGGCGTTACATTTTTGGTATCAGAGCAGTTCAATTCTAAATTGGACTGTGGTATTGGGTTGTTTTTCAAAAATCAAATATGGACGCATAAGACTGCTTGTTAGAGTTATATATGCTGCATGCTATTCTTTGAGATTTTGGACCTGATCAACCCAATGTTTGATTGGTGGTGTGCAGATTTATGGCTACTAACAGGCGTGGGGCTAACGCTAATAATGCACTTGCAGCAGTTCTGGCTGAAATGACCAGAGTCATGCAAGAGCAGACGGAGACACTTCGTCAGATGAGGGATAACGGGAACGTGCATAACGTTGGAGCAGTTGCAGCTCAGGATCCACAGTACATGAGACTGTCAGAGTTTAGAAAGAACGATCCACCAACCTTCCGAGGTACTATTGATCCGGTTGAGGCAGAAGAGTGGTTGCTGAAATTAGAGAAGATTTTTCGGGTTATGAGGTGCGATGATCCACAGAAAGTGGATTTCGCCACCTATATGCTGGAGTCTGATGCGGAGCACTGGTGGAATTGTGCTAGGGGTGGTTTTCTAGCCTTGGACGCTCAAATCATGTGGGACAGATTCAAGGACTGTGGTATTGGGTTGTTTTTCAAAAATCAAATATGGACGCATAAGACTGCTTGTTAGAGTTATATATGCTGCATGCTATTCTTTGAGATTTTGGACCTGATCAACCCAATGTTTGATTGGTGGTGTGCAGATTTATGGCTACTAACAGGCGTGGGGCTAACGCTAATAATGCACTTGCAGCAGTTCTGGCTGAAATGACCAGAGTCATGCAAGAGCAGACGGAGACACTTCGTCAGATGAGGGATAACGGGAACGTGCATAACGTTGGAGCAGTTGCAGCTCAGGATCCACAGTACATGAGACTGTCAGAGTTTAGAAAGAACGATCCACCAACCTTCCGAGGTACTATTGATCCGGTTGAGGCAGAAGAGTGGTTGCTGAAATTAGAGAAGATTTTTCGGGTTATGAGGTGCGATGATCCACAGAAAGTGGATTTCGCCACCTATATGCTGGAGTCTGATGCGGAGCACTGGTGGAATTGTGCTAGGGGTGGTTTGCTAGCCTTGGACGCTCAAATCATGTGGGACAGATTCAAGGAAGTTTTCTTGGAGAAGTACTTTCCGCATAGTGTTCGCATTCAGAAGGAAACAGAGTTCTTGCAGCTCCGTCAGGGAGACATGTCTATTGCTGAATATGTTGCTAAGTTTGAAAGCTTGACAAGGTTCTCTCGGTACTTGAGGGACAATCCTTTGGATGACTGGAAGGCGATCAAATTTGAACAAGGTTTGAAGCCAGAGATGCAACATTTTATTGGGATCTTGGAGATTCGGGACTACCCCACCTTGGTAAACAAGTGTAGGGTAGCTGAGCAGAAGATGCAAGCTTTAGAGATGGAGAAGCCAAAAGAGAAGAGTTTTGTTGAAGGCAAGAAATTTCATAGCAAAGGGGGTAATTTTCTGAAGAGCCTGCGACCAGTGCCTACCATCTCAAAGGGTAAGCAGGTCCAAGGAGCTCAAACAGATAAAGGAGATGGATGTTTCAGATGTGGTTGGCACCACGGGGATCGCGCATGCCCCGCGGCGCAAGTCTTTTGCAACAAATGTGGAAAGATGGGACACTTTGCTAGAATCTGCAAAGGAGGAGGACAATCTCAGACCAGACCCCAGAGCCAAGGAAGAGTTTTCACCATCCAAGGAGAGGAAGTAAAGGAGTCTGACGGTTTGATCCAAGGTATGGGTTTTATTAAAGATAGAAAAGTTATAATATTGTTTGATTCAGGAGCAACCCATTCTTTCATATCTCTTAGTTGTGTTAAGAATTTAGAGTTACCTGTTTCTAAACTACCTTTTGATTTGTGTGTTTCTACTCCTGCCAAAGATAAATTGGTAACTTCTATTGCTTGTTTGAAATGTTCTTTGATATACCAAGACTTGTCTTATGATGTTGATTTGATATGCTTACTTATGTCAGGTCTAGATGTCATACTTGGTATGGATTGGTTGTCACATAATAATGCTGTTATCAATTGTTCTTCTCGACCCATTTCTTTTCTTCCACAACCAATGTCTGTTGACCCTTCTGTGTCGGATTGCTTTCTGTCTGCTGTATCTTGCCACAAGAACTTAGTTGAGGGGGCTCAGGGATACATACTTCTCTTTTCTGCTAGGATAGAGGCTGAAAGTGATATAGCGGCATTGCCTGTTGTATGCGAGTTTTTAGATGTGTTTCCTAAAGAGGTTTCTAATTTACCACTGAGTAGGGAGGTCGAGTTTAACATAGATCTTATGTCTGGTAGTGGACCTGTTTCAGTAGCACCCTATAGAATGGCACCTCTAGAGTTGAGTGAGCTTAAGAAACAAATAGAGGAGTTGTTAGATAAGGGATTGATTAGGCCGAGTGTGTCACCTTGGGGAGCGCCGATTCTTTTGGTAAAGAAGAAAGATGGGAGTATGAGGTTGTGCGTTGACTATAGGCAGCTAAACAAAGTGACAATAAATAATAAGTACCATTTACCTGGGATAGATGACCTGTTAGATCAGCTGAGGGGAGCGGCAGTGTTTTCCAAAATATATTTAAGATCGGGGTACCATCAGATTAGAGTGAGGAGTGAGGACATCTCTAAGACAGCCTTTAGAACAAGGTATGGGCACTATGAGTACGTAGTGATGCCCTTCGGAGTGACGAACACTCCAGCCGTTTTCATGGACTACATGAATCGGATCTTTAGACCCTTCTTAGATAAGTTTGTGGTGGTGTTCATAGATGATATCTTGATATACTCTATAACACCTATGGAGCATAAGGAGCATCTGAGGGTAGTGTTACAAATCTTAAGGGATGAGCGTTTGTAGGCTAAGCCGGAGAAGTGTGAGTTTTGGTTAGATGAGGTGAAGTTTCTGGGACACACCATTTCTAAGAGTGGTGTAGCAGTCGATTCTTCTAAAGTGGATGCAATGCTAGAGTGGGAACCACCTAAGACAGTAACTGAAGTAAGGAGTTTCCTTGGATTAGCTGGTTACTATAGGAAGTTTATAGAAGATTTTTCTAGACTAGCGTTACCTTTAACCCAGTTGACTAGGAAAGGAAAATCTTTTGTGTGGGACCATGAATGTGAGGAAAACTTCCTAGAGCTTAAGAAGAGATTAGTGACAGCGCCTGTCTTGACCATACCGGACCCTTTAGTGAGTTTTGTGGTTTATTGCGATGCGTCTAAGAATGGTTTAGGATGTGTTTTGATGCAAGAGGGCAAGGTTGTAGCTTATGCATCTAGGCAGCTTAGAACCCATGAGGTGAATTATCCTACACATAACCTTGAGTTGGCAGTAGTAGTTTTTGCTCTTCAAATTTGGAGGCACTATTTATATGGTGCTAAGTTTGAGGTTTTTAGTGACCATAAGAGCCTTAGGTACTTGTTTGACCAAAAGGAATTGAATATGAGGCAGAGGAAGTGGATGGAATTCCTTAAAGACTATGATTTTGAATTGAAGTACCACCCAGGGAAGGCTAACGTAGTGGCCGATGCTCTTAGTAGGAAGACCATACACATGTCTAGTTTAATGGTGCAAGAGATGAATCTGTTAGAGGAGTTTAGAGACTTGAATCTTGATGTGTCTTTGAGTGCTTTGAGTTTGAGGTTGAATAGATTGGAAATTCATAGCGATCTTAGGGAAGAGATTAAGCGTGAGCAACTTTTAAATCAAGAATTACTATCCTTGTTGGGACAAGAGAGTTATGAGTTGTCTGCTGATGGCTTAGTAAAGTTTAAGGGTAGGATTGTTGTTCCTAAGGAGGGGAGCCTTAGAGAAAAAGTGTTAGACGAAGCACATAAGGGAAAATTTACCATACATCCAGGGATAACTAAGATGTACCAGGACCTTAAAAAGATGTATTGGTGGTCAGGAATGAAAAAGGATGTGGCCATTTTTGTGTCTAAGTGTTTAGTATGCCAAAAGGTTAAGATAGAACACCAAAAACCTCCAGGTTTATTGCAACCTTTAGAAATTCCTGAGTGGAAGTGGGAGAAAATATCTACGGATTTTGTGATGGGGTTACCTAGGACTCGTTTGGGTTTAGATGCCATATGGGTAATAGTGGATAGGTTGACCAAGTCTGCTCACTTCTTGCCAATTAAGGCAACATATAGCTTGGATAAGTTGGTAGACTTATATATCAGGGAGATAGTCAAGCTTCACGGTATACCCACCTCTATAGTGTCAGATAGAGACCCGAGGTTTACCTCTAGATTTTGGAGAGCTTTTCAGCAAGCCTTTGGTTCCAAGTTGAGTTTTAGCACAGCCTATCACCCCTAGACGGATGGTCAATCAGAGAGGACCATTCAGACCCTTGAGGACATGCTTAGAGCGTGTGTTTTAGATGAAGGTGGATGTTGGGATAAGTTTTTACCTCTCATAGAGTTTGCGTATAACAATAATTATCACGCTAGCATAGGCATGACACCCTATGAAGCTCTTTATGGAAGAAAGTGTAGATCCCCTTTGTGTTGGTGCGAGGTAGGTGAGAAAACCTTGATAGGACCTGATTTAGTTCAGCAAACCACAGATAAGATTGAATTGATTAGGGAGAGGATGCGCACTGTGCAGAGCAGACAGAAGAGTTATGTCGATAAGAGAAGAAAGCCTTTAGAATTCCAAGAAGGTGAGCATGTATTTTTTAGAGTCACTCCTAAGACTGGGGTGGGAAGATCCATGAAAGTCAGAAAGCTAAATCCGCGATTCATTGGTCCTTTTCAAATTCTAAAAAGAGTCGGGTTTGTTGCTTACCAATTAGCTCTTCCACCTTTGTTGTCCAACCTTCATGATGTTTTCCATATATCGCAACTCAGAAAATATGTACATGATTAGTCTCATATAATAACGCCTGAGTCAATACAATTAAGAGATAACTTGGTCTTTAAGCCCAAACCTAGTCAGATCGTCGACAAGAGCACTAAGACTCTATGGAACAAGACAATTCCTTTGGTAAAAGTGGTTTGGGAAGAATTAACTCCTGAGGAAGCTACTTGGGAACTTGAAGAGGATATAATGCGTCAGTATCCAGATCTTGCTAACTAAGGTACATTAACTCTTAATGTTGTTAACTGTGTTATATGTTAGGTGGATTGCTAGAGTATGGTGTTAATTTCGAGGACGAAATTCTTAAAGGAAGGGAGAAAATGTAACATTCTAAAATTTCAATATAATTATTTTAATAGAAATATTAAGCTATTACGAGATTTAGTGTAGAAAAATTATTACATATAAAATAATTAGAATTGTTTAGAATTTACACAAGAAAACAAAATTGAATTCTGTTTCAAAAAAAAATAAAATACAAAAATGGTTCCGCTAAATTGAGGAATTTGGCTTTATCCAAATTGCAACTGCACATGCGTTACATCTCCAACATTCCAAAATTCAATCAGTATTCTTATCCTGTGAGATTAGTGAGCCGCTTTATTAGGATTAGAAGGAAAAGATAATACAACAAAGAAAAAAATGAAAATAAAAACAAAAACAAAAACACCATCACGTCAGGGGTAAAACACTAGAAATGTTTCATTCAATAAAAATTAAGGTGGCTCCCACCCATCTATATTCAAAAAAAAAAAAAAAAAGAAAGGGTTTGAAATAGGAGAAAGTGAGAAACCATTCTCACGTTGAGGGTTTTCTTTTGGAAATAGAAAAACGTATTTGGCCTATCTGTCTAGCGCTGATCAGTGAAGAAAGAAGCATAGGAAGACCGCATAGATTCACGAACAGCAACTAAAAGAAGAAAAGAAGGATTGTTGGTGAAACATTTGGATTGGCCTTAGGTAATATTTGGTATTTTTGGAGGTCTACAAACGGTGAGTAGAAATACTCTATCTCACCCTTTCCATGGTGCAATTTATATGGGGTTTGGGTTATGCTTATGAACATGTTTTTTTAGTCAAATCTTGATTTTACAATTTGGGGGTTTTTCTTCTAAGGTGTTTCTGTTATCAAATAAATGTTTATTATTGAGATTGGTGACATGATATATATGATACATACGTGATTTGGTTGAATTGACATGCTATATATGAACTATTTGATGATATTTGTGATATTGGCATGATTGCATAACTGTTAATATGTTGAATGTTGTTTGCTGCAATACCGCCTATGATAGGGGTATCGAAAGTAACACTGCCAATGAATTGGGGTGTTGAAATATGAAATACCGCCATGATGGGGTATCGAAAGTAACATCGCCACACGTTGGGATGTCGAAATGAGTAATACCACCAGTGTACAATGGTTGGTATCGAAATGTGTAATGTCACTGAAGAGAATGTGACATCGAAATACCTTCATGAGTAAGGTAGGCAATGAAATGCCATTGTTATGTGCGGATTGATGGTCAAATGACATATGAGGATATTGAGAATATTTGATATTATGTGAAATTATGTTGTATTTAATTATGATGTGCTGTTGAATATTTATGGTCATTATTTGAGTGTATAATATTTATGTAATTATTTTGAAAATAGCGGGTACCATAGTTAGTTTTTCCGGTTACCGCATCGGCTGAGAACAACGCTTTTGTGAAAACCTTTTATAAATGTATTTCTATTCATTGGGATTATAAATCTCATTAGTAGTGTTGTTTTCAGAGACTCAGGACGACCCTGTTGAACATCCAGACGCTTGAGGATTTGTTCTAGTAGTAGCTTGGGTTAGTATGGCATGACATATGCTAGAAGGACTATTATTATCGTTTATATATTTATTTATGCGAGTTGTAATAGACGCCCAGTTTTGTGGATTAAAACTTATTATGTATTTTATTTATTAGATTGATATAAACAATTATTTCAATTAATATTATATCATGAACTTATTCAGTATTTATTAGGAATTTTTTTAATTACCTTGTTTTATTTAAATTATTACCTTGGGTTACTAATGTAAGGAGGGACGTTACCGAATGTGACATCACTGCTTTATAAATTACTATTTGATTTGACTAAATCTTCATGATCACCATAATATTTTTTATATGTATATGCATCATATTCATATTTATCACTTTCCGAACTTTTACACTTAGAAGAGCTTAACATAATACCTAGTCTAAACTTATGACATAATACCTAGTCTAAACTTATGCCTTGTATGATTTGAATAATATGGTACGCATTGGCTTATAAATTTAATTCATTGTCTTTGTATTCCCATTCTGTAGTCTTGGTATGAAAGATTCCTGGGGACCCTTGAAGGTTTTGGCTGCTGCTAGTGTTATAAATGGCAGTATCAGAGTTTTTTTTTTTTTTTTTTACTGTTCTCACATATTTAAACCTTACTGGTTTGAATAAAAATAGAAAGGCATAGCAAAAAAATGCAGCTTGTGTTTGTAAAAACTTCAGATTTATATTTGTTGCCATACTACTATGTATTGATGGTTCAACCAATATGAGTTTAAATTCATAAGTAATGAAATTTCCTTTTGACTTCATTTTTTGTTCTGTTTACGTCTCAATGAATTTGCATTCAGTCCACACTGCTATATTGATGGGAAGTTTTCAAGCTTAAACTGGTTGGTCTTGTCCAATTACTATGATATTTATATTATGCATATGAAACTAAGCTTCATCTAAAAGAAACACAATAAGAAAATTCAGAGCATTTGGCTGATACTTCACCAAAAAGTCTTACAAATCCTTTAATCAATTAATCTTGAAATGGTATTGTAAATTATTTTAGCTGCTACCAAGTAACAGCGCATATTGTGTAGAGATTTGACTTCTGGTTACAAATATGAGCAATGAACAATAAAATAATGGAACGGAAGCTCTCATACAGGCCATTTGACCAGAACTATATTTCCTGTTTCAACAATTCATCTATCTGAGGTCCTTCTTGTTTACAAATAAGAAAATGGAAGTTCCATGAACACATCTCCAAATGCTTTTGGAAACTCCCATTCAGAATATCCGAGTCTCTTAAATTTTCTTTGGATAGTTTGATGTAGAGGGATTAAAACCATAGGCTATACCAATCCTCACCAACATTCCCTTGGTGTCTTGTGCTTGAAAGCGGGCATTGGCCAATTTTCACTACTTGCAAACCTGCAACACAACTAAATCCATTAGGCATGCAGGCAATGTCATGATCCAGAGGCACATGAACTGATATTGCAGAGTTCTCTCATAGAATTCCAACCAATCTAGCAGAGCTATTAACTATGATATAACATTGATGCTCAATGAGCCAATCCGGTAGAGCTATTAATTTTGATATATAACTTAAAACTTTTGTTTGAGCAGTTGCCAACCTCCAGCTAATCAAGAGCAATGTAGTTTATCATATTCTTTAGAAAATCATTTAATTTGCTATTGTTGTGGATACACAGTGATCAAACTTCAAAAGGGGCTTAATTTAATCGCTACATGTTAACAAGATCATTACAATACATTATTTGTGAAGGGCTGAGGAAAGATCCAACTCTCAGAGACACATTTTAGGAGAGCTCAACAAATCAAGTTATTGAATTTCTGGGGAAGATAAATATTGTAATGAACCTAAAAGCTTCAAATAGGTAAAGAAGCGAAATAAAGGCGCAAGACCATTACGAACTGATTCAAATAACCAAAGCAACAGTTGAAACTCAGGGAGTATTCTCACATGACAGGATACTGTAAAAATAAGTATTTAAACATATATAAACTGAGGACACCAAAATGAAGCTTTGAGGCATCGTATCTGATGATTCAACAAAACATTTAAACTGATTTTGGTGGGGATGCACCAGGCCTATGCTGTAGTGTAAGGCATGAGCGGCACATGAGAGCCCCAATAGCAAGCTATTGTTATGGACCCTCTGCCTACAAAAATAAATTTAATATCATGTGAGCCAATGACCCACGTATAAGATATTAAACTAATTAAACTAATAAGAACAGATACTACACTTGATCTTAGCCAAAAGGCCGAGAAAGGTATGATTTGTAAAGGTGTTGGTGACTCTTTTTATGACTTGTTTGTGCTTAACTACTTCATGCTTCTTCTATGCGGGGCTTATCACAGAGAAGAGAAATACACAAAGCTACATCACTATCGTGGTCTGTCGAAGAGCACATTAATCTTGACAGAGAATCCATGTTTTCTATCAGAAGCATTTAGTAGCATCCATAGCAGTCTTCTATGTGTGCGACAACATCCTGAAGATAGGTCAAGCATGTCAATAGTGGCTGTACCTGTAATCTATCGTGGATGTTTTGCATAATACTTTAGGGTCAGCAAAGCTAAATCAAGCTATCCAAAATTATTACAACTAGATAAATTTGGTAGGTGCCGCACTGCAAGGGAACAAAGCCGCACTGCTCTTCTAATGCTTATCTATTCCAGCTACATGCCATAATGTAGAAGCTGTAAACAGCCAACACCCAGCATTTCTTCATAGTTAAGAAGCTAATATTCTGTTATGGAATGTAGCCTATAAAAGGCATAATGCTGTACGTAGTCTTTGATTCTTTGTATCAATCAAGAATTGAAAGTGAATGAAAATATAAGTTCTCTTCGTGTGTGTGTGAAGCATTTGGTAAGGAAATTGAATTATTCAAGCCTACGGATTTGAGGCATAAAATCAGAATAATCTAATATCCAACTTACCACACAGACCATTGGAACTGATTTGGGTGGGGATCTGAAAGGCACATGCTCAGTGTAATGCATAGGCAACTGATGAGAGACCCAATAGCAAGCTAATGACTCTTAATTTGCTACACTTGTAGAAACAGTTCAAACTTCAAAGGGGACTTTAATTTAATCACTACATGCTGTAAGACAAAAGAGCAATGATTATTACAATACATTATTTCTAAAGGAATGAGGGAACATACAACTCCCAGAAACACGTTTCTGGGGATGGTAGATGTTGGACTAAAACTAAGAGGAAGACATTTGTAAAGAAACCATAATTTAAATGTAACAGAAACATAAACAGTCATTGCCTAGAGTATTCTCACATCAAAGGATTATAAGACATCATGCAAAACATTAAAACTGATTTGGGTGGGGATGCGCCAGGCCTGTGCTACAGTGTAAGGCAAGGGCGACGCATGAGAGCCCCAATAGCAAGCTATTGTTATGGACCCTCTCCCTAAAAAAATAAATTTAATATCATGTGGGTCAATGACCCACGTATCAGATATTAAACTGATAAGAACAGATACTACACTTGATCTTAGCCAAAAGGCCGAGAAAGGTATGATTTGTAAAGGTGTTGGTGACTCCTTTTATAGCTTGCTTGTGCTTCACTACTTCATGCTTCTACGGTGTGGAGCTTATAAAAAACAAGAGAGAAAATAGGAGTTTTGGACTATACTCTGCTTCATCTTCAAGGCTTGTCTTCAGCTTGTAAAGCCAAATAGACCACACAACACTTATTTCCATCTCTTAAAAAATGAAATTACTTTGAGATGTTTTGGAGGGAAAAAAAAAGTCATTGGCCAGAGAATATCAGTTGATAAATCAGGAATTCCTACAGACAATACAGATTATGTACTGCTGTTGGCTGTGATAATGTAGCAATGGAGGTTAACATGTGAGCAAAAAAAAAAAAGGCAATGATATGATATAATGAGAATTCAATTCAAAACAACCAACTGAAGCACTTCTGATTGCCCCCTCTTTGCTTTGATTATTTGTTTGAGAGGAGTGGGTTTATTGCTTGTTGAAGTTAACTTCTTCCAATTGTTGGTTTTATATATGGACCTGGTTGTTTTTGGTAATTTGTTTATGTCCTTTTGGATGGGATTACGCAATTCCAAGTCTGGTGTTGTTTATGCCTTCTGTATAGTGTAATTATGATATTCTTTCATCTAATATATACTCGGACACCAAACAAGTATCAGGCCATACTTCCAAAACCTGATTTAAAGGCATAATTCAGCACTGTAGTGCCCCAAATTGGTCACTGAATAGATAATCAAAACCTCAGTCATTCTAAAAGTTGAGAATTGAGAGATTAGTGACCAAGAATCCAAGATCCTGAAAACTAGTAGTTGCAAAGCTTTGACTATCCTTGTGATACACTAACCAGTAAAAAAACAAGTGTGAACGTTTTTGCATATTGCTTTAGCAAATACTTATATTCTACTTTGATGCACATGGTGGGGAGTTTCATTGTTTCTTTGATTTCGGAAAAATTAGCTTATTTGTATAAACAAGAATAGATTAAAAAATATTAATTTTAACTAGCCAACGAAATACAACAGTTTGTGGTCCTATACTGAAAAGAGTGATCTTCACTGGGCATCTTGTGTGGGTGGAATTAGAGGTGAGAATAATTCAGTCTCAGTGTCTCACAAAATGATACAAACCTAGTGGTTTGAGGCATCAAGTCAAATCTATAACATATCACACATATATTTGAACTCATTTAGGCGGGGATGTGCCAGACCTATGCTATAGTGCAAGGCAAAGGCAGAACATAAGAGCCCCAGTAGCAAGCTACTGATATGGACCCTCTCCCTAAACAAATAAATTTAATATCATGTGAGCCAATGACCCACGTATCAGATATTAAGCTGATAAGAACAGATACTACACTTGATCTTAGCCAAAAGGCTGAGAAAGGTATGACTAGTAAAAGTGTTGGTGACTCTTTTTATTGCTTGCTTGTGCTTAACTACTTCATGCTTATTCAATGTGGGGATTATCAAGGGGAAGAGAGAAAATTCTGTCAAGCAACACATTTATGTTCACAGAGCAAATGACCAAATTAATTAGGAGTTTAGGGCCACACTCAAACTTCAAAGGCTTGTCTTCAGCATGTAAAGCCAATGGACCACAAAATACTTATCTCCATCTCTTAAAATATATTAAATTACTTTTCTTGTTTGGGGGGGGGGGGGGGGGGGTCATTGCTTCCAAAACCTGATTTACAGGCATAGTACTGCACTGTATATGCCTAATTTTGTCATTGAATAGATAATCAAAACATCAATCATTCAAAAAGTTGAGAAATGAGAAATCAAATCTAGGAATGATAATTATTACCTAGAGTTGCAGTACCTGTTGTATCTGTTACCCTCAGAAGCTAAGCCTTCCCTATTGGATATATCCTGTTTAAAGGCAATAGTAAGAACTAGAAGCAATAGTGAAGCAGAAATTTCACTGTTATTTTTAACAATGTAACATATTTCTATGCACCCACAAGATGTGCAAGCAATTTGAAATCGCCGGCAAGAATTGGTCTCAACAACCAAGCAGTTTCCATCTGCACATGAAAGTAATAGCGCTTCAGAGGGAATGGTTTAGAAACAAGCAAAGAATTATAAATGTCTTACTCAAAGCAAACTTTGAATAAAACTGTCTAATGGGATATATGCCAAAGCTATCAGACTGAAGCAGTTGCAGGTAGACTAACTGAATAAGTTAAACAACCAGTAGTTATACAGAGCAAACAAAACGACTATGCAATAAAAATAGTAGAAAATTATAAAGATGGTTGAATTCAAAAGAACTATTTCACTGTTGTGTTCCATACACAGTACACTTGAGAAATCAAGTTATGAATTAGATATCACAGCTGTAACATGTTGGGTTCAGTTTTTCTTAATGATTACACTCTATGGCTTTTTTTCTTTTTTTTGCATTCCTTTTTGGGATTAACTATGCCTTTTTACAGAAGAACCTGTAAGGCTGCAACAAAAACATATGATACAAAAACGTTTTATGCATTTACCTCTTAAATTCGCCTTTGTTCTACGAGGTTTGAAGTTATGCGGTGTATCTACTTACTAACACATAATCAAGTCCCACATTGGAAGTTTATAACGAAAGCAATGGTTTATATATCCAATCGGTGAGGGAGAAGTTCACGACCTTACTTGAACAGGATCTGTTCTATAGGCTCGTACTACTGTGTCCTTGAGTTCTAAGGAGACAGGAACCGAAGTCTGGTTGATGAATCAGGACCGTGTGATCAGAGCGTGATTAATGGCTAGATGACCTCTCAACTGAGGGTGTCATCTATGCAGTGGAGGATCGTTCTCAACCAGTTTCTACTGGCTGAGATGGTCACATGGTTGTCTGACAGACTAAATATTTTTTAGGTCATTTTTCATTTTGTAAGAACAGATTAAAAGCAGAAATTAGAAAATAAGTTGATTTCAGAAAACAAGTCAATGATTAATCAAGAGAAAAGAGTGTGGTATTTGCATAGTGGTGGTAGTAGATGGTTTTTCTTTCCCTCCCAACAAGGATTTGATGAAGCTTAAGCTGCTTTAACAGCGGTACATGAAAGTCTACAAAAAGAAAAAAAACTTAAAAGTTAGTTTTGCAGTGAGGGACGACATTGATTACCTTGGCTCCCAAGATAAGGTATGATTTTTGCGAGTGATGGTCTACACTCCAAAAGACTCACTTACTGCTATGAGATTGGGGTTAGTACATTTGCTTGCATGCCGTCATGGAAGCTTGTTTGTGTTTTCTCTGGGGAAAATGTGTATTTGGATACAGGTGAGTACAAACACAATGTTTTGAGGTTTGGTTTGAGGTTGGGGAGTTGCCACGTAAGAGTGTAGCAGCGGAATTTTACATTAATTAATTGTTCTTGTTTTATAGGGCAACTGTGACACCAACTTCTGATCGGTTCGAGTAGTAAGAGATTCAGGCATCTTAAGCAAGTGGTTAGGAATTCGAATTCTGACTCTTGTGTATGAAGAAAAACTTAATTGGGAATGCAAAGGGCAACTATGATACCAACTTGTGGTCGATTCGAGTAGTAAGAGATTCGAGCATCTTAAGTAAATGGTTAGGAATTCGAATTCTGACTCTTGTGTATGAAAAAAACCTGATTGGGAATGCAAAAGGCAACTGTGATACCAAATTGTAGTCGGTTCGAGTAGTAAGAGATTCGAGCATCTTAAACAAGTGGTTAGGAATTTGAATTCTGACTCTTGTGTTAAAAGAACCTGATTGGGAGGGGATAACCCATCTTTTGTGTCCAATATATTCCCTGACGGAGATTAGTCACTGCTAATGCTGATGGATACTTCGTACCTATATGGTGGTTAAAAAAAAATGGGCAACAGTGGCATGTTTTGGGGTTTCAATGTCTCGTTTATATGGAAGAGGAAAAATGAAAAAGAATGGGTGTTCAAGAGTTGTGAAAAATATTGCCAACATTACTAGTAAAATCCCTCCAAAGAAGAATTACGAAAGCTATAAACCAAAAAACAAAAGTGTTGTGGAAGTATCGTTTATAGCAAGTGCTAACCAAACTAGTTAGGAGGATTTGGGCTTTTTGCATGAGTAAAACAATTTCATTTGAAAATTACTGAAGTAGTACAACTTCAAAAGAAATTTCCTTAATTAGTTATATTTTTTTTAATAAAATAATGTAAGTCGTATTTTTCATTAACAACTTGCATTGGAGCGAAATTTTTTCATTAACAATTAAGCAAATGAATTGCTTTCATCTAAATGGAAAGCTCAAGTGCCCATCCATCTTATATGGTGTTCTTTTTTCTTTGAAGTTTTTGTGTAGAGTTCTCTAAACATTTCATTTAATATTTCAGTAAAGATTCCCTGCGTCACAGCCAGCTTGTGAGCAATTTACCGGCTTACTTTCACGCTATATTTTTCAAGTTTTAAAATTTCTTAATTTTTTATATTTTAAATTGGTTTAATTATTCTATTGGTTCCTGAACTTTAAAATTTTATAATTAAGTCCCTAAACTTGTAAAAGTTTATAATGGTGTACATGCACTATACCACATACTTTTCATGTTTGTGGTGAGATCTATCTAAACCAAACATATTATTTGTTTTGGTATGTTTCAAACATAGAATCTCTTATGTGTTTAAATATTTTGATGAGTGTGAAATGGCATCCAACAAGATCCATATTTACACTATGGAATAATTACATCTTATGATTACAAAAGAAAAATTAATAAGAGTGCTACCTCCTAAGTTCATGAATGTTAATTTCCATGTGATTGAACTAATATATGCATGAATCTGTATTTAATTTCTACTTCTACTTCCAGCATTGCCTATTAAATTATATTGTCCAATTACACCTTCAAAGATCCTCTCCATTTTTTATTAATTCATTTCTATCCATTTCCAAAGTTTTTTCCAAATACATGTATATTATACACATATATGTAGTCCCTCCATGCATTTATTATCCCAAAACTTTAGTAATGGACATCTCCATTTTTGATGAGAAATGGAGAGGATCCCTACTCCTTCCAATAGAGTCTTATGGATTCTCACACCTATACTAACAAAATTATTTACAATAACTTTCTAATTAATTCCAAATCTACCATAATCTTCACGCCCCTCAAGCTGGGAGTAGAGGTTGATCATTCCCAACTAGGAACTTCAGTTGTCAAATTTGGTAGTTGGTAAGTAAATGAGTCATAGGTGTGATATGTCACGCCTTCTTTATTTAGACTCAATTTCCAGGTTGGGTCCATAGGAGAGTTTACTAGTTTACAACTAAGCATATGAGTATCTTCATGTAAGTCAAGAGTGTATTTCCTGTAACACCCGGGGCTGACAAGGGCGGGAGGTGATCGCCGGTGCATGAGGCACGGACAAGGAGCGGCTCCTGACAGGCTTCTAGGCGGAGGGACACATGAATGAACCGATTCACACCGGAATGAGAGGGATCCTGAGACTGTACAGGTATGAGACTGTACAGTTGAAGGAAGGCTTATAAGAATTGATTGGTATTACCTATACCAACAAGACGCATCTTCTTTTCGGGAGCCCAGAACATAAGAACTCCATAGTTAAGCGTGCTTGACTTGGAGCACTTGTGGGATGAGTGACCTTCTAGGAAGTTTCCTAGAAAGCGTGTGAGTGAGGACAAAGCACGCTGAAAAGACCCGTGATGGTTTGTGGGGACAGTCGACAATCCTAAAAGCAGTCCGGACCGTTACATTTCTGCAGTGAAATAGAAAATCCCTTACTTGAGTGTGCCATTTCCATGCCAAGGAAATATTTTAGGTTGCCAAGATCCTTGATTTTGAATTCATTGGCTATCATAATTTCAAATTTTTGCATTTCTTCATGATTGTCTCCTGTGGGAATAATATCGCCCACACAAACAATGAGAAGAATGATTTTGCCATAAAATGAATGATTGATAAATAGAATGTGATCATAATGCCCTTTTATATAACCCTAATGTTTGATGGCTCATGTGAATCGGTCAAAACAAGGCCCTAGGTGATTGAGGCCATAAAGGGATTTCTTGAACTTGCAAACTTTGTTGGCATTCCCCTCCTGAATATGAGTTCCTAATTCAGGCTTTCTAGTTAGCGCAGTCGAAAAACTAGATTTTCCAACTGCTGGTCCTGAACTAATAACAGAGGTATTGACTTGACTGAGCATCTTTTGGAGGAGTTCTATCTAATTGGACTTTGTTGAAGGGGACAAACTCAGTGGTTGGTCTGCAGTCAGCAACAACACTGTAACCTTAGCTATCTCGATCAGACAACTGCTTATTGGGTTCCCTATCAACAGGTTTGCCTTTGAGTTTATGCCCAATGGTGGCATAACAGAACTCTCCGAGTTCATTAGGGATTGAGAGGCAACGTCCTTTATAGGAGTGGTGAAGTCAAAGGAGCTGCTGGTATCGGAAGCCATGACAGGGAATTTTGGGAGTTTTTTTTTTTGTGTTTGAGAGATATCTGATACCATAAAAGTTTTGGTGAATTGATTGAGTGAAATGGCACCCAACAAGATTGATATTTATACAATTTGAAATAATTACATCTTATGATTACAAGGAAAAACTAATGAGAGTGTTATCTTCTAAGTTCATGAATGTTACTTTCTATGTGCATGAACCAATATATACATGAACCTATATTTTCTGCTTCTACTTCCAACACTGCCTTTTAAATTCCACCCTCCACCAGAGTCTTATGGATTCTCACAGCTATAATAACACAACTGTTTACAATAATAACTTTCTAATTAATTCCAGGTCTACCATAATCTTCAGTTAGGGGTAGAAGTAAACTAGGCTTTTGGATTTGTCTAAATAGGCCACCGCTCGGGACAGATGGCATTAAGTGTTTTACTTAGGAGTAGAAATAAATTATGCTCTTGAATGTGCCTAAATAAGTAGGCCAGAACTTGGGGCTTGGGGCAACGAGACCACATGCCACCACTCCATTGTTCCTATCCTGGTAGGAGCTGCTAAACTAGTTGTCTCGTACTTTTTTTCTTTACTCATAACCCTTCTAAGATTTCAAAAGAAAGAAGGGAAAATGTTGCGAACTTTATTATCTCTAGTTAGGGTTTGCATAACAAGTTCATATGGTGATGGTAGCGTTTCAGGTTTAAGTCTATCCTGATATTGACTTCCAAATAATGAAATCTACAAATTGATCCAAATGTAGTTAAGCTTCAAAGAAAACGGGGGGGTCGAGAGTGAAAATATCTCGAAGAGTGTCTTTGATATTATATGTAAACTGTATGCTTTTTTGGTGCAATTTCACCAAATAAATAATAGAGTACTTCCTACCAAAAATAGAAGATTGATCTTCTACTAAACTACCAAACATGTAAGCTAAAAAAAACATAGGGGTACTATATATTCAATCTGTCAACATAAAACTCTGATCCATAAACTATCTTGGGCCAATCTTCACTAACATTACTTTGGTATCTTGTACTTCAAAGGAGGCATTGGCCAATTTTCACTACTTGTAAACCTGCAACACAACTAAATCCATTAGGCATTCATGAACAGATATTGCAGAGTTCTCGCATAACTGTTCACTATGATAGACTATCGATGCTAAATGAGATAATCTGGAAGAGATATTAACTAGGATAGAACTTAAAATTTCCATTTGACCAATTGACAGCCTCCGGATAATCAAGAGCAGTCCAGTTATCATATTCTTTGGCCAATCATTTAATTTGCTACAGTTGTGTACAAGCAGGGTTCAAACTTCAAGGCGGACTTAATTTAATCATTGCATGCAGTCATACATTGTAAAGGACTGAGGGAAGAACCAGTTTTGGGAGAGCTTAAGATCAAATGCCCGAGTGAAATCAAGTTATTTAAGTTTGAGGACTGATGGTAGATATAACTCTAAGAGACATTTCTGGGGAAGGTACATACTGCACTGAACCTAATGGCTTTCATCAAATGATTATAAGAATTTCTTCAAAACATTTAAACTGATTTGGGTGGGGATGCGCCAGGCCTATGCTGTAGTGTAAGGCAGGGGCAACGCTTGAGAGCCCCAATAGCAAGCTATTGTTATGGACCCTCTCCCTAAAAAAATAAATTTAATATCATGTGGGCCAATGACCCACGTATCAGATATTAAACTGATAAGAACAGATACTACACTTGATCTTAGCCAAAAGGCCGAGAAAGGTATGATTTGTAAAGGTGTTGGTGATCCTTGTTATGGGTTGCTTGTGCATAAATACTTCATGCTTCTTTGATGTGGGACTTATCAAAGAGAAGAGAGAAAATAGGAGTAATTGTGCAGTTCACCTAAGTCTGTCAAGGAACATATTTATCTTGACAGAGCTAATCACCAAAACAACCAACTGAAGCACTTATGATTGCCCCACTTAGCTTTGATTATTTTTTAGAGAGGAGTGGGTTTATTGCTTGTTGAAACCAACTTCTTCAAATTGTTAATTTTATATGGACCTAGTTCTTTATTTGGTAATTGGTTTATATCCTTTAGGATGGTATTACACAATTCCAAGTCTGGTGTTGTTTATGCTTTCTTCTTATGGATATTAGGCCACCAAACACATATCAGGCCTTGCTTCCAAAACCTGCTTTAAAAGGCATAACACAGCACCATAGAGCCTCAAATTTGTCATTGAATAGATAATCAAAATATCAGTCATTCAGAAAGTAGAGAACTGAGACATCATATCTACTAATGATAATCATTACCTAGAGTTATAGCACCTGTTATACCAGCTAAGCCTTCCCTACAGTTGTGTTCCATCTACAAGTACACTCGAGGCATACAAATTATGAAATAGATATCACAGCTCTGACGTGTTTGGTTCAGTTTTTCTTAATGATTACAACCTAGGACTTTTTTTTGCATTCGTTTTTGGATTGCCTATGCCTTTTTATAGAAGATTGTTCTTTGGTTAGCAAATAGAGCCTATACCTGTTAAGACTGTTGTTTGGGTTGCCAATAGAGCCAACCCAGTCAAAGGCAACTCTAGCATATTGCATATGAACAGTGAGGGGGATCCTGTACTTGTTAACCAAAATAACATTGTGTTTCGGTCAGCAGACTCCACAAAGAAGGTTCTCAATCCAATTGTCCTGCTTTTAAATTCTGGGAATTTAGTACTGAGAGATAAGAGAAGCCAAGATCCTAAAAAGTACTAGTGGCAAAACTATGATTATCCTTCTGATCCAGTTTATCTCTATTCACTTCTAGAACAAGAGCATAACATACACAGCCAAATATTTTGAGATGCTCTACTGAAGACTTCACCCCATGCCATGCCTCATAAAGAGTTTTTCCTTTCAAAGTTTTAGTAGGCAACATATTCAGCAAATATACCGATGTATTTACTGCCTCAGCCCAAAAAGTTTTTGGAAGGCTTTTTGTCAAAAAGCAAACACCTGGCCATCACGGACCTATTCTTCCTTTCACTCACTCCATTCTGTTGAAGTGTCTAGTGAATATCTAACCGCCTAATAGAGGCGGTGAAGAAAGGCTATAAATAGCCTTGTCCATCAACATTGTTGAAGTGTAGCAGCAACTAGTGATAGCTGCCTAAAGCCGTATCAAAATATGGCAGCTAAGTGTATCAAAGAATAGCAATATAATAGCTGCCTAATGTCTTGGTCTATGTATTATCCTGCCTTATAAATAATAAAACTACATCATGCCATCTATTTTACACTTCTTCCTTATCATGTCCTCCTCCTAAAATTCCAACAGGGGCTTATCAAAGAGAAGAGAGAAAATTCTGTCAAGCAACATATTTATGAGCTAATGACCAGTTTACTTAGGAGTTTAGGACCACACTCGAAGTTCAAGGCTTTCTTCAGCTTGGAAAGCCTATGGACCACAAAATACTTGTGTCAATCTCTTAAAAAAATTAAATTACTTTGACAGTGTAGAGCCCCAAATTTGTCATTGAATAGAAAATCAAAACATCAGTCAATAAAAAATTTGAGCATTGAGACTTCAAATCCTCTAATGATAATCATTACCTAGAGTTGCAGTACCTGTTAAGCCTGTTACCCTCAGTAGCTAAGCCTTCCCTATTGGATTAATATCCTGTTTAAAGGCAATAGTAAGAACTAGAAGCAAAATGTTAAAGTCAAGCAGAACTAATTCACTGTTGTGTTGCATATACAGTACACTCGAGAAATCAATTTTGGAAACAGATATCACAGTTGTAGCGTGCTGGGTTCTGTTTTTCTTATTGATTACAATCTATGATTTTTTTTCTTTTCTTTTTATGCATTCAGTTTTGGATTGGCTATGCCTTTTATAGAAGAACCTGTAAGGCTGCAACTAAAACTTATGATATGGAAATGTTTTATGCATTTACCTCTCAAATTCGTCTTTGTTCCATGTGGTTTGAAGTTCTGAACCCCACATGGCAGCAACGTGTTGGAAAAATGCCTGTACCAGTTTGTAGTCCGCGACAACCATGTCAAGTGTCAACTTTCTGTAACAAAAGCCGCAACCACTTTCTATAGGCTCATACCACTGGAGACAGGAACCGAAGTCTAGTTGATGAATGACTTACTAATTAATTTTTTGGCAATTTTTCAACTTGTCACCGCAGAAATAAAAAACCAAAAAACAAGTTGATTTCAAAAATATACTTATATTAAAAAAAAGGAGGTACATGAAAAACGACAATAAAAAATATTAATTTTGCAGAGAGGAATGACATTATTACCTTGACTCCCAAAATAAGCTAAATTTTTTTCGGGTGATGGTCTACACTCCACAAGAGTGGCTCAATGCTATGAGATTGGCGTTAGTGCGTCTGCATGCATTGCCCCATGGAAGCTTGGTTGTGCTTTTGTGGTGAAAATGTGTATTTGCATACATGTAGGTTCTGTTTGATTGTAGGAGAGAAAGTGAGAGGAAAGAAAGGGGAAGGAGAGAAAAAGAGTTAAAAATGAAAAGATTGTTTAGTTGTTTGGTAGTAGAGAAAATGAAAAGAAAGAAAACTAATATTTTTCTCTCCTTTTGTTTGGTTGAGTAAAAAGTGCGAGAAAAGAAAAAAACATATTTATAAAGTGACATAAATATCTCCATATAATAATATTTAAATAAATAAAAGAAAGGATTTTATGGTATTTCCACCCAAAACAATGATTATTTTCTCGGTTTCCGTGTTTTCATCCTAAATATAGAAGAAAAAAATTTTTGAAGTGAGTCCCACCAATTTTTTTTTCCTTCCCTCCATTTTCTTTCCATTCCAAACAGGCGAAAAGTAACTTTTCCCCTCTCTTTACCTTTTACTCCCCCCCCCCTCTTTCCACCAAACCAAACAAAGCATTAATGTAAGTACAGGCACATTTTCAGCTTTGGTTTGACGTTGGTGAGTTGGCACGTCAAAACGGTAATCGTGGAATCTAACATTAAGAATTCTTTTTCTTTTTTTAATTGTTCCAAAGGGTAACAGTGGAATTTAACATAACTTACCATATCAAGTAATTGAATTTTCTAGGGAAGATAAATATTGTAATTGTAAAAGGAATGAGCAAGACTGTTACCAACTGCTTCAAAGATTCAATGGAACAATTAAAACTCGGAGTATTCTCAAATGATAGGATATTGTAGTTGTTAATCTACAGTCTGAGACCACCAAAATGATGCTTTGAGGAATTAGAATGATTCAACAAAATATTAAAACTGATTTGGGAGGGGATGCGCCAGGCCTTTGCTATAGTGTAAGTCAAGGGCGACACATGAGAGCCCCAATAGCAAGCTATTGTGATGGACACTCTCCCTACAAAAATAAATTTAATATCATGTGAGCCAATGACCCACGTATCAGATATTAAACTGATAAGAACAGATACTACACTTGATCTTAGCCAAAAGGCCGAGAAAGGTATGATTTGTAAAGGTGCTGGTGACTCCTTTTATAGCTAGCTTGTGTCTAACTACTTCATAATTCTTCGGTGTGGGGCTTATCAAAGAGAAGAGAAATACACAAGGCAAATTTGCTATAGAGAAAATATGAGTAACTTGTGCATAATATGTTGACAGAGCTAATGGCCAATTTGCTTAGGAATAAGGATTTTAGGATCATACTCTGCTTGAACTTGAAGGCTAATCTTCAGCTCCTAAAGCCAATGGACCACAAAACTCGTATGTCCATCTCTTGAAAAAATGAGTCAACTTAGCCTATTATGGCCTATTATGACCACATTCTGAATGGCCTATTATTTTCAGCTGGAAAATGTCAATTTCCTTTATTATGGCCTTTGATATTCACGACCAGTTTCTGAGCCTAACAAGGTTGCCATCGAAAGGACATGTGGGTTAACAAAAACTTCTGCAAGAAAAAAAATCATGTCACAAGTTCCAGTCAGATTCTAAGCCTTCCCTATTGTGTTCCATATACAAGTACACTCGAGACATCAAGTTATGAAATAGATATCACAGCTGTAACGTGTTTGCTCCATCATCTCATGGATTAAATTTCATTAGTACAAAAACTGTGATGCATCTAATTGATTCCTCTTGGCACATGCAAATGCAATCGACATACAGAGAAAATTGGGAACAATTAAGTAATAATAAGCAACAAGATGGCAGCCATTATAGGGCAAAAGAGCAAAGATTATTACAGTACTACATTATTGTGAAGGACTAGGGGAAGATCCAATTCTCAGAAACATATTTTAGGAGAGAGCTTAAGATCAAATGCCAGAGTGAAATAAGGATTGAGGGAAGATTCAACTCTCAAAAGACATTTTGGGGAAGGTGGCACTGAACCTAATAGAATCACGTTTGTCATTGAATCTCAAACAATGGGCAGAAGTATTCTCCCATCAAATGATTATAGGACATTCTGCAAAACATTAAAACTGATTTGGGTGGGGATGCGCCAAGCCTATGCAGTAGTGTAAGGCAAAGGGCAACACATGAGAGCCCCAATAGCAAGCTATCGTTATGGACACTCCCTACAAAAATAAATTTAATATCATGTGGGCCAATAACCCACGTATCAGATATTAAACTTATAACAATATATACTACACTTGATCTTAGCCAAAAGGCCGAGAAAGGTATAATTTATATTGGTGTTGGTGACTCTTTTTATAGCTTGCTTGTGTTTAACTACTTCATGCTTCTTCGGTGTGGGGCTTATGAAAGAGAAGAAAAATACCCAATGCTAAATTGCTATTGAGAAAATGAGTAATATGTGCATAATATGCTGACAGAGCTAGTGGCTATTGAAACAGAGGAGATATCAGAAGATATCTTATCTGTTATAGTTAGATTAGATTAGTCTAGCTGCTAAGTTAATTACACTGATAAAGAAAGTTTGTTAGTTTGTTTTCTATCATATTAGTTAGATAAGTGTAGATACAAATTTGTTACAGTTTGTTACTCAGTTTGTTAGGCTTTCATGCATATAAACATGAGCCTTGTACACTTGAAAGGATGGAATGAATTGAATTCACAATTCTACCAATTATAACATGGCATCAAAGCGAGATGATGATTCTGGTAAGGACCTGAAGGAGGAAAATCTGAAGGACAACACCATTGATTCCGCAGCTTTTCATCTAAATTCTTCAGATAATCCGGGAACACCACTCGTAGTTGTGCCTCTCAATGGATCCAATTACCGCACATGGGCAAGATCGATGAAGACAGCCTTGCGTGCAAAGACAAAGTTGGGATTCAATGATGGAAGCATCAAGAAACCATTGCATCGCGGCCCAGATTTACAGAACTGGGAGAAGGCAGATTCAATGGTGATGGCATGGATAATAAATTCCACAGATCCGACTCTACATGGGAGTATTTCACAAGCATCCACTGCAAGAGATGTATGGATAGATCTTGAAGAACGTTTGTTCAAACTGATGCACCCCGTATTCACCAACTTTGGCGAACTCTATGTTTAATGGAGCAAGAATCAGAGACAAGTGTAACTGAATTTTATACAAAATTCAAAAGTTACATTGAAGAGTTGGATGAATTGCAGCCTCTTCCAGAATTCACGTGTGGAGCAGCAAGGAAACTAATTCAGCGGGATGAGGATCATCGCGTCCACTTGTTTCTTGGAAGCCTTAATAATGAAAAATATGATCATATTAAGGCTACCATTCTTAACACAGAACCGTTGCCTTCTCTCAGACGTGTATTCAACCACATCACAAGGGAAGAATTTCGGTTTGCTGCAGACAAGGAGAAGATGATCAAGACTGAATCAGGAGCAGCTTTCTACACTCAGAATGGAGGAAAGCAGAAAAGGAGAGATGGACCAAGGCCAAAATGTGATCATTGTGGCAAAATTGGTCATGTTAAAGCAAAATGCTTTGAGATCATTGGTTATCCAGATGATTGGGACACCAGAAAGGTCAAAAGGGGTCAGAGCAAGGACACTGGACACTCAGGAGCACATTATACTCATGTAGATGAAGGACAGAAAGGAGAAAGCTCAGACATGACAGCAACACAAAGTCATGTATTATGCGGCATTTTCACAAAGAAAAACACAATAAAGCATGAATCTTCTGCTGGTAATGTGAAATCTTCTGAAGATCAAAGTTGGATCTTGGATAATGGTGCTTCCCACCACATGACTCCTTTATTTTCCCTTTTTGAGGAGATACATAATATAAAAGATCCTTTCTACATTACCGTGCCAACTGGATACACAGTATTAGTAGATAAGATGGGATCCATCAATCTTGATAATAAAATTAAACTGCATAATGTCCTATTTGTTCCAAAGTTTGGTTGCAATTTGATTTCAATTCATAAATTGACCCTTGATCTAAATTGCACTGTGACTTACCATCTTGATTATTGTGTTATACAGGATTGGACCAAGAAGAGGAGGATTGGATTAGGTGAATCACATGATAGGGTTTATGTGCTGAAAAGGACAAGACAGGGACAATCTTTATCAGCTCAATCTTTCTCTGCTCACGATGATACTATACTTTGGCATGCAAGAATGGGACATCCCTCAGCTCAAGTTCTGCAGCAGCTTCCCCAATTGATTAGTTGTAGCATAGATTCAAATAAAGTTCAAGCTTGTGATATTTGTCATAGGTCAAAACAATGTAGACACTCATTTCCTGTTAGTAATAATAAAGCTGAGGCACCTTTTAATCTCATACATTGTGACTTATGGGGGAGATATCACACACCTTCACATAATGGCTCACACTATTTCTTCACTATTGTTGATGATTACACCCGTGGAACATGGGTATTCTTGTTGAAGGATAAAACTGAAACCAGTAAAATCCTGAAGAGTTTTAGCAGCATGGTTAAAACTCAATTCAACAGAAAGATTAAGAAAGTTAGAAGTGACAATGGAACAGAATTTACTAATTCTGTCTTCCAAAGTTTGCTGTTAGAAGAAGGAATTGCACATGAAACATCTTGTGTAGGAACACCTCAACAAAATAGGCGTGTGGAGAGAAAACATAGACATATACTTAATGTTGCAAGAGCATTAAGGTTTCAAGCTAATCTTCCCATCTCTTTTTGGGGAGAGTGTGTTTTAGCAGCTACACACATCATCAATAGGACAACTACTGTGGCAAATAAGGGACTCACCCCTTTTGAAAAACCATCATCTTATGCTCACTTAAAGGTGTTTGGATGTCTGTGTTATGTGAAAAACTCACCGAGGCAGAGAGATAAGTTTGATTCAAGGGCTGAAAAATACATGTTTATAGGATATCCACAAGGTCAAAAGGGTTGAAAAGTCTATAATCTAAGAACAAGAGAGTTTCTTGTTTCTAGGGATATAGTGTTCTATGAGAATATATTTCCTTATGCAGAAAATGAACCCATGACAGTGCCTACAAACATGCTGTAGAATCAAATAACTCATCATTTTGAAGAAGAAGAATCTTTGAATGGTGAGAATGAAGAAAATCAAGCTATTTCTCAAGGAGAGCAGGGTATGGCAGAACAGAATGATGAATCAGAAAATGAGGGGGAGCCTCAAATTCAACCAGAAATACAAGAACTGGGACCAAGGACAAGGCAACCTCCTAGCTATCTCAAGGACTACTACTTCAATTCAGCAGCTAAAACCCATGTATGTGTTTCATCAAGTCCATCCGAATCTTCAGGTACAATCTATCCTATCTCAAATTATGTAAGTTATGATAAATTCTCCCAGAAACATACAGCTTATCTTGCAGCAATTGAGTGTCTTGAAGAACCAAAATCCTACCTGCAAGCGGCAGAAAAGCAAGCATGGCATGAAGCAATGTCACAAGAACTCAAGGCACTAGAAGAAAATAAAACATGGGAATTTGCTTTTCTTCCTACTGGAAAGAAGCTAATTGGCTGCAAATGGGTGTATAAAATCAAGCACAAAGCATCAGGAGAAGTTGAAAAATACAAGGCAAGGCTTGTGGCTAAAGGATACACACAAGTGGAGGGAGAAGACTTCAGTGAAACTTTTGCTCCAGTAGCAAAAATGACAACAGTTAGATGTCTACTAATTGCCATTGCCAAAGGATGGGAACTACACCAAATGGATGTCAGTAATGCATTTTTACATGGGGAACTAAATGAAGAAGTCTATATGGAGGCTCCTCAAGGCTGCAAGGTTCCAGCAAAGGGAATGGTTTGTAAATTGAAAAAGTCCTTGTATGGACTAAAACAAGCCTCTCGAAATTGGTATTCTAAACCATCACAAGCATTAGTAGAATATGGTTTTCAAGAAACTCATGCAGATCATAGTTTGTTTACATTTTCTCATGGAGATACATTCTTGGCAATTCTTATCTATGTTGATGATTTAGTCATAGCAGGAAATGACACTGCAGCATGCATCAAGTTCAAACAATACTTGAATTCTTGCTTTCACATGAAAGACCTTGGTACCCTCAAATATTTCCTTGGGCTGGAATTAGCTCATGGATCTTCTGGCCTGTTTATATGTCAAAGAAAGTATACTTTGGATATTTTAACAGAATGTGGAATGCTTGCTTGCAAACCCTCTTCTTTTCCACTTGAGCCAAATCATAAACTTGCTTTGGATTCAAGTTCTCTTTACTCCAATCCTTCCCAATATCGCAGGCTGATAGGAAGGTTAATCTACTTAACCATCACAAGGCTAGAAATCACATACTCAGTTCATGTTCTGAGCCAATTCATGCAGGAACCTCGAGAAGGACATTGGGAAGCAGCTATGCATGTTTTGAGATATTTGAAATCATCACCAAGCCAGGGAATTGTTCTACCTAAGGAGAATAATTTGAAGCTAGTTGCATACTGTGATTCAGATTGGGCATCATGTCCATTAACTAGAAAATCAACTTCCGGGTATCTAATGAAGTTGGGAACAGCCCCTATCTCATGGAAGACCAAGAAACAAACAACTATATCAAGGTCATCAAGTGATAGAGCCAATGCCAGTTAAGTCTATTGTTTGGGTCGCCAATAGAGCCAACCCAGTCAAAGGCAACTCTAGCAACAGGGAGGGAGATCTAGTGCTTGTTAACTAAAATGAGATTGTGTTTTGGTCAGCAGACCCCAGAAAGAAGGTTTTCAATCCAACAATTATTTTGCTTTTAAATTCTGGGAATTAGTAATGAGAGATGAGAGCAACCAAGATCCTGAAAACTACTACTGGCAAAGCTTTGATTATCCGTGAGATACACCGTTACCATAGGTACTTGGATGGTGTTACATTGGTAATTCAGATTGAAGCATTTGGTAAGGACATTAAATTATTCAAGCCTAGGGATTTGAGGCATCAAATCAGAATAATCTTACATCTAACATACCACACAGACCATTTGAACTGTTTTGGGTGGGGATGCGACAGACCCATGCTGCAGGGTAATGCAAAGGCAATGAGAGCACCAATAGCAAGCTAATGACTCTTAATTTGCTACAGTTGTGGATACTGTTCCAAGTTCAAAGGGGACTTTAATTTAATCACTCCATGCTGTAGGACAAAAGAGCAGAAGATTATTACAATACATTATTTGTAAAGGAATGAGGGAAGATACATCTCTCAGAAACACATTTCTGGGGAAGGTACATGTTGCACTGAATTCTCACATCAAAGACATCAAGGAATCAAGGAAAACATTAAAAGTGATTTTGGTGGGGATGCGCTAGGCCTATGCTATAGTACAAGGCAAGGGCGACGCTTGAGAGCCCCAATAGCAAGCTATTGTTATGAACCCTCTCCCTACAAAAATAGATTTAATATCATGTGGGCCAATGACCCACGTATCAGATATTAAACTGATAAGAACAGATACTACACTTGATCTTAGCCAAAAGGCCGAGAAAGGTATGATTTGTAAAGGTGCTGGTGACTCCTTTTATAGCTTGCTTGTGCTTAACTACTTCATGTGTCTTCGATGTGGGGCTTATCAAAGAGAAGAGAAATACACAATGCTAAATTGCTATTGAAAAATACGAGTAATTTGTGCATAATATGCTTGAACTGGCTAATGGCCAATTTACTTAGGAGTTTAGGATCATACTTTGCTTGAACTTCAAGGGTATCTTCAGCTTCTAAAGTGAATGGACCACAAAATATGTATTTCCATCTCTTAAAAAAATTATATTGCTTTGACATGTTTTGGAGGGGGAAAAGTCATTAGCCAGGGAAGAACAGTAGATAAATCAGGCATGCTTAGAGACAATACAGATAATGGACACCTGGTGGCTGTGATAATGTAGCAATGTAGGTTAACATGTGAGCAGAAACTATGGCAATGCTATGAGATAATGAGAATTCAATTCAAAACAACCAGCTGAAGCACTTTTGATTGTCTCTCTCTGCTTTGATTATTTGTTGGAGAGTAGTGGGTATATTGCTTGTTGAAGCCAATTCTTCAAATTGTTGGTTTTATATGGCCTGGTTGTTTTATTTGGTAATTGGTTTATGTCCTTTTGGATGGGATTATGCAATTCCAAGTCTGCTTTTGTTTCTGTGTTCTTGTATAGTGTAATTATGATATGCTTTCTGATGTATATTCGGCCACCAAACAAATATCAGGCCTTGCTTCCAAAACCTGATTTAAAGGCATAATACTGCACTGTAGAGCCCCATATTTGTCATGGAATAGATAACCAAAACCTCAGTCATTCAAAAAGTTGAGAATTGAAAGATTAGTAACCAAGATCCTGAAAACTAGTAGTGGCAAAGCTTTGACTATCCTTGTTATACACTAACCAGGAAAAAACATAAGTCTGACCACGTTAGAGCCCCAGAAGTGGATCATTTACCTACTCAACACAACTAATCTATTGTGGACGTTTTGCATATTGCTTTAGCCTTTAGCAACTACTTATTCTACTTTGATGCCCATGGTGGCGTGTTTCAGTGCTTCTTTGATTTTTGGTATATTAAGTATGAAAAATTAGCTTAATCGTACAAACAAGAATAAATTAAAAAATCATTAATTTTAACTTGGTAACGAAATACTATAGTTTCTTGTTCTATACCGACAAGAGTGATCTTCACCGGGTATCTTGTGTGTGGGTGGAATTAGAGGTGAGAATAAGTCAGTCTCACAAAATGATACAAACTTAGTGCTTTGAGGCATCAAATCAGAATAATCTAATCTAACATATCAAACAAAATATTTGAATTGATTTAGGTGGGGATGTGTCAGGCCTATGCTGTAGTGGTAGTGGAAGGCAAAGGCATAATACTGCACTATATAGCCCCAAATTTGTCATTGAATATAAAATCAAAACATCAGTCATTCAAAAAGTTGAGAATTGAGACATCAAATCTACCAATGATAATCATTACCTAGAGTTGCAGTACCTGTTACCCTCAGAAGCTAAGCCTTCCCTATTTGATATATCCTGTTTAAAGGCAATAGTAAGAATCAGAAGCAAAAGTTAAAGTCAAGCAGAAATTTAACTATCAACAACCTAGCAGTTTCCATCTGCACATGAAAGTAATAGCGCTTCAGAGGGAATGGTTTTGAAACAAGCAAAGAATTGTAAATGTATTATAGAAGAACAGGTAGGGCTGAAACTAAAACTTATGATATATGGAAACATTTTATGCATTTTACCTCTTATATTCGTCTTTGTTCCCCAAGGTTTGAAGTTCTGAACCCCACATGGCAGCAACATGTTTGAACAATGCCTATAACAATTTGTATTCCGTGACAACCATGTCAAGTGTCCACTTCCTGCAACAAAACCCATTCAAGTCCCACATTGGAAGTTTCAAACAAAAGACAATGATTTATATACCCAAATGGTGAGAGAGCAGGACACGACCTTACTTGAACAGGATCTGTTCTATAGGCTCGTACCACTGTGTCCTTGAGTTCTAAGGAGACAGGAACCGAAGTCTGGTTGATGAACCATGACCGTGTGATCAGAGCGTGATTAATGGCTCTGATGGTCTCTCAACTGAGGGTGTCATCTGAGCCGTGGAGGATCGTTCTCAACCAGTTTCTAACTGGCTGGGATGGTCACACGGTTGTCTGACAGACCAAACAACATTTTTTGCAACTTGTCAAAGCAGATTAAAGAAAACTAGAAAACAAGTCGATGATTATTAATCAAGACAAAAGATGACTTGCTTGACCTTGTTTCCAAAACAAGTAATTTTGTATAGTGGTGAATGGTGATACTAGAGGATTAGGATTAAATGAAGCTGCTGTACAGCGGTACATGAAAATCGACAAAATAAAACTTAAGAGTTGATTTTGCAGAGAGGAATGATATTGATTACCTTGGCTACCAAGTTAAGAAATGATTTTTCCAAGTGTTCTACAATCCAAAAGACTCACTCAATGCTATGAGGTTGGGGTTAGTATGTTCCTTGCACGCCTCCATGGAAGCTGGTTTGTTCTTTGTCTGGTGAAAATGTGTGTATTTGACATTTGTATACATGAAGTACAAGCACATTGTTTTGAGCTTCGGTTTGAGGTTGGGGAGTTGCCACGTCAAAAGAGTAACAGTTTCATTTTTTTGGGCTTTATGGCCGGCCCATCTGGAAGGCGAGAAATGAAAAGGCTTTTGCTATCGACACCGTAACATTTAAACATCCATCCAGCCCTTTTTCGTTTTTATTATCTGAAAAGATAAAAAATCTCATTTTAAATGTGTTCAGATAATTAGTTGTCGGAATATAAAAAAATTGTGTTTCATCAATTAGTTGTCGAAATACATATATATTTTTTTTATATTTCGAAAATTAGTTGCCTCAACACAAGTTTTTTGTATTTCCGAAACTAAATGCCGGTAGGTTCCGGAAACTAAATGTCGGTATGTTAAAAAAATTGAAAAATTTCGGAACACAATTTTTTTTTTATTCCGGCAACTAATTTTAGAAATATATTTTTTTTGTATTCCAGAAACTAAATGCCGAAACACATTTGGAAAGGCGTGTATTTCAGATAGGGGTATCTTGAGAATAAAAAAATTGAAAAAAATGTGATGGTGGATGAGTAAATTATGGGATGTATGTAGCAAAAGCCAAATGAAAATGAATGGGTGTTCAAGAGTTGTGAAAAATATTGCCAACATTACTACCGGAATACCATCCGGATAAGAATTATGAAAGCTGTAACCTGTAAGCCAAAAAAAAGAAAAAAAGAGGTTATGGAAATATCATATATAACCGAAGAACCTAACCAAACTAGTTAGGAGGATTTTTGAGCAAATTAAATTAATCTGATCCTACAAACCACACATAGAAATCCTTTGACCATGTATCAGCAGCTGTTACATTAGAATCTTAATGGCTTAACCTTCAATGTGGCTGTATTTAAGTTAACATTGGGATAATGTGTAATATCCTAAAATTTTAATATAATTATTTTAATAAAAATATTAAGCTATTACGAGATTTAGTGTAGAAAAATTATTACATATAAAATAATTGGAATTGTTTAGAATTTACACAAGAAAACAAAATTGAATTCTGTTTCAAAAAAAATAAAACACAAAGGAATTTGGGCTTTATCCAAATTGCAACTGCGCCTGAGTTACATCTCCAACATTCTAGAATTCAATCAGTATTCTTATCCTGTGGGATTGGTGAGCCGCTTTATTGGGATTAGAAGGAAAAGATAATACAAAAAAGAAAAAAATGAAAATAAAAACAAAAACAAAAACATCATCACGTCAGAGGTAAAACACTAGAAAGGTTTCATTCAATAAAAATTAAGGTAGCTCCCACCCATCTACATAAAAAAAAAAAAAAAGAAAGGGTTTGAAATAGGAGAAAGTGAGAAACTATTCTCACGTTGAGGGTTTTCTTTTGGAAATAGAAAAACGTATTTGGCCCATCTATCTAGTGCTGATCAGTGAAGAAAGAAGCATAGGAAGACCGCATAGATTCATGAACAGCAACGAAAAGAAGAAAAGAAGGATTGTTGGTGAAACATTTGGATTGGCCTTAGGCAATATTTGGTATTTTTGGAGGTTTACAAATGGTGAGTAAAAATACTCTTTCTCACCCTTTTCATGGTGCAATTTATATGGGGTTTGGGTTATGCTTATGAACATGTTTTTTTTTAGTCAAATCATGATTTTACAATTTGGGGGTTTTTCTTCTAAGGTATTTCTGCTGTCAAATAAATGTTTATTACTGAGATTGGTGACATGATATATATGATACATACGTGATTTGGTTGGATTGACATGCTATATATGAACTATTTGATGATATTTGTGATATTGGCATGATTGCATAACTGTTAATATGTTGAATGTTGTTTGCTGCAATACCGCCTATGATAGGGGTATCGAAAGTAACACTGCCAATGAATTGGGGTGTCGAAATATGAAATACTGCCATGATGGGGTATCGAAAGTAACATCGCCACACGTTGGGATGTCGAAATGAGTAATACCACCAGTGTACAATGGTTGGTATCGAAATGTGTAATGTCACTGAAGAGAAGGTGACATCGAAATACCTTCATGAGTAAGGTAGGCAATGAGACGCCATTGTTATGTGCGGATTGATGGTCAAATGACATATGAGGATGTTGAGAATATTTGATATTATGTGAAATTATGCTGTATTTAATTATGATGTGCTGTTGAATATTTATGGTCATTATTTGAGTATATAATATTTATGTAATTATTTTGAAAATAGCGGGTACCATGGTTAGTTTTTCCGGTTACCGCACCGGCTGAGAACAACGCTTTTGTGAAAACCTTTTATAAATGTATTTCTATTCATTGGGATTATAAATCTCATTAGTAGAGTTGTTTTCAGAGACTGAGGACGACCCTGTTGAGCATCCAGACGCTTGAGGATTTGTTCTAGTAGTAGCTTGGGTTAGTGTGGCATGACATATGCTAGGAGGACTATTATTATCGTTTATATATTTATTTATGCGAGTTGTAATAGACTCCCAATTTTGTGGATTAAAACTTATTATGTATTTTGTTTATTAGATTGATATAAACAATTATTTTCGATTAATATTATATCATGAACTTGTTCAGTATTTATGAGGAATTTTTTTAATTACCTTGTTTTATTTAAATTATTACCTTGGGTTACTAATGTAACGAGGGGCGTTACATTTTTGGTATCAGAGCAGTTCAATTCTAAATTGGACTGTGGTATTGGGTTGTTTTTCAAAAATCAAATATGGACGCATAAGACTGCTTGTTAGAGTTATATATGCTGCATGCTATTCTTTGAGATTTTGGACCTGATCAACCCAATGTTTGATTGGTGGTGTGCAGATTTATGGCTACTAACAGGCGTGGGGCTAACGCTAATAATGCACTTGCAGCAGTTCTGGCTGAAATGACCAGAGTCATGCAAGAGCAGACGGAGACACTTCGTCAGATGAGGGATAACGGGAACGTGCATAACGTTGGAGCAGTTGCAGCTCAGGATCCACAGTACATGAGACTGTCAGAGTTTAGAAAGAACGATCCACCAACCTTCCGAGGTACTATTGATCCGGTTGAGGCAGAAGAGTGGTTGCTGAAATTAGAGAAGATTTTTCGGGTTATGAGGTGCGATGATCCACAGAAAGTGGATTTCGCTACCTATATGCTGGAGTCTGATGCGGAGCACTGGTGGAATTGTGCTAGGGGTGGTTTGCTAGCCTTGGACGCTCAAATCATGTGGGACAGATTCAAGGAAGTTTTCTTGGAGAAGTACTTTCCGCATAGTGTTCGCATTCAGAAGGAAACAGAGTTCTTGCAGCTCCGTCAGGGAGACATGTCTATTGCTGAATATGTTGCTAAGTTTGAAAGCTTGACAAGGTTCTCTCGGTACTTGAGGGACAATCCTTTGGATGACTGGAAGGCGATCAAATTTGAACAAGGTTTGAAGCCAGAGATGCAACATTTTATTGGGATCTTGGAGATTCGGGACTACCCCACCTTGGTAAACAAGTGTAGGGTAGCTGAGCAGAAGATGCAAGCTTTAGAGATGGAGAAGCCAAAAGAGAAGAGTTTTGTTGAAGGCAAGAAATTTCA
This sequence comes from Ammopiptanthus mongolicus, assembly GCA_039655645.1. NCBI lineage: Eukaryota > Viridiplantae > Streptophyta > Magnoliopsida > Fabales > Fabaceae > Ammopiptanthus > Ammopiptanthus mongolicus. The sequence continues at coordinate 9,629,244 of CM077351.1, read as the reverse complement.
TAGCAAAGGGGGTAATTTTCTGAAGAGCCTGCGACCAGTGCCTACCATCTCAAAGGTAAGCAGGTCCAAGGAGCTCAAACAGATAAAGGAGATGGATGTTTCAGATGTGGTTGGCACCACGGGGATCGCGCATGCCCCGCGGCGCAAGTCTTTTGCAACAAATGTGGAAAGATGGGACACTTTGCTAGAATCTGCAAAGGAGGAGGACAATCTCAGACCAGACCCCAGAGCCAAGGAAGAGTTTTCACCATCCAAGGAGAGGAAGTAAAGGAGTCTGACGATTTGATCCAAGGTATGGGTTTTATTAAAGATAGAAAAGTTATAATATTGTTTGATTCAGGAGCAACCCATTCTTTCATATCTCTTAGTTGTGTTAAGAATTTAGAGTTACCTGTTTCTAAACTACCTTTTGATTTGTGTGTTTCTACTCCTGCCAAAGATAAATTGGTAACTTCTATTGCTTGTTTGAAATGTTCTTTGATATACCAAGACTTGTCTTATGATGTTGATTTGATATGCTTACTTATGTCAGGTCTAGATGTCATACTTGGTATGGATTGGTTGTCACATAATAATGCCGTTATCAATTGTTCTTCTCGACCCATTTCTTTTCTTCCACAACCAATGTCTGTTGACCCTTCTGTGTCGGATTGCTTTCTGTCTGCTGTATCTTGCCACAAGAACTTAGTTGAGGGGGCTCAGGGATACATACTTCTCTTTTCTGCTAGGATAGAGGCTGAAAGTGATATAGCGGCATTGCCTGTTGTATGCGAGTTTTTAGATGTGTTTCCTAAATAGGTTTCTAATTTACCACTGAGTAGGGAGGTCGAGTTTAACATAGATCTTATGTCTGGTAGTGGACCTGTTTCAGTAGCACCCTATAGAATGGCACCTCTAGAGTTGAGTGAGCTTAAGAAACAAATAGAGGAGTTGTTAGATAAGGGATTCATTAGGCCGAGTGTGTCACCTTGGGGAGCGCCGATTCTTTTGGTAAAGAAGAAAGATGGGAGTATGAGGTTGTGCGTTGACTATAGGCAGCTAAACAAAGTGACAATAAATAATAAGTACCATTTACCTAGGATAGATGACCTGTTAGATCAGCTGAGGGGAGCGGCAGTGTTTTCCAAAATATATTTAAGATCGGGGTACCATCAGATTAGAGTGAGGAGTGAGGACATCTCTAAGACAGCCTTTAGAACAAGGTATGGGCACTATGAGTACGTAGTGATGCCCTTCGGAGTGACGAACACTCCAGCCGTTTTCATGGACTACATGAATCGGATCTTTAGACCCTTCTTAGATAAGTTTGTGGTGGTGTTCATAGATGATATCTTGATATACTCTAGAACACCTATGGAGCATAAGGAGCATCTGAGGGTAGTGTTACAAATCTTAAGGGATGAGCGTTTGTAGGCTAAGCCGGAGAAGTGTGAGTTTTGGTTAGATGAGGTGAAGTTTCTGGGACACACCATTTCTAAGAGTGGTGTAGCAGTCGATTCTTCTAAAGTGGATGCAGTGCTAGAGTGGGAACCACCTAAGACAGTAACTGAAGTAAGGAGTTTCCTTGGATTAGCTGGTTACTATAGGAAGTTTATAGAAGATTTTTCTAGACTAGCGTTACCTTTAACCCAGTTGACTAGGAAAGGAAAATCTTTTGTGTGGGACCATGAATGTGAGGAAAACTTCCTAGAGCTTAAGAAGAGATTAGTGACAGCGTCTGTCTTGACCATACCGGACCCTTTAGTGAGTTTTGTGGTTTATTGCGATGCGTCTAAGAATGGTTTAGGATGTGTTTTGATGCAAGAGGGCAAGGTTGTAGCTTATGCATCTAGGCAGCTTAGAACCCATGAGGTGAATTATCCTACACATAACCTTGAGTTGGCAGTAGTAGTTTTTGCTCTTCAAATTTGGAGGCACTATTTATATGGTGCTAAGTTTGAGGTTTTTAGTGACCATAAGAGCCTTAGGTACTTGTTTGACCAAAAGGAATTGAATATGAGGCAGAGGAAGTGGATGGAATTCCTTAAAGACTATGATTTTGAATTGAAGTACCATCCAGGGAAGGCTAACGTAGTGGCCGATGCTCTTAGTAGGAAGACCATACACATGTCTAGTTTAATGGTGCAAGAGATGAATCTGTTAGAGGAGTTTAGAGACTTGAATCTTGATGTGTCTTTGAGTGCTTTGAGTTTGAGGTTGAATAGATTGGAAATTCATAGCGATCTTAGGGAAGAGATTAAGCGTGAGCAACTTTTAAATCAAGAATTACTATCCTTGTTGGGACAAGAGAGTTATGAGTTGTCTGCTCATGGCTTAGTAAAGTTTAAGGGTAGGATTGTTGTTCCTAAGGAGGGGAGCCTTAGAGAAAAAGTGTTAGAGGAAGCACATAAGGGAAAATTTACCACACATCCAGGGATAACTAAGATGTACCAGGACCTTAAAAAGATGTATTGGTGGTCAGGAATGAAAAAGGATGTGGCCATTTTTGTGTCTAAGTGTTTAGTATGCCAAAAGGTTAAGATAGAACACCAAAAACCTCCAGGTTTATTGCAACCTTTAGAAATTCCTGAGTGGAAGTGGGAGAAAATATCTACGGATTTTGTGATGGGGTTACCTAGGACTCGTTTGGGTTTAGATGCCATATGGGTAATAGTGGATAGGTTGACCAAGTCTGCTCACTTCTTGCCAATTAAGGCAACATATAGCTTGGATAAGTTGGTAGACTTATACATCAGGGAGATAGTCAAGCTTCACGGTATACCCACCTCTATAGTGTCAGATAGAGACCCGAGGTTTACCTCTAGATTTTGGAGAGCTTTTCAGCAAGCCTTTGGTTCCAAGTTGAGTTTTAGCACAGCCTATCACCCCTAGACGGATGGTCAATCAGAGAGGACCATTCAGACCCTTGAGGACATGCTTAGAGCGTGTGTTTTAGATGAAGGTGGATGTTGGGATAAGTTTTTACCTCTCATAGAGTTTGCGTATAACAATAATTATCACGCTAGTATAGGCATGACACCCTATGAAGCTCTTTATGGAAGAAAGTGTAGATCCCCTTTGTGTTGGTGCGAGGTAGGTGAGAAAACCTTGATAGGACCTGATTTAGTTCAGCAAACCACAGATAAGATTGAATTGATTAGGGAGAGGATGCGCACTGTGCAGAGCAGACAGAAGAGTTATGTCGATAAGAGGAGAAAGCCTTTAGAATTCCAAGAAGGTGAGCATGTATTTTTTAGAGTCACTCCTAAGACTGGGGTGGGAAGATCCATGAAAGTCAGAAAGCTAAATCCGCGATTCATTGGTCCTTTTCAAATTCTAAAAGAGTCGGGTTTGTTGCTTACCAATTAGCTCTTCCACCTTTGTTGTCCAACCTTCATGATGTTTTCATATATCGCAACTCAGAAAATATGTACATGATTAGTCTTATATATAACGCCTGAGTCAATACAATTAAGATAACTTGGTCTTTAAGCCCAAACCTAGTCAGATCGTCGACAAGAGCACTAAGACTCTATGGAACAAGACAATTCCTTTGGTAAAAGTGGTTTGGGAAGAATTAACTCCTGAGGAAGCTACTTGGGAACTTGAAGAGGATATAATGCGTCAGTATCCAGATCTTGCTAACTAAGGTACATTAACTCTTAATGTTGTTAACTGTGTTATATGTTAGGTGGATTGCTAGAGTATGTGTTAATTTCGAGGACGAAATTCTAAAGGAAGGGAGAAAATGTAACATTCTAAAATTTCAATATAATTATTTTAATAGAAATATTAAGCTATTACGAGATTTAGTGTAGAAAAATTATACATATAAAATAATTAGAATTGTTTAGAATTTACACAAGAAAACAAAATTGAATTCTGTTTCAAAAAAAATAAAATACAAAAATGGTTCCGCTAAATTGAGGAATTTGGCTTTATCCAAATTGCAACTGCACATGCGTTACATCTCCAACATTCCAAAATTCAATCAGTATTCTTATCCTGTGAGATTAGTGAGCCGCTTTATTAGGATTAGAAGGAAAAGATAATACAACAAAGAAAAAAATGAAAATAAAAACAAAAACAAAAACACCATCACGTCAGGGGTAAAACACTAGAAATGTTTCATTCAATAAAAATTAAGGTGGCTCCCACCCATCTATATTTAAAAAAAAAAAAAAAAGAAAGGGTTTGAAATAGGAGAAAGTGAGAAACCATTCTCACGTTGAGGGTTTTCTTTTGAAAATAGAAAAACGTATTTGGCCTATCTGTCTAGCGCTGATCAGTGAAGAAAGAAGCATAGGAAGACCGCATAGATTCACGAACAGCAACTAAAAGAAGAAAAGAAGGATTGTTGGTGAAACATTTGGATTGGCCTTAGGTAATATTTGGTATTTTTGGAGGTCTACAAATGGTGAGTAGAAATACTCTATCTCACCCTTTCCATGGTGCAATTTATATGGGGTTTGGGTTATGCTTATGAACATGTTTTTTTAGTCAAATCTTGATTTTACAATTTGGGGGTTTTTCTTCTAAGGTGTTTCTGTTATCAAATAAATGTTTATTACTGAGATTGGTGACATGATATATATGATACATACGTGATTTGGTTGAATTGACATGCTGTATATGAACTATTTGATGATATTTGTGATATTAGCATGATTGCATAACTGTTAATATGTTGAATGTTGTTTGCTGCAATACCGCCTATGATAGGGGTATCGAAAGTAATACTGCCAATGAATTGGGGTGTCGAAATATGAAATACCGCCATGATGGGGTATCGAAAGTAACATCGCCACACGTTGGGATGTCGAAATGAGTAATACCACCAGTGTACAATGGTTGGTATCGAAATGTGTAATGTCACTGAAGAGAATGTGACATCGAAATACCTTCATGAGTAAGGTAGGCAATGAGATGCCATTGTTATGTGCGGATTGATGGTCAAATGACATATGAGGATATTGAGAATATTTGATATTATGTGAAATTATGTTGTATTTAATTATGATGTGCTGTTGAATATTTATGGTCATTATTTGAGTGTATAATATTTATGTAATTATTTTGAAAATAGCGGGTACCATAGTTAGTTTTTCCGGTTACCGCATCGGCTGAGAACAACGCTTTTGTGAAAACCTTTTATAAATGTATTTCTATTCATTGGGATTATAAATCTCATTAGTAGTGTTGTTTTCAGAGACTCAGGACGACCCTGTTGAACATCCAGACGCTTGAGGATTTGTTCTAGTAGTAGCTTGGGTTAGTATGGCATGACATATGCTAGAAGGACTATTATTATCGTTTATATATTTATTTATGCGAGTTGTAATAGACGCCCAGTTTTGTGGATTAAAACTTATTATGTATTTTATTTATTAGATTGATATAAACAATTATTTCAATTAATATTATATCATGAACTTATTCAGTATTTATTAGGAATTTTTTTAATTACCTTGTTTTATTTAAATTATTATCTTGGGTTACTAATGTAAGGAGGGACGTTACCGAATGTGACATCACTGCATTATAAATTACTATTTGATTTGACTAAATCTTCATGATCACCATAATATTTTTTATATGTATATGCATCATATTCATATTTATCACTTTCCGAACTTTTACACTTAGAAGAGCTTAACATAATACCTAGTCTAAACTTATGACATAATACCTAGTCTAAACTTATGCCTTGTATGATTTGAATAATATGGTACGCATTGGCTTATAAATTTAATTCATTGTCTTTGTATTCCCATTCTGTAGTCTTGGTATGAAAGATTCCTGGGGACCCTTGAAGGTTTTGGCTGCTGCTAGTGTTATAAATGGCAGTATCAGAGTTTTTTTTTTTACTGTTCTCACATATTTAAACCTTACTGGTTTGAATAAAAATAGAAAGGCATAGCAAAAAAATGCAGCTTGTGTTTGTAAAAACTTCAGATTTATATTTGTTGCCATACTACTATGTATTGATGGTTCAACCAATATGAGTTTAAATTCATAAGTAATGAAATTTCCTTTTGACTTCATTTTTTGTTCTGTTTACGTCTCACAATGAATTTGCATTCAGTCCACACTGCTATATTGATGGGAAGTTTTCAAGCTTAAACTGGTTGGTCTTGTCCAATTACTATGATATTTATATTATGCATATGAAACTAAGCTTCATCTAAAAGAAACACAATAAGAAAATTCAGAGCATTTGGCTGATACTTCACCAAAAAGTCTTACAAATCCTTTAATCAATTAATCTTGAAATGGTATTGTAAATTATTTTAGCTGCTACCAAGTAACAGCGCATATTGTGTAGAGATTTGACTTCTGGTTACAAATATGAGCAATGAACAATAAAATAATGGAACGGAAGCTCTCATACAGGCCATTTGACCAGAACTATATTTCCTGTTTCAACAATTCATCTATCTGAGGTCCTTCTTGTTTACAAATAAGAAAATGGAAGTTCCATGAACACATCTCCAAATGCTTTTGGAAACTCCCATTCAGAATATCCGAGTCTCTTAAATTTTCTTTGGATAGTTTGATGTAGAGGGATTAAAACCATAGGCTATACCAATCCTCACCAGAATATAACATTGATGCTCAATGAGCCAATCCGGTAGAGCCAACCTCCAGCTAATCAAGAGCAATGTAGTTTATCATATTCTTTAGAAAATCATTTAATTTGCTATTGTCGTGGATACACAGTGATCAAACTTCAAAAGGGGCTTAATTTAATCGCTACATGTTAACAAGATCATTACAATACATTATTTGTGAAGGGCTGAGGAAAGATCCAACTCTCAGAGACACATTTTAGGAGAGCTCAACAAATCAAGTTATTGAATTTCTGGGGAAGATAAATATTGTAATGAACCTAAAAGCTTCAAATAGGTAAAGAAGCGAAATAAAGGCGCAAGACCATTACGAACTGATTCAAATAACCAAAGCAACAGTTGAAACTCAGGGAGTATTCTCACATGACAGGATACTGTAAAAATAAGTATTTAAACATATATAAACTGAGGACACCAAAATGAAGCTTTGAGGCATCGTATCTGATGATTCAACAAAACATTTAAACTGATTTTGGTGGGGATGCACCAGGCCTATGCTGTAGTGTAAGGCATGAGCGGCACATGAGAGCCCCAATAGCAAGCTACTGTTATGGACCCTCTGCCAAAAAAAAAAAATTTAATATCATGTGAGCCAATGACCCACCTATAAGATATTAAACTAATTAAACTAATAAGAACAGATACTACACTAGATCTTAGCCAAAAGGCCGAGAAAGGTATGATTTGTAAAGGTGTTGGTGACTCTTTTTATGACTTGTTTGTGCTTAACTACTTCATGCTTCTTCTATGCGGGGCTTATCACAGAGAAGAGAAATACACAAAGCTACATCACTATTGTGGTCTGTCGAAGAGCACATTAATCTTGACAGAGAATCCATGTTTTCTATCAGAAGCATTTAGTAGCATCCATAGCAGTCTTCTATGTGTGCGACAACATCCTGAAGATAGGTCAAGCATGTCAATAGTGGCTGTACCTGTAATCTATCGTGGATGTTTTGCATAATACTTTAGGGTCAGCAAAGCTAAATCAAGCTATCCAAAATTATTACAACTAGATAAATTTGGTAGGTGCCGCACTGCAAGGGAACAAAGCCGCACTGCTCTTCTAATGCTTATCTATTCCAGCTACATGCCATAATGTAGAAGCTGTAAACAGCCAACACCCAGCATTTCTTCATAGTTAAGAAGCTAATATTCTGTTATGGAATGTAGCCTATAAAAGGCATAATGCTGTACGTAGTCTTTGATTCTTTGTATCAATCAAGAATTGAAAGTGAATGAAAATATAAGTTCTCTTCCTGTGTGTGTGAAGCATTTGGTAAGGAAATTGAATTATTCAAGCCTACGGATTTGAGGCATAAAATCAGAATAATCTAATATCCAACTTACCACACAGACCATTGGAACTGATTTGGGTGGGGATCTGAAAGGCACATGCTCAGTGTAATGCATAGGCAACTGATGAGAGACCCAATAGCAAGCTAATGACTCTTAATTTGCTACACTTGTAGAAACAGTTCAAACTTCAAAGGGGACTTTAATTTAATCACTACATGCTGTAAGACAAAAGAGCAATGATTATTACAATACATTATTTCTAAAGGAATGAGGGAACATACAACTCCCAGAAACACGTTTCTGGGGAAGATAGATGTTGCACTAAAACTAAGAGGAAGACATTTGTAAAGAAACCATAATTTAACAGAAAGATAAACAGTCATTGCCTAGAGTATTCTCACATCAAAGGATTATAAGACATCATGCAAAACATTAAAACTGATTTGGGTGGGGATGCGCCAGGCCTGTGCTACAGTGTAAGGCAAGGGCGACGCATGAGAGCCCCAATAGCAAGCTATTGTTATGGACCCTCTCCCTTAAAAAATAAATTTAATATCATGTGGGCCAATGACCCACGTATCAGATATTAAACTGATAAGAACAGATACTACACTTGATCTTAGCCAAAAGGCCGAGAAGGGTATGATTTGTAAAGGTGTTGGTGACTCCTTTTATAGCTTGCTTGTGCTTCACCACTTCATGCTTCTTCGATGTGGAGCTTATAAAAAACAAGAGAGAAAATAGGAGTTTTGGACTATACTCTGCTTCATCTTCAAGGCTTGTCTTCAGCTTGTAAAGCCAAATAGACCACAGAACACTTATTTCCATCTCTTAAAAAATGAAATTACTTTGAGATGTTTTGGAGGGAAAAAAGTCATTGGCCAGAGAAGAACAGTAGATAAATCAGGAATTCCTAGAGACAATACAGATTATGGACTGCTGTTGGCTGTGATAATGTAGCAATGGAGGTTAACATGTATGTGTTTCATCAAGGACTACTACTGCAATTCAGCAGCTAAAACCCATGTACGTGTTTCATCAAGTCCATCCGAATCTTCAGGTACAATCTATCCTATCTCAAATTATGTAAGTTATGATAAATTCTCCCAGAAACATACAGCTTATCTTGCAGCAATTGAGTGTCTTGAAGAACCAAAATCCTACCTGCAAGCGGCAGAAAAGCAAGAATGGCATGAAGCAATGTCACAAGAACTCAAGGCACTAGAAGAAAATAAAACATGGGAATTTGCTTTTCTTCCTGCTGGAAAGAAGCTAATTGGCTGCAAATGGGTGTATAAAATCAAGCACAAAGCATCAGGAGAAGTTGAAAAATACAAGGCAAGGCTTGTGGCTAAAGGATACACACAAGTGGAGGGAGAAGACTTCAGTGAAACTTTTGCTCCAATAGCAAAAATGACAACAGTTAGATGTCTACTTATTGCCATTGCCAAAGGATGGGAACTACACCAAATGGATGTCAGTAATGCATTTTTACATGGGGAACTAAATGAAGAAGTCAATATGGAGGCTCCTCAAGGCTGCAAGGTTCCAGCAAAGGGAATGGTTTGTAAATTGAAAAAGTCCTTGTATGGACTAAAACAAGCCTCTCGAAATTGGTATTCTAAACCGTCACAAGCATTAGTAGAATATGGTTTTCAAGAAACTCATGCAGATGATAGTTTGTTTACATTTTCTCATGGAGATACATTCTTGGCAATTCTTATCTATGTTGATGATTTAGTCATAGCAGGAAATGACACTGCAGTGCATCAAGTTCAAACAATACTTGAATTCTTGCTTTCACATGAAAGACCTTGGTACCCTCAAATATTTCCTTGGGCTGGAATTAGCTCATGGATCTTCTGGCCTGTTTATATGTCAAAGAAAGTATACTTTGGATATTTTAACAGAATGTGGAATGCTTGCTTGCAAACCCTCTTCTTTTCCACGAGCCAAATCATAAACTTGCTTTGGATTCAAGTTCTCTTTACTCCAATCCTTCCCAATATCGCAGGCTGATAGGAAGGTTAATCTACTTAACCATCACAAGGCTAGAAATCACATACTCAGTTCATGTTCTGAGCCAATTCATGCAGGAACCTCGAGAAGGACATTGGGAAGCAGCTATGCATGTTTTGAGATATTTGAAATCATCACCAAGCCAGGGAATTGTTCTACCTAAGGAGAATAATTTGAAGCTAGTTGCATACTGTGATTCAGATTGGGCATCATGTCCATTAACTAGAAAATCAACTTCCGGGTATCTAATGAAGTTGGGAACAGCCCCTATCTCATGGAAGACCAAGAAACAAACAACTATATCAAGGTCATCAAGTGATAGAGCCAAGCCAATGCCAATTAAGTCTGTTGTTTGGGTCGCCAATAGAGCCAACCCAGTCAAAGGCAACTCTAGCAACAGTGAGGGAGATCTAGTGCTTGTTAACTAAAATGAGATTGTGTTTTGGTCAGCAGACCCCAGAAAGAAGGTTTTCAATCCAACAATTGTTATGCTTTTAAATTCTGGGAATTAGTAATGAGAGATGAGAGCGACCAAGATCCTGAAAACTACTACTGGCAAAGCTTTGATTATCCGTGAGACACACCGTTACCATAGGTACTTGGATGGTGTTACATTGGTAATTCAGATTGAAGCATTTGGTAAGGGCATTAAATTATTCAAGCCTAGGGATTTGAGGCATCAAATCAGAATAATCTTACATCTAACATACCACACAGACCATTTGAACTGTTTTGGGTGGGGATGCGACAGACCCATGCTGCAGGGTAATGCAAAGGCAACGAGAGCACCAATAGCAAGCTAATGACTCTTAATTTGCTACAGTTGTGGATACTGTTCCAAGTTCAAAGGGAACTTTAATTTAATCACTCCATGCTGTAGGACAAAAGAGCAGAAGATTATTACAAAAGGCCGAGAAAGGTATGATTAGTGAAGGTGCTGGTGACTCTTTTTATAGCTTGCTTGTGCTTAACTACTTCATGTGTCTTCGATGTGGGGCTTATCAAAGAGAAGAGAAATACACAATGCTAAATTGCTATTGAAAAATACGAGTAATTTGTGCATAATATGCTTGAACTGGCTAATGGCCAATTTACTTAGGAGTTTAGGATCATACTTCGCTTGAACTTCAAGGCTTATCTTCAGCTTCTAAAGCGAATGGACCACAAAATACGTATTTCCATCTCTTAAAAAAATTATATTGCTTTGACATGTTTTGGAGGGGGAAAAGTCATTAGCCAGGGAAGAACAGTAGATAAATCAGGCATGCTTAGAGACAATACAGATAATGGACACCTGGTGGCTGTGATAATGTAGCAATGTAGGTTAACATGTGAGCAGAAACTATGGCAATGCTATGAGATAATGAGAATTCAATTCAAAACAACCAGCTGAAGCACTTTTGATTGTCTCTCTCTGCTTTGATTATTTGTTGGAGAGTAGTGGGTATATTGCTTGTTGAAGCCAATTCTTCAAATTGTTGGTTTTATATGGCCTGGTTGTTTTATTTGGTAATTGGTTTATGTCCTTTTGGATGGGATTATGCAATTCCAAGTCTGCTTTTGTTTGTGTGTTCTTGTATAGTGTAATTATGATATGCTTTCTGATGTATATTCGGCCATCAAACAAATATCAGGCCTTGCTTCCAAAACCTGATTTAAAGGCATAATACTGCACTGTAGAGCCCCATATTTGTCATGGAATAGATAACCAAAACCTCAGTCATTCAAAAAGTTGAGAATTGAAAGATTAGTGACCAAGATCCTGAAACTAGTAGTGGCAAAGCTTTGACTATCCTTGTTATACACTAACCAGGAAAAAACATAAGTCTGACCACGTTAGAGCCCAGAAGTGGATCATTTACCTACTCAACACAACTAATCTATTGTGGACGTTTTGCATATTGCTTTAGCCTTTAGCAACTACTTATTCTACTTTGATGCCCATGGTGGCGTGTTTCAGTGCTTCTTTGATTTTTGGTATATTAAGTATGAAAAATTAGCTTAATCGTACTAACAAGAATAAGTTAAAAAATCATTAATTTTAACTTGGTAACGAAATACTAGAGTTTCTTGTTCTATACCGACAAGAGTGATCTTCACCGGGTATCTTGTGAGTGGGTGGAATTATAGGTGAGAAAAAGTCAGTCTCACAAAATGATACAAACTTAGTGCTTTGAGGCATCAAATCAGAATAATCTAATCTAACATATCAAACAAAATATTTGAATTGATTTAGGTGGGGATGTGTCAGGCCTATGCTGTAGTGGAAGGCAAAGGCATAATACTGCACTATATAGCCCCAAGTTTGTCATTGAATATAAAATCAAAACATCAGTCATTCAAAAAGTTGAGAATTGAGACATCAAATCTACCAATGATAATCATTACCTAGAGTTGCAGTACCTGTTACCCTCAGAAGCTAAGCCTTCCCTATTTGATATATCCGGTTTGAAGGCACTAGTAAGAATCAGAAGCAAAAGTTAAAGTCAAGCAGAAATTTAACTATCAACAACCTAGCAGTTTCCATCTGCACATGAAAGTAATAGCGCTTCAGAGGGAATGGTTTTGAAACAAGCAAAGAATTGTAAATGTATTATAGAAGAACAGGTAGGGCTGAAACTAAAACTTATGATATATGGAAACATTTTATGCATTTTACCTCTTATATTCGTCTTTGTTCCCCATGGTTTGAAGTTCTGAACCCCACATGGCAGCAACATGTTTGAACAATGCCTATAACAATTTGTATTCCGTGACAACCATGTCAAGTGTCCACTTCCTGCAACAAAACCCATTCAAGTCCCACATTGGGAGTTTCAAACAAAAGACAATGATTTATATACCCAAATGGTGAGAGAGCAGGACACGACCTTACTTGAACAGGATCTGTTCTATAGGCTCGTACCACTGTGTCCTTGAGTTCTAAGGAGACAGGAACCGAAATCTGGTTGATGAATCATGACCGTGTGATCAGAGCGTGATTAATGGCTCCGATGGTCTCTCAACCGAGGGTGTCATCTGAGCAGTGGAGGATCGTTCTCAACCAGTTTCCAACTGGCTGGGATGGTGACACGGTTGTCTGACAGACCAAACAACATTTTTTGCAACTTGTCAAAGCAGATTAAAGAAAACTAGAAAACAAGTCGATGATTATTAATCAAGACAAAAGATGACTTGCTTAACCTTGTTTCCAAAACAAGTAATTTTGTGTAGTGGTGAATGGTTATACTAGAGGATTAGGATTAAATGAAGCTGCTGTACAGCGGTACATGAAAATCGACAAAATAAAACTTAATAGTTGATTTTGCAGAGAGGAATGATATTGATTACCTTGGCTACCAAGTTAAGCAATGATTTTTCCAAGTGTTCTACACTCCAAAAGACTCACTCAATGCTATGAGGTTGGGGGTAGTATGTTACTTGCATGCCTCAATGGAAGCTGGTTTGTTCTTTGTCTGGTGAAAATGTGGGTATTTGACATTTGTATACATGAAGTACAAGCACATTGTTTTGAGCTTCGGTTTGAGGTTGGGGAGTTGCCACGTCAAAAGAGTAACAGTTTCATTTTTTGGGCTTTCAATGGCCGGCCCATCTGGAAGGGGAGGAATGAAAAGGCTCTTGCTATCTACATCCTAACATTTAAACATCCATCCGATACTTTTTCATTTTTATAAATGAAAAGATAAAAAATCTTATTCCAAATATATTCCGGCAATTAGTTATCAGAATACAAAAAAAATTATGTTTCGTCAATTAGTTATCAGAATACATACATGTTTTTTTATTTTTAGGAAATTAGTTGCCGCAACACAAGTTTTTTGTATTCCGGAAACTAAATGTCGGTAGATTCCGGAAACTAAATGTCGGTATGTCAAAAAAATTGAAAAATTTCGGAACACAATTTTTTTTTTGTATTCCGGCAACTAATTTTTGAAATATATTTTTTTTGTATTCCAGAAACTAAATTCCGAAACTCATTTGGAAACGCGTGTATTTCAGATAGGGGTATCTTGAGAATGAAAAATGGCCAGCCCATCTGGAAGGGGAGGAATGAAAAGGCTTTTGCTATCTACATCCTAACATTTAAACATCCATCCCGTACTTTTTCGTTTTTATAAGTGAAAAAACAAAAAATCTCATTCCAAATATATTCCGGCAATTAGTTGTCAGAATATAAAAAAAAATTATGTTTCGTCAATTAGTTGTCAGAATACATATATGTTTTTTTTGTATTCAGGAAATTAGTTGCCGCAACACAAGTTTTTTGTATTCCGGAAACTAAATGCCGGTAGGTTCCGGAAACTAAATGTCGGTATGTCAAAAAAATTGAAAAATTTCGGAACACAATTTTTTTTTTTTGTATTCTGGCAACTAATTTTTGAAATATTTTTTTTTTGTATTCCAGAAACTAAATTCCGAAACACATTTGGAAAGGCGTGTATTTCAGATAGGGGTATCTTGAGAATAAAAAATGGCCGGCCCATCAGGAAGGGGAGGAATGAAAAGGCTTTTGCTATCTACATCCTAACATTTAAACATCCATGCCGTACTTTTCGTTTTTATAAGTGAAAAGACAAAAAATCTCATTTCAAATATGTTCTGGCAATTAGTTGTCAGAATACAAAAAAAATTATGTTTCGTCAATTAGTTATCAGAATACATACATGTTTTTTTATTTTTAGGAAATTAGTTGCCGCAACACAAGTTTTTTGTATTCCGGAAACTAAATGTCGGTAGGTTCCAGAAACTAAATGTCGGTATGTCAAAAAAATTGAAAAATTTCGGAACACAATTTTTTTTTGTATTCCGGCAACTAATTTTTGAAATATATTTTTTTTGTATTCCAGAAACTAAATTCCGAAACACATTTGGAAACGCGTGTATTTCAGATAGGGGTATCTTCAGAATAAAAAATGGCCGGCCCATCTGGAAGGGGAGGAATGTAAAGGCTTTTGCTATCTACATCCTAACATTTAAACATCCATCCCGTACTTTTTCGTTTTTATAAGTGAAAAAACAAAAAATCTCATTCCAAATATGTTCCGGCAATTAGTTGTCAGAATACAAAAAAAATTATGTTTCGTCAATTAGTTGTCAGAATATATACATGTTTTTTTTTGTATTCAGGAAATTAGTTGCCGCAACACAAGTTTTTTGTATTCCGGAAACTAAATGCCGATAGGTTCCGGAAACTAAATGTCGGTATGTCAAAAAAATTGAAAAATTTCGGAACACAATTTTTTTTTTTTGTATTCTGGCAACTAATTTTTGAAATATATTTTTTTTGTATTCCAGAAACTAAATTCCGAAACACATTTGGAAAGGCGTGTATTTCAGATAGGGGTATCTTGAGAATAAAAAATGGTCGGCCCGTCAGGAAGGGGAGGAATGAAAAGGCTTTTGCTATCTACATCCTAACATTTAAACATCCATCCCGTACTTTTTCGTTTTTATAAGTGAAAAGACAAAAAATCTCATTTCAAATATGTTCTGGCAATTAGTTGTCAGAATACAAAAAAAATTATGTTTCGTCAATTAGTTGTCAGAATACATACATGTTTTTTTTGTATTCAGGAAATTAGTTGCCGCAACACAAGTTTTTTGTATTCCGGAAACTAAATGCCGGTAGGTTCCGGAAACTAAATGTCGGTATGTCAAAAAAATTGAAAAATTTCAGAACACAATTTTTTTTGTATTCCGGCAACTAATTTTTGAAATATATTTTTTTTATATTCCAGAAACTAAATTCCGAAACACATTTGGAAAGGCGTGTATTTCAGATAGGGGTATCTTGAGAATAAAAAAATTGAAAAAAAATGTGGTAGTGGATGAGTAAATTATGGAATGTATGTAAGGAAAGCCAAATGAAAATGAATGGGTGTTCAAGAGTTGTGAAAAATATTGCCATCAGTACTATCGAAATACCATCCAGATAAGAATTATGAAAGCTGTAACCTGTAAACAAAAAAAAAATAGTTAGGAGGATTTTTGGACAAATAAAATTAATCTCATCCTACAAACCACACATAGAAATCCTTTGACCATGTATCAGCAGCTGTTACATTAGAATCTTAATGGCTTAACCTTCAATGTGGCTGTATTTAAGTTAACATTGGGGTAACGTGTAACATCCTAAAATTTCAATATAATTATTTTAATAGAAATATTAAGCTATTACGAGATTTAGGGTAAAAAAATTATTACATATAAAATAATTGGAATTGTTTAGAATTTACACAAGAAAGCAAAATTGAATTCTGTTTCAAAAAAAAAAAAAAACACAAAGGAATTTGGCTTTATCCAAATTGTAACTGCACGTGAGTTATATCTCCAACATTCCAGAATTCAATCAATATTCTTATCCTATTGGATTGGTGAGCTGCTTTATTAAGATTAGAAGGAAAAGATAATACAAAAAAGAAAAAAATGAAAATAAAAACAAAAACAAAAACATCATCACGTCAGAGGTAAAACACTAGAAAGGTTTCATTCAGTAAAAATTAAGGTGGCTCCCACCCATCTATATAAAAAAAAAAGGGTTTGAAATAGGAGAAAGTGAGAAATTATTCTCACGTTGAGGGTTTTCTTTCGGAAATAGAAAAACGTATTTAGCCCATCTGTCTAGCGCTAATCAGTGAAGAAAGAAGCATAGGAAGACCGTATAGATTCACGAACAACAACAAAAAGAAGAAAAGAAGGATTGTTGGTGAAACATTTGGATTGGCCTTAGGCAATATTTGGTATTTTTGGAGGTCTACAAACGGGGAGTGGAAATACTCTTTTTCACCCTTTCCATGGTGCAATTTATATGGGGTTTGGGTTATGCTTATGAACATGTTTTTTTTAGTCAAATCCTGATTTTACAATTCGGGGGTTTTTCTTCTAAGGTGTTTCTACTGTCAAATAAATGTTTATTACTGAGATTGGTGACATGATATATATGATACATACGTGATTTGGTTGAATTGACATGCTATATATGAATTATTTGATGATATTTGTGATATTGGCATGATTGCATAACTGTTAATATGTTGAATGTTGTTTGCTTCAATACCGCCTATGATAGGAGTATCGAAAGTAACACTGCCAATGAATTGGGGTGTCGAAATATGAAATACTGTCATGATGGGGTATCGAAAGTAACATCGCCACACGTTGGGATGTCGAAATGAGTAATACCACCAGTGTACAATGGTTGGTATCGAAATGTGTAATGTCACTGGAGAGAAGGTGACATCGAAATACCTTCATGAGTAAGGAAGGCAATGGGACGCCATTGTTATGTACGGATTGATGGTCAAATGACATATGAGGATGTTGAGAATATTTGATATTATGTGAAATTATGCTGTATTTAATTATGATGTGCTGTTGAATATTTATGGTCATTATTTGAGTATATAATATTTATGTAATTATTTTGAAAATAGCGGGTACCATGGTTAGTTTTTCCGGTTACCGCACCGGCTGAGAACAACGCTTTTGTGAAAACCTTTTATAAATGTATTTCTATTCATTGGGATTATAAATCTCATTAGTAGTATTGTTTTCAGAGACTGAGGACGACCCTGTTGAACATCCAGACGCTTGAGGATTTGTTCTAGTAGTAGCTTGGGTTAGTGTGGCATGGCATATGCTAGGAGGACTATTATTATTGTTTATATATTTATTTATGCGAGTTGTAATAGACGCCCAGTTTTGTGGATTAAAACTTATTACGTATTTTGTTTATTAGATTGATATAAACAATTATTTTCGATTAATATTATATCATGAACTTATTCAGTATTTATTAGGAATTTTTTTAATTACCTTGTTTTATTTAAATTATTACCTTGGGTTACTAATGTAACGAGGGGCGTTACATTTTTGGTATCAGAGCAGTTCAATCCTAAATTGGACTGTGATATTGGGTTGTTTTTCAAAAATCAAATATGGGCGCATAGGACTGCTTGTTAGAGTTATATATGTTGCATGCTATTCTTTGAGATTTTGGACCTGATTAACCCAATGTTTGATTGGTGGCGTGCAGATTTATGGCTACTAACAGGCATGGGGATAACGCTAATGATGCACTTGCAGCAGTTCTGGCTGAAATGACCAGAGTCATGTAAGAGCAGACGGAGACACTCCGTCAGATGAGGGACAACGGGAACGTGCATAACGTTGGAGCAGTTGCAGCTCAAGATCCACGGTACATGGGACTGTCAGAGTTTAGAAAGAACGATCCACCAACCTTCCGAGGTACTACTGATCCGGTTGAGGCAGAAGAGTGGTTGCTGAAATTAGAGAAGATTTTTCGGGTTATGAGGTGCGCTGATCCACAGAAAGTGGATTTCGCCACCTATATGCTGGAGTCTGATGCGGAGCACTGGTGGAATTGTGCTAGGGGTGGTTTGCTAGCCTTGGACGCTCAAATCACGTGGAACAGATTCAAGGAAGTTTTCTTGGAGAAGTACTTTCCGCATAGTGTTCGCATTCAGAAGGAAACAGAGTTCCTGCAGCTCCGTCAGGGAGACATGTCTATTGCTGAATATGTTGCTAAGTTTGAAAGCTTGACAAGGATCTCTCGGTACTTGAGGGACAATCCTTTGGATGACTAGAAGGCGATCAAATTTGAACAAGGTTTGAAGCCAGAGATGCAACATTTTATTGGGATCTTGGAGATTCGAGACTACCCCACGTTGGTAAACAAGTGTAGGGTAGCTGAGCAGAAGATGCAAGCTTTAGAGATGGAGAAGCCAAAAGAGAAGAGTTCTGTTGAAGGCAAGAAATTTCATAGCAAAAGGGGTAATTTTCTGAAGAGCCTGTGACCAGTGCCTACCATCTCAAAGGGTAAGCAGGTCCAAGGAGCTCAAACAGATAAAGGAGATGGATGTTTCAGATGTGGTTGGCACCACGGGGATCGCGCATGCCCCGCGGCGCAAGTCCCCTGCAACAAATATGGAAAGATGGGACACTTTGCTAGAGTCTGCAAAGGAGGAGGACAATCTCAGACCAGACCCTAGAGCCAAGAAAGAGTTTTCACCATCCAAGGAGAGGAAGTGAAGGAGTCTGACGGTTTGATCCAAGGTATGGGTTTTATTAAAGATAGAAAAGTTATGATATTGTTTGATTCAGGAGCAACCCATTCTTTCATATCTCTTAGTTGTGTTAAGAATTTAGAGTTACTTGTTTCTAAACTACCTTTTGATTTGTGTGTTTCTGCTCCTGCCAAAGATAAATTGGTAACTTCTATTGCTTGTTTGAAATGTTCTTTGATATACCAAGACTTGTCTTATGATGTTGATTTGATATGCTTACTTATGTCGGGTCTAGATGTCATACTTGATATGGATTGGTTGTCACATAATAATACTGTTATCAATTGTTCTTCTCGACCCATTTCTTTTCTTCCACAACCAATGTCTGTTGACCCTTCTGTGTCGGATTGCTTTCTGTCTGCTGTATCTTGCCACAGGAACTTAGTTGAGGGGGCTCAGGGATACATACTTCTCTTTTCTGCTAGGATAGAGGCTGAAAGTGATATAGCGGCATTGCCTGTTGTATACGAGTTTTTAGATGTGTTTCCTAAAGAGGTCTCTAGTTTACCACCGAGTAGGGAGGTCGAGTTTAACATAGATCTTATGCCCGGTAGTGGACCTGTTTCAGTAGCACCCTATAGAATGGCACCTCTAGAGTTGAGTGAGCTTAAGAAACTAATAGAGGAGTTGTTAGATAAGGGATTGATTAGGCCGAGTGTGTCACCTTGGGGAGCGTCGGTTCTTTTGGTAAAGAAGAAAGATGGGAGTATGAGGTTGTGCGTTGACTATAGGCAGCTAAACAAAGTGACCATAAAGAATAAGTACCATTTACCTAGAATAGATGACCTGTTAGATCAGCTTGAGGGGAGCGGCAGTGTTTTCCAAAATATATTTAAGATCGGGGTACCATCAGATTAGAGTGAGGAGTGAGGACATCTCTAAGACAGCCTTTAGAACAAGGTATGGGCACTATGAGTACGTAGTGATGCCCTTCGGAGTGACGAACGCTCCAGCCATTTTCATGGACTACATGAATCGGATCTTTAGACCCTTCTTAGATAAGTCTGTGGTGGTGTTCATAGATGATATCTTGATATACTCTAGAACACCTATGGAGCATAAGGAGCATCTAAGGGTAGTGTTACAAATCTTAAGGGATGAGCATTTGTACGCTAAGCCGGAGAAGTGTGAGTTTTGGTTAGATGAGGTGAAGTTTCTGGGACACACCATTTCTAAGAGTGGTGTAGCAGTCGATTCTTCTAAAGTGGATGCAGTGCTAGAGTGGGAACCACCTAAGACGGTAACTGAAGTAAGGAGTTTCCTTGGATTAGCTGTTTACTATAGGAAGTTTATAGAAGGTTTTTCTAGACTAGCGTTACCTTTAACCCAGTTGACTAGGAAAGGAAAATCTTTTGTGTGGGACCAGGAATGTGAGGAAAACTTCCTAGAGCTTAAGAAGAGATTAGTGACAGCGCCTGTCTTGACCATACCGGACCCTTTAGTGAGTTTTGTGGTTTATTGCGATGCGTCTAAGAATGGTTTAGGATGTGTTTTGATGCAAGAGGGCAAGGTTGTAGCTTATGCATCTAGGCAGCTTAGAACCCATGAGGTGAATTATCCTACACATGACCTTGAGTTGGCAGTAGTAGTTTTTGCTCTTAAAATTAGGAGGCACTATTTATATGGTGCTAAGTTTGAGGTTTTTAGTGACCATAAGAGCCTTAGGTACTTATTTGACCAAAAGGAATTGAATATGAGGCAGAGGAGGTGGATGGAATTCCTTAAAGACTATGATTTTGAATTGAAGTACCACCCAGGGAAGGCTAACGTAGTGGTCGATGCTCTTAGTAGGAAGACCATACACATGTCTAGTTTAATGGTGCAAGAGATGAATCTGTTAGAGGAGTTTAGAGACTTGAATCTTGATGTGTCTTTGAGTGCTTTGAGTTTGAGGTTGAATAGATTGGAAATTCATAGCGATCTTAGGGAAGAGATTAAGCGTGAGCAACTTTTAAATCAAGAATTACTATCCTTGTTGGGACAAGAGAGTTATGAGTTGTCTGCTGATGGCTTAGTAAAGTTTAAGGGTAGGATCGTTGTTCCTAAGGAGGGGAGCCTCAGAAAAAAAGTGTTAGAGGAAGCACATAAGGGAAAATTCACCATACATCCAGGGATAACTAAGATGTACCAGGACCTTAAAAAGATGTATTGGTGGTCAGGAATGAAAAAGGATGTGGCCATTTTTGTGTCTAAGTGTTTAGTATGCCAAAAGGTTAAGATAGAACACCAAAAACCTCCAGGTTTATTGCAACCTTTAGAAATTCCTGAGTGGAAGTGGGAGAAAATATCCATGGATTTTGTGATGGGGTTACCTAGGACTCGTTTGGGTTTAGATGCCATATGGGTAATAGTGGATAGGTTGACCAAGTCTGCTCACTTCTTGCCAATTAAGGCAACATATAGCTTGAATAAGTTGGCAGACTTATACATCAGGAAGATAGTCAAGCTTCACGGTATACCCGCCTTTATATTGTCAGAAAGAGACCCGAGGTTTACCTCTAGATTTTGGAGAGCTTTTCAGCAAGCCTTTGGTTCCAAGTTGAGTTTTAGCACAGCCTATCATCCCTAGACGGATGGTCAGTTAGAGAGGACCATTTAGACCCTTGAGGACATGCTTAGAGCGTGTGTTTTAGATGAAGGTGGATGTTGGGATAAGTTTTTACCTCTCATAGAGTTTGCATATAACAATAATTATCACGCTAGCATAGGCATGGCACCCTATGAAGCTCTTTATGGAAGAAAGTGTAGATCCCCTTTGTGTTGGTGCGAGGTAGGTGAGAAAACCTTGATAGGATCTGATTTAGTTCAGCAAACCACAGATAAGATTGAATTGATTAGGGAGAGGATGCGCACTGCGCAGAGCAGACAGAAGAGCTATGCCGATAAGAGGAGAAAGCCTTTAGAATTCCAAGAAGGTGAGCATGTATTTTTGAGAGTCACCCCTAAGATTGGGGTGGGAAGATCCATGAAAGTCAGAAAGCTAAATCTGCGATTCATTGGTCCTTTTCAAATTCTAAAAAGAGTCGAGTCTGTTGCTTACCAATTAGCTCTTCCACCTTTGTTGTCCAACCTTCATGATGTTTTCCATATATCGCAACTCAGAAAATATGTACATGACGAGTCTCATATAATAACGCCTAAGTCAATACAATTAAGAGATAACTTGGTCTTTAAGCCCAAACCTAGTCAGATCGTCGACAAGAGCACCAAGACTCTGTGGAACAAGACAATTCCTTTGGTAAAGGTGGTTGGGAAGGATTAACTCCTGAGGAAGCTACTTGGGAACTTGAAGAGGATATAATGCGTCAGTATCCAGATCTCGCTAACTAAGGTACATTAACTCTTAATGTTGTTAACTGTGTTATATGTTAGATGGATTGCTAGAGTATGGTGTTAATTTCGGGGACGAAATTCTTAAAGGAGGGGAGAAAATGTTGTTGAGTCTCCAAATGTCTGATGTGCATTTACCTTAGTTTTGATGAGATTAAAACAGTTATTCAATGATTTAATTGAACCCGTCTATGGTATTTAACTCGTCTACTTAGTGTGCAGATTAAAACATTAAGCGTCTATATGAAGTAACTAAAGTTCACTCGTCTGAACTAAGACAAGTTCACTCGTCTGAACTAGCTAAGGTTCACTCGTCTGAACTAAGATAAGTTCACTCGTCTGAACTAGCTAAGGTTCACTCGTCTGAACTAAGAGAAGTTCACTCGTCTAATGAAGTCTTCAACCGTCTGATCAAAGGAAGACTCACCCGTCTAAAAGACTTTGCAACTAACGTCATCACTTTGTTAAAGAGTCAACCCGTCTAATGAAGCTACTCATCCGTCTAAAGACTAACGTTAAAGAATACATTGGATGAAAGCTGTCTCGACCCTGATAAAGAACTTCAACAAAGTGCTTTGCCTGAACACAACTGCATCTTACACCAAAAGGGAAAGTCTTCCCTCTGCAAACAAAAAGCACGTATACAGACCTGCTGAGACCAAAGGTATATCAGAAGTCTGCATCACTCTGATGAAAGAGAACAAGCGAAGTTCCATATGCTTTAATGGCTGATCAGAACGACTCTATTGCATTTATTGAAGATCTGCAAGAAGCCAAAGACTTCAGACTTTGTGTCCAACGGCTTTAAAATTTTGAAGCCTATTGAATGAAGAAGACTTTGAAGATTCCACAAGACACAAGAGAACGATCAAAGCAATCAAAGAGCAATTACTCTGTGCATTTATATCTTCATTCTTTCATTATTTATTCTTCAATCATTTGAAGTTAATACGCAGTCTTTTAGAACTTCACATTTAATACACTCGTTAGAGTGCTTGTGAAAGACTTGCAAAGTGTAATCTTTTTACAACTTCTCTCAAACAAACCCGTGTGAGCCTGAAGAGGCTAAGTGTGCAAATAATACTTGTCTGGAGCCTGGAGAGGCTAGGTGTGAAAACAATACTCGTCTGGAGCCTGGAGAGGCTAGGTGTGAAAACAATACTCATCTGGAGCCTGAAGAGGCTAGGTGTGAAAATAATACTTGTCTGTCATGTAACCTAAATCAGTTATAGTGAGAAAACTTGGTGCTGCCAAGGACTGGACGTAGCCTCATTGTTAAGGGGTGAACCAGGATAAAACCTGCTGAGTGATCTCTCTCTTTCCCTTAACTCTTTAGTTTGATTATTTGTCTTGACTATCATCTAACTAAAGGGGTTTAAAATTGTGTTTATCAAACCTTTTTTTATCTTGCATGATTGTGTGTTTTCTGTGAAAACCTTCAGACGAGTTATCAGTCTGATTGACATGTCTGTGTTTACTCGTCTATTATAACCCGTCTGTGCTTGCGAAAAAGTTTCTATATTCCGCATAAATTTGGCAAACACCATTCAACCCCCTTCTAGTGTTTGCATCTGTCTATTTCAAATGTAACATCCTAAAATTTCAATATAATTATTTTAATAGAAATATTAAGCTATTACGAGATTTAGTGTAGAAAAATTATTACATATAAAATAATTGGAATTGTTTAGAATTTACACAAGAAAACAAAATTGAATTCTGTTTCAAAAAAAAATAAAACACAAAAAGGGTTCCGCTAAATTGAGGAATTTGGCTTTATCCAAATTGCAACTGCACGTGAGTTACATCTCCAACATTCCAAAATTCAATCAGTATTCTTATCCTGTGAGATTGGTGAGCCGCTTTATTAGGATTAGAAGGAAAAGATAATACAAAAAAGAAAAAAATGAAAATAAAAACAAAAACAAAAACACCATCACGTCAGGGATAAAACACTAGAAATGTTTCATTCAATAAAAATTAAGGTGGCTCCCACCCATCTATATATATATATATATATAAAAAAAAGGGTTTGAAATAGGAGAAAATGAGAAACCATTCTCACGTTGAGGGTTTTCTTTTGGAAATAGAAAAACGTATTTGGCCTATCTGTCTAGCGCTGATCAGTGAAGAAAGAAGCATATGAAGACCGCATAGATTCACGAATAGCAACGAAAAGAAGAAAAGAAGGATTGTTGGTGAAACATTTGGATTGGCCTTAGGTAATATTTGGCATTTTTGGAGGTCTATAAACGGTGAGTAGAAATACTCTTTCTCACCCTTTCCATAGTACAATTTATATGGGGTTTAGGTTATGCTTATGAACATATTTTTTTTTAGTCAAATCCTGATTTTACAATTTGGGGGTTTTTCTTCTAAGGTGTTTCTGTTGTCAAATAAATGTTTATTACCGAGATTGGTGACATGATATATATGATACATACGTAATTTGGTTGAATTGACATGCTATATATGAACTATTTGATGATATTTGTGATATTGGCATGATTGCATAACTGTTAATATGTTGAATGTTATTTGCTGCAATACCGCCTTTGATAGGGTATCGAAAGTAACATCGCCACACGTTGGGATGTCGAAATGAGTAATACCACCAGTGTACAATAGTTGGTATCGAAATGTGTAATGTCACCGAAGAGAATGTGACATCGAAATACCTTCATGAGTAAGGTAGGCAATGAGACGTCATTGTTATGTGCGGATTGATGGTCAAATGACATATGAGGATTTTGAGAATATTTGATATTATGTGAAATTATGTTGTATTTAATTATGATGTGCTGTTGAATATTTATGGTCATTATTTGAGTATATAATATTTATGTAATTATTTTGAAAATAGAGGGTACCATGGTTAATTTTTCCGGTTACCGCACCGGCTGAGAACAACGCTTTTGTGAAAACCTTTTATAAATGTATTTCTATTCATTGGTATTATAAATCTCATTAGTAGTGTTGTTTTCAGATACTGAGGACGACCCTGTTGAGCATCCAGACGCTTGAGGATTTGTTCTAGTAGTAGCTTGGGTTAGTATGGCATGATATATTCTAGAAAAACTATTATTATCGTTTATATATTTATTTATGCGTGTTGTAATAGACACCTAGTTTTGTGGATTAAAACTTATTATGTATTTTGTTTATTAGATTGATATAAATAATTATTTTCGATTAATATTATATCATGAACTTATTCAATATTTATTAGGAATTTTTTTAATTACCTTGTTTTATTTAAATTATTACCTTGGGTTACTAATGTAACGAGGAGCGTTACAAAATGTGACCATCACTGCTTTATAAATTACTATTTGATTGGACTAAATCTTCATGATCACCATAATATTTTTTATATGTATATGCATCATATTCATATCTATCACTTTCCGAACTTTTACACTTAGAAGAGCTTAACATAATACCTAGTCTAAACTTATGCTTTGTATGATTTGAATAATATGGTACGCATTGGCTTATAAATTTAATTCATTGTCTTTGTATTCCCCTTCTGTAGTCTTGGTATGAAAGATTCCTGGGGACCCTTGAAGGTTTTGGCTGCTGCTAGTGTTATAAATGGCAGTATCAGAGTTTTTTTTTTTTACTGTTCTCACATATTTAAACCTTACTGGTTTGAATAAAAATAGAAAGGCATAGCAAAAAAATGCAGCTTGTGTTTGTAAAAACTTCAGATTTATATTTGTTGCCATACTACTATGTATTGATGGTTCAACCAATATAAGTTTAACTTCATATGTAATGAAATTTCCTTTTGACTTCATTTTTTGTTCTGTTTACGTCTCACAATGAATTTGCATTCAGTCCACACTGCTATATTGATGGGAAGTTTTCAAGCTTAAACTGGTTGGTCTTGTCCAATTACTATGATATTTAAATTATGCATATGAAACTAAGCTTCATCTAAAAGAAACACAATAAGAAAATTCAGAGCATTTGGCTGATACTTCACCAAAAAGTCTTACAAATCCTTTAATCAATTAATCTTGAAATGGTATTGTAAATTATTTTAGCTGCTACCAAGTAACAGCGCATATTGGGTAGAGATTTGACTTCTGGTTACAAATATGAGCAATGAACAATAAAATAATGGAACGGAAGCTCTCATACAGGCCATTTGACCAGAACTATATTTCCTGTTTCAACAATTCATCTATCTGAGGTCCTTCTTGTTTACAAATAAGAAAATGGAAGTTCCATGAACACATCTCCAAATGCTTTTGGAAACTCCCATTCAGAATATCCGAGTCTCTTAAATTTTCTTTGGATAGTTTGATGTAGAGGGATTAAAACCATAGGCTATACCAATCCTCACCAACATTCCCTTGGTATCTTGTGCTTGAAAGCGCGCATTGGCCAATTTTCACTACTTGCAAACCTGCAACACAACTAAATCCATTAGGCATGCAGGCAATGTCATGATCCAGGGGCACATGAACTGATATTGCAGAGTTCTCTCATAGAATTCCAACCAATCTAGCAGAGCTATTAACTATGATACAACATTGATGCTTAATAAGCCAATCCGGTAGAGCTATTAATTTTGATATATAACTTAAAACTTGTGTTTGAGCAGTTGCCAACCTCCAGCTAATCAAGAGCAATGTAGTTTATCATATTCTTTAGAAAATCATTTAATTTGCTATTGTTGTGGATACACAGTGATCAAACTTCAAAAGGTGCTTAATTTAATCGCTACATGTTAACAAGATCATTACAATACATTATTTGTGAAGGGCTGAGGAAAGATCCAACTCTCAGAAACACATTTTAGGAGAGCTCAACAAATCAAGTTATTGAATTTCTGGGGAAGATAAATATTGTAATGAACCTAAAAGCTTCAAATAGGTAAAGAAGCGAAATGAAGGCGCAAGACCGTTACGAACTGATTCAAATAACCAAAGCAACAGTTGAAACTCAGGGAGTATTCTCACATGACAGGATACTGTCAAAGTAAGTCTTTAAACATATATAAACTGATTTTGGTGGGGATGCACCATGCCTATGCTGTAGTGTAAGGCATGAGCGGCACATGAGAGCCCCAATAGCAAGCTATTGTTATAGACCCTCTGCCTACAAAAATAAATTTAATATCATGTGAGCCAATGACCCACATATAAGATATTAAACTAATTAAACTGATAAGAACAGATACTACACTTGATCTTAGCCAAAAGGCCGAGAAAGGTATGATTTGTAAAGGTGTCGGTGACTCTTTTTATGACTTGTTTGTGCTTAACTACTTCATGCTTCTTCTATGCGGGGCTTATCACAGAGAAGAGAAATACACAAAGCTACATCACTATCGTGGTCTGTCGAAGAGCACATTAATCTTGACAGAGAATCCATGTTTTCTATCAGAAGCATTTAGTAGCATCCATATCAGTCTTCTATGTGTGCGACAACATCCCGAAGATAAGTCAAGCATGTCAATAGTGCCTGTAATCTATTGTGGATGTTTTGCATAATGCTTTAGTGTCAGCAAAGCTAAATCAAGCTATCCAAAATTATTACAACTAGATAAATTTGGTAGGTGCCTCACTGCAAGGGAACAAAGCCGCACTGCTTTTCTAATGCTTATCTATTCCAGCTACATGCCATAATGTAGAAGCTGTAAACAGCCAACACCCAGCATTTCTTCATAGTTAAGAAGCTAATATTCTGTTATGGAATGTAGCCTATAAAAGGCATAATGCTGTACGTAGTCTTTGATTCTTTGTATCAATCAAGAATTGAAAGTGAATGAAAATATAAGTTCTCTTCGTGTGTGTCTGAAGCATTTGGTAAGGAAATTGAATTATTCAAGCCTACGGATTTGAGGCATAAAATCAGAATAATCTAATATCCAACTTACCACACAGACCATTGGAACTGATTTGGGCGGGGATCTGAAAGGCACATGCTCAGTGTAATGCATAGGCAACTGATGAGAGACCCAATAGCAAGCTAATGACTCTTAATTTGCTACACTTGTAGAAACAGTTCAAACTTCAAAGGGGACTTTAATTTAATCACTGACAAAAGAGCAATGATTATTACAATACATTATTTCTAAAGGAATGAGGGAACATACAACTCCCAGAAACACGTTTCTGGGGATGGTAGATGTTGGACTAAAACTAAGAGGAAGACATTTGTAAAGAAACCATAATTTAAATGTAACAGAAACATAAACAGTCATTGCCTAGAGTATTCTCACATCAAAGGATTATAAGACATCATGCAAAACATTAAAACTGATTTGGGTGGGGATGCGCCAGGCCTGTGGAACAGTGTAAGGCAAGGGCGACGCATGAGAGCCCCAATAGCAAGCTATTGTTATGGACCCTCTCCCTAAAAAAATAAATTTAATATCATGTGGGCCAATGACCCACGTATCAGATATTAAACTGATAAGAACAGATACTACACTTGATCTTAGCCAAAAGGCCGAGAAAGGTATGATTTGTAAAGGTGTTGGTGACTCCTTTTATAGCTTGCTTGTGCTTCACCACTTCATGCTTCTTCGATGTGGAGCTTATAAAAAACAAGAGAGAAAATAGGAGTTTTGGACTATACTCTGCTTCATCTTCAAGGCTTGTCTTCAGCTTGTAAAGCCAAATAGACCAGAGAACACTTATTTCCATCTCTTAAAAAATGAAATTACTTTGAGATGTTTTGGAGGGAAAAAAGTCATTGGCCAGAGAAGAACAGTAGATAAATCAGGAATTCCTAGAGACAATACAGATTATGGACTGCTGTTGGCTGTGATAATGTAGCAATGGAGGTTAACATGTGAGCAAAAAAAAAAGGCAATGATATGATATAATGAGAATTCAATTCAAAACAACCAACTGAAGCACTTCTGATTGCCCCCTCTTTGCTTTGATTATTTGTTTGAGAGGAGTGGGTATATTGCTTGTTGAAGTTAACTTCTTCCAATTGTTGGTTTTATATATGGACCTGGTTGTTTTTGGTAATTTGTTTATGTCCTTTTGGATGGGATTACGCAATTCCAAGTCTGGTGTTGTTTATGCCTTCTGTATAGTGTAATTATGATATTCTTTCATCTAATATATACTCGGACACCAAACAAGTATCAGGCCATACTTCCAAAACCTGATTTAAAGGCATAATAAAGCACTGTAGTGCCCCAAATTTGTCATTGAATAGATAATCAAAACCTCAGTCATTCTAAGAGTTGAGAATTGAGAGATTAGTGACCAAGAATCCAAGATCCTGAAAACTAGTAGTTGCAAAGCTTTGACTATCCTTGTGATACACTAACCAGTAAAAAAACAAGTGTGAACATTTTTGCATATTGCTTTAGCAAATACTTATATTCTACTTTGATGCACATGGTGGGGAGTTTCATTGTTTCTTTGATTTCGGAAAAATTAGCTTATTTGTATAAACAAGAATAAATTAAAAAATATTAATTTTAACTAGCCAACGAAATACAACAGTTTGTGGTCCTATACTGAAAAGAGTGATCTTCACTGGGCATCTTGTGTGTGGGTGGAATTAGAGGTGAGAATAATTCAGTCTCAGTGTCTCACAAAATGATACAAACCTAGTGGTTTGAGGCATCAAGTCAAATCTATTACATATCACACATATATTTGAACTCATTTAGGCGGGGATGTGCCAGACCTATGCTATAGTGCAAGGCAAAGGCAGAACATAAGAGCCCCAGTAGCAAGCTACTGATACGGACCCTCTCCCTAAACAAATAAATTTAATATCATGTGAGCCAATGACCCACGTATCAGATATTAAGCTGATAAGAACAGATACTACACTTGATCTTAGCCAAAAGGCTGAGAAAGGTATGACTAGTAAAAGTGTTGGTGAGTCTTTTTATTGCTTGCTTGTGCTTAACTACTTCATGCTTATTCAATGTGGGGATTATCAAGGGGAAGAGAGAAAATTCTGTCAAGCAACACATTTATGTTCACAGAGCAAATGACCAAATTAATTAGGAGTTTAGGGCCACATTCAAACTTCAAAGTCTTGTCTTCAGCATGTAAAGCCAATGGACAACAAATACTTATCTCCATCTCTTAAAATATATTAAATTACTTTTCTTGTTGGGGGCGTGGCCATTGCTTCCAAAACCTGATTTAAAGGTATAGTACTGCACTGTATATGCCTAATTTTGTCATTGAATAGATAATCAAAACATCAATCATTCAAAAAGTTGAGAAATGAGACATCAAATCTAGGAATGATAATTATTACCTAGAGTTGCAGTACCTGTTGTATCTGTTACCCTCAGAAGCTAAGCCTTCCCTATTGGATATATCCTGTTTAAAGGCAATAGTAAGAACTAGAAGCAATGGTCAAGCAGAAATTTCACTGTTATTTTTAACAATGTAACATATTTCTATGCACCCACAAGATGTGCAAGCAATTTGAAATCGCCGGCAAGAATTGGTCTCAACAACCAAGCAGTTTCCATCTGCACATGAAAGTAATAGCGCTTCAGAGGGAATGGTTTAGAAAGAAGCAAAGAATTATAAATGTCTTACTCAAAGCAAGCTTTGAATAAAACTGTCTAATGGGATATATGCCAAAGCTATCAGACTGAAGCAGTTGCAGGTAGACTAACTGAATAAGTTAAACAACCAGTAGTTATACAGAGCAAACAAATCGACTATGCAATAAAAATAGTAGAAAATTATAAAGATGGTTGAATTCAAAAGAACTATTTCACTGTTGTGTTCCATACACAGTACACTTGAGAAATCAAGTTATGAATTAGATATCACAGCTGTAACATGTTGGGTTCAGTTTTTCTTAATGATTACACTCTATGGCTTTTTTTCTTTTTTTTTTTTTTTTTTTTGCATTCCTTTTTGTGATTAACTATGCCTTTTTACGGAAGAACCTGTAAGGCTGCAACTAAAACATATGATACAAAAACGTTTTATGCATTTACCTCTTAAATTCGCCTTTGTTCTACGAGGTTTGAAGTTCTGAACCCCACATGCGGTGTAACTACTTCCTAACACATAATCAAGTCCCACATTGGAAGTTTATAACGAAAGACAATGGTTTATATACCCAATCGGCGAAGGAGAAGTTCACGACCTTACTTGAACAGGATCTGTTCTATAGGCTCGTACCACTGTGTCCTTGAGTTCTAAGGAGACAGGAACCGAAGTCTGGTTGATGAATCAAGACCGTGTGATCAGAGCGTGATTAATGGCTAGATGACCTCTCAGCTGAGGGTGTCATCTATGCAGTGGAGGATCGTTCTCAACCAGTTTCTACTGGCTGAGATGGTCACATGGTTGTCTGACAGACTAAATATATTTTAGGTCATTTTTTCATTTTTTCAGAACAGATTATAAGCAGAAATTAGAAAATAAGTTGATTTCAGAAAACAAGTCAATGATTAATCAAGAGAAAAGAGTGTGGTATTTGCATAGTGGTGGTAGTAGATGGTTTTTCTTTCCCTCCCAACAAGGATTTGATGAAGCTTAAGCTGCTTTAACAGAGGTACATGAAAGTCTACAAAAAGAAAAAAAACTTAAAAGTTAGTTTTGCAGTGAGGGACGACATTGATTACCTTGGCTCCCAAGATAAGGTATGATTTTTGCGAGTGATGGTCTACACTCCAAAAGACTCACTTACTGCTATGAGATTGGGGTTAGTACATTTGCTTGCATGCCGTCATGGGAGCTTGTTTGTGCTTTCTCCGGTGAAAATGTGTATTTGGATACATGTTAGTACAAACACATTGTTTTGAGTCTTGGTTTGAGGTTGGGGAGTTGCCACGTAAAAGGGTAGCAGCGGAATTTTACATTAATTAACTGTTCTTGTTTTATTGTTTGCAAAGGGCAACTCTCATACCACTGGTGTCGGTTACAGTGGTGAAGAATTCCGATATTTTAAGTAGGTGGTTAAGAATTCGAATCCTGACTTTTGTGTGTGGAAAAAATCTGATTAGAAGGGAAAAATTCATTTTTTGTGTCCAATATATTCCTCAGAGGAGATTAATCACTATTAATGAATTAATGATGGTAGATACTTTATACCTATAAGATGATTAAAAGAAAAGGGCAACAGTGGCATGTTTTGGGGTTTCAATGTCCGGTTTATATGGAAGAGGAAAAATGAAAAAGAATGGGTGTTCAAGAGTTGTGAAAAATATTGCCAACATTACTAGTAAAGTCTCTCCAAAGAAGAATTTTGAAAGCTATAAACCAAAAAACGAAGTGTTATGGAAGTATCGTTTATAGCAAGTGCTAACCAAACTAGTTAGGAGGATTTGGGCTTTTTGCATGAGTAAAACAATTTCATTTGAAAATTCCTTAAGTAGTACAACTTCAAAAGAAATTTCCTTAATTAGTTATATTTTTTTAATGAAATAATGCAAGTCGTATTTTTCATTAACAACTTGTATTGGAGAGAAATTTTTTCATTAACAATTAAGCAAATGAATTGATTTAATCTAAATGGAAAGCTCAAGTGCCCATCCATCTTATATGGTGTACTTTTCTCTTTAAAGTTTTTGTGTAGAGTCCTCTAAACATTTCATTTAATATTTCAGTGAAGACTCTTTGCGACACAGCTAGCTTGTGAGCAATTTACTGGCTTACTTTCACGCTATATTTTTCAAGTTTTAAAATTTCTTAATTTTTTATATTTTAAATTGGTTTAATTATTTCGTTGGTTCCCGAACTTTAAAAATTTATAATTAAGTCTCTAAACTTGTAAAAGTTTATAATAGTGTACATGCACTGTAGCACATACTTTTCATGTTTGTGGTGAGATCTACCTAAACCAAACATATTATTTGTTTTGGTATGTTTCAAACATAGAATCTCTTTTGTGTTTAAATATTTTGATGAGTGCGAAATGACACCCATGAATAATTACATCTTATGATTACAAAAGAAAAATTAATAAGAGTGCTATCTCCTAAGTTCATGAATGCTAATTTCCATGTGATTGAACTAATATATGCATGAATCTGTATTTAATTTCTACTTCTACTTCCAGCATTGCCTATTAAACTATATTGTCCGATTACACCTTCCAATAGAGTCTTATGGATTCTCACACCTATACTAACAAAATTATTTACAATAACTTTCTAATTAATTTCAAATCTACCATAATCTTCACGCCCCTCAAGCTGGGAGTAGAGGCTGATCATTCCCAACTTGGAACTTAAGTTGTCAAATTTGGTAGTTGGTAAGTAAATGAGTCATAGGTGTGATATGTCACGCCTTCTTTATTTAGACTCAATGTTCAGGTTGGGTCCATAGGAGAGTTTACTAGTTTACAACTAAGCATATCAGTATCTTCAAGTAAGTCAAGAGTGTATTTCTGCAGTGAAATAGAAAATCCCTTAGTTGAGTGTGTCATTTCCATGCCAAGGAAATATTTTAGGTTGCCAAGAACCTTGATTTTGAATTCATTGGATATCATAATTTCAAATTTTTGCATTTCTTCATGATTGTCTCCTGTGGGAATAATATCGCCCACACAAACAATGAGAAGAATGATTTTGCCATAAAATGAATGATTGATAAATAGAATGTGATCATAATGCCCTTTTATATAACCCTAATGTTTGATGGCTCATGTGAATCTGTCAAAACAAGGCCCTAGGTGATTGAGGCCATAGAGGGATTTCTTGAACTTGCAAACTTTGTTGGCATTCCCCTCCTGAATATGAGTTCCTAATTCAGGCTTTCTAGTTAGCGCAGTCGAAAAACTAGATTTTCCAACTGCTGGTCCTGAACTAATAACAGAGGTATTGACTTGACTGAGCATCTTTTGGAGGAGTTCTATCTAACTGGACTTTGTTGAAGGGGACAAACTCAGTGGTTGGTCTGCAGTCTGCAACAACACTGTAACCTTAGCTATCTCGATCAGACAACTGCTTATTGGGTTCCCTATCAACAGGTTTGCCTTCGAGTTTATGCCCAATGGTTGCATAACAGAACTCTCCAAGTTCATTAGGGATTGAGAGACAACGTCCTTTATAGGAGTGGTGAAGTTAGAGGAGCTGCTGGTATCGGAAGCCATGACAGGGAATTTTAGGAGGTTTTTTTTGTGTTTGGGAGATATCTGATACCATAAAGTTTTGGTGAATTGATTGAGTGAAATGGCACCCAACAAGATTGATATTTATACACTTTGAAATAATTACATCTTATGATTACAAGGAAAAACTAAAAAGAGTGTTATCTTCTAAGTTCATGAATGTTACTTTCTATGTGCATGAACCAATATATACATGAACCTATATTTAATTTTTGCTTCTACTTCCAACACTGCCTTTTAAATTCTTCCAACACTGCCTTTTAAATTCCACCCTCCACCAGAGTCTTATGGATTCTCCCAGCTATAATAACACAATTGTTTACAATAATAACTTTCTAATTAATTCCAGGTCTACCATAATCTTCAGTTAGGAGTAGAAATAAACTAGGCTTTTGGATTTGTCTAAATAGGCCACCGCTCGGGGCCGATGGCATTAAGTGTTTTACTTAGGAGTAGAAATAAATTATGCTCTTGAATTTGCCTAAATAAATAGGCCACAACTTGGGGCTTGGGGCAGCGAGACCACATGCAACGACTCCATTGTTCCTATCCTGGTAGGAGCTGCTAAACTAGTTGTCTCGTACTTTTTTCTTTACTCATAACCCTTCTCAGATTTCAAAAGAAAGAAGGGAAAATGTTGCAAACTTTATTATCTCTAGTTAGGGTTTGCATAACAAGTTCATATGGTGATGGTAGCGTTTCAGGTTTAAGTCTATCCTGATATTGACTTCCAAATAATGAAATCTACAAATTGATCCAAATGTAGTTAAGCTTCAAAGAAAACGGGGGGGTCGAGAGTGAAAATATCTCGAAGAGTGTCTTTGATATTATATGTAAACTGTATGCTTTTTTGGTGCAATTTCACCAAATAAATAATAGAGTACTTCCTACCAAAAATAGAAGATTGATCTTCTACTAAACTACCAAACATGTAAGCTAAAAAAAACATAAGGGTACTATATATTCAGTCTGTCAACATAAAACTCTGATACATAAACTATCTTGGGCCAATCTTCACTAACATTACTTTGGTATCTTGTACTTCAAAGGAGGCATTGGCCAATTTTCACTACTTGTAAACCTGCAACACAACTAAATCCATAAGGTATTCATGAACAGATATTGCAGAGTTCTCGCATAACTGTTCACTATGATAGACTATCGATGCTAAATGAGATAATCTGGAAGAGATATTAAGTTGGATAGAACTTAAAATTTCCATTTGACCAATTGACAGCCTCCGGATAATCAAGAGCCGTACAGTTATCATATTCTTTGGCCAATCATTTAATTTGCTACAGTTTTGTATAAGCAGGGTTCAAACTTCAAGGCGGACTTAATTTAATCATTGCATGCAGTCATACATTGTAAAGGACTGAGGGATGAACCAGTTTTGGGAGAGCTTAAGATCAAATGCCCGAGTGAAATCAAGTTATTTAAGTTTGAGGACTGATGGTAAGATATAACTCTAAAACACATTTCTGGGGAAGGTACATACTGCACTGAACCTAATGGCTTTCATCAAATGATTATAAGAATTACTTCAAAACATATAAACTGATTTGGGTGGGGATGCGCCAGGCCTATGCTGTAGTGTAAGGCAGGGGCGACCCTTGAGAGCCCCAATAGCAAGCTATTGTTATGGACCCTCTCCCTAAAAAAATAAATTTAATATCATGTGGGCCAATGACCCACGTATCAGATATTAAACTGATAAGAACAGATACTACACTTGATCTTAGCCAAAAGGCCGAGAAAGGTATGATTTGTAAAGGTGTTGGTGATTCTTTTTATAGGTTGCTTGTGCATAACTACTTCATGCTTCTTAGATGTGGGACTTATCAAAGAGAAGAGAGAAAATAGGAGTAATTGTGCAGTTCACCAAAGTCTGTCAAGGAACACATTTATCTTGACAGAGCTAATCACCAAAACAACCAACTGAAGCACTTTTGATTGCCCCACTTAGCTTTGATTATTTGTTAGAGAGGAGTGGGTTTATTGCTTGTTGAAACCAACTTCTTCAAATTGTTAATTTTATATGGACCTAGTTCTTTATTTGGTAATTGGTTTATATCCTTTAGGATGGGATTACACAATTCCAAGTCTGGTGTTGTTTATGCTTTCTTCTTATGGATATTAGGCCACCAAACACATATCAGGCCTTGCTTCCAAAACCTGCTTTAAAAGGCATAACACAGCACCATAGAGCCTCAAATTTGTCATTGAATAGATAATCAAAATATCAGTCATTCAGAAAGTAGAGAACTGAGACATCATATCTACTAATGATAATCATTACCTAGAGTTATAGCACCTGTTATACCAGCTAAGCCTTCCCTACAGTTGTGTTCCATCTACAAGTACACTCGAGGCATACAAATTATGAAATAGATATCACAGCTCTGACGTGTTTGGTTCAGTTTTTCTTAATGATTACAACCTAGGACTTTTTTTTGCATTCGTTTTTGGATTGCCTATGCCTTTTTATAGAAGATTGTTCTTTGGTTAGCAAATAGAGCCTATACCTGTTAAGACTGTTGTTTGGGTTGCCAATAGAGCCAACCCAGTCAAAGGCAACTCTAGCATATTGCATAAGAACAGTGAGGGGGATCCTGTACTTGTTAACCAAAATAACATTGTGTTTCGGTCAGCAGACTCCACAAAGAAGGTTCTCAATCCAATTGTCCCGCTTTTAAATTCTGGGAATTTAGTACTGAGAGATAAGAGAAGCCAAGATCCTGAAAAGTACTAGTGGCAAAACTACGATTATCCTTCTGATCCAGTTTATCTCTATTCACTTCTAGAACAAAAGCATAACATACACAGCCAAATATTTTGAGATGCTCTACTGAAGACTTCACCCCATGCCATGCCTCATACAGAGTTTTTCCTTTCAAAGTTTTAGTAGGCAACATATTCAGCAAATATACCGATGTATTAACTGCCTCAGCCCAGAAGTTTTTGGAAGGCTTTTTGTCCAAAAGCAAACACCTGGCCATCACGGACCTATTCTTCCTTTCACTCACTCCATTCTGTTGAAGTGTCTAGTGAATATCTAACCGCCTAATAGAGGCGGTGAAGAAAGGCTATAAATAGCCTTGTCCATCAACATTGTTGAAGTGTAGCAGCAACTAGTGATAGCTGCCTAAAGCCGTACCAAAATATGGCATCTAAGTGTATCAAAGAATAGCAATATAATAGCTGCCTAGTGTCTTGGTCTATGTATTATCCTGCCTTATAAATAATAAAACTACATCATGTCATCTATTTTACACTTCTTCCTTATCATGTCCTCCTCCTAAAATTCCAACAGGGGCTTATCAAAGAGAAGAGAGAAAATTCTGTCAAGCAACATATTTATGAGCTAATGACCAGTTTACTTAGGAGTTAAGGACCACACTCGAACTTCAAGGCTTTTCTTCAGCTTGGAAAGCCTATGGACCACAAAATACTTGTGTCAATCTCTTAAAAAAATTAAATTACTTTGACAGTGTAGAGCCCCAAATTTGTCATTGAATAGAAAATCAAAACATCAGTCAATAAAAAATTTGAGCATTGAGACTTCAAATCCTCTAATGGTAATCATTACCTAGAGTTGCAGTACCTGTTAAGCCTGTTACCCTCAGTAGCTAAGCCTTCCCTACTGGATATATCCTGTTTAAAGGCAATAGTAAGAACTAGAAGCAAATGTTAAAGTCAAGCAAAACTAATTCACTGTTGTGTTGCATATACAGTACACTCGAGAAATCAATTTTGGAAACAGA
Organism: Ammopiptanthus mongolicus; assembly: GCA_039655645.1. NCBI lineage: Eukaryota > Viridiplantae > Streptophyta > Magnoliopsida > Fabales > Fabaceae > Ammopiptanthus > Ammopiptanthus mongolicus. Next base: position 9,591,060 of record CM077351.1, on the reverse strand, counting down.
TATCACAGTTGTAACGTGTTGGGTTCTGTTTTTCTTATTGATTATAATCTATGATTTTTTTTCTTTTCTTTTTTGCATTCAGTTTTGGATTGGCCATGCCTTTTATAGAAGAACCTGTAAGGCTGCAACTAAAACTTATGATATGGAAATGTTTTATGCATTTACCTCTCAAATTCGTCTTTGTTCCATGTGGTTTGAAGTTCTGAACCCCACATGGCAGCAACGTGTTGGAAAAATGCCTATAACAGCTTGTAGTCCGCGACAACCATGTCAAGTGTCGACTTTCTGTAACAAAAGCCGCAACCACTTTCTATAGGCTCATACCACTGGAGACGGGAACCGAAGTCTAGTTGATGAATGACTTACTAATTAATTTTTTGGCAATTTTTCAACTTGTCACCGCAGAAATAAAAAACCAAAAAAGAAGTTGATTTCAAAAATATACTTATATTAAAAAAAAAGGAGGTACATGAAAAACGACTATAAAAAATATTAATTTTGCAGAGAGGAATGACATTATTACCTTGACTCCCAAAATAAGCTAAATTTTTTTCGGGTGATGGTCTACACTCCACAAGAGTGGCTCAATGCTATGAGATTGGCGTTAGTGCGTCTGCATGCATTCCCCCATGGAAGCTTGGTTGTGCTTTTGTGGGGGAAAATGTGTATTTGCATACATGTAGGTTCTGTTTGATTGTAGGAGAGAGAGTGAGAGGAAAGAAAGGGAAAGGAGAGAAAAAGAGTGAAAAATGAAAGGATTATTTAATTGTTTGGTAGAATAGAAAATGAAAAGAAAGAAAACTAATATTTTTCTCTCCTTTTGTTTGGTTGAGTAAAAAGTGAGAGAAAAGAAAAAAACATATTTGTGAAATGACATAAATATCTCCACATAATAATATTTAAATAAATAAAAGAATGGATTTTATGATATTTTCACCCAAAACAATGATTATTTTCTCGGTTTCCATGTTTTCATCCCAAATATAGAAGAAAAAAATTTTGAAGTGAGTCCTACCAATTTTTTTTCCTTCCTTCCATTTTCTTTCCATTCCAAACAGGCGAAAAGTCACTTTTCCCCTCTCTTTCTCTCCTACCTTTTACTTTTTTACTTTCCCCCCTCTTTCCACCAAACCAAACAAAGCAGTAATGTAAATACAGGCACATTTTCAGCTTTGGTTTGAGGTTGGTGAGTTGGCACGTCAAAAGGATAATCGTGGAATCTAACATTAAGAATTCTTTTTTTTTTTAATTGTTCCAAAAGGTAACAGTGGAATTTAACATAACTTACCAAATCAAGTAATTGAATTTTCTAGGGAAGATAAATATTGTAATTGTAAAAGGAATGAGCAAGACTGTTACCAACTGCTTCAAAGATTCAATGGAATAGTTAGGGCCTGTTTGATTTGACCATTTCCTATTTTCATTTTCAATGAAAATAGAAAATGAGCTTGAAAATGCGTTTGGTTAAGTTTAATGAAAATGTTTTCAGTGAAAACATTTCCTGAATTAGACCCAAATCTGAAAATAAAAAATAATTGTTTTCAATGTTTTCATTCCCAAATTTTTGAAAATAGGAAATGAAAACAGAAAACAGGAAGTCAAAACAAACACATTTTCAAATTTTTCAAAATTTGAAAATGAAAACAATTTTTAGAAAATAGAAACAGGAAATGAAATTGCAAACCAAACAGACCCTTAAAACTCGGAGTATTCTCAAATGATAGGATATTGTAGTTGTTACAGTCTGAGACCACCAAAATGATGCTTTAAGGAATTAGAATGATTCAACAAAAATATTAAAACTGATTTGGGAGGGGATGCGCCAGGCCTTTGCTGTAGTGTAAGTCAAGGGCGACACATGAGAGCCCCAATAGCAAGCTATTGTGATGGACACTCTCCCCACAAAAATAAATTTAATATCATGTGAGCCAATGACCCACGTATCAGATATTAAACTGATAAGAATAGATACTACACTTGATCTTAGCCAAAAGGCCGAGAAAGGTATAATTTATATTGGTGTTGGTCACTCTTTTTATAGCTTGCTTGTGTTTAACTACTTCATGCTTCTTCGGTGTGGGGCTTATGAAAGAGAAGAAAAATACCCAATGCTAAATTGCTATCGAGAAAATGAGTAATATGTGCATAATATGCTGACAGAGCTAGTGGCTATTGAAACAGATGAGATATCAGAAGATATCTTATCTATTATAGTTAGATTAGATTAGTCTAGCTGCTAAGTTAGTTACACTGATAAAGAAAGTTTGTTAGTTTGTTTTCTATCATATTAGTTAGATAAGTGTAGATGCAAGTTTGTTATAGTTTGTTACTCAGTTTGTTAGGCTTTCATGTATATAAACATGAGCCTTGTACACTTGAAAGGATGGAATGAATTGAATTCACAATTCTACCAATTATAACATGGCATCAAAGCGAGATGATGATTCTGGTAAGGACCTGAAGGAGGAAAATCTGAAGGACAACACCATTGATTCCGCAGCTTTTCATCTGAATTCTTCAGATAATCCGGGAACACCACTCGTAGCTGTGCCTCTCAATGGATCCTATTACCGCACATGGGCAAGATCGATGAAGACAGCCCTGCGTGCAAAGACAAAGTTGGGATTCATTGATGGAAACATCAAGAAACCATTGCATCGCGGCCCAGATTTACAGAACTGGGAGAAGGCGGATTCAATGGTGATGGCATGGATAATAAATTCCACAGATCCGACTCTACATGGGAGTATTTCACATGCATCCACTTCAAGAGATGTATGGATAGATCTTGAAGAACGTTTGTTCAAACTGATGCACCCCGTATTCACCAACTTTGGCGAACTCTGTGTTTAATGGAGCAAGAATCAGAGACAAGTGTAACTGAATTTTATACAAAATTCAAAAGTTACATTGAAGAGTTAGATGAATTGCAGCCTATTCCAGAATGCACGTGTGGAGCAGCAAGGAAACTGATTCAGCGGGATGAGGATCATCGCGTCCACTTGTTTCTTGGAAGCCTTAATAATGAAAAATATGATCATATTAAGGCTACCATTCTTAACACAGAACCGTTGCCTTCTCTCAGACGTGTATTCAACTACATCACAAGGGAAGAATCTCGGTTTGCTGCAGACAAGGAGAAGATGATCAAGACTGAATCAGAAGCAGCTTTCTACACTCAGAATGGAGGAAAGCAGAAAAGGAGAGATGGACCAAGGCCAAAATGTGATCATTGTGGCAAAATTGGTCATGTTAAAGCAAAATGCTTTGAGATCATTGGTTACCCAGATGATTGGGACACCAGAAAGGTCAAAAGGGGTCAGAGCAAGGACACTGGACACTCAAGAGCACATTATACTCGTGTAGATGAAGGACAGAAAGGAGAAAGCTCAGACATGACAGCAACACAAAGTCATGCATTATGCGGCATTTTCACAAAGAAAAACACAGTAAAGCATGAATCTTCTGCTGGTAATGTGAAATCTTCTGAAGATCAAAGTTGGATCTTGGATAATGGTGTTTCCCACCACATGACTCCTTTATTTTCCCTTTTTGAGGAGATACATGATATAAAAGATCCTTTCTACATTACTGTGCCAACTGGATACACAGTATTAGTAGATAAGATGGGATCCATCAATCTTGATAATAAAATTAAACTGCATAATGTCCTATTGTTCCAAAGTTTGGTTGCAATTTGATTTCAATTCATAAATTGACCCTTGATCTAAATTGCATTGTGACTTACCATCTGATTATTGTGTTATACAGGATTGGACCAAGAAGAGGAGGATTGGATTAGGTGAATCACATGATAGGGTTTATGTGCTGAAAAGGACAAGACAGGGACAATCTTTATCAGCTCAATCTTCCTCAGCTCAAGTTCTGCAGCAGCTTCCCCGATTGATTAGTTGTAGCATAGATTCAAATAAAGTTCAAGCTTGTGATATTTGTCATAGGTCAAAACAATGTAGACACTCATTTCCTGTTAGTAATAATAAAGTTGAGGCACCTTTTAATCTCATACATTGTGACTTATGGGGGAGATATCACACACATTCACATAATGGCTCACACTATTTCTTCACTATTGTTGATGATTACACCCGTGGAACATGGGTATTCTTGTTGAAGGATAAAACTGAAACCAGTAAAATCCTAAAGAGTTTTAGCAGCATGTTTAAAACTCAATTCAACACAAAGATTAAGAAAGTTAGAAGTGACAATGGAACAGCTTTTACTAATCCTGTCTTCCAAAGTTTGCTGTTAGAAGAAGGAATTGCACATGAAACATCTTGTGTAGGAACACCTCAACAAAATGGGCGTGTGGAGATAAAACATAGACATATACTTAATGTTGCAAGAGCATTAAGGTTTCAAGCTAATCTTCCCATCTCTTTTTGGGGAGAGTGTGTTTTAGCAGCTACACACATCATCAATAGGACAACTATTGTGGCAAATAAGGGACTCACCCCGTTTGAAAAACCATCATCTTATGCTCACTTAAAGGTGTTTGGATGTCTGTGTTATGTGAAAAGCTCACCGAGGCAGAGAGATAAGTTTGATTCAAGGGCTGAAAAATACATGTTTATAGGATATCCACAAGGTCAAAAGGGTTGAAAAGTCTATAATCTAAGAACAAGAGAGTTTCTTATTTCTAGGGATATAGTGTTCTATGAGAATATATTTCCTTATGCAGAAAATGAACCCATGACAGTGCCTACAAACATGCTGTAGAATCAAATAACTCATCATTTTGAAGAAGAAGAATCTTTGAATGGTGAGAATGAAGAAAATCAAGCTATTTCTCAAGGAGAGCAGGGTATGGCAGAACAGAATGATGAATCAGAAAATGAGGGGGTGCCTCAAATTCAACCAGAAATACAAGAACTGGGACCAAGGACAAGGCAACCTCCTAGCTATCTCAAGGACTACTACTGCAATTCAGCAGCTAAAACCCATGTATGTGTTTCATCAAGTCCATCCGAATCTTCAGGTACAATCTATCCTATCTCAAATTATGTAAGTTATGATAAATTCTCCCAGAAACATACAGCTTATCTTGCAGCAATTGAATGTCTTGAAGAACCAAAATCCTACCTGCAAGCGGCAGAAAAGCAAGAATGGCATGAAGCAGTGTCACAAGAACTCAAGGCACTAGAAGAAAATAAAACATGGGAATTTGCTTTTCTTCCTGCTGGAAAGAAGTTAATTGGCTGCAAATGGGTGTATAAAATCAAGCACAAAGCATCAGGAGAAGTTGAAAAATACAAGGCAAGGCTTGTGGCTAAAGGATACACACAAGTGGAGGGAGAAGACTTCAATGAAACTTTTGCTCCAGTAGCAAAAATGACAACAGTTAGATGTCTACTTACTGCCATTGCCAAAGGATGGGAACTACACCAAATGGATGTCAGTAATGCATTTTTACATGGGGAACTAAATGAAGAAGTCTATATGGAGGCTCCTCAAGGCTGCAAGGTTCCAGCAAAGGGAATGGTTTGTAAATTGAAAAAGTCCTTGTATGGACTAAAACAAGCCTCTCAAAATTGGTATTCTAAACTGTCACAAGCATTAGTAGAATATGGTTTTCAAGAAACTCATGCAGATCACAGTTTGTTTACATTTTCTCATGGAGATACATTCTTGGCAATTCTTATCTATGTTGATGATTTAGTCATAGCAGGAAATGACACTGCAGAATGCATCAAGTTCAAACAATACTTGAATTCTTGCTTTCACATGAAAGACCTTGGTACCCTCAAATATTTCCTTGGGCTGGAATTAGCTCACGGATCTTCTGGCCTATTTATATGTCAAAGAAAGTATACTTTGGATATTTTAACAGAATGTGGAATGCTTGCTTGCAAACCCTCTTCTTTTCCACGAGCCAAATCATAAACTTGCTTTGGATTCAAGTTCTCTTTACTCCAATCCTTCCCAATATCGCAGGCTGATAGGAAGGTTAATCTACTTAACCATCACCAGGCTAGAAATCACATACTCAGTTCATGTTCTGAGCCAATTCATGCAGGAACCTCGAGAAGGACATTGGGAAGCAGCTATGCATGTTTTGAGATATTTGAAATCATCACCAGGCCAGGGAATTGTTCTACCTAAGGAGAATAATTTGAAGCTAGTTGCATACTGTGATTCAGATTGGGCATCATGTCCATTAACTAGAAAATCAACTTCCGGGTATCTAATGAAGTTGGGAACAACCCCTATCTCATGGAAGACCAAGAAACAAACAACTATATCAAGGTCATCAAGTGAGGCTGAATATCGGGCTATGGCACATGCTGCTACTGAAATCTTATGGCTGAGAAATCTATTGTCATGTTTGCAAGTGCAGTTGCAAGATCCCACTGTATTACATTGTGATAATCAAGCAACAATTCATCTTGCATCCAATCCGGTTTTTCACGAAAGAACCAAGCAGGGGCAATAGCTACTGCATATGTTCCAACTAGAAGTCAACAAGCCGATATCTTCACAAAATCTTTGGGGGCAAAATCTTTCCATGAATTAACTGTCAAGATGGGTGTTCATAATCCTCACAATCCACCTTGAGGGGGAGTATTGAAACAGAGGAGATATTAGAAGATATCTTATCTGTTATAGTTAGATTAGATTAGTCTTGCTGCTAAGTTAGTTACACTGATAAAGAAAGTTTGTTAGTTTGTTTTCTATCATATTAGTTAGATAAGTGTAGATACAAGTTTGTTATAGTTTGTTACTCAGTTTGTTAGGCTTTCATGCATATAAACATGAGCCTTGTACACTTGAAAGGATGGAATGAATTGAATTCACAATTCTACCAATTATAACAGTGGCCAATTTACTTAGGAGTTTAGGATCATAAACTGGTTGAAATTCAAGGCTTATCTTCAGTTTCTAAAGCCAATGGACCACAAAACTCTTATGTTCATCTCTTGAAAAAATGAAAGTACTTTAACATGTTTTTAGAAAGAAAAAAAAGAACTTATTTACCAGAGAAGGACAATTAATATAAGGCACATCCCTGAAGAGTGAAGACAATACAGATTATGCAGTGCTGTTGGCTGTGACAATGCGGCAATGGAGTTTAATGTCAACATGTCAGCAGAAACTATGACAATGGTATGAGATAATGAGAATACTAATCAAGTTTAATGTATCGTGCAATTGCCGCCCTCATGCTCTGTGATGAGGCTGAAGTAATAATAACAGTAAACACAGATAACAGAACACAAAATATGGAAAAATCCATGTATGGTACTTCAATCAGTGTAAGGAAACAATTAACTAACAAGCAACAAGAAAATGCAATATAGGAATATAGTTCAGAGAGAGAAGAAGAAGAAGGGATAGAGCCTGAGTAAGAAGAGGCCGAGAGAGACAGAGAGGGAATCCAGAGACTTTGTCCAAATTCTTTTTCCCTTTTCCCACTCTACATTATGATATATATGTCCATTATTTGTAACTAACTTTGCTCCCATTTCCTTGCTGACGTGATCTATCTCCTGTGATTTATTTACTTTTCCTTGCAATTCACCCTTTTCATCCACTGGTATCATAACATGCTTCATCTATCTCATGGATTAAATTATTTGTCTTGACACATGTCATCGACATATTGAGAGATTTGGGACCTGTTAAGCAATAAGATTGCAGCCGTTGTAGGGCTAAAGAAATATAATCCATTGATTTGAGTACTACCTCTTCATGACCTTGACAGCACTAGAAATACTATCTTAGTGGATATGCCAAAGGTATCAGGCATTAGTAGTTGCAGGTAGACAAACTGAACAAGTTAAACAACCAGTGGTTATACAGAATATACAAAAAGACTAACAAATAAAAACAATAGAAAATTATGAAGATGTTTGTATTCAGAAGAACTAATTCACTGCTGTGTTCCATCCACAAGTACACTCGAGAGATTAAACTTATAAAATTGATATCACGGCTGAAAAATATTGGGTCCAGTTTTTCTTAATGATTACATGTACACACATTGTATGCATTTACCTCCCAAATTCGTCTTTGTTCCACGTGGTTTGAAGTTCTGAACCCCACATGGCAGCAACGTGTTGGAAAAATGCCTATAACAACTTGTAGTCCGTGACAACACTGCCAAGTCTCGACTTCCTGTAACAGAAGCCTTACTAACACATAATCAGAGTCCCACATCGAAAGTTTTAAAAAAATATAATGGTTTTTATATCCAAATGGTGAGAGAGAAGGACACGACCTTACTTGAACAGGATCTGTTCTATAGGCTCGTACCACTGTATCCTTGAGTTCTAAGGAGACAGGAACCGAAGTCTGGTTGATGAATCAGGACCGTGTGATCAGAGCGTGATTAATGGCTCGATGACCTCTCAGCTGAGAGTGTCATCTGTGCGGTGGAGGATCGTTCTCAACCAGTTTCTACTGGCGGAGATGGTCACATGGTTATCTGACAGACTAAATATCTTTTTTGTGCATTTTTCCAATTTGTCAAACAGATTAAAAACAACTAAAAACTAGTTGATCTCAAAAATATACTTATACTTATATAAAAATAGAAGTGATTTTTCCCCCTAACCTTTCTATACTTTGCTCCCAGAACAAGTATTTGTATAATGGTGGTACTGGAGGATTTTTAGAGAGGAATGACAAAAAATAATAATTGAAAGTTGAATGTGTAGAGAGGAATGACATTGATTACCTTGCTCCCACAATAAGCTATGATTTTTTGGGGTGATGGTATACACTCCAAAAGACTCACTCATTGCAATGAGGTTGGGGTTAGTATGTTGCTTGCATGCCCCAATGGAAGCTTGTTTGTGCTTTCTGCCGTGAAAGTGTGCATTTGTACATATGTAAGTAAATAAAAGCACATTGGTCTCTTGTCAAAAAAAAAAAAAACACAGCACATTTTTTGAGCCTATCTTTGCAGTTATTGAAATATTTTTGGTGTTATTTTTGAATGGGAACAAGGTATACGTAATGGCTGTAAAAAAGAAAAAATATGTATAATAGCTTATCAATAAAATTATAATATGTACAATAGTTGTTACATATGTTCTTCTGAGAATCGCACCTAAAATACCTATAAAAGTGTACCTAAGTTTTGTTTTACTAGAAAAGTCTCATCCAAACAATTATGAAAGCTGTAAACCAAAAATAAAAAAGATAATGTCATGGAAGTATCTAGGGATGTCAACGGGCCGGGGCGGAGAGTGGTACCCCGCTCCCCGTTCGTCCCTCCCAGATTGTCCCCCATCTCCGTCCTCGATCCCCGCCGTGGGGAGCTTTTCTCCCCTGTCCTCGTCCCCGCGGATCCCCGCGATCCCCTCGGGAACCCCCAAAATGCTCAAATTTTGTGTCTCTCCCATCGAATTTAAATGAGATGTGGGTGGAACTTCAGTGCTTTCCATAGAACTATTAGATGATTGACCATAAACCATTTTTAGACAAGCTGCTGCAATATAAATAAAAAGTATATCAGTATTCCAAAGAAATTTCCTTAAAATACAAATAAAAAGTATATCTTGTGAAAGGTAAACATATGAATTGATAAGAAAACCTTCTACTAGTAAATGACAATAGTTTCCTTTAGTCTTGTTTATTTTATTAAACACCAAGGGTTTCCTTTCATTGAAAAGAAAAAAAAAATTCAAGCATTATGAAAGATAAGCTACTAGAAGAGCAGCATTTTCAAATTTAAGTCTCCATTGTTAGCTCTCAGGTGAGTAGAACAGTCGGTATCAAAATACAAACTTGTAACTCAGAAAAGCAAAATTAAATGGCAAGTTGAAAGTTACTGGACTATGATTAAATGTACAAAACAATCAAATCCATACCACGTTGGGAAGAAAAACAAATGGCTAAACAAATGAAAACACAGTTGGTACAATGGTACCTGAGCAGCGACGGAGCCTCAAGCAAAGATGGCCGAAGACGCGAGCAGATTTGACGGAGACGCAAGCAGGGCTGCTGGAGACACGATGGTCGGCGGCCTCTGGTGGCGGCGACGCGGCGTTGTAGCCTCTGCACTCTAGGGTTAGGGTTTTCAGAAAGTGGAGTGAATGAGTTATGAGGAGTGAACGGGTTTTCAGAAAGGAAATATGAAATTAAGAAAAGGAAATGAACTAATGAAAAGAGTTGTTAGGTTCTATTGGTTTTTTTTTTTAAAAGGCATTAAAAAGACTAAAAAAACCTAGATATTATTAGTAGGTATAACATAAAATTAGTGTAATTATGTAATCTCCTCGGGACGGAGACCCCGCGGGACAGGGGTATGATCCCCGTCCCCGAATTGACCACAGGGGGATTTTCTCCCCCGTCCCCGCGGGAAAAAATTCCCCACCCACGGGGCCCCAAATGAGGTAGTCCCCACGACAATCTCGTGCACGGGTGAAACTTGTCATCCCTAGAAGTATTATATATAACCGAAGTGCCTAACCAAACTAGTCAGGAGGAGATGTGAACAAATAAAATTAATTTCATCCTACAAACCACATACAGAAACCCATTGCATATGATATTTTTCACCCTATATTTTTCAAGGTTTACAATGTATTGTATTTTTGATATTTTAAATTAGTTTGATCAATGTTTGATCCAGGTATTTGACCAAATGACTCACTTTTATAAACTATTTATCAATATAATTTTGTTTTGAAACTACTTACCAAACTAACCCACTTTTAGCCACGTGGATTTTTTTTTCTGACACTGAAAAACGCTACTTTGACTAACATTTTTTAAAAACGCTACTATCAATAACGTTTTTATTAGATTGTGCCACGTGACACAATCTAGTTCACTATAAAAAAAATTAATTTTGATCATGGTTTGATCCTTGAACTTTCTACAAAAATTCAAATAAGTCTAACAATGAACTTTAAAAAATTGTAATTAAATCCCTCGCAAACATCTTTGTTAGGTTCCTTAAGGTTCGACCAAGTGACTTATCCACTTGTGCATTTACAAGACCCTAAACTTTTGGGAAAATTCAAGTAGGTATATATACATTTTGAAAAAATTCAAATAAATCTTTATACATTTTGACAACACTAATAAAAATATATATAAAAGACTCAATTACAAATTTTTATAAACTTTTAAATTCAGAGTAATTAAACCTTTTAAATTCAATTGCTCCAATCTCGGTCTTCTGCTTTTTAAATTGTCTGAATTTGAATTTGATATTAATAGTGAAATTGCTACAACAAAATTACATGAAATATGGATATTATAACTTGCAACCAGACTCCAAAAACACGATAAACCTTGCTTCCAAATCCTCAACATACATAATCAAAACATACTGTTAGTCCAACTTCTTAAGGTTGGATATTTATTAGAATATATTACAAAGGTCTGGTTCTAAGTGCATTTTCTAAATCAGCAATCAGATCATTGACATCCTCAATCCCCACATATATCCGTACAAGATCTTCAGTTAAACCTCTTGCCTCACGAACTGCAGCAGGTATGCTTGCATGGGACATAAAACAGGGCATGCTGATGAGGGACTTTACACTCCCTGCCAAGAGCAAAAATAAGAAACTCCCTTGTAAGAATATTATTCGCATATTTTATATCTTTTGGTTATTTCTCTAACTAAATTCATATAGTTTCAATCGATCAATGCACACAAAACGGTATAGTTGCTTCATGGAGCTTATCATCAGATAAAGTAATTCTAATAATGTTCAAGCAAGACTTGTTTTAATTAATATTAATCAAATGTAAATTTTGCCAGTCCATTCCTAGCTCTGCCATTGTTACCAACAAATGCATAGGACACCCAATAGTCGTTGGTCGCAATGGAAGTGTACTACGACCCCAGACGACCTTCACCTGCAATGTCAGGAGTTCGAATCCTGTGGTCGTCACTCTAAGTAGAGCTTTACCTAACCACCACCCCTGACCCAAGGGTTAGTCTCACAGCTTGCCTGTAGAGATACCCGGTCAATGACCAAAAAACAAATGCATAGGACACGGTATTTGCAATATAAGAGGGGAGAAAGCTAATGTTATCATATTTAAATTGTAGGAAAAGACTTATTTAGAGAAATGTTGAACTTCATACAATCTCCATTGTCATTAACAGAATGATTTCCTGGAGAACCTATCGAATATAATTATATAATTTTATTATTACCAGTTGTAAAGTCTTTTATTAGAGCATTGGCTGAAAGAATTATTACCAAAACTGAGGGTTATGCTGAAGTACTTGGTAATTTCAACAATATGCTTTGAGAGTGCCAGTGAACCTGTTAAAAAACTAAGCAATGATCCTGCACCCTTTGCCTACAAAAAATGGACCATATGAAAATATAATACTCAATCCCAGACATAGCAGTAACAATATTTGAATTTATCTACCATACCTGAGAATAGTGTAAATCACGCCCAGGATGATCAAGCAGACCAGAACAATTGAACTTTCTATACAAGATGAAGAATGTGCTTCTTTAGTTCTATAATATCAAGGCAAGATTAGAAATGCAGTTTACATCCTAAAAGCAGAATTAGAGAAACTATGATATTTTAACAGATCAATAAGGAGAGTACAGGAATCTAAGAGGATGTGAGACATTAGACCATCAATCAATATTACAATTAGTTCATGCATATCCCATCAACACACCATTTAATGCCGCAATGATATAAAAGATTTGACTTTCTATATGGCAGGTTGATGAAAAGGAGCTTTTGTGCTTCTAAATAAGAAGTACAAAGCCAATCAAAGAGGAGATTATGGAAAAGCATTCAGAATACGAGTCTCTTAAATTTTCTTTGGATAGTCTTATGTAGAGCGATAAATATACCAATCATCACCAACATTCCCTTGCTATCTATTGCTTAAAACGGGGGCAAGAGCAGTGTAGCTTATCATATTCTTTGGTAGAAATTAAAATTTCTGTTTGACCAGTTGACAGCCTCCGGATAATCAAGAGCAGTAAGGTTTATCATATTCATTGCAAATCATTAAATTTATTCAAACTTCAAAATGGACTAAATTTAATCACTACAGATTAAGGAGCAAAGATTATTGGGAAGATCCAACTCTAAGAAACACATTTCTAGGAAGGTACATATTGCACTGAACTTAAATGCTTCACATTTGTAAAGAATCAAATGGAAAGAGCCAGACTGCTTCAATCCTAATAAGCAATGAAACAATTGGTAGATAAATAATTTAAATGTAATTGAAACTCAAACAGTCATCGAGGGAGTATTCTAACATCAAATGATAAGAAGACATCCTGCAAAATTTGTATATCACTAGTGAATTGTTTCAGTGCTTTGATTTTTGGTATAATAAATCTGGTATGTAAATATAAATCTCTATAGCATGAACTATCTTGGGCCAATGGTCACCAATATTCATTTGGTATCTTGTACTTTAAAGGGGGCATTGACCAATTTTCACTAAAAGTAAACCTGCAACACAACTAGTCTAAATCCATTAGGCATTCAAGCAACGTCACGACCCTGAGGCACATGAACAGATATTGCAGAGTTCTCAACTTCTCGCATAGAATTCCAACCAATCTAGCAGAGCTGTTAACAATAAATTATTGTAAAGGACGGAGGAAATATCCAACTATTGTTAAAGAGATAGAAACCATACATGGAAGAGAAAAGGAGGCCGCTAGGATTCCAATAACATAACAATGCAAAGTCTTAAGATTACAAGGAAATAAGAGAAATATATATGACAATATAAAAAGACTAAGCTACCCTTAGATATACTATAATCTAACATCCCCCCTCAAACTCACGATGCATTAACAGAGAGCATTGAGAGTTTGTCAGTCAAGAAACAAAAACGCTTAATGGAATGAGATTTTGTGAACAAGTCAGCAATCTGCATGGAGGAAGAAACGAAGGGCAAGGTAATGGTGCCATGTTGAAGGTGATGGCGAGTGAGGTGACAATCAACCTCAATATGCTTGGTGCGTTCATGGAAGACCGAATTGTGGGCAATCTGTATGGCACTCTTGTTATCACAGTACATAGGAGTTGGCCCAGTGAGGGTAACACCCATATCAGAAAGTAGCCAACGTAACCAAACTATTTCTGAAGTAGTGACTGCCATAGCACGATACTCAGCTTCAGTAGAGGAGCGAGCAACGATGTCTTGTTTCTTGCTTTTCCAAGAAATAAGAGAATCACCCAGAAAGATACAAAACCCTGTGGTAGACTTGCGATCAGTGGGGTCACCAGCCCAATCAGCATCAGAATAAGCACGCAACTCCAAAGAAGAGGAGGAGGGAAATAATAGACTCTGAAATTGAGTTCCCCGAAGATACCGAAGAATGCGAAGAACAGCTGCCCAATGCACTGTAGTAGGAGCAACAACAAACTGGCTGACGACATGCACTGCATAAGCAATATCAGGTCTAGTAATAGTAAGGTACACCAAGCTGCCAACTAGAGTACGGTACAAGGTGGGATCTGGTAGAGGAACACCATCAGAGGGAGCATATTTAACATTAAGCTCAATGGGGGTGTCTGCTGTTCGATTATCAGAGAGACGAGCTTGACCAAGAATGCTGGCAATATACTTAGATTGAGAAAGAAGATAACCTCTAAGAGAATAGGCAACTTCAATCCCCAAGAAATAGCGAAGAGGACCTAAATCCTTCATCTCAAATTGCTTGGCTAATTGGAATTTTAACTCTGTAATCCCATCAACATCATCCCCTGTAATAATCATATCATCAACATATAGGGAAAGAATAACACGACCACGAGAAGTGGACTTCAGAAACATGGCAGAATCATGATCACTAGAACAGAACCCAAGAGAGGCAATCACACCAGAGAACTTCTCAAACCAAGCTCGAGGAGCTTGTTTGAGGCCATAAAGAGCCTTCTTTAGCTTACACACCTCCCCCGGACAATGAGGAACACCCGGTGGAGGAACCATGTAGACTTCCTCCTGAAGATCACCATTTAAGAATGCATTCTTAACATCCAACTGAGAAATATGCCACTGACAAACAGATGCAACTGCAATAAGAGTGCGAATGGTAGTCATCTTGGCAACAGGAGCAAAAGTTTCTTCATAATCCATACCATATTGTTGTGAGAATCCTTTGGCAACAAGACGAGCTTTGTAACGCTCAACGGACCCATCAGACTTGGTTTTGATCTTGTATACCCAACGAGACCCAATAGCATGTTTTCCTGGTGGGAGACGTACCAGATCCCAAGTATCTGTCTTGTGTAAAGCCAAAAGTTCATCTGCCATAGCCTGCTGCCAAAGGGGATCAAGAACGGCCTCTTTGTAGGAAGAGGGCTCAGACACACTATGAATAGATGTTAGAAAAGAAGCAAAAGAAGTAGAATACGTGGAATAAACAAAGTCTGGTAACTTAGTGGACTTACAATCACGTGCAGGATTACGACGAGGAGGTGGAAGAGGATTTGGAGGATCAACAACCGCAGGGGGTTCTTGAGAGGCCGTGGGGACAGAGGGACTGTTTTGAGCTGCAGAAGTACTAATGTCAAACCTGTAATTCTCAACATCAAAGTCATCAACATCTATGCAAAAAGGATCAATACGTGAGTTCAGACCGTGCGACACCATGAGAGTTAGGAGGAATAGAGTAAAATGGTATGTGCTCAAGAAATACAACATGACGAGATACATAAAGTTTTTGACTTGAAGGATCATAACAACGATAACCCTTCTGGCCATCACCATAACCAAGGAAAACACATATCGTAGAACGAGGAGACAATTTACTACGTTCTACATGAGGACGAAGGACAAAACAAGTAGAACCAAAGATCCTCAAAGATGTGTAATCAAGAACACAACCATACAATTTTTCAAAGGGAGACAAACCTGAAGTGACAGATGATGGAATCCTATTAATGGCATGAACAGCAGTGAGAACTGCCTCACCCCAAAACTCTCTTGGACAAGAAGCAGACAGAAGGAGGGAACGAGCAGTTTCAACAATATGACGGTGTTTCCTTTCAGCAACACCATTTTGTTCAGGAGTATCAGTACAAGAAGTTTGGTGTAAAGTCCCATCAGAAGCAAGTAACTCACTGAATTTATTAGAAGTGTATTCACCACCTAGATCACATCGAAAACACTTAATAACTGTATTATGTTGAGTTTTGACCATAGCACGAAATATATTATAAATACCAAAAAAGTCAGAACGATGTTTCATAAGATAAACCCAACAATAACGAGTGCAATCATCAATGAATGATACATAATATCTAGATCCACCTTTGGTGGGAACTAGTGATGGACCCCATACATCAGAGTGAACTAAATCAAAAGGTGCATTAGAAACCGAAATACTTTTGCTAAAAGGCAAAGCAGAAAATTTAGCAAGTTTACAACCACAACAGTCAGAAATATCACTTGGTTGCAACTTTCCTAAGGCTCCAGTGGAAGCTAAATATTTCAAACGAGAAGAAGAAACATGTCCAAGACGAGAGTGCCACAAATAAAAACTAGAAGAAGATGAACTCAAATGAAAAGATGACAAGTCAACTGCAGAAGCTGCAACATCTGGTACCCTCAGCTCATCCAGAAAGTAAAGTCCCCCCTGCCTACGGCCTGTCCCAATCAGCCTCCCTGATTGTTGATCCTGCACATAACAATGAGTGGCAGAAAACAAAACTAAGTTACCAGAATCACATAACTGACCAACAGATGCAAGACTCAAAGTGAGATTAGGAATGTAATATACATCTGAAAAAGACAAGTTAGGGGTGGACACAGACCCAGTGCCTGCTAATGGCATAGGAGTGCCATCAGCAGTCATGACTGACATAGATGAGACAGGATTTAAAGACACAAAAGAATTAGAATCATATGACATGTGGTGTGCAGCTCCAGAATCAAGTATCCATAAGGGTGAAGACATACCTGATGAACTAGGGGAAGGCAAACCTTTAAAGGTAGAGGAAGACGTGGCAGACATGGCATGCGACTGAGTGGCAAGGAACTTTTGGAATTGCTCAGCAAGATCAGGTGGTAGGGAGGTGGTCTCAGGAGGGTATACATGTCCAACACCAAGAGCATCTGGAGTCGGAGCAGCAGCAGCAACATTTGGCGAGGGAGGCTTCCAATTCTTTTTATTAAACTGATTTGAAGGAGGACGCCATTGAGTAGACTGCTGGGATTGTTGTTGTTTCAGTAATTTTGGACATTGTGCTTTCCAATGGCCCTTCTCCTTACAATAGCTACATTCATCAGAACCAGCCCGCCCAAGAGACTTGCCCTTATTAAAAGGGGCAGCAAAGACAGATGGATTAGGAGTGGAGAGATGTCCTTTGTCAGAATTAGATTGAGACTTGAGTCGAATTTCTTCAGCCAACAACTCATTAACCACCGAATCAACACTTGGAAGAGGATTACGGTGTAAGATAGTCCCACGAAGTCCTTCAAAATCAGCCCGAAGAGCCATTAGAAATTGAACCAAACGTTGCTCCTCCCTGCGGTCAGTGTACGCCTTAAAATTTTGCAGTTCAGCAGATTCAGTAAGAGCCAATTGATCCCACAGATTAGACATAGCAGAATAGAATTCCTGAATGCTCATGTTGTTCTGCTGAAGAGCCCGAATATCAATCTCCAACTGATACTGTTTTGCAAAGTTGGACTGTTTATACAGACGTTGCAAGTGATCCCAAACACCCTTAGCGGTGTCAAATTTTGCAAGTTGCATGCCTATTGATTGTGAAACAGAATTATTTATCCAAGTAATGATTTTCGAGTTGTTAGCTTCCCAATTTTCCATGTCCTTTGCATATTTATCCAAATCCTTTTTATCAGTAGGCTTAAGAGTGGTGCCATCAACATAACCCCAAATTCTTTTTCCCTTCAAAAAATTCCTCATCACATAACTCCAATAGGAATAATTCTGTCCATTCAATTGCACACTAATTGATTGAAGAGAATCATCCTTCTCAGTCGCCATCTCGACAAATATCAAATATCCAAGGAAAAATCACAACGAAGAATAAGCAGAAGGGCAGAGGCAAATCATGAACAAGGCACAAATCCAGCTAAACGAGTCACGAACAAAGGAACCCAACAAATATGAGTCACGAACGGTCCCAAACAATCCCAGCAAAAAACGAAGCACACAAACGAACCACGAATAGCGCACAGCAAGACCAAAGACGGCGGCACAAGAGAACCAATCGCGCAGGAGAACCAAACGGGGCGAACAGAAACCGCGCCGGAGAGCGGGTCGGAAAACGGAACACGCTAACGTTCTTCCCAAAATCTAACCAGGCTCTGATACCATGTTAAAGAGATAGAAACCATACATGGAAGAGAAAAGGAGGCCGCTAGGGTTCCAATAACATAACAATGCAAAGTCTTAAGATTACAAGGAAATAAGAGAAATATATATGACAATATAAAAAGACTAAGCTACCCTTGCATATACTATAATCTAACAACTATTAGAAACACATTTTAGCATAGCTTACCAAATCAAGTTATTGAATTTTCCGAGGAAGATAAATATTGTAATTGTAAAGAAGGGAAAGGAATGAGCAAGACTGTTACGAACTGCTTCAAATAACCAATGGAACAATTGAAACTCGGGGAGTATTCTCACATGATAGGATATTGTAGTTGTGAATCTACAGTCTGAGGACACCAAAATGATTATTTGAGGTATCAGAATGAGTTAACAAAATATTTAAACAACATTCGTATGTCCATCTCTTGAACATATGAGTCAACCTAGCCTAATATGGCCTATCATGACCACATTCTGAATGGCCTATTCTTTTCAGCTGGAAAGAGTCAACTTACTTTATTACGGCCTTTGGTATTCACGACCACTTTGTGAGCCTAACAAGGTTGCCATTGAAAGGACATGTGGGCTAACAAAAACTTCTGCCAGAAGAAACAAATCATGTCACAAGTTTTTTTCATACAATGAGCTGCATACTGTGGAGTGATGTCACACACCTGCAACCGAAGTCCAAACAATGAAACAGTGAGCTTGCGGTGTAATGCAACTCTCTTTTTCTTTTCATTTTTCAGTCAGAAAATCACAGATGTGAAAGCATGCATTCTTCAGAAACTCTCTCTTGTTCTTTTTCCGTACCTCCAGTGCAGCTGACTCCATATACCGTTTTTAGCCACTTTCTGAAGGCAAGACCGTAGATTCTGAGGATGGAAGCTTTGAATTGGGTTTCTTCAGTCCAGCAAGTTCTGCCAACCGTTACTTGGGAATATGGTACAAGTCTATACAAGTTAAGACTGTTGTTTGGGTTGCCAATAGAGCCAACCAAGTCAGAGGCAATCTAGCATGTTGCCTATAAACAATTAGGGGTATCTTGTGCTTGTTTAACCAGAATTGTGTTTTGATCAGCAGACTCCAGAAAGAAGGTTCTCAATCCAATTGTTCAGCTCTAAAATCTTGGAATTTAGCGCTGAGAGATAAGAGTCACCAAGATCCTTAAAACTAGTAGTGGCAAAGCTTTCACTATCCTTGTGATACACTGTTACTAGGAATAAAATAAGCATGACCAACCCAATGGGGAGATTCAGTTGGTTGTGCATGCAGGTTGAGCTTGTGAGGGAGAACCTCGGTTCAAATCCCTCAAAAACACATCCTTGGGAAGGTGCAAATAACCTTAAATGTGACTAAGCATCTGAGCGGAGATTAATCCCATAGCGGATCCAAAGGATCTAAGCTTTTGGGATAATCCGTGGACCAACTGCGGAGCCAAAGGCCCGAATTTCAGTGGGTTCCAACGAAAATACAAGTAAGTGTGACCATATTGGAGCCCCGGAAGTGGATCATTTACCTAAACTCAATACAACTAATCTATTGTGGAGGTTTTGCATATATTGCTTTAGAAACTACTTATTCTACTTTGATGCACATGGTGGCGTGTTTAAGTGCTTCTTTGATTCTAGGTATATTAAGTATGAGAAAACAGTAATTATTGTTTCATTGGTTTTTAAGATGCATTTGGTAAAGACAGCAAAATAATATAAACCTAGTGCTTTGAGGCATGAAATCCATAATCTAATGTACCATATCACTCAATATTTGAACTGATTTGTGTAGGGATGGGTCAGGCCTTTGCTGTAGTGCAAGACAAAAGCAACCCATAAGAGCCCCAATAGCAAGCTACTGGTTATGGACCCATTCCCTAATAAAATAAATTTAATATCATGTGAGGCAATGACCAACGTATCAGATATTAAACTGATTAGAACAGATACTGCACTTGATCTTAGCCGAAAGGCCGAGAAAGGTATGATTAGTAAAGGAGTTAGTGACTCTTTTTATTGCTTGCTTGCGCTTAACTACTTCATGCTTGTTCACTGTGGGGCTTATCAAGGAGGGGAGAAAATTTTGTCATGCTTGTTCACAGAGCTAATGACCAATTTACGTTGAAGTTTAGGATCACACTCGAACTTCAAGACTTGTCTTCAGCTTGGAAAGTCCATGGACCACAAACTCTTATGTCCATCCCTTGAAAAAATGAGATTAATTTGACATGTTTTGAGGGGGAAAGAAGTTGTTAGCCAGAGAAGAATAGTAGATAAAACACAAACAATACAGATTGTGGACTGGTGCAGGCTGTGACAATGTAGCAATGGAGTTTAACATGTCAGCAGAAACTATGGCAATGGTATGAGATAATGAGAATACTAAGCAAAACGAACAACTTAAGGACTTGTGATTGCTCCTTTAATCCTCTTTGCTTTGATTATTTGTCAGAGAGAAGTGGGTTTATTGCTTTTTGAAGCCAACTTTTTCAAATTGTTGGTTTTATATGGACCTGGTTGTTTTATTTGGTAATTGGTTTATGTCCTTCAGGATGGGATTACTCAATTCCAAGTCTGGTGTTTATGCTCTCTTGTATATGATATGCTTTCTTCCGATGGATATTCTGCCACCAATCACACATCAGGCCTTGCTTCCAAAACCTGCTTTAAAAGCATAACATAGCACCATAGAGCCCCAAATTTGTCATTGAATAGATAATCAAAATATCAGTCATTCAGAAAGTTGAGAATTGAGACACCAAATCTACCAATGATAATCATTACCTAGAGTTCTAGCACCAGTTATACCAGTTACGGTCAGATGCTAAGCATTCCCTATTGTGTTCCATATACAAGTACACTCGAGACATCAAGTTATGAAATAGATATCACAGCTATAACATGTTTGCTCCATCATCTCATGGATTAAATTTCTTTAGTACAGAAACTGTGATGCTTCTAATTCATTCCTCTTGACACATGCCATCGACATATAGAGAAAATTGGGAACAATTAAGTAATAATAAGCAACAAGATGACAGCATTGGAGGGCTAAAGAGCAAAGGTTATTACACTACATTATTGCAAAGGACTAGGGGAAGATCCAATTCTCAGAAACACATTTTAGGAGAGCTTAAGATGGAATGCCCGAGTGAAATAAGGATTGAGGGAAGATCCAACTATCAAAGACATTTTGGGGAAGGTGGCACTGAACCTAATAGAGTCACGTTTGTAATTGAAACTCAAACCATCGGCAGAAGTATTCTCACATCAAATGATTATAGGACATTCTGCAAAACACTAAAACTGATTTGGGTGGGGATGCGCCAGGCCTATGCAGTAGTGAAAGACAAAGACGACGCATGAGAGCCCCAATAGCAAGCTATTGTTATGAACACTCCCTACAAAAATAAATAAATAAATAAATAAATAAATTTAATATCAAGTGGGTCAATGACCCACGTATCAGATATTAAACTGATAAGAACAGATACTACACTTGATCTTAGCCAAAAGGCCGAGAAAGGTATGATTTGTAACGATGCAGGTGACTCTTTTTATTGCTTGTTTGTTCTTAACTACTGCATGCTTGTTCGATGTGGGGGCTTTTCAAGGAGAAGAGAAATACACAATGCTATATCGCTATTGAGAAAATACCAGTAATTTGTGCATAATAGGAGCAATTGTGCATAATACGAGTAATTTGTTCTTAACTAATTCATGCTTCTTCTGTGTGGGGCTTATCAAAGAGAAGAGAAAATAGGAGCAATTCTGCAGTTCACCGAGGTCTCTCAAGGAACGCATTTATGTTGACAGAACTAATGACCAATTTAAGTAGGAGTTTAGGTCCCCACACTCTGCTTCAACTTCAAGGTAGGATACTTATCATAAGATAGCCCTTTGTCTTTATTGAATGAAAAAATTGCTCTCAAACACAAATTCAGATTATGTACCTATATTCCAATTCATGCTTCATTTTACCTAGGATGGAAGCCGGTTGAGTTTGAACAAACTAACAAGGTGACTTACAGAGATGCAAAGTGTACATTAACATAGCCATATTTCTAAATTCTAGAATAATTGTCATACCATTCTTAAAGGCCTATTATTTTCAGCTGGAAAGAGTCAACTTACTTTATTATGGCCTTTGACATTCACGTACAGACAGCTGCATATTGTGAAGTGATGTCATACCTGCAACCAAAGTCCAAACACTGAAACAGTGAGCTTAACGGTGTAACGTAAATCTTTTTCTTTTCATTTTTCAGTCAGAAAATCACAGATGTGAAAGCATGGAGCTTCAGGACTGTCAAGTGATGAAGAATCTTTCTTTTTTGTTTGCTTTTGTTCTTACTATGATTCTGTTGTTCTTTTTCCATACCTCCAGTGCAACTAAAACTTATGATATGGAAACATTTTATGCATTTACCTCTCAAATTCGTCTTTGTTCCACGTGGTTTCAAGTTCTGAAACCCACATTTGTAGTCCGTGACAACCACGTCAAGTGTCGACTTCCTGTGACAAAACCCGCAACTACTTACTAACACATAACCAGAGTCCCACACCGGAAGTATTAAACAAAATACAATGGTTTATATACCCAAAGGGTGAGAGAGAAAGACACGACCTTACTTGAACAGGATCTGTTCTATAGGTTCGTACCACTGTATCCTTGAGTTCTAAGGAGACAGGAACCGAAGTCTGGTTGATGAATCAGGACCGTGTGACCAGAGCGTGATTAATGGCTCGATGACCTCTCAACTGAAAGTGTCATCTGGGCAGTGGAGGATCGTTCTCAACCAGGTTTCATCTGGCTGGGATGGTGACATGGTTGTCTGACAGACTACACATCTTTTAGGTCATTTTTTTCAATTAGAGAATAAAAGCTAACAAGTTGATTTCAAGATGATCTCAAAAAAAGTTATATAAAAATCGACAAAATAATAATAATTGAAAGTTGAATTTGTAGAGAGGAATGATATTGATTACCTTGGCTACCACAATAAGCTATGAGTTTTTTGGGGTGATGGTCTACACTCCAAAATATTCACTCAATGCTATGAGGATGGGGTTAGAATGTTGCTTGCATGCCCCCATGGATGGAAGCTTGTTTGTGCTTTCTGGGGTGAAAATTTTCATTTGTATTCATGTGAGTACAACAAACACATTGTTTTTAGCTTTGCTCTGAGGTTGGGGAGTTGCCACGTAAAAAGGTAATAGTGGAATTTAACATTAATAGTTTCTTCTTCTTTTTTAATTGTTTCGAAAGGTAACAATGGCATGTTTTGGGCTTTCCATGCCCGGCTTATCCGAAGGGAGTGGCTGTGCCAAGAGTTGTGAAAAATATTGCCAACATTACTAGTAAAGTGTCATCGAAAGAAGAATTATGAAAGCTGAAAACCAAAAGAAAGTGTAATGGCATATAACCGAAACTAGTTAGGAAGATTTGTGAACAAATAAAATTAATTTCATCCTACAAACCACGCATAGAAACCCATTGCATATAATGAAATATTTTTTTGCTGGCTGACTTTCGACTTTCCTTTTTTCTTTTTCTTTTTTTGGAGCTAAGGCTTACTTTCGACTTTCTAGCTATATTTTTCAAGCTCTACAATTTCATAATTTTGATATTTTAAGTTAGTTTAATTATTTACTTGATTCTCGAACTTTCTAGAAAAAATTGCAATTAAATTCTTAAACTTAAAAACATTGTAATTTAATCCCTTATAAACATCTCTCTTAGAGTTTCTTAAATTTTCACTAATTTATCTATCCACTTGTATATTTATCGATCCTGAACTTTTGGAAAAATTCAAATCGATATGATATATACACTTTTTTGGAAAAATTCAAATAAATCTCTATACTTTTTGAAACCCTAACAAAGATGCATATACAAGATTCAATTACAAATTTTTATAAACTTAAGAGACTTAAGCTCTCTTTGACAAGTCCAATAAGTTAGCTTATAGCTTATTTGATTAGCTTATAAGCTTGTTTGACTAAAATAGAGGTGTTTGGTAAACAAGCTTATCTCATTAGCTTATAACTTTTCTTCATAAGCTATTTTATTTAGCTTATGACTTATAACTTATAGCTTATTGACTTTTTTTCCTCATGTTTACCCTCATTTATTTAATGAAATTCTCACTTTACTATGTTTGTCATAAATATGTCCTTTTATGTCATTTTACATTTATAAGCTAGTTCAACCGTTAATTTTTTCAAACACTTCAAATTTAATCAGTTAGTTTTTCAGCTATCAGCTAAAAAATAGCTTATCAGTCATAAGCTAGCTTATTAGTCATTTTTGTCAAACAAAGCCTTAGGCTATGTTTGGCATGTCCAATAAGCTAGCTTATAGCTTATTGACCAGCTTATAAACTTGTTTGACCAAGGGCGTTTGGAAGAGCTTATGAGAATAGCTTATGAAATTAAACTTATACAAATAATTTATAAAAAAAGTTTATGATTTTTCCATAAACTGTTTTTAGCTTATTTCCATAAGCTTGTCAGAGAAGCTTATGAAAATAAGTTGTTTTTAGCTTATTTAAAAAAGAGCTTATTGAATAAGTGCTTAAATAAGCTGTATACACAAACGCACAAATGTGTTTGGTAAACAAGCTTATCTTATTAATTTATAACTTTTCTTCATTTAACTTATAGTTTATCAACTTTTCTCTCATTTTTACCTTTATTATTTTAAAGAAATCCTTACCTTACCCCACCTCTACCTAGAGCTGGGTATACGGATCGATCCAGTCTAGTCCGATCCGCATTAGTCCGCACTTAGACGGACCGGACTAGAATAGTCCGCAAAATAAATAGACTTGTATTTATCAAGTCCGCGTCCAGTCCACATAATCCACGGGCTAAATGGACTGGTCCACGAACTCAAAAATATAAAGGAGCAAATTTTTGTAGGTCAGTTCTAAATTTTATTTATTTGTTTTTTTTCTTTAGTTAAAACAATTTTTATGCTACAAAGACTGAAATTGATAAATGCAAAGTCTGCATATGATTTGCTTTAATAACCTGCACCATTTTCATACAATTTTATCTAAAAATTCTCGAAAGCAAGTAATATTTGACTGAAGGACATCAAACATGAGTACATCAAACACAATCCAAAACAGTCTGGTGGGTCATAAATTAGACCCTAAATTCTTTGGGCACGTAAATCTTCCTAAATTAGGATTTTTTTTATATTATTTAAGTCCGTGGACTGGTCCACGAGTCCGCGGACCAAGTCTGTTTAGTCCACGGGTTAAACGGACCGGACTTAAAAAGCCCGCATTTAAATGGACATAAATTTTGCCTAATCCAGGTTAAACAGACTGTCCGCGGACCCAGGTCTATATACCCCGTTGTACCTCTACCTCATAACATAAAATTTATATATAAAAAAAAATCGTATAACACATGTTATTTCATTTATATTATTTAATAAAAATATTTTAAAAAATAATAAAATTAAAAAAATAATATTCTAATTAAAAAGATTTAATTAGAATTTAAAAAGAGTTTATATAACAAAAAAACATATAAACGTGTCATTTTATATTTATAAGTTAATTCAACAACTAATTTTACCAAACAGTTCAAATTCAATCAGCTAGTTTTTTCAACAATTAGCTATCAGCTAAAAATTAGCTCATCAATTATAAACTAGCTTATCAACAATTTTTGTCAAACAGAACCTTAATTGTTAACTTTTTTAGGGACCTATTTGAGTTTTCCCAAAACATTCATAGTAATTAAACCTTTTATATTCAGTTGCTCCAATCTCAGGCTTCTGCTTTTTAAATTGTCTGAATTTGAAATATTGAAATCACTCGGACAAAATTACATACCAGACTCCAAAAGCAGGATAACCATGCTTCCAAATCCTCAACATACATAATCAAAACATACTGTTAGTCTAACTTCTTAAGGTAGGATATTTATTGGAAGATATTACAAAGGCCCAGTTCTAAGTGCATTTTCTAGATCAGCAGTCAGATCATTGAAATATGTACAGGATCTTCAGTTAAACCTCTTACCTCACTAACAGCAGCAGGTATGCTTGCACGGGACATAAAGCAGGGCATGCTGCTGAGGGACTTTCCACTCCATGCCAAGAGGACAAATAACAAACTCCCATTTATGAATATTATTCTCATATTTTATATCTTCTGGTTATTTCTCTAACTAAATTCATATAGTTTCAATCCATCAATGCACACAAAACTGTATATTTGCTTTTCATCAGATAAAGTAATTTTAATAACGTTCAAGCAAGACTTGTGTTAATTAATATTAATCAAATGTAAATTTTCCCATTCCATTTTGAGTCCTGGCTCTGCCATTGTTGCCACACTTCATTACCAACAAATGCATAGGACACGATATTTTCAATATAAAAGAGAGGGGAGAAAGCTAATGTTATCATATTTAAATTGTAGGAAAAGACTTATTTAGAGAATTGTTGAACTTCATACAATCTCTATTGTCATTTACCGACTGGTTTCCTGGAGAACCTATCTAATATAGTTATATAATTTTATTATTACCAGTTGTAAACTCTTTTATTAGAGCATTGGCTGAAAGAATTAATACCAAAACTGAGGGTTATGCTGAAGTACTTGGTAGTTTCAACAATATGCTTTGAGAGTTGAGAGTGCTAGTGAACCTGTTAAAAAGCTAAGCACAGATCCTGCACCCTTTGCATGCTAAAAAGGGACCGAATGAATATATAATACTAAGTAACAATATTTCAATTTATCTACCATACCTGAGAATAGTAAAATCACGTCCAGGATGACCAATTGAACTTTCTATACAAGATGAATTATGTGCTTCTTTAGTTCTATAATATAAAGGCAAGATCAGAAATTTAATAGACATCCTAAAAGCAGATTAGAGAAACTGTGAGATTTTAACGGATCAATAAGGAGAGTATAGGAATCTAAGAGGATGAAAGACATTAGACTATCAATCAATATTACAATTAGTTCATGCATGTCCCACCAACACACCATTTAATGCCGCAATGATATAAAACATTTGACTTTCTATATGACACGTTGTTGAAAAGGAGCTTTTGTGCTTCTAAATAAGAAATACAAAGCAAATCAAAGAGGAGATTATGGAAAAGCATTCCGAATATCGGAGTCTCTTATGCAGAGGATAAAAACTCTAGGTTATACCAATCCTCACCAACAGTGTGGCTTTTCATATTCTTTCGTAGAACTTAAAATTTCTGTTTGAGCAGTTGACAGCCTCCGGATAATCAAGAGCGGTGTAGTTTATCCTAGTCTTTGGCAAATAATATAATTTGGTACAGTAATGGATATGCAGTACTCAAATTTTCTGGGGAAGATAAATATTGTATTTGTAAAGAAGGTAAAAGAATGAGCAAGACTGTTACGAACTGCTTTAAATAGCCAATCCAACAGTTAAAATACAGGTAGTATTCTCACATGATAGGATATTGTAATTGTAAATCTACAGTTTCAGGACGTCAAGGCATCAAAATGATTCAACAAAATATTTAAACTGATTTGGGAGGGGATACGCCAGGCCTATGCTGTAGTGTAAGGCAAGGGCGACACATGAGAGCCCCAATAGCAAGCTATTGTAATGGACCCTCTCCCTACAAAAATAAATTTAATATCATGTGGGTCAATAACCCACGTATCAGATATTAAACTGATAAGAACAGATACTACACTTGATCTTAGCCAAAAGGCCGAGAAAGGTATGATTTGTACAGGTGCTGGTGACTCTTTTTATAGCTTGCTTGTGCTTAACTACTTCGTGCTTCTTCGAATGTGGGGCTTATCAAAGAGAAAATAGGAGTAATTGTGCAGTTCACCTAGGTCTATCAAGGAACACATTTATGTTGACAGAGCTAATGACCAATTCATGTAGGAGTTGAGGACCACAATCTGCTTCAACTTCAAGGCTTGTCTTCAGCTTGTAAAGCCAATGGACCACAAAACACGTATGTCCATCTCTTAAAAAAATGAAATTACTTTGACATGTTTTGGAGACGAAAAAGTCATTGCTTCCAAAACCTGATTTAAAGGCATAACACTGCAGTGTAGAGTCCCAAGTTTGTCATGAAATAGATAGTCAAAACATCAGTCATTCAAAAAGTTGAGGATTGAGACATCAAATCTATCAATGATAATCATTACCTAGAGTTGCAGTACCTGTTACCCTCAGAAGCTAAGCCTTCCCTATTTGATATATCTTGTTTAAAGGCAATAGTAAGAACTAGAAGCAAATATTAAAGTCAAGCAGAAATTTAACTGTCAACAACCTAGCAGTTTCCATCTGCACATGAAAGTAATAGCGCTTCAGAGGGGGTGGTTCAGAAACAAGCAAAGAATTGTAAATGTATTACTAGTAATACTGTCTAATGGGATATGTGCCAAAGCTAACAGACAGAAGCAGTTGCAGGTAGACCAACTGAATTGAATAAGTTAAACAACCAGCGGTTATACAGAGGGAACAAAATGACTAAGCAATAAAAATGGTAACAAATTATGAAGACGGTTGAATTCAAAAGAATTAATTTACTTTTTTGTTCCATATACAGTACACTCCAGAAATCAAGTTGTGAAATAGATATCACAGTTGTAACGTGTTTGGTTCAGTTTTTCTTAATGATTACCATCTAGGACTTTTTTATGCATTCCTTCTGGGATTAGCTATGCCTTTTTACAGAAGAACCTGTAAGGCTGCAACAAAAACTTATGATAAGGAAACGTTTTATGCACTTACCTCTTAAATTCGCCTTTGTTCTACGAGGTTTGAAGTTCTGAACCCCACATAGTAACTATTTACTAACACATAATCAAGTCCCACATTGGAAGTTTATAACGAAAGACAATGGTTTATATACCCAAAGGGTGAGAGAGAAGGACACGACCTTACTTGAACAGGATCTGTTCTATAGGCTCGTACCACTGTATCCTTGAGTTCTAAGGAGACAGAAACCTAAGTCTGGTTGATGAATCAGGACCGTGTGATCAGAGCGTGATTAATGGCTCGATGACCTCTCAACTGAAAGTGTCATCTGGGTAGTGGAGGATCGTTCTCAACCAGGTTTCATCTGGCTGGGATGGTCACATGGTTGTCTGACAGACTAAATATCCTTTTTGGACATTTTTTAACTTGTCAAAGCAGATTAAAAAATTAGAAAACAAGTTGATTCGAAAATGCTTATATAAAAATAGTCATTAACAACTTTTCCCCTAAACTTACTACTCTATTTGCCTCCCAAAACAAGTTTTTGTATGGTGGTGGTATTAGAGGGTTCTTCATAAACCCCCAAGTATTTGATGAAGTTTAAGCTGCTGTAATAGAGATACAAAACAATTAAAATAGAAGTTGATTTTGCAGAAAGGAATGATATTGATTACCTTGGCTACCGAGATAAGCTATGATTTTTCCGGGTGATGGATCTACACTCCGAAAGACGCACTGAATGTTTTGAGGTTGGTATGTTTGCTTGCATGTCCCCATCCAAAGCTGGTTAGTAGTTGCTGTGGTGAAAATGTGTATTTTGGATACATGTAACTAACTACAAACACGTTGTTTTGAGCTTTGGTTTGGGGCTTGGGAGTTGCCACGTCAAAAGGGTGACGTCTTAATAGTTCTTTGTTTTTTTTTTTGTCTTTATGTTCAAAAGGGGAAATAACCGTGGCATGTTTTGGACTTTCAATGGCTGGCTTATCTGGAAGGGGAGAAATGAAAATGAATGGGTGTTTAGAGTTATGTGAAATTTTTTGCCAACATTACTAGTGAAGTACCACCCAGCGAAGAATTATGAACTAATGAAAGCAGAAAACCAATAAAAAAGTATTGCCCAACTATCATACAATATTGTTAGTCGGATCGGACCACAAAAGGGGAAAGTCAATAAATACTTGTTTTTTTTATGGATTTCTTGATCATTAACCTTATAGCATCCATTAAGAGGACCAATAATATTATTATAAAGTTTATTAACTTTACAGGTTAACTATTAAGTAATATTACGAGGATTAAATAGTCTTTTTCTATTCTTAATTTCTCATTATTTTGTAACTAAAATACTCAAGTCAAATGCGTAAAGATCGAGGAGACAAGCGAGTGAGTGACTGCGTGCGGATGAACTGATGAAGACTGAGCATCTGCGCAAGGAAGAGATGGGACAGACAATCGGACCGAGCAAGAACTTATGTTGTTCTACATTGTCGTGTTTACGAAGGAAGGAATACTAGATCTGGAATAGAGGATTAGCTAACCGATTAAGTTTTCTCCTTTCTTTTTCATTTTTCTGTTTTTTTTACAGTTTTTACATTTTAATTTTTTTTTCTAAAAACCAGATCAAATCCGGTTTCACCCAATCCAACCGGGGTTTTGACTAGTTTTGACCAGTTTAAAACGGTCTGACCGTAGAAAGAATTTTGACCCCTGATGTAACTAGTACCAGACAAAAAGTCGATTTCCGGTTCAACCGGTCGACTAGACGGTTCGGTCCAATTTTCATTACCTTGGTATCATATATAACAGAAGTGCAACTAGTTAGGAGGATTTGTGAACAAATGAAAATTAATTTCATCCTACAAACCACACATAAAAATCCATTGCACATTCTGCAACGATGTATAACTAGAATCTGGACTATGCTAAGGAAAGGTGGGATGTTTTGGTCTTTCAACATGCAAAATAGGACTTATTTACTTGGATAATTAAGCAAATGAGTATATCACTACATCTTACATGATGTACATGCACTTTTTCTTTTAAGCTTTTGTGTAGAATTGTCTAAACATTCCATTTAATATTTCAGTAAAGGTTCTCTAATACAATGGGCGCCACAGCCAGCTTGTGAGCGATCGAATTATTTTTTTTACTGGCTTATTTTCACATTATTTTTTCAAGTTTTACAATTTCATAAATTTGATAGTTTAAATTGGTTTATTTACTCTGTTGGTCTCTAAATTTTTTGAAATAGTTCAAATAAGTCCCTAAACTTTAAAAATTTGTAATTGAACCCTTCATACATATCTCCGTTAAGATTCTTTAAATTTTCATTAGGGTTTCTTAAGTTTCTGTTAGATTCCATTAAGTGACTCATCCACTCGTACATTTGTGAGTCTTTGAACTTTATGGAAAAAATGAAATAAATCCCTATACTTATTGGAAAATTCAAACAAACCCTTACACTTCATGGAAATCGTATAAGAGACGTATATAAGAGACTTAATTACAAATTTTTATAAGTTTAGAGACCCAATTACAAACTTTTAAAGTTCAGAGACCTACTTGAATTTCCCAAAAAAAAATTAAGGACTAACAGAGCAATTAAATCTAATAAATTCAATTGCTCCAATCTGGTTCATGTACATTTTAAATTGTCTGAATTTGATATTAATAGTGAAATTGCTATTGCTACAACAAAAAATTTGGATATCATAACTGGCTACTAGGCTCCGAAAATAGGAAAACCATGCTTCCAAATCCTCAACATACAAAATCACAACATGCTGTTAATCCAACTTCTTAAAGTTGGATATTTATTAGAAGAAATTACGAAGGCCCGGTTCTAAGTGCATTTTCTAGATCAACAATCAAATCATTCACATCCTCAATCCCCACAGATATACGTACAAGATCTTCAGTTAAACCCCTTGTCTCACGAACTGCAGCAGGTATGCTTGCATGGGACATAAAGCACGGCATGCTGATGAGGGACTTTACACTCCCTGCCAAAAGGGAAAAACAACAGACTCCAATATTATTCTCATATTTTATATCTTGTGGTTATTTCTCTAACTAAATTCATTTAGTTTCAATCAATCAATGCACACAAAACTGTATACTAGTTGCTTCATGGAGCTTTTCATAAACTAATTCAAATAATGTTCAAGCAAGACTTGTTTTAATTAATATTAATCAAATGTAAATCTTGCCATTCCATGTTTAGACTCCTGGCTCTCCCATTGTTGCCACACTTCATTACCAACAAAGGCATAGGTCATGGTATTTGCAATATAAAAGAGAGGGGAGAAAGCTAATGTTATCATATTTAAATTGTAGGAAAGGACTTATTTAGAGAATTGTTGAACTTCATACAATCTCTACTGTCATTAACAGATTGGTTTCCTGGAGAAACCTAACAATATAATTATTTTATTTTATTATTAGCAGTTGAAAACCCTTTTATCAGAGCATTGGCTGAAAGAATTATTACCAAAACTGACGGTTATGCTGAAGTACTTGGTAGTTTCAACAATATGCTTCGAGAGTGCCAGTGAACCTGTTAAAAAGCTAAGCACAGATCCTGCACCCTTTGCCTGCAAAAAAAGGACCATATGAATATATAATACTCAATCCCAGACATAGCAGTAACAATATTTCAATTTATCTACCATACCTGAGAATAGTGTAAATCACGCCCAGGATGATCAAGCAGACCAGCATAATTTACTTTCTTCACTCGAGGATGGGAGGCAAGGAACTCGGCAATCTTCTGTGCATTATCCTGCATGAGGTTAACTCAGAGTTAATTTTTAAAACTAAATAGCCACTGTCAAAGAGATACATGAACACAGAACCTAGAACCTAAAAGTGGGACATAATATAATCTGCACAAATCAGATTTTGAGAGACCATCAAAATTTGAAATCCAGTCTCCAGAAAAATGTCACTTTCTATACAAGATGAATTAGAGAAACTATGATATTTTAAAGGCAAGATTAGAAATTCATTTTACATCCTAAAAGCAGAATCAGAGAAGCTATGATATTTTAACGGATCAATGAGGAGAGTACAGGAATCTAAGAGGATGTAAGACATTAGACCATCAATCAGTATTACAACCAGTTCATGCATGTCCCATCAACACACCATTTAATGCCGCAAGGATATATAAGATTTGACTTTCTATATGACAGGTTGTTTAAAAGGAGCTTTTCTGCTTCTAAATAAGAAGTACAAAACCAATCAAAGAGAAGATTATGGGAAAGCATTCATAATATCTAAGTCTCTTAAATTTTCTTTGGATAGTGTGATGTAGAGCCAAACTAATCGACAACACAAGCAATTTTGAAAACTCTTCATTGTCAATATGAAAGCAAAGGTCCTCAACCTGTGAAAAGAGGGGATATCCATAGCCCTCTACAAAAATAATTCCTACAAATATGGTAATTATATAACAGGAAATAAATCTGGGAACGAATATCCCTATACGACAACAACAAAAATAAAGCCTTATCCTTCTATCCAAACAAAGGATAAAATTCCAAACTGACCAAATTAAAAATCCAAAAGTATAAAATCCTAATTCCCAAATTGAAGCCCTACTTAAAATCGTTTTCACTCTGCATCACAGTGTTGTTAAATTTTTTTATAAGAGAGTTACTAAACTAATCTTACCAATTTATAACATGAACTACAATAGATTGAACTTAAGGTACTCAGGTTAAAAGGAAAAGTCACGTGAGTTTTTTATCACAAGATATTTCAGTCAATAGTATTTAGTTGTTCACTATACCATCATTATAAACCTTTAAGTAATTGTCAAAAGATAATAGAAGAAGCACTTAAAGTGCAAAGAATGTTTCAAGTAGAACCTGCTGCTTCTCAACTCGCAGGGACATTGTCTTGATTCCTCGCAAGCAGAGCCAACAGTCAAACGGGGCTAAGCCTGAACCCGCTGCATTTTGTAAGAAATACAACTCTTTTCCTAACCTTTACAGGATGATGACAGGAGGTAAAAATTTGAGTGGGAGATGCAGAGTAAGTACGAATTTACAGTAATTCAATAGCATACGCATAAAAACGAAAATAGAAAGCAAAAAATTGACTGAAAAGTACAACAGTAATTAAAAATGAAAACTCTACTAGAAATACAATTGCAAGTAGCTTATGAAAGAATAACATCTTCAACAACTCAACTGAGGCTTAAATGAGGCAAATAAAAGACAAACAAACAAAGAGAAACAAGAGTGATAGAGCACTGGACGTGGGTAGATAAACTATTGGGCTCAAAGCAGTGGAAGCCCGAGACTTAGAAGGAATAGGCACGTAAAGAATAAATAATGCTTAGGGGAGAGAATAGGTTACAATTGCTGAGTTGGCAGGTTGTTAGGCATAGAGCTTAAATAGTGGGGAGAAAGAGAAAAGGGCACGAAGTTAGTGTTATTTTGTTATAGGCAGAGAAAATGGTTTCTCTGAGGAGCTGAAGCTCTGGGATTACAAGGGGGGTTTGCCTCATTTGTAATAGTTCTTCTCTTTTTCAATCTATAATATTGTTTTTCCTTGTTTTATCGAATTGGGTTCTATCAAGAGTACCAATTAATAATTTTGGGGGAGATCGAGCACATAGAACTTAACAGAGAAAAGATCACTTCCTTCCCCCTTTGGTTCGTAATAAGACAGAATTTATTTTTTATCAAAAAATCCATATCGTAATCTAGCATTTGATTTTGAGCCAAGCTTATGGAATCCTTTTGCAACAAATCTTATGAAAATAGTTTAATCGAAAAAAACCTCAAATATGCATCAGTTCAGCATGTGGAAGAACTTGTCAAAATTTCCTCACCTATTTATATATTAAAAGACAAAAGCATGCCATTGTACACAAACAAAAAAATTGTCATCCCATTGAAATTTAAATCACAGAATTACTGTGAATGAAATACACGCTAACAAGTTCAATCGACAAACAAATTAATTTTAATATCTGAAAGTCTGAGAAACAGAGAAAAAGAGTAACTACCTTTCACCTTTCACAGCAAGCACACCAGCCATAATATCACTATGGCCAGCAATAAATTTGGTAGCTGAGTGCATCACAATATCTGCAACATAAAAGTGCAAGTCACAACTGTGCAAACTTTGGGTATAAGTTAGTATGTTGAGGTGCTCTTAATTATACATAAAAAAACATAAAATGAGGAGTTAAAATTGGAGTTAACATTTCATCTTACCCTGTACAAATATTTCTACTGAAATGAAATCAGAGTAAATATTAGAGTGAAAATATAGTGCAAGTGACCAAACAAAATGGATGCATGATTTTGCCACCCTTAAGTTTTGCTAATAGATGCACATACACACAGCGAAGGAGTATATTGCATCATTTTTTTCACTCTTAGCAACTGAGAATTTTCAATGTTTCACTCATCTCAAATTCCACCCTCATTTTTCATTCCTCCCAATTTTTAGTCCATGTTAGCAACCATCTAATTAAGAAGTGAGTAAATCTGTTAATACTTCATTGGCTTGCAATGCTGATACCTGCTCCAAGCTCCAATGGCTGGGACAAAACAGGTGACATTATACTATTGTCCACCAACAGAAGAGCATCATGTGCATGAGCCATCTCTGCTATTTTCTGGACATGAAGTAAGAAAGGGGAAAAAAGACAAATTGTATATTATTGACAGCAGAACTATTTAAGAATATTATCAAAAGTGCATATCATGATTATATATGAGGACTTGATATTTTTTTCGGGGGGGTAACTTGATATATGTTTATTTTATATATATCTATATATTAGATATCTGCAAATAACTTACTGTTGGTAATACACAAGTGACAATACGATGACAAACAAGTGCAGCTAACAGTAATTTAGCAAAGAAAACGTCTATAAATTTATGAAGGACTAGTGTCTAATCTAAACTGAATCTGTGACTTATCACCACAAGAGAAACTTGATTTATATTTAATAAGTAAAATATAAGTTTCTCCCTCAGTCCCTCTTTAGAGGAAGAATAATAATATTGGAAATGTTTGTAGGTTTCGCCATTGCAGGGACCTCTTATCTAGGTAGGGGAAAACAAATGATGGTATTTCACTTAGTTCCGGGAGTCATGATTAGATATACAACTAGATAGAAATTCAAGTCAGTGTCTAGTAGTTCAATGGTGTGATTATCTATAACCGTAAAACTTCAATCATCAAGGTGAAAGCAACCTGTTTCCTGAAGTAACAATATATCATTTTCTTTTCACATTATTTTCTAAATGGGAGGGGGAGGGAGCAGGGTGGGATGTTGTATTATTGAAAGATGTAAAGTTTACAGCACTTCCTGAATAATAAGACACAACCAATCCCTTGAACCTGACATTTCAAATTCAGATACCAATGCAGAAACTTCCTTTCAGTTTCTTAGGTGTAATGCTGAAAGTGGAAAAGAAGGACAACGACAACAACCACAGAAAGACATAGTCAACATCAACACTTCAGAATTACAAAATATCACACCTTACCCGAATATCAGAAATTTGTAGCCGAGGATTGGTTGGACTCTCAAGCCACACAAGCTTAGTCTGGGGTCCAATAGCAGATGCAACTTCATTTAGATCACTTGTATTTACCCGTCTGCACATGCAAGAATAAGTATGATCGCTAATGGACTTGTGCTTCATGGAATCAACAAACTTGGCTGGTTTGTTTCTATAATTAATTACTCATTATAGAGGAAATAAATAACCACAACTGAGGAATCGTACTAACTTCACCACAACTCCAGTCTTTGGAATTACTTGGGATAGCAACCGATCTGAGCCACCATACAAATCATCTCCACCAACAATTTCCTCACCTATATGTACAGTATCAGGAGTAAATAACAAGAAACTATCATGAACAACAAAAACAGCAATCAAGGAAAAATAGCCAGAATAATGAGACCAAATTAATTGAAGCCCCGCGGGCTGCAGTAAGAAAAAAAATTGCTACACTGGGTCATAAAGACAGTTTGTGTGGCTGCAGAGCAAAGGCTCCAAAGCTTAAAATTGAGAAAGTTTCTTAGTCTGGTACTCTGGTGCTTCTCTAGTGCGCTTGATTTTTTTTTGTTAAATTATAATATAATCACAAATATTTAATAAACTAATCCGAGACCTTATAAGTACTTAGTGACAAATTTAATCTAAATTTACATAACTAACTGTTAGTAGCAGACCCCAATCAGGAAAGTTTATATTAGAAAGCAGAAAGATGGGTATAGGAGCTAACTAGGCCAACCATTGTTGGTGGGCTGATTGAAACCACAGTTAATAGACCTGATTGGTTAAGTAGTTGGAGTTAGTTAGGACCCTAACAGTAGGGCAGAGAGTAGGTATAAAGGGAGGGGAGGGAGACAGAGAAAGGGGGGATATCAGTTATTTTGTTAGGAAATTAGAGGGAGAGGTCAGGCTCTCAAAGTCCGGAAGTTGTAAATCTTTCTTGTTCTTTCTTGACACTGCCATTGATCCAGAGTTAGGAAGGGTTATTCAATAAAATCTGCATATTTCTTTCTATTTTCTCTTTAACTTCAGCACCAGTCCTATCACTAAATGAAAAAAGATCAGATTTTATCACAATGAAGAAAGAAAAAGCACCAGTTCTAACAAGATGAGCAACAGCACTCAAAGCAGCCATTCCACTGGTGAAGCATAGGGCTCTATCCGCTTTATCAAGTTTTGCCAATAAACTAAGAACACAAAAAATGCAAAGTCAAAAAGGATGTACAAAGAAACATAATATGAAACATCTGCAGTTGCAATAAAAGAAAACAAACCAACAGGTCATATCGAACCTTTCTAAAGCATCTCGAGTAGGATTTCCACTTCTGGTATAGTCATAGGGGCCATTTTCTACTGCAGAAGGCTGCATGAAAATAGTACAATACATAAAATACGATGAAATTAATTAGAAGAAAAATATTCAACAGGTATACTAAATACACATAATACTCATGAGTTCATCACGCACTGATCAAAGATACCGGAGTCACACAAATGGACAATACCGGCAGCGAGGACTTCTGTCACATAATGTACAAAATCAAAGCCTCACCTGCTTAAAAGTAGCAGTTTGGTAAAGTGGGGTACTGACTGCTCCATAAGGATCAAACTTATTCTCGAAATTCATCACCATTGTTGAAATACTAGGCTCCCTTATCTGAGTTATCTCCTCTTCTGCAAACAGAACGATTTAGTATTTACACACAAAGCATAAACCTTATATATCTGGTGTCAGCACATAAAACACAGCACATACCACTTAAAAACCCTGGAGCACCATCTACCAAAGATGATGTGCCTACATCCATCTCTCTATCAACCAAGCAATTCAGCTTGAATCCCTTTGCAAACAACAGTGGGTTTGTATTGAAATTTGATGACTTGTTAAACCCCAAGCTCTCCAACGTATTTGTAGCAGTTATGCTCTAAAACACACCACACCAGTGAGAGAATTTAAAGCATTATGCAAATGGGTTATCATCATTGAGTGAAAATTTTGATTTTGAAGTTTCTTTTGAGATCTTGAAATAAAAGGGGTACTAAAAATCAAGTTTCCTAACATCATGAAGGAAAAGTTCACAGTTCTCATAGATACAAGACTGCATTTTTTTTTTTTGCAGCTCAGCCACGTGGCAGAGATTCGAATTTGAACCCTTTTGGTAGAATAATGTTAGAAAGTGTAGAAGTCTAATTTTCTTGCATTTTCTCGGGAAACAAACAGAAAATAAGGCACACTGTGAATAAATTTACAACAAAAAAGGGGTTTTACCTGAGAGTGGTGATCAAAGAGGTGGGAATGAGGGTAGGGCTTAAGATAGATAACAGAAGAAAACATTATTGAAGGAAATTGAAGGGTTTGGAGTTGGTCTATTACTATACTATGTTGTTGTCTGCGCTTGTGGGATTGTTCGACCCGCAAAGTGCAAAGCTGTCATCCTATAGGGTCGACATTTCGGCGTGTAGGGGAGTTCCACTTACACTTTGTTTGGTTCTGGACAGAAAAATGAGAGAAAAGTAAGTGTAAGAAGAGAAAATTAACAAAAAAAAAAATGATTGTTTAGTTGTTTGGTATAAGAGAAAATAAAAGGAAATAAAATTAAAACTTTTCTTTTCTCTTGTTTGATTGAGTAGAAAATGAGAGAAAAGAAAAATATATTTGTGAAAAGATATAAATACCCTTAAATAAAAATGGAATGTAATATGATTGTAAGTGTTTTAAATTTCATCCCTTTTCTCTTCTCTCTCTCATTTTCTTTTCATTTTGGAAGGAAAACATTTTTAGCCTGAGCCCACAAATTTTTTTCCTTACTTCCATTTTCCTTTGTCAACCAAACGATGGAAAATATCTTTTTCTCCTATTTTCCTTCCTCTTCTTTTCTTTCCTCCTATTTTCCTTCAAAACAAACATGATTTTGGATAAAATTAATTATGTAAAATTGATTTCAATACAATTGAGTTTGAAGTGAAGTGAAACTACTTTGTAGCTTCTACTAAGATCACATTTGAAGACAAAATCAATTTTGTCAGACAGTAACCAAACACCTTTATTTTTACCAAAATCATGCTTGACAGGGATAGAAGCACTTCTGATATCTCCAAAAATGGAACCAAACACACACTTAACGGCATATTTAAACAACGAGAAATGATTCTTGAACGTCAAAATAAGTACAACACTAAGGTGTCTCTTTGTTCTTTTGATGTATTTTTGAAATTTATGTATACAAAGAAAATAAAAAACATGTGAGAGATAGAGATAAACATATACAATGTCATATATGGTATCCAAAAATTGATGTTCAAATAACATATTTGTAAAACAACTCACCGTGGATTCCAACATTACCTTTAAGTGGACCCCCACTATGTCATATTACATTTAAGTAATCATGAATCAAACCCACTTCAATGGTGCATTCAATAAATAACCCTTAAACAATCCACTTTTTTATTTGCACTTAATTTTATTTTTTGTTTAAAATATTAATTCATTTATTTTAATTAAAGAGTAAAAAAATTAAAAATATTTAGAAACAATCATTTTTCACGACTCCAATCTATTACCGTTCTTCTTAGCGTGCGCCTTGTGTTGTTGGATTGTAGTTGCCTCTCAAGTGTTGTCCTCATCAATTCTTCTTCAGTGTTGTCCACAAGCACTTCATCTACGATTTCTCACAAGAGTTGATTGTAGTCATCTAAATTGTTTAGATCCAATAGATAGATGTTTCAAGCGTTGACAATTTTTGCACAATTTGATAAAAAGATGAAAGAAGGATAGACGATTACATAATGAGTGGAATGAACATACTCTCTTATGTTAAGAGTATATATATATATATATATATATATATATATATATAGCTACAAATAACGGCTACTTTGATTAATAGCTAGTTTAAATAATGACTAATTTTACTAGCGGCTAGTTTGATTAATAATAATTAAATCCAACATAATAATGGAAGGCTAGTTTAAATAAAAATACAATATTATCTTAATTAAATCCATGCTTTTCTCTAAGCATGTCACGGAAAACTTGATGATCTTGGCGTTATTGGTCATTCATCTCGGATGTGTCTTTCAAGAGGACATCCAATGCGTTGAACTTCAACTCTTCCTACTTTATCTTGTTTTCCTCCTCCTTAAGTTGTGCCAATTTTTCCATGACAGACACTTTTTTATTGAGTGTGTCTTGCATAACACTATAATCGTTGTTGTTAGAAGACGTTTCAATAACCTTTGCTTTGTTTTTCCTTTTCCCTGCTTTTTGTCCCATTGAGCATTCTAACAACAGTGTTGTCGTCTCTGGGTTAGAAGATGATGAGTATGCCCTAGAAGTAAAAACCTTTGTTTTTTTTGAAGAGCTTACCATTGACTTTGTTGTTCATTTTGGTTCATCTTTCAACAACCGTCATGCATGCTACACCGCGGTACAACCCAGTCGAATACGTCCAGTTACATTCGCCGCCTTGCCTGGACTCGCAAGCTCAACCACTTGCACACCTTCACCGCCATTCTGCCATTGTCGTTCCAGTTCACTCACAAACACACCGTCATACTGATTTGTCTAGCAACCATCTTCCTTCGCGTCGCACCCCATCATCAAAAGCGTTTATGTGTTCTTTGGTTTCACGGTCTCAAGGTTTCAGAGACCCCTTTCAAAGTAACATCTACCACCACCACCACACAAAGCGTCCACTACAGGTGCATCATTTTCAACATCAACAGTGTGGCCGGAAACTAATCTGAGCTCCAAAATTGAAGAAAAACCAGAGGGGTGGGTTGGATTGGATGACGATCCAATTTAGTTGTCAGAGAGGTGTTTTCTGGTAGTTGGTGTGAGGTGGGATTAAAAGTCTCTGTGTTTTTCGATTGCAGAGGATTGTTTTTCGGGAGGGGCAAAGTTGTCACTTTTTTTTTTTAACCTGCCATTGTATAGGTTGAATCTCAATTATTCAATTATTTTAAGTTAAAATAATAATTTGATCCCAATATATAATACTGATTCTTTATTTAGTTTTTATATGTAAAAAATTTGGAAATGAGTTCCTACATATATAAACCTTAGCAAATTTGGTCCCTACATATGCAAACGTTAGCAAATTCGTCCCTGCAATCAGCAAAATTAGTCTTTTTACATGACATAAATTTTTGATTTGATTCCTAAACCTGGAAAAAAAAAATTTAAATTGGTCCCTGTATTTACAATCGATAATAATTTTGTCTCTATCGTCTGTCAAGGAGCTCGAACCCAACTAAAAATTATTTTCGTATTGATTATTTCTCATATATTATATCAATCTATTTCTTCTATTCAAAATCAACTTGGATAATTTCAGAATATAAAATCATTTACTGACCAAATTATATAACTTTTATTCTCGATATAAGAAATAGATTGATATAATATATAGAAAATATTCAATACGAAAAGAATCTTTAATTGGGTCCGAGCTCCTAGATAGATGGCAAGGACAAAATTATTATCGATTGCTCATATAAGGATCGATTTAATTTTTTTTTCAAGTTTAGGGACCAACTCAATAGTTTGTGTCACGTATAAGGACCAATTTGTGACTGTAGGGACAAATTTGCTAACGTTTATACATATAGGAACCAAATTTGCTAACATTTATATATGTAGGGGCTCATTTTTAAATTTTTTACGTATAGGGACTAAATGAAGAATTTATGTCAAGTATAAGAACCAAATTATTACTTTAGTTATTATTTTATTAATATATCTAATGAACGAAAATGATGGTTTAGTGATGAGCCATTTAGTTCCATCTCCACCTTAAATGGCATCTAACAAATAAGAGTGATAATTAAAAAAGAGCATATTTTGAAGATGATGGAAGACTGTCCTGTAAAAATCAAAATAAAAAGGTTTAATTGTACTTTTATTTTCTCAACTTTTTTAATTGTGTAATTTTAGTTTCTCAAAAATTTTACTTATACTTTTCGTTCTTCAACTTTTTCAATTGTGTGATTTTGGATTCCTCAAAAAATTTAAATATACTTTTCATCCATTAATTTTATGAAATTTTGTAAAATTAGTCTTTCTAGGATCAAAATAAAGATTTTCATTCTATAATTTTAAAAAATTAAAGGATGAAAAATATAATTAAAATTTAAGGAATCAAAATTTCATAATTAAAAAAATTAATAAAAAAATATAATTAAAATTTTTAAGAGATCAAAATCATATCATTAAAAACTATGAAGGCCTAAAAGCGCATTCAATTAATCCAAATAAAAATGAATGAAGACCATCATTTCACTGTTTTACCATTGTGCTTTTCCTTGGATTCGGATTTGCGTCAATGTTTCACTTCCCATCTCAAAAGTTCTGATGCAGGGAATGTTTGGTCAATGTAACTGTAACAGAACAATACAGAAGTAGCGTGAAACATAATAAAATATTATTAATTGGATCAATGGGAAAAAATGAATTGAAATTCCACACCAATCTTTTCCCAAAACAAAATCACACCATTCCTTTTTTCTCTCCACTTCTTCCTTGAAAAACAGCCATAGCGAGAGACCTCAAGCAACCATGGCAATGGCAGTGGACATGGCCCTTTGGATTGCAGAGATGGTATGGGTAGCTCTCAGTGGCTGGATTTCTTCCTGCTTGACTGTTGCTGATGAAGTTGCCTCCTCTCTCCGCTCTGGTGATATTGGTCCCTTCCATGTTGGTTGATCCAATTTGTATCCTTTTTCTAAAGATGGGTATTGGGTATGCATCAAGTTCTGTACTTTACAACTACCCTTGAATCTAGACTTGTTTTGATGTGTTGGTATGTCTGACAATGTTTTCTATGTTTGTAGTTCGTGTGTTTAAGGTAGAATGGATGCCCTGGACTGTGCTTTTAGGAAAGGTAGTTGTTTTTGTGATGTGTGATTTCCTTGAATTCAGGATTTGGTTAGTAGGACACTGATAACTTGTTTAAGGTTAATTGTTAGGAGAAAACTTAGTACAGTTCCGTAGGGACTTTTGATGTCATATTTGTTATTTGTTATTAATGTCTTATTTTCATCCGAAAATGCTAGAGAACGATACCTAAGTTTATTTATAGCTTGTTGCTTGCTTGCTAGCATATTTTGTTAGGGATTTATAGGGGATTTCAATACTAACACAATCATTCGGTTTTCAGTTCTTGCTTAATTAGCTGATTATAGACTTGTATCAATCAAATTTGGAGTTCAGATTCATCCATAGTTACCATTTGAGTGGTTTGATTTACTAAGTTTCATTCATTTTTATGGCAGGGGTTCGCTTATAAGCAGCTTGTTAAATATGAGAAACATTGTGCATCATGTATACCACGAGGATCGGGTTACGGGATGATTCTTTGGCCAAAGAAATTCACGATATGAGAGTCTTACAGAAGTTTTTCTTTTCTTCCTTTTTTGTTTTGGGGGAGAGGGTGTTCATCTTATTTTTCAGTACACTATGGCCAAGAGGAGGTATGGTGTTTGAGATTGAATTTATAATGCAAATTCTTGACCAATTATATCATGATATGAATGTTGTGGTGTGACAGTTGTATCAAGTTAGACCATAAGCTATCATAAAAATGGTTCACTGCAAATTATATTGAGTTTTGAGGCTTAGTGGTCTGCAGGTTAACTCACCATGTAAAATAAAGAATCACAATGTGAGTAAAATGAAATTTGAAGGGTGCTATTTTTTATTATATGTCAGGGTATGTAAGCCCATAGGACTCTGATATTATTTTGATTTAGTTGATGCTTGGAACATTCCCGGTCTACATATGTCAATTCCATATGGCTACATCAATTGTTTACTGGCTTATCAAATTGTTATTTTCTGGACCCCATGTACCATCTTTTGTCATCGAGGTGCAACTTTTAGTTTAAAATGGTCATCTTGGCCTTCATATATTGCATTATCTGCGTGAGGAATGAGATTTTAGTAGGTACATGGTTTTAAATACTTTAAATTAATATGTGATTTTCTTTGTTAATTAAAACTTGAATTTGCTAACACCTCTTGAAATGATAATGGATGAAGGACTGGGAAATGAAGATGGCATTTAAATTCCTCCTTATTGAATTGAATTATGTTTGGATTACATTGTTGTGATATATTTTTTTTCATTGATTATCATGTTTGAATGAATACTCATTGGTCAAGATTCTGAAAAATCTCACAAACCTGTTGTCTCATTGATCAGGCCGTCCATATTGTTGGATTCATTGGTAAACTATGACCAAAATACTAGAAACTAATG
Organism: Ammopiptanthus mongolicus; assembly: GCA_039655645.1. Classification (NCBI taxonomy): domain Eukaryota; kingdom Viridiplantae; phylum Streptophyta; class Magnoliopsida; order Fabales; family Fabaceae; genus Ammopiptanthus; species Ammopiptanthus mongolicus. Next base: position 9,546,250 of record CM077351.1, on the reverse strand, counting down.
TTTTTTGGTCCAGGTGGTTAGAGCTTGGTTTCCGTTAAATATAGGTATCAAGTTCGAGTCTTGTAAATGAAAAAATAGATGTTGTGAGAACTTTGCCTCCTTATATAGATCCACGCGACTCAACTCGAATTAATCGGGATCCAATGTAACTTTCGGATATCGATAGTTTAGACCGGAAAAAAAAAATACTCAAATCTATGGGTTTGTTACATTTATGCTCTAATCACTAGTAACTTGTTGGCTTAAGGTCTTATTAATAAGTTCAAAAGTTGTTTCTATCACTAGGCGTGTGCTCAAGTGGATGTGCCTCTCACAAATCATAAAATAGAAAAAACTGTGTGTTGAAATGAATAATGCAAAATAAGAGGTTCCATTTATAAATCCAAGCAGTAATTTTAAAAGGAAGTTAAAAATCACAATATCCAAGTGATAGTTCATGGAATGCATTGCGATTAGCACCCCTCAAAAAAAGTATTGCGATTAATTAAAGAATAATTTCTTTCCTCATAAAACGGAGTGAAAGGAAAAAGTTAAAAAAGAGTTGTGTTTGTGCTTTTATGTTTATTGGAAATTGACAAACTAAGAACATGACATTGCTATAAAACTCGAGAAAGCTTACAATTCAATGATACAGATGAGATGACCTATCAAAACTGAAACATTAACGCATTGAATTTTACCATGCTGGGACTTTGTTCACCATTTAATCCAACCTACAAGAGAGAGTTGCCAACAAAACCAGGTAGCGGTCCACTTGCCGTATGAAATTGCCCTAAGAAAAATGTTTCTGTTAGCAAGTTGTATGCGGATGCCCAATAAACATTCCCTTGGAGCCTGAAAACTCCTACTAGTCAACCAAGTCAACTATACTACTGCTGATTATTCCTTAAAAAAAATAATTTATGTAGTCTAATCACAAGAAAATCAACAAAATGCAGTGATATAATTCTAGTATCAACACAATGTAGAAGAAAATCACTCTGCAAGACGCCCAAAAGAGGGATAACAAAAAACCCAAGGGAAAAAAGACTCGTTATTTATTTGCACTATGCTTTTTCCCCTTCCGTGCAAGCATTCCAAATTTCATTTCCCAACACTACAGAATGAGGTGAGTGAACTTTCTACACACCAATGCATATGTTCACCCAAGAGTTAAGACTTCAAAGCCTCTAAATTTTTATGTACATCATCATTCTAAGGATTCGGTTCAACCTGCAGGCAAGATAAACAATTATCAGGGGCATAACTAAAACAGCTATTTATTTTGACTGTGTGTGTGTAATAAAAATTAAAAACTATAACAGAGGTTAGAGGCTTTTTTTGGGCCTTTATAACAGCTGGATTTAATTGCACTCTATGGAAGTTTCTGTATAACTTGGTAACTCACAATAGAGTAAAGAACATACCTCAAAGTTGCTGATGATAAATAGTATCAACTATTCACTCCCAAAGTCTTCATAACTCAAGCCTTCTGATATGGAATCCAGCCTATTATTGTCTACTTTAACACCAAGAAACAGTAGCTTCAGCATCAATGCACAAGGCAACAGATTATGGGGGAGAGGGATTGTTTCTTACCTTGTTCTCCTCTTTCAAGGAAGTTCCCATTATCAGTGGCTAGGAAGGGTGACCTAGAATAGCTCTCCAGTATGTCTGAAACATTAGAAACTGAACTATAAGTGCTAGTGATTAATCCAACCTAAGCTTCGTTCATTGAAGATACACTTGCATGTCATAGCCTAGAAATTGGGTTGGAACTTTAAACAATCAACATGACACATAACCGGCAATTTACTCATCAGCATCAGCAAACATGCACTGTTACTGATGTGTAGTAGTAAGCATGCATGCAGACACACATTAACCCACACAAACACAAGAGAGAGGACACACCAGAACTCTGAGAAAAATCAGCAGTCAGATCTGAAAGGCTAAAATTTCTAGGAATCTGCCCCAAAAATCCAAATGAAGAAGTGTCTGGATCCAGGACTGCCTCATTCAGAGAATGTGAGTTGGACTCCACATTAGTAAATGATGTAACCGGAGCATTTTCATTAATAGCTGGGCGTGCCTCAAGGACATTTCCTTCAGTACCAAACATATAAGGAGAACAACCTGAATATCCAGGTTCTGATTTGATTATCCCCCTATTCATTCCTTGTATCAGACCCATGTTTGAGCTTTGAGCAGAAAGCATGCTCGGAGGGCCATTAATCCTACTGCCATGAGCAGACATATCAATGGCAGCGTGCATACTTGTATGGAATGATGACCCACCATTATTAAACACATTAGATAAACTGGAACCAACAGGATGTTGCATATTTTCTGGCTTCAAACCTGCTCGGGTTCGCTCCGCAGCATAGCACACTGGACTCTGAGGTACTGTCAAATAAAGTGATATGTTGCCAAATTACAAAAATGGTTGGAATGAAACATTCAATAACAAGCTTACAATATCAAGGCAGTTAAAACAAAATATACATTTATGGGACTTCAATCTACCCCACCATGTTCAAGGTAAGCAGTCATATCAATTTATTATGGCCAGCCAGAAATCACATATATTACAGGCTTCACTTTCAGAATAGAGGTGAGAAGGCCCTAAAAGTTGTAATCTTTTATTTTATATTCATGCAACATCAAAGTATTCTGTCACTTTGCCCTATGTAAGATATATTGTCCTTAAACCATGTATAGCATATATATATCCGAGCTAGCATCATTAACAATAACAAACGTACCATTGTCCTATAACCAAAATAATCACTTGCATAAGATGACAAGGAAATAAGTGGAAAGATTAAAATGTCAAGAGACCCGATTACTTAATATCCATCTTCACAAGGTATGAGGGCGAGCAATGGCATGGAAGAATTAGTCAAAACAGAATTTTAATAAAATTAGATTAAAAATTTATTTAATATGCTGACGTGTCAGAAATAAAAGAATCTTTGAATAGATTATACTCTATTCATGAGCATTTTATGTCAGGAATTAATGAGTACATTTAGATGACTAACAACATCAGCAATAAAAACTTAAAACTAGCTCAAATTTTCCATTTACTTGATACCCTGTGGCTCTAATTGTTTTTACATTTCCCCAAGAGTATCTTTTTCTTCTTCAGCTTGTGTGATGCAAGATAAAATGAGGGGAGTGAAAATGAGAAGATATAATTGGAAAGAGTTCTAACATTTTCACATCATATTTTGATGGAGTAAACATATGAAGAAATAAAAAAGAATAAAATAAGAAGTTAAAATTGTAGAATTACAATACAATCCTATAACTTATACAAAGTAATCATAAAAAATACATTTAAACAGGCAAAAACGAAAAGTTGAAGTTTATTCTTCTGTTTGCCTCCATTCCATCCTATCCCGAAACTAATTGGGAAGGGTGCTGGTTCCATAAATTAGATCCTTGTGCTTTTGGGTTGGATTCAGGTTATGCTTTGAGTCATTCCAACCCTGCCCGTTATCGCATCATTTTAAAACTTATACTTTTCTTTCTATGATTAGTTATAAATAACAAGATTTCTTGACTAAAATTAATAACTTTTGCATAACATGATAGTATACTTACATTTTTAGTTTCCTACTTCTATAATTTTATGACTTAGCTATGCACAATGTTCACAATCAAAATGGTCGAGTTAGGTTCGGGTTAGATTTTTTTATCACAATCAAAATGTCAGGCCAGGTTCAGGGACAAGCCAAAACTGTCCCAACTAGTCCCATGTACACCACTAGCCACATCCGTAGTTATTAAACTCGACCAAATGAACGACTCTACCAAGGCATTGGGTCATTGGTTCAACTAGTGGGTTACTAATTGAACTGGATAGAATAAACTAAATATATTAATTATATAAATATTAGATGTTACTTTTCCAGCAAGGTTGAAGGTTTGTGTTTATCTATTAAGTATTATATGTCAGATTTTAAAAGCTACAACAATAACCTATAGTGAGAAAAAAAAATGGTCTCATGATCAAATATAGATTGTATGTGTCATCAATTGGAAGCCAAACAGAGGTACGAGATTCTGACTTTTGAACTCCCACATCATCAAGCAGTAGGAGTTGAAGTGGAACATGACTTCTTAAGCAGGCAGATGGAGTCCCACATCGACTGTTTTAAGAAGCACAAGCATTGTGCTTTAGTTATAAAAGCAATCCGCTCCCTCACTTACATGCCACGCCTGTATACTTATGGGCCTCACCCTTTCATGGGTCTTAGTGCTGCATTGGATCACTTACATTTTTCTTTTCTTCAACTAACAAGGCCAGTTTGAGTAAAGTTGGCCAATGTTTTTTTCTCTGTATATTGCATGACCTGGCTGGGTCAAGTAAGTTTCAAGTCACAGGTTTATGTCAAAACTGGCCGAGCCAGACCAGTTTTTACCGGGTGATACATGTGACCGATCTAATACGTGATTCAGACTGGTTACTTGGCCAGTTCACCTGTTGAACTGGCAGTCCAGTCTGAATTTAATAACTATGGCCACATCTTCATATTTTCTTTCCCTTTTGTTTTTCATCTCCACAAACAAGAGAAAATCCAAATGTTTTCAATTTTCTTTTCCCTTTGTTAAACATGTCAAATTGATAAAAAAACAATTAATCAACACTGCCACTTCAAACAATAATGCCATTTGCCACAATATTAGTTGGATATTAAAAATGTTTTTCTTCATAGTGACTTGGAGGGGGAAGTTTACTTGGAGCTACCACCTGGGTTTGTTAGGGAGTCTGGATTAGTTTGTAAATTGCACAAGTCATTATATGGTCTTAAACAGTCTCCTCGGTGCTGGTTTGGTAGATTTAGCGAAGTTGTACAATAGTTTAGTATGGTTCGCGGTGAGACAGATCACTCAGTATTTGTCTTGTGGTCTAAGTGGATGATATTGTTATTATTGGCAATGATCACAAAGGCATTCAAGGTCTGAAACAACATTTGTTCAGACACTAAGACTAACACTAAGTGGATGATATTTTCTTGGGATTGAAGTAGTACAGTCAAAGAATGGCATAAGTATCTCCCAAAAAAAGTATGTTCTTGACATTTTGAAAGAAACTACGATGCTAGACTGTAAACCAGTTGCTACTCCTACGTATACAACTGTCAAACTATTACCAAATCAAGGTGAACCCTACTCAGATCCAGGCAGGTATTGAAGGCTGGTGGAAAAGCTAAATTATCTCACTATGACTAGGTCGAATATATCATTTGTTGTTATTGTTGTCAGTCAATTTCTTCATTCAACTTGTGATAGTCATTGGTCCGGATCTTGAGATATGTTAAGAGTTCTCATGGAAAAAGGTTGATATATGAAAACAAGGGCCATGCAAACATTGTTGCTTATATTGATGCTGATTAGGCTGGATCTCTCGGTGATAAGAAGTCGGCCTCTAGATATTGTGTTCTTATAAGGGGAAATTTTGCCTCATGGAATAGAAAGAAGTAGAATGTTGTTACTAGGTCAAGCGCCGACGCAGAATATCGTGTCATGGCTCTTACTACATGCGAATTGATATGGTTAAAACAACTCATTCAATAGTTGAAGTTTTGCAAGGTAGGATCCATGGTGTTGATTTGTGATAATCAAGCTACATTGCACATTGCTTCTAATCCAATGTTCCATGAACGAACCAAGCATATAGAGATTGATTGTCACTTCATTCGTGAAAAAAATTGTTTCAAGAGAAATCACCACTATTGTTGTAAACATCATGAACTTTCAGGTACATTATAGTGTTCTATATAAGGTTAACACTTAATTTTTTAGACTTTTTTCCTTAATAGCTTTCTATATTCTTAATACCTAGAAAAAAGAAAGGTAACCATTAAACCAATTTCTTAAATTGCTATATAAATGAATGGAAATGCTGAGTTTGAGACAAGAAAAACTAGAATTTATATGACTAAAGGACTTTCAAAGCATATAGTATAAGCAGTATAAATAAAACATTTTACTTCTTGTAAGTTTGAGATAATTGGTAAATGATGAAATCCAACCAACTTTCTCAAATTCAACCCAATATTTATCCTTAAAACAGCCAGGAATCATGCATTGGGGAAAATAGTGTGGTGGCGTATCTAGGTGTGAAAAAGGAACCTAAACACCCCCGAAGTGCCCAGAATATAACAACACTTCAATAGACTGGATAACACTTAAAAAAATATAGCCCAAAAGGGACGGTTACAATATTCATGGAAGCAATGGACTTACCTGCAGGGATATGTGACCCATTAGAGTTAGGTAGTGATGAAACTGAAGAGATATGTGACCCATTAGAGGTGGGTAATGATGCAACTGCAGGGATATGTGACCCATTAGAGTTAGGTAATGATGCAACTGCCGGGATATGTGACCCATTGGAGTTAGGTAGTGATGAAACTGCAGGGATATGTGACCCATTAGAGTTAGGTAGTGATGAAACTGCAGTAGGGTGTAGATGCATTAATTGCACTTGTTGCTCTAGCAAACTGTTGAACTCCTGTATTTGCTGCTTCACCATCAATCTTAAGTAATAAGCCCTGAAGAACTCTTGGTTTTCTTCTTCAAGCTTTTGCCAAACTGGAAAAACAAAAAAAACAGAAAATAATGAAACAAAGAAAGAGAGAACACTGAATGGTGACTATTGGTTTCTTACTCTAATGCCCAATCTGCAGGACTAAATAAGAAACAAAACTACTGTAGCTATTACAAGAACAGAAATGGAAAAGGCACTGTGCTGGGTAAACAATGGCAATCTACCATAGTACAGTGCCCATGCATGAAATCACTAATTTCAGCAGCAGCTACCAAGTAATCACATGTAGTTACATATCACAAAGCAGTCAAGTTTCAGCTTATTTTATAAGTTAATTATCTTCCTTATAAGGGAAGCCCACATATTAAGCCATGGCAATTGTAAACTGATAACCTAATTACAGCAAGAATATATGAGCGAACCGTGTCATAAACAAGAATAGGAGTGTGATAATAAGTTGGCGTGAATAAAAAATTTTATAGGCATGATATAAGTAAATACATGTAGAATACATCAAAATCTCCTGTGAAGTGAAGGTGTCGTAAAATCAAAAGTTAAAAAAAATGTCACAGAACAAAATTTTTCATTACCCAGTTCGGTGAAACCAGGCTCTATTTTTGCTTCATGCAGTAGCATTTCCACAACTTCTTTCTGGCTCATATATAGTTGTAGACATCGTTCTATTAGATTTTGCACCTGTAATGAGGCACATAAACCACAAAATTATAGACAGCAATCTCTCCTTGATGTAAGATGAACTGAACAGTAGAGGGAATAATGAAGAGACTTGGGAGAGAGAGTGAACTGCACAACACAAGAGTGGTTTCAATTCTAAAATGATTTACCAAGAACTCAAAGCACATAGTAAACCGTGGGCAAACTTAAGGAGTCTTTATAATTACACAACTACACAGTCAGGTAACCCTACTTTGAAAGAAAGACCTCGTTCAATTACAATAAATTCCCAATTTACTCAAGGACAAAACTTAGGTTTAGTTCTATAAGTACTTTTTTGTGCTGTTTTCCAATGAGAAGAATACATGTGTAACAGTTTGTCGATGAAAATATAACATGTGTAACAACTATTATACATGTCCTATTCTCTTTGAAAAACAACACCACAAGCAACTAAAGAACAACACCTAAGTTTTGTCCTTTCCTTAAAACCCCAAACAACCAAGTCAATAACCAATACCCTAGTTACAGTAAACTCTCAATCCATATAAATATGATATATTTCCATGATCCTAAATGAATATAACTCAATGATATATCCCATTAGTTTTTAATGAAAATGAATCGCAAAATGAATGATACAAGAAAGCATGTAAAGCTAATTACTGTGTTTGTTTCCGCAGTCAACCAGAAATGATATTATAAAGCAACAATGAAGAAATATGAACAAAGAATTAATCAAATTCAAATGCAAGTAGAGTGTATCAAATCAAACGTTTACAATCACAGAGTGTATATGCAAACAAACATTCATCTCATCCAAAAAATAAAAATAAAAACTTCAAAAAAGAAGTTCCCAGCTTACCAGCTGGATATCTTGACGGGACACCCGTCTCACGGGTCCACTTGACATTTGGGAAGTTCCCAAAATACACTGTCAACAAGCACCTACATCGCAAAAATACACACAAGTTAAGCCATAATTTGTCATCACAAACTATAATCATAAAAACGAAATAGATTTAGTTGTTATGCACTTTCGATGTAAAGATTTTATACTGTCAACCAATTATAAATCCACATGTCATTAAAAATGTTTGAAAAGTCAAATATGAGATGATTAGTGACACTGAGTATCAAAATTAAACACAAATGAAATTGAAAAACACCAAACAAGGGATATATAGCATGACAAATTCAAAGCCTCCTAACGGAAACAACAAATCATAGAACAAAAAACAAAATTGAAGGTTAAGCTAGTAGCTGCATAGGTTAGAGATCAAAAAGATCAAAGGGATTGATTTCACCATAGAAGTGATAAGTAACCGAAAGAAAGATACGTGAAATCAAAATTAGGGATGAGGAACCCTACGATCAGAATATCGAAAAGAAAATGAAATAATTCATGCATGGGTGGTGATGCAAAATTGGAGATAAAAGCAGGTAGAGAAAGGAATTGTATAAAGAAAAAAAAAAAGGAGAGAAAATTAGGGATTTGAGTAACCTGAATTGGGGGAAATAGAAGCAAAGAGAATTGGGGGAAATAGAAGAAAAGAGGAAGAGAGGGTGGCGGAGGTGTGCTCTTTTTTTACGGTGGAGTTTCAGTTACACCTTTCTTCCCTTTCATTCTCTTCTTCTCATCACCTTTTTTCGAAACTATTATTATTTAATCATCATTTTTTAGTATGGGCCAGACCTGAAAGATTCCACTACAATGAATGTGTATCGTATAATGATAATAATTATATGACTTTATGAAATGGTATGACATCACAATACGGTTAAACTTTTTTTTTATTCATACAATACGGTTAAATTTATGAGTTCCATCCTCTGTAAATTTATTCATTGTTGAAAAATTAACCCCAAGTTCGATTGTTGTTGCTGGTAATATATAAAAATAATAACTAATAATATTGTTAAATGAAGAATTAATTTAATTTTAACATAATATATATCAGTTTGGAAAAAAAAAAAAAAAAGTATACTTATATCTAATAATTTGTTGCCGCCAATTGATAAATTTGATATCTTATATAGTTGTTAAGAATAATGTTTTTACATATCACTTAGTAACACATGCATCTATTCATAATTTCATATAGTATGTTGTATAATCATGTAGTTCAAAAAATGATATGGACTCGACTATAATCAAATTGTGAAAACTTTGTAGAAATGAAGTGACGTGTATGTAGCATTGTCGAATAAATAACATATTCGAACTCATTAATAAGATTTCGATACAATGTTGGTGATAACATATTTTTTTTTTTTTACATTGGTAGCGTATAAAAACTACATTCTTGAATTAAATTTGGATGGTTGCTATTACTAAAAATTTATTCAAATAGTACATAAATATTGGACAATGCTATTTTAGAATGAACTTTGTTTATAAAGTGGTTGGGGAAGCTTGTGCAAAAGCGATTGGATTTTGAAGGAGCATTTGGATCCCGTTCGGGTAAATAATTTATTTAAGCACTTAGAAAGGCTTATGTAAAAAAAATTTTATATATAAACTCCTTTTAAATTAAGTTATTTAGTGTTTGGATACATACTCGAAAAAATGCTTTTAAAATCTATAAACCTGAGATAAGAAGATGGAAAAGTTCGTTTTGATGTAATTTTAAATTATTATAGGGATACAATTATTCTATAAAACATGAAAACAATTTCTCGTATAAACTTTCACACAAGATTTTTCAATAAGCTAAAAAAATTAACTTCTCAAAATAAGGCAAAAACAGCTTCTGGAGGTTAATAAGTTACTTATTTAAGTTTATCTAAACACTTTTTTTTAATATAAAAGCACTTATACCAGCAGAAAAACTCTAATAAGCTGTAAGTTGTGCTATCCAAACAGATCCTTGGTGCAACCGAAGAAAAATTTTATTTAGGTATATGTGATTTCAACTTTCTCACAATGCACTCATCTTTAATTATATAAAAGATGGGTTGCATAAACATGCGGGGTGTTGATGGTTGTTCATTCTATTGTTATCATTCATTATGGGATTGTTTGGGTAAACGACTTAATTAAGCGATTATGATAAGTGCTTATAGGGTTATGTATAAGCTATTTTTATAATCAAAGAGAAAATATAGTCAAACTGTTTTCATATAAGTTATAAGTTGTTTTCATAAGCTATTCTGGAGAGTTTATCAAAATAAGTTGAAATCAGTTTATGGACATGTCATAAGCTGTTTCCATAAGCTCTCTAAAATACTCTGACAAGCGTTTATGCCAATAAATAAGCTCAAATAAATTGTTTATAAGTTAATCCAAACGGATATGTTAATTATATAAGAGCTTAATGATCAGCACCATATTTTCCGAGAAGAATAGATATTCTTTGGCAAAGCGGGGTTGGCAAAGTAATGTTTGAGAAGAATTGGGTCACTCCTCTAGCTGAGATGAATTTTCATCACATCAATTCTCAGATTAATTTAGGTGGCACTTTTTTTTGGTAGCCTGTGCCTTGTATTTGTTTTCTTTAGTGTGTCAAGAAATTATAAAGTACGTTCATGACATCATGCTAAATGAACCACCAGCTGGAATGATATCAATTATTTTTATTATAATATGTTTATTTCAATAAGCTTAACTTTATTTAAAATGAAAAATACAAGTAAGAACAATATAATAAAGGTGGGATTTTAAGAACTTTATTTAAAATGAAAAATAGAATATGAAACTACAATCCCACCTACTATCCGACAAGCATGAGAAAAATAAAGAAAAGAGAGAAGATTATCGTAATTAAGAAGTAAGAGCAATGTGTGATATTTAACCCTATATTGACAAGAAAGTAATTACAATTCACAAGAGTCTCTTATATGAAATATATGGATCTGGATCCTCTCCATACAAGTTCTCTCTATCCCTTTTATCTCTCTCTTAATTCTTCAATTTTTCTCTCTCATCTTCCCATCTTTTCTCCATTCACCCTACAATCCAAGTTGGAAATATGTAGGCAAAGGTGAAAGTTCCAAAACTTCCTGATAATGATACAAATATTAGCTAAGAGGAAACTCATCCACAACACGATGAATAATAATAAATTAAGAGAATAGATACCTTCTGCACAAAGACCTCAACCACAACCGAACTCCTTAGGATAAAAAATTAAGAAAAGTATTTTCAGTCTCTTAAGTTTTTTCAGAAGTAAAATTATTCTTCGTTGATTATATTATAGAAATGTAATTGAATTGAAATTGAAACAATCTCATGCAAACTATGGACAAAAGATTGGGATGTTTGGCAAAAGTTGAGGCGGTGATCACATGCATTAATTGGGTTGACCGACTCTCTTTTTCAATGCTAACATGGGTGCAGAGCTTGGATATATTGAATGGTATATAGTCAACTAAAGTAATGTTAAGACTACTGATTAAATAATCAAAAAATATAAGTATTTATTGCTAAACTAACTATATTAGGTACATTATTTTCTGATAAAAACTTGGATCAAGCTCTTCTAAAGTGAACTTGATAGTAAAGTGAGCAAGTAAGGGTGTATTTACCTTTAATTAGTTAAAATGCATTGAGATCTCAACCCACTTTACCTAATCAATAATGAATAGATACTTATTTTCTCACTTTACACTCAAACACACTTTAGAAGAGTTTTACTCTTTTGGGACCACTTAGCGTTCATTTGGTTCAGGGGAAAATAACAAAAAGAAAGAAAAAGGGAGGATAGAAAGAGAGAAGAAATGTATTTTTTCATTGTTTGGAACGAGAATAAAACAGAGGAAAAAGGGAGGAAAAATAGTAGGACTCTTGTAGCAGAAATTTTCTTCTCACTTTGGGCGGAAAAGAGAGGGGCACTATACTTTCTAGTAAAAAGACCAAAAAAATTCATTCTTTTAATTCTTTAAATTGTTATGTAAGGGTATTTATGTCATTTCACAAATATTTTTTTTCTTTCCTTGGGCCTAGCATTTTTTTTCTTTACTTTTTCACAATGTTCAATAGAGCACTAAAATTAAATCAAAATGTACATCACTAGGGTGAGAATATGTCAGGCGGCTATGGGGTCTCCGATCTAGCCTCTTTTTGGTCTATTTAGGTCTGACCTATTTAGCAAATACGTTAGACTTAAACTTTTTAAAAGGCATATTTAATTGTAAAGGCTAAAACTTGATTTTAGAAAAAGTTTATTTAAGCTATCAAGCCGATTTATTTATTTATACAATTACGAATTCATAATATTTACAGGCATGACATTATCGGGCCTAGCATTTTTTCCTTTACTTGTCCACAATGTTCAATGGAGCACTAAAATAAAATAAAAATGTACATCACTACTAGGGTGTGAATATGTGAGGCGGTTGTTGGGGTCTTTGATCTAGCATCTTTTTGATCTATACAAGTCTAACTTATTTGGCAAATAAGTTAGACTTAGACTTTTCAAAAGACATATTTAATTGTATAGTTTAAGACTTGAGGTTTGAAAAAAGTTTATTTAACCTATTAGATTGATCTATTTATTTACATAATTACGAATTCATAATATTTACAAAATTTTATATATGAGTATAGTGTACTTAATTTATATAAAATTAATAGTTTTGTTATAGTCGTACTAATTAAAAAATATAATTATATAAAAGTCCTTTTATAATGCATGCTTTTAAATAGATTTTATAATTAGACTAGACTTCTATTTATTCATAGAGGGGTTTGAGCCTAAAAAAATTTATGATCAGGCCTTTAGACAAAGCCTTTTGCCTAGCCCAACTCATTTTCACTTGTATTCGTAATAATTGAAATACTATTATAAATGTTTTACCTGGAAAAAAAATATATAAAATACATCACATTGATATAGACTGATTATTATGGGTAAGAATTAGGGAGATTCCATGTTGTGGACATGTTTAGGTCCATTGTATAATCCGCTGGGTTGACTGGGCTATTATGTGCCGCTTTTGGGTATGTAATAAGTTCTTAAAGAAAAAAATGATAAAGATGCCTTAAAATAAAACATAAGTGGTGAGGAAGGAAAACAAAGAAAAAGGTAGATTTTCATTTTTGCTTGAAGAATGGAAAGGACTTGCATGCTGCATGTTTACTTGATAACAGGGAGTTAGGAAAAGAGTCCAAATAATAAATTATAAATAGGATAGTTTGGTCCGGGCCTAATATCTGCTAGAGATGCATGTGATGTGAGTGTGACCTTACTACATGGGCCTTACCACAATGATGCATGGGATACAATCGTTGTTTTTGTCAATGTCCAAACCAAACAAATTAGATAAACAAGAACAATAAAATATGGCCCAAAAACACGCACGATTCTTTTTCTTGAACAGTTTTTGTGCCCAACATATTTAAGAGTATCATTTGTTTTAGATTTTAATAGAATTAACTTTAAAAGAATTTATGCTAAAAGAATTAATTTTAAAAAATTGAGATTAAAAATTTGATTTGTGGTAGGTAATGATATTTTAAAAATGAGTTTAGAAGAATTGATTATCTTTGGATGATAAAGTAAAATCATTTTGATATCTAAATATAAAGAATTTTACGGATCTCACACCTAGGATCAATTCTACTCAACGAAAAAGTTAGAAATTTTTGCTTCTCTTAAAATCAATTCTATCCACCCCAAAATTGATTTTATTGGGCACACTTTAAAAACCAAACACCTCCTCTCCCATTACTGTAACAACTGAATTTTGGGATCAAAACCTAGTCAAAAGACCGTCTGGAATGTATGTTGGAGACCAGAAGAGAATTGCTAACATTACGTTGTTGGTGCTATTTGTTAGGAACTAATAATTATTATTGGTAATTAGTTTTCCTTAAAATAATGGAAACACCTTGGCACCTAGCTTGTACGCGGTGAAGGCTTCTCCTATAAATACAAGACTCTGTCAGAAGAAAAAATCAATCCCAACAAGAGAGAAACACCAGAGGCAAACAGAAACGCTTAGAGAGAAAAACTTTAATTTCTGTGTGTAATTGGGTTATGGGTTGTGAGAGTTTGTGAATGTTTTATACACTTTGTATATTTTCATTTTTAGTAAAATATCTACAGCAGTCCGGAGACGTAAACATAATTGGCCGAACTCCGTTATCAATTTTTGTGTGTTATTATTTCACATTTATTTTGCTTTTCAAAAATCTGATTCTAAGAAAATTTGCATAATTTTCCCAACAATGTATCCAACCAGACACTTAATATATGAATAGTTCTACGCCCACTACTAAATAACCATTTTTTTATTTTAAAAGAATAATTGATGATAACATCCCAATGGTATAGAGTATTATGTATGGACGATCAAATTAAGATATATCAGTAAACATGTGTAGGGGTATGTTAGCTCATTATTCTAATTAAGAATATTTACATCTTAGTCATACAAGGCTATTCATATCTTGGGGCATATATGGTTAAAATACGCATGAGCCGCGTTTTAACTAATTGGTAATATTAAAATGACACGAAAAACTAATATGACTCAAGAACTCTACTATATATATAAATAAATGGCAGGAATAGACAGACCTGTATGTGTTTATTACTGATCGGGAAATACAAAGGGACACCTCATTGATACTTTAGCTTAAAAATATAAGTAGCCTGACATAGGCATCAAAGGACACATGAATGAAATCATGAGGTCATAAAATTAAAATTGATAGAATTTGCTTAAAGCATCTCCATATGTTGAGTTGAATGAAAAAGAGATCATGTGCATTGTATTGTGGGAGTTTGAACTCGCACATTCACAGTCATCATATCTCACAGCTATCAATTGAGGTGACTGAAAGAGACAAGTTGACTTTTTTAAATAAATTTGTACACCCTCCGGACCTATATATAAGTAAAAAAAATTAATTTCACACATATTAAGAAAGTTATTGATTTGTGTAAAAAATAAGTTGTAGTTACTAAATTACCCTTTCTTGAAAGTTGTTTCTTGGGAGTGTATAATGTTCTTGAAAAAGTAAAAAAGACAATTAACCAAAAGGTACTTTTGGAACACTAACATTAAATTGAGTTGAATTAGTTAACTTTTGCTTATATTTGAGTCCAAAAAATATAAGTATTTTTTTGCTTATATATGAGTTCAGAGGGAGTGTATGGTTTCACATTTTTGGTATAAAATACTTCCTTCGGACTTAATTATAAGCAAAAGGAGAATGCTAACCAATGCCCTAAGGGCATTGGTTAAGGAATCAAAAGAAAAAAAAATTTATTGAGATGAGGTGCATTTAATATTTTGAGAAGTTAGATACTTAGTTTTTCAAGAAAAACTTACTATTTATGAATTCCTTAACCAATGTCCTTAGGGCATTGGTTAGCAAGACCCTAAGCAAAAATACCTACTTGCACACTGATTAAGAATTGTAGTTAAATGCATTTAATTTTCTCGGTTTCATGTAAAAAAGTAAATACATTTACTAAACTACTCTTAATCATAATGTTGCTCACAACATTAATTAATGAATTAATAACTTAAGGGTATTTTTGGAAAATAACATTAAATATGGGTAGATTAGTTGACATTTACTTATATTTAAGTCCAAATGGAGTACAGTACTTTTGTTTTTGGTCCATCTTAATCTTGGGTTTAATTTGCAACCAATTTTTTTTTCCATAAAAAATAGATTTTACTCCTTATTGTTAATGAGCCTCAATTAAATGTTTACGTGACAATGAAGGTCTTAATTATTGGATGAAGATCTTCTGTCTCAATTTCCTATCACCTTCTCTGTCTTTCACCAATAATAATTTGACACTTAAGAAAACAAAATTACAATCATTAATATTTATGTTCATTCCCAACATTTGATTGATGGGTAACATCAAGACACCATTTTTTGGGACGGCAAATTTTTATCCCAGATCTTACGTGTCAATAGCACTCTTTACCACATAAATACTTAACAAAAATATACTAACAATAAAACTTCAATTATTTTAAAAAAATTAGATGTAAGCCGAAACTCAAATTTAACCCAGTCTGATATCAGGTAGCCCGTAATGGGCCAATCCAATAGACAACCCTAGTATTTAGAGCATATCCAGTGATAAAATTTTAAGGAATCTGTTTTAAGTTTTTAAGTGAATTCATGTATGTCAATTCAAATTTATAACACGTAGTAGTATATTATTAAAAAAATTATATTAGCATTTCTTCATTTTTTTTTTTGACAACTTTAGCAGTTCTTCAGAATTACTTTTATTTTTAATATGTATTAAGTTAATCATGGATATAGTACAAGCCAAAGTTAAAATATAGAAGAATCATCATTTTCTAATTACAACCAAATCATTGGCGGTGATTTAATTTAGTTCCTAGGCTTTTTTTTTGACAAAAAAAGACTTACAGCCTGTCATTATTAATCAAATGAGCAATATAATTGGGAACCTGATCAAGAAAATGGGGACTAGGCTTAAACAGAGCTGCCTTTGTTAGGCTATAAGCAACTCTATTGGTTAGTCACCTTACAAACTCTACCCTAGAAAGAGGTAAACTAACAATAAGAGAAGAGCATTCATGAATAATAGCACCTAGTTCAGAAATGTTATAACTAGGAGAATTAACTAAATCAGAAACAAACTTGCAATGAGTTTCAAAAATGATTTTCTCTAAGCCCAAGTGCTTTGCCCATTTGATTGCTTCCAGTAGAGCATAAGCTTCACCTTCAGGAGGAGTTAGAATGGAGGGAATCCAAGAGAGCCTAGCAAAGAGAAAGTGACCAGATTCATTCCTTATGCAGATGACAATGTCAATCATGAATTGTGTGTATATATATAGTTTTTTTTTACTGAAGTATATATATATATATATATATATATATATATATATATATATATATATATATATATAGTTAAATCGTGAAATATATTGGTTTGGGTTGAATTCAAATTGAATAAGATTTAACCATCACGTTCCCTTAATAGTAAAGATAGACGATAAGAAAACCAAAAGAAAACAAACTACAATATAGGAAACATAATAGACATTTGAGTTTGATATAAATATATTTAACTGCAATCAGTCAAACTCATTACAGCCACATTTACAGTCAGTGGATGGTTTTAACTTTGAAAAAGGATTGTATAACATGCCTTTAATCGGTGCGGAACCACTCATGGTTGTAGGAGGAGGACCGTGCCCCACAAACATAAGGTTTATGTTGAAGTTTTACTACAAAAGTACAAATTAAAGGAAATGAAGTTCGTGTACCTCCTACCTTGAAAATTCGTGTTTCTCATAAAGTTGTTAGGGAACCTTTCTATTAAGGACAATTTGGTATATTAATCACACAAAGGTTATATGGAATAGTGTTGTTGTAATGCTTTTTGAAAACAAGTGGAGGTTAAAAGTAAAAACACATAAGACAGAAGCCGTCACATTATTTGAATATCAAATTTTGGATATTATATATAATATCGTATGTATTTATTTTTATCTCTCATTTACTTTTCATCTTTTTTATATACATACATTTTAAAAATATATCAAAAAAAATAAAAGGACATCGTATTGTTGTCCCTATTTTGATGTTCAAGTCTCAAAACTTTATAAACAATTTTGGTTATTATATAATAAAAGATAATGAAGTCACTACTTTTTGAAGATTAAGAGATGGCCATGGAACTCAAATAGACAATACTATTGTTGGAAACGACATTTTTTTTTTACTGAAAACGGCTTTTTATTACTCCATCCAAATAACACAAAAAAAAGTTTAATTTTTATGTGTTGTGTGTAAAGTTTTTTATACTGTCAATAAATCAAAAATCAGGGGATGAGTGATTTTTAAGATAGTTAGAATAAAAGTTAAATATTTTAACTAATATAAAAAATTATTTATGATTGATAATGTAAAAAAAAATTACATGGACAATATATATCGATAAATCCCAAAAAAAATTGATTACTCAAAATTTCGAAACCATTTACACCAGACGACAAGCACCATAAAAATAATTTTTATTTGATTCTCTCATGGTCTCAGATTTACGTCTTGTAAATGGACATTGAAAAAATTGTCCTCTTAAATGCATTTTCCACTCAACTCAGCTTAGTCTGGATTCAATATCACTTTCAAATAACGAGATAAATGTAATTAGGCGCATCAAAAGAAGCTTATTTCATTAAATTAAAAAGATAATTGAGACAGAAAAAGATAATTAAAAAACACCAATAACCGAAAATATTCAAAACAATACCTTTCATCCATCAGTTTGGCAATTTTGGTGATTGCCTAACAAAATAATTTGATTTTTTGGTCCATCGAATCAGTGATCCCCCTTTTGTTGAATTGCATTTGGTTGATGAAATAGTACAAAGTAGAAAAAACAAAACCTTACAGTTTATGCACTTCTCTTTTGCTTTAGACACAGAACATGATTTGTAAGAATCAAAAAGTGGTTTTCTGGGTTTTGTTGGCTCGCTTTCCAACCAAAAATAATTGAATTGGTTAGAAGGAAAATTACTAAATTGCACATCATTATGATTCTTATATATATCTTATCAGGTAAAGAATCATGGTGTAAGTATATGAAAAATAAAACCAAATCTTCTATTGTTAAGAGAAATGCTACCATATATGTAAGGCCTACTTTCCATTCCCTGCTCCTCTATCTATCCCCCTTCCATGTAACGCTTATTAGATAAAAAAAAGACAAAAAGAAAAAAAGAAATGCTACCATATAGCGGTACTGATTATTAAATAGTAAAAAATATAGAGATATATGATATATATATATATATATATATCTAATATTGTTAGTTAAGGAAAGTAGTCCGAACTCATTCAGACCTGAAATTCATCATCTGATTTCTTACTCATTCAAATTTTTTTTTTCTATTTATTTATATATTTGGGAAAACAAAATTGGAAGGAAATATTTCCAGGAAACTGTGTACATGGAGGCAACTCTCTACACTCTTATAGAGCCTATATTAACCAACACTGAAAGTTAATTTCAAAAAAAAAAAAAAAAAATTAAAAAAGTTACTCTTATATGAGAAATACATTGTGAAATTCAAGAAAATTATTTGCCAATGATTTTATCATCATACCACAGTGGCTATGCCACTGTATCTTGGTCTTGTTCTCTCAGTCTCAGGTGAAAGCCCCTGTTCCATGATCTTCCTCTTGTTATTGTTTCCTTGTTGTAGTGATTGTTGTTGTTGTTCTATAGTGGGCTGTGCCTGTGGCTCTGACTGTGGTTGTGGATGTTGGGGTTGTGGTGCTTGTTGCTGATCATTTTGGATTTGCTGTGGCTGATCATTTTGGACTTGAGGCTGCTGCTGTTGTTGTTGAACTTCTGAGTTTTCAATATTTTCTGTTGTTTCTTGCTTTTGATCTTTCAACTTTGTCCTCTTCATATGGGGTTTAAGCCTATTCAAATCTGACAGCCTCACAGGCTTTAAGAAAAATTCCTCTGCTCCTTCCTCCAAGCATCTGTTACCAGTTAACAAATTAATCAGAATTTTACCTCAAAAAATTGTTCAATGAGAAAAGGAAAAACAAATAATAATGATAAGTCCACATTACCTGTTAATCCTTGAAGGCACATTCTCAGATGACATAATCACCACTGGTATGTTTCTCAAAGATGAAGATTCCTGAAAAATCAGAGCAAATCCTATAAATTTTTAAGTCAGTTGTTCCAGGTGGAATAAGTGAGCATAGAAATTTTCAGAGATTCTCAAACAATTCTTTTTTCTTCAAATCAAATCCAGTTACTAAATAAAGTAGCCCCTTTTTGAAAAGAAAATCTTTTCATTATGTATTGAACCTGATTTGTTTTGGGTGGAAAACTAAAAAGCAGATAGGAAATATATTCCAGGAGATTATACTTGATATTTTCTGGTAACAAATAAAACTAGTCCAAGTTGACAACTTTGAGCAAGAGCAAATTGGAATGAATGCAATGTTTCAAAATGGAAAGTCTTCACATATAAGGGCCTTTGTTTAAAAGTGGGGAAACAAAATCTTAGCCAGAAGAAAGACTCAGAAAAAGTGAAGAATATAATGGTTAAAAGAGAGATGAGATAGAAGAATAGAAACCAAAGCAAACCTTGATTTTCTTGAGTAAATCATAGCCTGTCATGCCAGGCATACAGTAGTCTGTTATAACTAGATTCACCTCCACTTCCTATAAAGACACAAAAATCCAAAGGATTTCAAAACCCCAGAAAAAGAAACCTATTAATGGTTAAAAAAGAAAAAACTATAATTACAACTAGGAGATTAATAAATATATCTTTATACATTTTGAGCTGAAAAACAAAAACATACCTGATGATTTTTAGGAAAAACAGATGGTGTATTTGGGTTGCTCTCATCATTCTCATGCAATCCCAAAAACTCTAAAGCCTTGCTACCAGAATCAACTGTAGTAACTGCCATTGAAAAAAAAAACATAGTTCATTTTCAGATCAGACAACATAGTAGGAATCAAAATAAGAAATGAAAAAAAAAAATCCATTTTTTTTCCTTGTTCTCATATTTTGGTCTGTTTGGCATGAAAGAGAGTACCTTGATAGGAAGAGGTTCTGAGCAGTCTCTCAATCAGTTTCCTATCTATGAGGCTGTCATCAACAGCCAACACATGATACTGTGACTCTGCTGCAGCCATCCCCATTTGCTCCAAGATGCAAAGTTGGAACCTTAGCAAGGTAGTAATAATGGAAGGACGAATAAGAAGTGAAGAAGCAATGAAATGGAAAGAGGGTGGTGTGAATGATGTTCCTTCTTTCCTTTTTGCTTTGTTTCCTTCCTTGACCCTTGAGAGGTTTGGATGGATGGATGGATGGTATGGCTTTATTTTTTTTTTTTCTTTATGGAAGGAAGATGAGATGGGAAGAACATCTTTGTATTGAAATAAGACCCACCAAAATCTCCATCCCACAAAGCAAGATACGACCAGATTTCATCCCAAATCTTGCAAAATTTCCAAGTTGATCTTGAATTACAGGGCAAGGAATGCAAAATTATTATTATAAGATAAAGACTAGGAACAAATAATGAATGAATAAAATAAAGAAATTAAATCCTAGTGAATATTTTTTAGGTTGTTGTGAGGGAGGGGTGACCTTTACTTATATATATGTGTATATGTGTATGTGTGTTAAACTTACAAAAGGGTGAGTGAGAAAATGTTGTGAAAATTAGTAGAAAGTTGGATGAAAGCAAAAGAAGAAAGGAATGTGTATGTGTGAGCGAGAGAGAGAGAGAAGGGGGTGTGGGTGGGACCCATAAAAATCCTCTCAAGAGATACAGGTGAGGTCAGCAATGGTGCCTTTTTTATTCCTCGGGTGTGAAATCATGTGGCGCTTACCATGTCCTAGGCAGGTGGGGGAGAGTGGTGGCAAAGAGAGTCCAATTTCTTTTGATTCCCTTTTAAGATTTGCTTCCCATGCCCATCCATAACATGTTTACATACATACCCCTTTAATTCATGCATCTAAACCAAACCATCTTCCCATCATGCCATACACATCCACCCCACTTATCTTCCCTGTTTCTTTACCACTCACCCATGACCCAACCAATTTTTGAGTCAAGGCCATCAACTTTCTATTTTTCAAAGGTCATGCTACCAAATTATCATATGTGATTCTTTTTGGGGAAAAAAAAAAAACTCTTTTTTCATCAGAACATTGACTATTGGATTTATGTATATGTGATTTATGGGTAACTGGATACTTAATTTTTGTTTTTGTCAAAACAAACAATGATTTGCTTCCAATTCTTTGAATGTTAGTGGAACATAGTAATCTTTCAATGATGTAATCATCGCTTATTACAATGAAAGGACTCCCACAATTCACCGGTTTAATAATAAGGTTTTATTTATATATATTATTTTATATTTACACAATTTATTAAAGTAAGTTTTACAATATTTTTTGTATACACTAATATTTTAATTTTATCTGCTGGGCTTAATGTGCAGTGATGTACATATAAAAGAATAAAAAGATGTATACCAAATATTATTGTCCGTTAAATTCAGTAGAAAACACACATTTTGAAATTATAAAAATATGAGTAATATAGTGAATAGGTAAAAGTTTTTAATTCATAAAATCGATATATGTTAATTGTTTTTCTTCTTTTTTTTTTGGACAAAAGTTAATTGTTTTTCTAAAGATACATAGACCTTAGGGACTGGTTTCCAGTGATATATTAATATTAATAATAGGTTAAGGGATTCAAACTGGGGACCTAAGTAATGAGTGTTGGTTCAAATGAAAGGAGATTGGTTCCCCTACATATGTGATCCTGAATCCGATCCTTAAATTTATTTGTATGGAAGTATTATATTTCTTTATGTTATAAGATAGGCAAGGCCGTCCCTGAGATTTTGGATGTCATGTGCGGATTGAGAAATTGGTGCCCTATTTTATTTTGATAAGGCGAATATATATTGATTATCAAAAGCTCACAAAGTGGTGCAAAAAGCTGATCATTAATTATTTTAATACAACCTCAAGTGAAACAAATATTACCGAAGAAAATGAAAAGATTATAGTAGCAAATTACAATAGAATTATAGCAAAAATAGTTATACTTATATCTATCAACCTGAACATGTTGCAATAACATCCCTATACCAGCTGACCAGCAGTATCCTTCACCGATAGCAAATGAATCACAAGAGCTGAAGAAAGAAATTGACGCCCTATTAATGTTTGAATATTGTCCTCCTTGCATTTTTTGCTGAAAAATCATTAATAATTTGTTCATAGTCAAGGTTCTTTAAAAAATCATTTTCAATAGAAATCATAGCAAGACTATTTAATCTATCTTATGACATAGTAGATCGCAAATAAGATTTTAACAAATTTAATTTAGAAAAACTTCTTTCAGCAGATGCAATAGTAACATGGATAGTTAATATTATTCTATAAGTTATGCATGCATTAGGAAAACAATTAAATGTCTTCAAAGAACTCAATATCATTAAAGCTTGATTTTGATTCAACTGTTAAAACCTCTCTAATGGCTTTTAGTTTTTCAAATAGAATTTCACCATCAAGATCATAAGAATCACCATGTTTTAGATAAGTTTCAAGATTTTTGCAACATAATTTCAAGTCCTTATCATAGAATGACCTAAGCCTTTCAATACTAAACAAAAATCCGAAAATCTCTTTATATGTGCTATATTGCTCAAATCTTCTATTAAGTGAGGCAATTGTTTGATCTACAATATATAAAAGACTCCTCAACAGACTCAATGTTTGATTGTGATCGATGAAACAATGCGCCACTGCCAATAGAAATACGTGTGACAATTGGACCCTCAAGTTTCAAATATAAAAATTTTAACTATATAAAATTTTATTATATAGTTTATTTTTAATATATACATATATACTAATTAAAAAAGAAATTGGTGCCCTAAAAAATGGAATCCTGTGCGATCACACCACCAAATCATGTTCAGGGCCCCCACTAAAAATAGGTGTTATGGAGAATAATATTGAACTCTCCAGTGGTTTAGCTAAATTAACTCAACGTTCTCTCGTTTTGGAGAATACACTAAGCCCCCCTTGAGCTTTATATTCTCATTAGACTCATCTCTCATGACATTAACTAGCTGTTAACATTATACTTATCTATGTTTTTAGGCGTATCATATGTAATATTACAAAATACCAAAAGAGGTAAATGAGACCTATAACAAAACTCAATCATCACCGTTGACACTGCATCCAAAACCTCCACACATTCGGCACCAAAATCACCTCAAATTGTTAAATTGCATTTTTCATGTCCCAAGCTTTTTAGTTTGGCGAAAATGATCCTTTAATTTTTTTTGACAAATTTAATCTTCCTAAAATTCAAATATTACGAATTTAATCCTCATATTTTTTAATTGTATTTTTGATTCCCCAAAATTATGAGTTTTTTGTACTTTTAATCTCTAAAAATCATGGATTTTAGAAAAATAGAGGATCAAAAGTGCTAAAAATCCATGAATTTAGGGGATAAAAAATATAATTAAAAAAATATAGGGATTAAATTTATAACATTTGAATTTTAGAAGGATTAAAATTCGTTGAAATGAAAAACTTGAGAAACGGAAAATATTATTCAGCGAATTATTTTTGAACTCTACGCTGTAAAGAGACCTTAGCACATATGGCTAATATTTTACTATCTATATTGTTTCGATAATTACCCCCAAACTGTTTTAGCTTTACTTATGTTAATACTGCAATAACCAAAATCAAATCCCCACATGCTAGCATACGCAACACGAATAGCTATAGTTGATGTTTGAAAATTCAAAAGAAATTTGACACTAAAACTGACATTAACAAATGTGTGTTAAAAGTGGAAAAAAAAATCTCAATTTTATTTGATATTCTAAACAAGAAAAACTAAGGCATGCAATTGCATGTACCATTAACGAATTGTCCTCACTGGCCTCAATTTCTCAAATGCCAGATAAAAACTATAATTGACATAATTAAAACATATGCTAAAATAGAAAAATATCAATTGAGGACTTCGTGGCAGAAAGACTTGAGGACCTCTTTGGAGCTTGTCGGTTGTAGGCAAAATATGTTAATTAGTGTTATATTTTTTTTTTTTTTTAATATTGATCTTTTAAGTTTTTTTTTAAATTAGTCTTACACGTTATATTTTGTTTTCATGTTAGTTTTTTTTCGTCAATTTCGATCTAAAGCCGTCAATTTTGACCTGATGTTATTATCATGTTAGTCCTATATGTGGCTTTTGATCTAACATCATAACGTCGAAATTGACGAAAAAGATTAATATAAAAACGGAGCATAACATATAAAATAAACTTAAAAAAAAATTTATAGGACGGATGTGAAAAATAAAAAAACGTAAAAAAATAATCAAACTATTTTATCAGGATCCTATACATTCTCAGACCCGTGACATCTTGGGAAGATCTTCGTAGCTATAGCTCTTCCTCTTATCTCTCCTTCCATGTTGGCTGCCTTGTCCTGACGTCACTATTCTTGCCGGAAAATTAAATGCTCAATAAAAAATAAATTAAAACTCAGATGAGTTCATAGACAAGATAGATTGTAAAATATTGACCCAAAGAGCTAGGTCTCTTTAGGATTGAGTAAATAGTTTGGGGTGACTCCGGTGTGCATTTGGGTTATTGGTGGCTAGTTGAGGGTATGTTTAAATTTTGATGTGAGTTTTTTTAAGTGTCAATGTCCCACTAAACAATCATTTATAATAACTAAGATAACTCTCTCTATGAGTTAGATTTTGGAGTGCAGTTAGGTCTTATTATTCTAACATGATATCTGAGCCTATCACGATGTCTATCCGCAGATATTCATTCCTATAAATTTCACGTTCCAAATATCCAACTCTGACACGTGAGGAAATGTGTTAAGTGTCAAAGTCTCATATTAGTTGAATAAATAAGTAAAGAATCATATATAATAACTTGGATAATCATCCCTCTATAAGCGAGCTTTTGGCCGGTAGTTAGATCCAAATATTCTAACAAAGTTTTATTGATCCTTTTTAAAGTTGTGATATTATCCATGATATCCTTAAAAAAAAAAACTTGAGAGATAAGTGCAATATCAATGCCAAATTATTTTTTTAAAAGATAAATATAATGATAACATAAACTTATAATTTCCTAAAAAAAATAATAATAATTAAATCAAACTTGACAAAAAATGATGGTTATAGTTTAGCACAGACGTTATGGAGCTATTGATGTGTAAGGGAGAAAATGGGGCACATGCCAGAAGACGAGAAAGTGAAAAGCACTAATTAGTGGGCCAATTTGTGTAAATCTTCTAATGTCTTTTCCCTCTTTTTCTCCTATCCATGATGGACATGCTTCACGACCATGACCATTACTGTTCCATCTCTTTTTTCCTCGTTCATGCTATTTTGTCAATTTAAGAGTCAATGTTATTTTGTCAATTTAAGAGTCAAATGTTCATACTTCATACCAATCTTTAAAATTTTACATGGAAGTATATATGATGGAATGCTCATCATTGATCTTTATGGCTCAAATCTTATGGCCCGTGTTTCTTATTTGATCGAAAGATCCAAGAAAGTTAGATGCATATCCAGGACCAAAATGATTCACATGAAAGAAATATTAATTCAATCACAAATCGGGAGGGGGGAGGTCTTCATTCTTGGATCAAGTCTGGCTTCATCTCCATTATGCCTCATCATCAGGGTAATCTAACCCAAAGTATTACAAATTTGCTTAGTTTATAAGAAATTTCATAATTATATGTAGCTTTGATACTCTGTTAAATTATATAACCAATAACTTTTGTTTTGGTAGTGAAAATAATGAAAGTTTTACATAATTTATTATATTGGCTAAATTAAACTTTTGGTTATGTATCTTATTTTTTATTTTCAAGTTGGTCCTCTATTTAATTAACATTTTGATTTGATCTTCTAAGTTGTCAACGTTACATCACGTTAATCCTTTCCATCAAATTAGCATTATGGGGTTAAAGAAACTACCTTATTTCCAAAATCTGGATATTATTGTCAGAATTTGGATTTTAGAGAAAGAAACCGAAATAAAAACAAAATTTTAGATAGAGAAACACCGTTTTAGAGGTTTGGATATTAATGATGTTTAGTTAATTATGAAAATGGATCCTCTCTATCCAGATCTCCCTTTATTCTCTCTTCAGTCAAATGTCAGTCATTGGATTAATCTAATGTTAGGAAATCTCTTATGTCAGTCATTTAATTAATTCAACGACTGGCATTTAATTAGAAAGAATGAAGGGATATTCGGATGGAGATCCGACAATTGGTTAATTATCCAAGTATACTTGATGCATATACATACAATATAGTGAATCATTATTATATGATTTTGATGTGATGCTTAATTATATTTGATTTAGTGTGAGCCTCCACGAGATGTAGAAGCCTATATCCATTGTTCCGGGCGTACAGGAAGTGCTGGTATATTTGGAATTTTGTTTTTTGTTTATAGATGGATTGCAATATTTGTGTTTATCAAAATTTCAGGTTATATTATGTGCGTGTTTGTTTATCCGTTTTCCACCGCAAACATAAGTTTATAATGGCATTGTTGTAATTTTTTTTTAAATCCAATGTGAGAGTAAAAAATTTATGCGGTGACAAACGTTGCTCAACATAAAAACACACAGCTTATACTGGATTTGGTTTTCTCGGTAATAGTGGAGTTGCTGGTTTTTTCAGGTTGAGGCAGTGCAGGGTCTTACTCTCACTGTAGATGGAAATGGTGTTGTTTTTTATGTAACAGCTAGCCAAAGATTTAGATACATTTCTTACTGGTAAAATTTTAATTAATTGTTGATTTGGGATTTTGAACATTAAAAAAAATTCTGTCTCAGCCCTGGCCATCGTAGATATTCTGTATAGCATCCTTCAACAATTCCATTCCATGATGGTAGTAACTATAATTACTTAGCGGTTGTTTCACTGCTACCTTTCAAACTTTAACTATACCTTCACACCGGTTGAAAAAGGGTGTTTAGTTTGGGAAAAGATTCGATTTCTCCATTTCTCATGAGAACTGGAGAGCTTTATTACTATGTTTTTGAGAAAATAAACATGATAATGTGAGATTGGTTGAGGTCTAAATATTCTCTATACATCCTAGAACTATAGTAATGGAGAGGATTTCCACCCGTTTAGTTCATGATGAATGAAATAACAACAGAAATCAATGAATCCAAACTCATGGTCGAAGAACGAGAAGATAAGGAAGACATCAAGAGAGAACTCCAATACTTGTTATCACAAGGCTTTCCCTAATCGTATTGTCCCCCTAAAAGAGGACCTAAACTACCTAAACTATTCTATTTATAGCCTCTGATCGCATATCAAATGCGCAAAACGAAGCACAAATGCATCTCTATCATATTCAAAATGTCAAAACGCGCAACAACACTTACGCTTCCGCGTCGTGGCTTGCTAGTGTAATTCCTATCAATTTCGACAGCTTTTCTCCCACTTTAGCTCCAATCCTTCCTCAGTTGCATTTCTTCAAAATGGACATCAACAATGCATAAATAGCCATAAACAGTCCATAAATTGCACTTAGAAAAACAGTAAATAAGTGGCATAATTACCACTTATCACCCAACGGCCAAAATGGCAACCGATTTGTGTGGTCAGTAACTTGGTTATCATCATTTATTTGGCTTCTACGATCGATATGTAAATCGATCAATGATTTTTGCTTTAACGACTGCCATCGATCACAATGATCTTATTGACAACTTCGGCGACCACATGTTAGCGACCGAATTGAATAGTTTAGCAATTGAACTTCGCAGTCACTGTTAGCGACCTCGTGTTGTTTCAGTGGCGAAATGGTTAGCAACTATGGTTTTCACAACTCATATACCCAATTGCTAATTAGGTTGCTACCTCGTTTAGTGACCTCATTTTTTCATTTAGTGACCAAATTTTTCAATTTGTGAAAACATTTTTTTTAATAGTGTCTTGTATCATTGCAATTTGGAATTAGCCTAAGTTTTAAATTATACTTATCTATTTGTCTATTTCCATTTTTTCTAATCTAAAAAATGAAAATTAATAATGATAGGTGAAAATATGATAAATAGTTTTCAATAAGTTAGCTTGTAGCCTTGAATTTCTTTAGAAACTATTATTATTATTATTATTATTATTATTATTATCAACTTATTATTATGGAAACACACTTGAAATAATTTTTAGCAAGAAAAAAGACCCATGAAATTTTGGGGAAAACTATATGTATATATTAAAATAATATAATTTTAAGAGAATACAAAAAAATAAAAAATTTATATTATAATTTTATATGAAATTTTATATCATGCACTGCCAAGTTTTTAAAATATAATATATTGCTCAAGAATTTTATATCATTGGAAGATCCGGATCGATCCAAAAGCAATAATAATAAAATTACGTCTAATGATTTGTTTTACACTAAGTTAAAGGCGGTGGAAATGGATTTGATATAATCACATATTCATATATTTACACATTAATCTGTCATTGGATTAATTACTAAATATGTTTGATGAAGTTTAAGATTGATCCAACAATACATTAAAAGATGAATGTGTGAAGACCCTTACTTTTCTAGGTAAGAAGACCCTTAGTTAACCAACTTATGATCGATCCTACATGCTTATTCCTATTGTACTCCTTTAATTGAATAGCCGTTTTGTCTTTAAAAAAAATGAATAGCCGATTTGACCTTTAAGTAATATATAAGAAGGAGAACTTTGCATTGTAAATTGAGTTCGGATTATTTGAAATTTGGATCTGCAATAGATAATCAAGACCCAATTCAACAACTTATAAAATCTATTCTAATGTTAAACCTACCCATATTGCCAGACATAACCTTGCAAAAGCGCCCCTACACTTGCTTAACCCTCCATTGTAAATAAAGGGCGGGGTCTCCTCCTTTCCCTTCAACTTCGAGCCAAATATAGAAACATCTTTACATACACTATTCCATGTAGTGTTTCTTTGGATTTGTGTTTGCAATCCCAAAAAGTAGGTTTGCAACGATATCATTATTATCATTTTTTTATCATTCAACATGAAAGCTAAATATTATTACGGTAAGAAATTAAACATGATTCTTCGACGAAAAACAAACACAATTGAAAGTTTTTGAGGCACGGTTTCCATTATTTAAATAGTATCAAATCTTGTAAATTAATTGTAAATCAAATACTCCGGAGGACGGTCTGACGAATTTTACAAATGAATTGAAATACAGATTGATTGTATTGTGTAATTAATTAAGATAGGTATTGGTTAACTTTTGAATAAGTTAAAAAATAACATTACAGAATCTTTCGTCAAAATTCACACAAATATGATTCGTACTAGATTTATTATCCTAATCAAAATATAGAAATATCGTAAGAAACTATATACAAAAAGTATCAACATCAATTCACTAAAGTTAATAAAATGACTTGATCCACGAATTCATAGAAAGTATATATTCTGTTTTTTTTTCTCTTCATTAAATATATTTTATTTTTTCTATTCATATTAAAGTCACTTTTAATTATTCTTTCTCTTTAATAAAAATGATAAGTTTAAGTCGTTGGACCAAACTAAAATCAACAGTTAGAATTTGGTGTAAAAGTAAAGTTTGATACCTGACGTCATTTGATCCTATCACATATATATATGTATGTTTTTTCCGATTAATCTGAGTCGATTTGGTAAGACCCATTTAACGAGACAAAATTCTCTCAGCACTTTTTTTCTCACTCACAAGAATCAAATATGCAATCTTGTTTAAGGAGAAGCGAGCTCCTTGTTACTCAGACCAACCAACGTTGGTTTTAAGAGTTTAATTTTGATGCATTATCAGTATAATGTTGTTTACATTATCAGTCAATTATATGTTACTATATATATATATATATATATATATATATATATATATATATATATGTCTATGACTCTTGAGATAGTTATTATGAGAATAAAATATGTTTAATAACATGACAATATATGATTGGATGATAGTGTAATGACTTTTTTATCCTGATAGTGCATTGTCTAGTTAAATATAGAGACAAAATCTCATTCTTTATAGATGTAATATCAATCATTTTCGTTAAAGAAATTTTTTATAACTTATTTGATAAATGTTGTAAATGAAATAGGGTCATGCTTGTAACACCCTGCTTTCGTTAAGTATTTATTATATAAGCTTGTTTGGATGTTTAAGTTTGTTTGGTTAAACTATAATTGTTGGTTAAGGGCTAAGTGGGGTTTTTGGTTTAAAAGTCCTTTTCTGGAAGATCGGCACGCCCATGCTGATTTCCAGCACACCCGTGCTTGGCCGCGTGTCTAGTGACTTGTCGAGTCACAAGCACGGTCGTGCCGTTAGTGAGCACGCCCATGCTCGAGTGCGGACCGTGTCTCGCTGACGCTAAGTTCAACACGGCCGTGCCGAAGGAGTGCACGGCCGTGCCATGCACGCAGCTTATATATTGGCACAGAAA
Organism: Ammopiptanthus mongolicus; assembly: GCA_039655645.1. Classification (NCBI taxonomy): domain Eukaryota; kingdom Viridiplantae; phylum Streptophyta; class Magnoliopsida; order Fabales; family Fabaceae; genus Ammopiptanthus; species Ammopiptanthus mongolicus. Next base: position 9,515,013 of record CM077351.1, on the reverse strand, counting down.
CTGAGGGTTGCGATTTTAACCCTCATTTGGTGGCTGCTACTATCCTAGTGCAGCCAAACCTGCCTCGTTACTTATCTCCATCAAGCTCAGTGTGTTATTGGAATTTTGGAGACCTTTGGTAAGCTTTTGGTTCACATGTGCCAGTTGTGTAGGTAACGTTTCTTCCCTTTCTTGGTTTCCTTTCGTATTATTTGATTGGAAACTGATTTGGTTAATATTTTAGTTGACCAAGGCTTGGATTCGGATTGAGCCGCTTGGGAGGATGTGACCGGGTTGTTGTTTGGGGCAACCGTTGTTGCAACCTTCGAACCAAGTATGGGGAGAAGGATAGTATAACCACTAGGCAGTGGGGGTAGTGTAAGATGAGGGTACCTGATAATCCGCTATTCTTTAGTAATTGTGCCTTTATTGAGTGGTTTTTACTCCCTTTTGTCTAGAATTTTATCTTTGTTTTGTCCCTTTTTGAGTCTTAGTTAGTTGTCTTTATGTTTGTGATAATTTCTTGTAATTAGAGTCAATTTAAGTTTATTCTTATGCTTTTTAATTTTTATTTCTCCTTAATCATTTTAGGATTCAAGAAAGGTGGGAAGACTGAAGAGAAAAGTAAATTTGTTCAAGAAGATTGGATCTTATGGGAGGAAGAAGAGCCTACAAAAGTGAAGTTGTGAAACTTGGGTTCAGCGCTGGACGTGGGGGAGCTAGCGCCCAGCGCTGGTTACCCTGATAAGAAGCTGCTCTCTGGAAGGTCAGCGCTCAGCGCAGTAACCACAGCGCCCAGCGCTGAAGACCCCTGATAGAATCTGCTCTCTGCCTAACTGGCGCTGGACGCAGGGACTCTGGCGCCCAGCGCTGGATCCTTGGTGAAAATACGTTGTCTGTCTTGCTGGCGCCTAGCGCCAGAAATCTAGCGCCCAGCGCTGGCTAATTTTCCTGACAGGGTATTTAAGCATTTGTTACCCATTTTGAGGGGAGCCAGCAGCTGCACGAAATTCTAGACCTAAAAGTGGAAATAGGAGCTTCTTCTCTGCTGGAACAACATCATCTTCATGGAGTTTGCATCACCTTTGTTCATTTCATTTCCCTTTGTAGTTTCCTTTATTATGTCTAGCTAAATCCCTTTTTGTTGGGGTTAGATGTAGCTTTTTCCAAACTCTCATGTATTTGACTTGATATTTTAATGTAGTTTCTACTTCCTTATGAGTGCTTAATTTCTATGCTTAATGCTTGTTGTGGCTTGATCACCCATGATTTGATCTTTGATTTGATTTGCAATTGGAAAATTCTTATTGAATCTAGACATGAAATTAATCACCTAGTAAACCTTATCTCTAGGAATGGAATTCGGTTTATTAGTTATCTCTGAATCTCTAATCTTAATGCAAACCCACTAATTAGGCCACCTAAGGAATTAGGGTTTTATTTGGGGGTTTAGGCTTTTTCCATCTAAGGAATTAGGGATTGAGTTTTTAGTGGATTGATATTCATAATTGAAGTATGAAACTGTATTATTTGTCATTTCATTGCATGAGAGGAAGGGATTAGTTAATTCTGATCCCAACATATTTTCTCTTATAAGTAAAACCATTTTTGCATCTTAAGTGTTTGAGAAAAATACAAAAAGAACTTATTCATCTTGTTTTGTTCCTTTTAATTCTAATTCTTGTTTATTGAGCTTCTGAGCTCCCTTTGATCCCAAGCAACTTTTTAGGTAGAATCGATTTGTGCGTGTTTTTATTTGTCACACAATCCTCGTGGGAATGATATCCCTTTCACCTCTGTTACTACTTGTACGACTCGGTATACTTGCCGAAGTATCAACAGTACCCATGACCCCGAGGTTATTGTATGTTGTATGTTTAAATGTTTGTTGCTATAAATGTTTGTTGTTAATGGTAATATGTTTTTGGTTATATGCATTGCCTATTATGTTGATACTAGATGGCATGATTATATCATAATTGTTGGTTGAGATGTTATGCGATTGTTTATGGTTGAATGGTTGCTGATGTGATAAACCTGTTGACATATCCCTAAATTGATTATTTAGGATTTTAATTGGTCAAATAATAAAGGGATTATTGTTCCCCAAAAATATTCATAAAACATGGATCAATAAAAGGTGAGGTTTTATGCTGATGGTTTAGTCATGAACCTAGGAATGATTTTTTAGAGTGTCAGGGTCTTTTTGGTTAAACAATTAACACGTTAATTGCTGCCCAGAACAGTACTGTCGCGCGATCAGCACGACCGTGTTAAACAGGGAGCAAGCCCGTGCTCCCAGTTGAATTCTGGGAATGGTCACGCTTTGAGCACGGCCATGCAGCAGAGGAGCACACCCGTGTAGATGTGCACGACTATGCAAGAAAGGAAGCACGCCCGTGCTACACTTAAGTGGCAGCACGCCCGTGCTGGGGTTAAGCACGCCCGTGCCAGCCCTCTGGTCAGAATCTAAGACTTAAGGTTTAATAGGGGTTTTAACCCCAATGTTCCCAATAATGATAGAATAATACACCAAACAAATGATGAAGTTAGATAACTTAATTATATATTAATTAAGATGTTGAAGAACGATGAGTTAGTTAAGTCGGTACTCGAGGGGTTACCGTACGATGATATAATTGGATGTCTTAGTGGTCCAATGTTGAGGATGATATGATTAGGTGCCTTTAGTGGCCCAATGTTGAGGATGATACACTTGGGTGCTTTCAGTGGCCCGAGCGAAAGTGGTAGTTGCCAATGTTTGTTGTTTGTGTTCATGCATTCATGACATGGAGTTGTTAGATGGATGGAAGGAAACAAGGAGACATGAAAGTTCGCCCGAGAGTTGGTGATCAGGTAACTCATGGGGATTCATCCGAAAGTAAGGTGAATCATCCCCGAGAGTAAGGTGAAAAGCCAGTGTTGAGCGTTCACTGGAGAGTTTGGTGGACAGGCAACTCATGGGAATTCATCCGAGAGTAAGGTGAATCGTTACTCATGGGGGTTCATCCGAGAGTAAGGTGAACAGCTAGTGTTGAGAGTTCACCCGAGAGTTTGGTGGGCAGGCAACTCGTGGGGATTCATCCGAGAGTAAGGTGAATCGTTACTCCTGGGGGTTCATCCAAGAATAAGGTGAACAACCAGTGTTGATACATGATGGTCAACAAGTTGATGTACTCCGAATCGTCTTCCTGAGTTAGCTGGATCCACATGCATTGATGGAGTAATGGAGTAGTGTTGCATTGCATCATATAGCATACCTTGTTGATTTACAATGTTGTGATGATGTTTATATACGTATGTGTATGCTTATGACTGTTGTTATTGCCATGATGTATGACCATCTTATTCCTATCTCCGGGCCGTTGTGTTTACATGTTTCCTTACTCCCCGTTCTTTGTTTTTCTAGTTTGGCATGTATGGTTTATGCAGAGGATGATGAGCAGCCCGGAGAAGAGTGATTCTGAGGAGCCACCACTCATAGTTAGGGCCTTTCGCTTAGTTGTTTCATTTTGTTTTGTTTTCAGTTGTATTATGAGGATGTTTCCGGAACGGTTGTACCAGCTCTAAATTGTGACATCGGGGTTGAGTTTGTTTTATGTTGATGTTTCTTTATTCTTTTAAACTTTGGTTTAATCTTTTCCTCGTTGTTGAGAACTAGTTCATATGGTACCTTTTCTACCCGTGAACCTTTTTATAAAAGGTTGCATGTTTTATTTTACAGCTTTATTGTTTTGATTATTAATTATCTTTAATGCTTTTATAACATGCGGGGTAGAAAGGTGCCACAATGATAACGAGTGCTCTAAGGGTATTGGTTAAAGAATGAACAATAGGAAAACTTGTATCGGAAAAATAAATGTAACACTTTTCAATATATTCAAAATCATTTTTTCATAAAAAATTTTCTTTCTTGATTCCTTAAACAATGCCCCAATGGCACTCGTTCGCATTCTCCAATGAAGTATTTATACTCTAGTTTCTTAATATTATATATCTTAATAAATCCTTAACTTAAACATAGTAATTGAAAGGCGTCATTGCACTTTTGGACTCTGAAGTATCACGATTGTGCAATTTTGGTCCCTCTGGTTCCAATTGCATCGATTGGGTCTCATAGGTATCATGATTCTGCAATTTGGTCCTCAAATATCACGATTGTGCAATTTTTGACGTCGTTAGCCTACATGGCACACATGAGACTGATTTGACACTTAGTAAAACCAGCTTGACAGCTTACATTTCATTCCTATGTGGCATTCCTATGATGTACCCGTGACCATTAAGGTGTGAGGTGTCAATAATGTCACCTAAAAATATCACGTAAGCTATCAAGGTAGCCTCACTAAGTGCCAAATTAGTCTCATGTAGGATACTGACATTAAAAATTGGATGACACAGTGGCAAAAGAACCTGATTGTAACAGAATGATACTTTACGGACCCAATTGGCGCAATTGGAATCCCGGGGACCAAAATTGTACAATCGTGATATATGAGGGACTCAGTCGACGCAATTGGAACCTGAAGAACAAAAATTGCACAATTGTGATACTTAAAGGACTAAAAATGTAATTAAGCCTAATTGAAAAGTGTGTGCAATGTGAAGAATTACTACTATCATGTTAAAAGGGAAAACCAATAAGCACATACATTAGATTAAATATGAATTTGTGTACCAATTAAACAAATTCAACAATACAATAAGAAACATCATGAATTTAGATGAAAGTGATGGTGATATATGGAATGCATGGTGGTTGTGGGACATAGGTATGAAAACTAACAAGACAAAAATCTCGGGATCACATGTAATGTAATATAACGTAAGGCATATAAAACAATCAAACTAACTGTCTAATCCTAATTTGATTCTCTTCATCCACCAAGGCCAACCCAAACCTCTCTTCTGTTCTCCATTTAAAATCTAAATATTAATTAAGTTGTAGGAGGCAAAAAAGTTAGTGAAAAATAAAACATTATATTTAAAAAAATTATATATATATATATATATAGATATATTAGGTGAGAACATTTTCTTTTATTGTGAAAAATAAAAACATTATCTATTGAATTTTATTCGAATAATCAATATTAAAAGATAAATATATGTAATTTTTTAAATAATAATAAATAATGTGATGATTATATAACTTTTAATCTTTATCATTCATATTTTATTATATTTTTAAGATTTGTTATTCCCACATTTTTAACAAAGAAATCATTAGCATTGGATATATGTTTGTAAATATATAAATCATTACCCTTGCTTTTACTTAGGAGTGGCAAATGGATGGATTGGATAAATTTTTATTCGGATTATAATGGTTGGATTAAAAACAATCCATTATGATCCATTAAAATTTCATTGAAAAAATCTAATCCATCCATGATCCATTTAAAAAAATCTATCCAATCCATCCATTAACAATTTTTTTACAGATGGATATCCAATCCATGAATGAAAAAGTATTTTAAAAAATTAAATAATTTTTATGACTATTTTCAAATAATATCTCTCATCCATCCACAAAAAAAAATTCCAAAATAATTTTTTTCCTACTTTTTTTTGTAATTAACAATTCATCACAAATCCACCTCACAAGAAATGCAAATCGTGATAGCAAAACACTAAAAAAATATATTGTTATGCACTTATGCTTATAATAGCAGCAAATTGATTTAATTTTTGAAGTTATGATTTTTTTATCATTTATTTATTTTTTTCATTTTTATCCGATGAATTATTTTTTTGTTTTATGAAATGGTCCAATGGATTTTAAAATAATGGTGGATGGATCACAGTCATTCATAAAATAAAATAATTCAATTCATCCACTCCATTGTTCCTTTTTTTTTTTTTGCAATGGATGGATTGAATAGATTTTTCTTTAGATGGATTGGATGGATAGTGAACAATTGGATTTTTTTACCACCCCTATTTTTATTGAATTTGGTCGCTTTCGTAGGCTTTGAATCCCCGACAAGCTTTGGTGTTTGATGCATACTGATATTGTACAATCTGTCACACGCTATCGTCAGGTAATTGACCAAATAAACCCACTTTTAGAAACTATTTATCAATATAACTTTGTTTTGAAACTATTTATCAAACTAACCCAATTTTAGTCACGTGACATTTTTTATTATTTTTTTCTGACACTGAAAAACGCTACTTTGACTAGCGTTTTCTAAAAACGCTACTGTCAGTAGCGTTTTTACCAGATTGTGCCACTGGCTCGCCGTAAAAAAATTTAAAAATTTTACGTTTACCGTCGGCCTTGGCTAAAGGCCGACGCTAGAGGTGTCACCCGTTTCTTCAGCCAAGGCAGACGTTAAACATAAAATTTTTAAATTTTTTTACAGGGAACCATGTGGCACAATCTGGTAAAAACGCTACTGACAGTAGCGTTTATAGAAAACGCTAGTCAAAGTAGCATTTTTCAGTGTCAGAAAAAAATAATAAAAAATGCCACGTGGCTAAAAGTGGGTTAGTTTGATAAATAGTTTCAAAACAAAGTTATATTGATAAATAATTTCTAAAAATGAGTCAATTTGATCAAGTACCTCGTTATTCTCAATTTGCAAACTACTCCATTGGAGTACATCGAAATTGTTAGACCCCATCTAATCCAGAGTCCAGCAAAGCACATTCAATTGCCATATTCCCATACTACTTCAAAATATGATAACCTAATGTTATGGGGGTTAAAAAAGATACTAACCACTTTTTTTATTTAAGATCGATGGATTGTTGCACAATTAATGATAGATGTTTTATGAATTACTTAAAACATTGATGCTTTTTCCTATATAATATAAAAATGTTTTTTGAAAAAAAATACAAATGAAATATATCTTGATTCAAGTGGAAGGAACTTGGGTCCCATAAACATTACATCCTGAGTTCGATCCCTAAATTCATGTGTATGGAAAAAAACATTGTTGGGAGAGATCTCGGCTTAGACACCTGACCGTATATTGGGAAATTAGTTTCTCACCTATCAGATGGAATGATCGATACTCTACAAAAGTAAAAATAAAAATCTATTTGATATATCCATGAATGATATCACGTTTTCAGTTCCTTCTCATCGCAACATATCAACAATGAGACCTCCTCTCCAAACCATTTGATCAACAACATCTTCATAACTAATAAGCAAAGGTATAACTATAAACCAGTCGAGGTTCATAGTTAATTGAGGGGATTGTTTAAGTAATTCAAAGATAGGCAAATTTTATTGGAAAATATAAATTTTCAATATTCAATATAAAGTTTCTATCTTTGATTCCTCAACCAATGTCTTTGTCTTTGTCTTCGATCCCCACTCCCTAAAGGGGAGGATGGATCTTTTCAATATTTTCAACAGTTGGTGTATATATATATATATATATATATATATATATATATATATATATATATATATATATATATATATATATATATATAATTGGATGGCTGAGATCATTTGTTGAAAACCTGTTAAACAAGTCATATTAATTTAATTAGTTTTATATTTTAACTCCCCCATTGTTAGCAGGAGAGAGAACAGGTAAAGTGGTGGCCACCGTCATCCCTTCAACGATTCTGCAAAACCACCCTCACCATTGGCCTCACCATGGCCCTCGCCCCCCTCAATAACTCTGCCCACAAGAAATACGACGAGCTCAATGCCGCACTGGAGGAACACGCCTGCAACACCACCATCAACATCGCCATCGTCGAGTATGAGACCATGCTTCACCGGTGGGTTCACGAAGGAGAAGGCAAAGCAGCTCCGGATGATGATCATGGGCACCCACTTCTTTCACGGTACCATGTATCCCTCCGCCATCGCTTCTCAACTTGCCTTCGACTTCAAGGTCCGCTCATATCAGTGATTTCTCTGGCGCCGACCATATTGGAGTCATGTCACAAAGCTTAGCGTTCTTTTCTTTCTTGCATTTTGTAGATTGTTTATTTCTTTTCATTCTTTTCTAGATTGTTTCTTTCTTTTCTTTGCCTTTCTTGCATTTTCGCCGATTCAATATTATAATTTTTTTTGAAGAAGATAGATGTGAGGGATTAATAGATCAAATGGAAGGGGTGGATGGGTTTTTGTATGGAAACTCGCAGCCAGAGCAACATCTCAAGCTGGTTTTTGAGTTCTGGGAAAAGCTCTATTTGGATTTTGCTTATTCATTTTCTCATTTCATTGAAGCGACTCTGATCCAGCTGTTGTCGCATCAACAATGGTGGCGCTGTGACTTCCGGCCATAGACTCATGTCAATGCACGGGTACATCCGCCTCAACGGCAACGGAGTAGCATGTTCCGTTGCGGTTCTGCTATGGTTGAAGCAAGAACAATGGCTGAGGGAACCTGATAATAAGTTATTAATTGTTTAATTTTTAATTGAAAAAAAAGTAACCTGATAACCGGTGGTAGCCGATGATATTCACTACAAGAATTGGCGCTATTACAGACGGCTAATTATCGATGGCCAGAAAGTCGTAGGTAAGTTCGTCATTTCTGACGGCCTAAGCCGTCGAAACCATGTAACTGTAAAGCTGACTAGTTTTTCGACGTCCTTGGTCATCGGTAAGCTTACCTAGGGCCAAACCGTCGGTAGATTCGTCGGAAATTTTGACGCAATTATGCGTGTATATTCTCCCTCTAACTTACCGACGGCCACGCCCGTCGATAAGGGTATTTATACGTTATCGACGGTTATGACTGTCGGTAATGAATAGATACCCTTACCTAAGCGTCGTTTGGAATTTCGAGCACAAACAACTATTTTTAACTTTAGCCGTCGGTAAGGAAAAAATACCCTTACCGTCGGGCTTAACTGTTGGTAAGCGTCGTTTGGAATTTCACACACAAACGACTATTTTTAATATTACCGACGGCGTAGGTCGTCGGTAAGGAAAAAATACCCTTACCGACGATTATGTCCATCGGTAAGTTTGACTTAAGCCTACGCACGCAAACCTCTCCCTCCACTTTCTCGCTTTCATTCTCCGCCTCAGTCTCCTTCTCCCTCTCTGCCATACCAAGCTCCGGCCACCACCGTCATCCCAAGCTTCGGCCATCACCGTCCGTTCTTCTCTCCCATCTTCACCATCTATGGCCACCACCACCGCGACCACCATTGTTGGGCCACCGCAACCGTTCCTGCCTCTGTCTCACCACCACCTCACTCTCTATCTTTGTCTCACCACCACCGCACCGGTGCACTTTCTCCTGTCTCTTATTGCAACAGCCACCGCAACAGGTAATTCCTCTCCATTTCCCTGATTTTGCTTTTCCCTTTGATTATGTTGCTATTTCAATTTTGTTATTTCTAGAAAGTTTAATTTGTGATTTTTTCAATGCTGTTTTGCTTCAATTTTTATTTTTATGGTGTGTAGAAATTGTATGTAGCCAAAGTGTATCAATGCATTTTTATGGTGTATGTCTGAACAATATGTGATACCTTATTTATGTTCTTGTTCCCTTTAGATCTGGTGATTGAAGCTAAGAATATAAATTTAAAAAAAAAATTATTTAGAACTAACCGACGGTCAGGCCGTCGGTAAGGGATTAGGTTGGGTGATTACCGACGGTCTGACCGTCGGCCAGGTTCCAACAGTCTTTTGCCTTGGCCGTCGGTATGCATTACCGAGGAGCTTCTTTCATACGGATTTTTGGCCGTCGGCTATCGATCGGTAAAAGCCCATTACCGATGGCTTTTAGTGCCTACCGACTGCTTTTGTCCATCAATAATAAGATGTTTTCTTGTAGTGATTGGCTAGAGAACAGGTCAAGAAAAGAGGATTAAAGATTTGCCTAATGTTTTTATGGCAGTGATTAAGTGTTGATTATATTATAAAAGAGAATGCTCATACTGCCATACATATAAAATCACAAGGTCACGGCATAGTCCTAGCCCATTTGCAGCGAGGACAAGGGATATATAGCAGCCTGCAACAATCATTTTGCTACCTTCTCCCCCTCCTTTCACTGGGACCCTACCATAGCTTCTAATGTTCTGTGTCATTTCTACATGCCCGAAGAGTCCCAGACCAAGACATCGTTATCGGGATCCTGTCCACCGATACGTTCCATAGTTATTTATGGATTCCTTGGTTCCTGACAGACACAATACATGGTATTAATTGCTTTGAGATATACCACCGTATGTAAAATCTGAATATTCATCAAAGCTTTTGCCATTTAGACCAAATTAAAGGACATGTCTTACTAATAGAGGAGAAGTGATAGCAATCTCCTCTCACACTCTTTTTTCAACACACATCTTCATATCAATTAAAATTTATATGAATCTTATTAATTCATGTGGGTTCCACTTGAATTTTTTAAAAGTCACATGAATTTCAACCAATTGGAGAATGAGTGTTGGAAAGAGAGTGTGTTGCTAGCATTTTTCTAGACACAATTTATAAATAGCTAATATTCTTTACACATGATATTAGTGATTCGATTTTTATCGTGTGTATGGAAAATAATTTGTTGAAAGAGACAAAACTTATTTCGATGATTTCTATACGCCTTTAAAGGGATTAGGATTAGTCTTCGACTATCAGCTTAAATACCTTGATGCGCATAAAAAATGACATGCCTTATTTTTTTAAAAAAAATAATAATATAGATTTTAATCTTGTTAACCTCTCATGTGAATTTTATAATATTAAATTTAATATTAGTATAACTTTTTACATTAAGGATTTAATTGATATGCATTGTCGGTGTAAATATTTTTTTTATATATTTAACCAATAAAAAATTGTCACATAAACTAAAATGTTTGACACTACTTTAAAAGTTACTCATATCATGATTTCTAATTGGCTGACAGTGTAAAAAACTTTACACTAAGAGTGCATAGCAATTAATCTCTTACATTAATTAGTTAAAGGGTCATGCTAACGAGTGCCCTAAGGGCACTCATTAAGGAAACCAAAAAAAGTAACTTTGCATTGGAAAACCAAGTATGTCGCTTCTTCAAATATTAAATACATCAATTTCCAATGAAAAGTTTATTTTCTTACTTTCTTAACGAGTGCCATAAGGGCATTCGTTAGCATTCTCCGTAGTTAAATTATGTTTTATCTCATCCTTTCTTAAAAAAAATGTTTTATCTCATCCCATTACTTAAAAAAAATTAATTATAATAATAACTTAAAAGTGGGACTTTAATTTTTTGGATTGATAATATAAAAAATGTTACATTTGACAATTGTCAATTGATCAATTTTTTTAATGTTTACAATGGACCCAAACTAAGTCATTTTTATATGTCAATTAAGGTCAACTTAATATATAATTATCGATTCCTCCTCAAAAAAAAATATATATATATAATTATCGATTGCCAATACTTACATACACAAAAAAATAATAAATATATTTTTCATAGTGGATTCGAATTTTTTTATAGATTTTAATTTTGATGAATTTTTTAGTTCCTATAATATAAGGTGTTTTGATTTTAGTTCCTATAAGTTTTTTTTTGCCGGTTTTGGCATGTCAACGTTTAGTTTTATTGGTTTTTGGTATAATTAGCAGTGGCACTAGCTGATAAATATAAAATGACATAAATGACATGTTTATATGTTTTTTTATACAAAATTTATATATATATATATATATATATATATATATATTATTTATTATTTATTTTAAAATAATTATCACTTTTAATGCATTAATTTATTTTAAATTATTTATTATCTCAAAAATTAAAATATTAGTATTTTATTTTAAATTATTTTTTATTAAATAAAATGAGATAATATAAATAAAATGACTTATTGATATGATTTTTTGTATAAAAATTATCTTTTTATAGACAAAAATATATATATTCTCTATTACTTTTTATTCTTTTTTTTATATATAAAAGTTTAGATTAGATGAAGATACGCTCCCTTGCAAGGTCAGAGAAGACCACCAACCTCAACGAGGATTTATAGTGGAATTTACATATCGCCTATCAACAGGGAAAACCTGAGAATCTAACCCAAGTCATAACGAATATAAGTAAAAGACTTTATCAGATGTGTCAACCCTTATTGATCTATTACTTTTTATTCTAAATTACTTTTTATTCTAAATATATATCTAGTTAATTAGTGAAATTAGTCCTACAATTCAATATATATTTTGTTAGGATGTTTTATTTTAACATTTGATTGTAAAGGAGGAATTTAATTAAAATAATATGGATAAAAATGAAAAGAAAAAATAAGCTATAAGATTAAACACTATTTGAAGTAATGTTCGAAAAAAACTTAACCGCTATAATATATATATATATATATATATATATATATATATATATATCCACTATAAGATAGCAACATACGGGAAAAAAGTAGCGTTTTACATCCCTTTGTCAGCTTGTGGATGAAAGAGTTTGAAAAAAAAAAGTTGCGAAAATTAACAGCATATATATTGCATACATGGTACCCCACCCCCACTTTCCTCCCTATCTTAGGGCTTTTTTTGTTTCATGGACCTCCTCCATTAATTAATTCAATTCTATCTTCCAATTCCCTCGACACTAAATATTCACTAAACATTACTTTTCCCTCAATTAATTAAGTGCAGTGGCGCAGCCTCACTAAAATTTTGAGGGAAGTCCTTACCGACCAAAATTTAATCTTTGAAAAGTGAGTTAGTTTTTTTTTATTCTTTTATTTTTTTTCATTGGTTGTGGTCTCTATAAGTTCTAAAACTTTAGTTTTGATTTCTATCATTACTATCCATCTGCTAAGTGTTAACATGACTAATAGACTGTCATGTCATTATTGCTATATAAGCTAATTTTATAATATTTAATGTCATGTAGGATTAAATATTAATTTTTATATTTTTTTTATAATATTTAATGTCACAGAGGTATTCTGGAACCCTAGAAATGTTCATGAATGTTGTTATTTCAATCTTTCATTCATTTAATAAAAATATAAAAAATAATTAATGACATTATAATAAAAATAAAAATATTATAATAGCCTATATAACAGTGCTGACGTAACGGTCTGTTAGTCACATCAGAACTTAACAGATAGATAATGACGATAGAGATCAAAATCAAAGTTTTGAAACTTACAAGGATCAAAACCAAAAAAAAAAAAAAATGTAGAGACCAAAACCAAAATCGACTCACTTTTCAGGGACTAAAAACTTACTTAAACTTTTTTTGATAAACTAAATATATATATTAATAATAATGGTATTGAGTATATCATAAATCATTTACAATGAAGTCCCCCATAAAAATGTGACTTGAGTGATTATCAAAATGAAATTTTCATTTCAATATAAACTCCTAATACCAAATTGTATGATACATATAGGAAAAAAATAATCTCTCACTCTCAACAACCTGCACAAATATAATAACAATTCAAAATTTTATCATCGATTCAAAATAATATCAACACAAAATAATATATTAAAAAAAAAACAGATGGGAGCCGGACACATCCCGGTCCCTTAGATGCTCCGCCACTGATTAAGTGGCCATTCATTATGATCAATTGTTATAACTTTCATTTGCTCCCTTTGATTGTTACGTTGTCCTGTGAATTGAAAAGGCAAATGGACAATACATCACGCCCTAATTAGGCCTGTAATTTGACATGAAAATTAGAACGTAAAAGTAAAAAATTCCAAATAATAAAAGATGCCAATTAACTCTGGGAAGTGATATGATTATTATCGGTAAAATTTTCATAGTTAATTAGTATTACTATTTTTAAGGATTTAATAGGTATACTCTGTCAGTATAAAGATTTTTTACACTGACAATCAATCAGAAATAGTTACATAAGATAAAATGTTTGAGTCTTATTCTAACTACCTTAAAAGTCATACATATTATGATTTTTGATTGGTTGACAGTATAAAAAATTTTACACTGTCAGTTCATATTAATTAAACTCTATTTTTAATATCCATTTTCATTTTCATTAAGATTATAAGAGGATTTTAAAGAGAAAAATTAGACTTATATGCATCATGTATATATACACATACTACACTTATATGTAACACCAAAAAATATAAATAAAATTCAACTACAGACTATTTTATTCAAAGAACCCTAGTGTAGGTTATTATATATAATTAATTGACTTGTAACGCGAAATATCAACTCACGAAATACTGAAAATTAATTTCGGCGACGTGCTCGAGAACTCTCATTGATCACGTCACTAGATTTGGTGGACCTATCACATATTCGTACATAATACATCTATGAAATGAACAATAAAACGACTAATTCGTAAGATAAATATGTGCCGTCTCAATTAGCGCTATGTTAGCTAACTTATCAAACAAACACACGCATGTACATGAATCTAATTAATAATAACCTAACTCGTGTTTATGATATCGCTGTCACGATGTCATTTATAAAAATAAATGTCGCTGGACCAATCATATACAACGCATAATTTAAAACATTAGCTCAGAAATAAAATTATATATAAGACTCATTTTTTAGGTTTAAATTTATGTTTGTTTTCATGTGGGAACATGTGTGTGTGTGTGTTGGGGGGGGGGGGGGGGAGTAATTTTATAAGAGCAAAAATATTGACGATATGAAGAGCTTAAAAAAATGAATTAAACCCAATAATGATATATGAGTGGGTGTAACCAATCGTACTATCATTTAAGTTAATGATTTTAATGGAATAATTAAATCTGGTTATAGTCGGATGCATTGAATGGTACAGCCAGGCAGTTAATTAGTTTAAGAGATACAGTCGTACTTTGAGATCTCTTTTTTAGAGAAACAACAATAATCATCATCCCAAAGATTAGAGCAGATGAATTCATTATATTTAATTAATATGGCACATAAAATTAGGTCTGAAGTGTCATGGGCGGTGAACAATGTTAGGTAGAGACATCTAAACATAATTTCAGTGTGATAAAACCTAGTTGATTGAGGATAATTTAGAATCTGTTTTGCAAATCACTTTAATAAGCTTATAACAGATAGTTTATAACGGATGAAAAAGAAGTCCCATTTGATAAGCGTATCTGTCACGAGCTTATAGCGTTTTTTCACGAGTTTATAGCGTTTTTTCCAGACGCTATTTGAAGTAGCGTTTAAGCTTATAGCTTATAGGGTTTCATTTTTCTTTCCACTTTTATCCTTATTATCTTCATTTAATTCTACCTTTATTCTCTTCTCTCTCTTTTATGTAAAATCATTAATGAAGATGTTCTTTTATGTCATTTTATATTTTTCAGCTAGTTCAACCACTAGTTTTATCAAACACTTTCACAGAAAATAAGCTAGCTTATCTGCTATCCGCTATCAGATACCTCATTCGCTATCCGCTATCAGCTAGCTTATCCGCTAACAACTAATTTTACCAAACAGGCTCTTAGCTGATAACGAATAAATTGATAGCGGATGAAATAGTCGATTGGATTTGAAACATTTAATAAAATTAACAGTTGAACTAACTGATAAATATAAAATGACATAAAAATACATATTTATATTTTTTTTTATATAAATTCTATTTATGTATATTTTATTTATTTAGAATTATTATCACTTTTAATACTTTTAAATTATTTGAAATTATTTTTCATCTAAAAAAATTAAAGAATAAAGGCTCAAACTGGTCCTCGACAAAACACATGGTGACATTCTGATCTTTGAAAAATGAAAAACATCAATTTGTTCATCAAAAATGTAAAATATGGATCAAAATAGTCCCTAATACGATCTAAAATGTCCCAAAAAATTATCATAAAAAAAACCAATTTGACCTATATTTTACATTCTTCAGAACCAAATTTGTAATTTTTCATTTCTCAGAAACCAAAACGTCACTGTGTTTTTTTATCAAAGACCAGTTTGAGCCTTTATTCAAAATTAAATTCCTAACTTTATCAATTTTTTTTAATTATTTTATTAAATAAATTAGATAATATAAATAAAATGATATGTTGATATGATTTTTTATATAACTTTTTATACCCAAATATATTATTTTTTATACTAAATATATATCGACTTAGTGAAATTAGTCGATAAATATATATTTTGTTAATTAAATTAGGATATTAGGATTAATATATTTTATTTTATTTTATTAAAGAGAGGATAAAAGAGGAATTTAATAATTAAAAGGCAACGATAAAAAAGACAAAAAATAATAAGTTATATGATCAAACGTTACTTTAAATAGCATCTGAAAAAAACGCTATAAACTAATAAGAAAAGCGTTTACCAAATAAAACTACGAATTTATTCGCTATAAATTAGCGATTTAACATTGTCAAACAGCCATACATTGTTTTTTCTTGTTTTATATATACAAGACAGAAAAAAAAGGAACATTGTTTCATATCATTATAATTCTTACCATAGAATTGATAATAAATATTACTTCTATTTTATAACCCAAAAAAAAAATATTACTTCTATTTTTATACTTACACTATAATTCAGTGACAAGAAAAATGTGTAAATAGCATAATTTTATATCATCATTTACACCCTACTCCAAACCCTAGATTACCTAAAATACACTTTCCTTTCAAAGTGTGGAGCCAAATGCCACCACATTTGTCAAAGTGAGGAAATCTCAAACTTAATATATAGTTAGTTATGTTACCTATTATATAGTTAGTTAGTTAGTTATACATCACTATTAGACAGTTAGCAGAAAAAAGCGTGCTTCACTTAATTACCCTTTGGTTGCTACTAATAAATTTTGGACCAAATGTATACATGTATTATTCTAAAGTAGGCCAGAAGTGAGGGATGAGCATAAAAGTTATTTTTTCTTTGTCCGGGGCTTGAAGTGCATTTCTGATTTAAGTGCCTTTTTTATCCCTCCATCTCCCTGTCTTGGCATGGCATGTGATTGGAAAATAATTGAAGAGGAATTTTTGGGGATAATTTTTCTCAAAAGTTACTAGAGTGAATAAAATTGCAAATGCAACTCGATTTTCACGGGGGGGGGGGGGGGGGGGGGATTACCACTTCAAAAGCTAAGATCAAGCTCAGTTTGCTGTTAAGGGGACGTTTTGAATAGCTTATAAAGGCCTTATTCGGATTTATGATCGAGAATAACTTATAAAAATAAAATATATAAATAACTTAGGAAAATAATTTATGATTTTTCTATAAATTTTTTTAACTTATTTCAATAAATTAATTATCAGATAAACTTATGAATATAAGTTGTTTTTAGTTTGCTTAAAAAAGTTTATGGAGTAAACACTTAATTAAATTGTTAACAAACGTGCGTTGAGAAAGAATAGAGATCATAATTTGCATCCTTGCTATTCTCTTAGCAACGAGAGATTTAAATTTTTCGCATTTAATCATTTAAAATGTTACAAAACAGAGGATCAAAGATAGGAAAATCAAACCGATAGGAGAGGTAGAGAGCATATTGGTACTCATTAGGTAACATTGTAATTAATTGATAAAAGATGAAAATGAAGTATACAAAAGCAGTATTTATAGGAGAGATCGAAGCTTAGCACTTGTAACACCCTCAAACTCTGTGCCACGGTCGTAACTCAAAACCCTTATTGAAACGATAAATAACATTTTGCTGGTTTTACTTCAAAAGCTAAGATCAAGCTCAGTTTGCTGTTAAGGGGACGTTTTGAATAGCTTATAAAGGCCTTATTCGGATTTATGATCGAGAATAACTTATAAAAATAAAATATATAAATAACTTAGGAAAATAATTTATGATTTTTCTATAAATTTTTTTAACTTATTTCAATAAATTAATTATCAGATAAACTTATGAATATAAGTTGTTTTTAGTTTGCTTAAAAAAGTTTATGGAGTAAACACTTAATTAAATTGTTAACAAACGTGCGTTGAGAAAGAATAGAGATCATAATTTGCATCCTTGCTATTCTCTTAGCAACGAGAGATTTAAATTTTTCGCATTTAATCATTTAAAATGTTACAAAACAGAGGATCAAAGATAGGAAAATCAAACCGATAGGAGAGGTAGAGAGCATATTGGTACTCATTAGGTAACATTGTAATTAATTGATAAAAGATGAAAATGAAGTATACAAAAGCAGTATTTATAGGAGAGATCGAAGCTTAGCACTTGTAACACCCTCAAACTCAGTGCCACGGTCGTAACTCAAAACCCTTATTGAAACGATAAATAACATTTTGCTGGTTTTACTTTCGGAAAATACATCTTTCGTATAAGCAGATTCTGAAAATCGTGACAAAATTTTTTTTCTCATTAATCATACATATGAACACCACTCCAGTTAACACAGAACTACTCATATACAGTAATTAGAACAAGGTATATACATACATATATATATGATGGACGACAAGTCCCTTTACAAAAGAACGAATGATTACTAAACTTCTAAAAAGCTATAAAACTAGGCAGCGACAGTCTGGAACCATATCTCTAAAACCTATGGCCATCAGTAGCCGTTAACAGACTATCCAAAAACCACTGCCTCAAAAAAAAGGGTCTACACCCTAAGCTGGTCCGACTAATGGAAACCATTGGACAATCCCCCGGAGGGAAGTCCAATGCTGGAACCAGAGGAAGAACTCTGGGAACCTACATTCCCGTTCCCCTGTGGATGGGGATCGGAAGCATCCGAAAGATGATCCTCCGGGTCCTCTTGAGGATCCTCCTCAGGGTCTTCCTCCTCCTCCTCCTCTTCCCCCACATCCTCCACGACATGCTCGCCCGCTACCAAGACAAAAGGCGGGGGAGGTGTCTGGGGTAGCTGTTGCTGCGGGGACTGTGCAGCGGGGGCGACCGACTCGATCACACCCTGCTCCATAAGGGCCTGCAGCATCAGCCCGATGGGAGGGAGAGGCACCTGGATGGTCTCCACTGTCCGAGTACTCTTCCGCGGTCCCGTCTCAGTCGTTCCGCTTACAGTGCAAACTGGTCCCGTGTACGCCGCACTCTCCACCCGTGGGTGGATAACCCATGCGACGGGGTCTGTCCTCCGATCAAACGCTAGGACGCGCACCCCCGAGTGCGCTAGGTGATCCGGCTCTGGCTCCATCTGTAAACACGATACAATATATATCCAAGGACAACCCGTCCAAAAACATGCAAGGGTGAGAAACCAATATATGAATCCATAAACAACAACTATATGCCCAATCCACACAACAGACTCATATACTGTAACTCACTCAAATCATCATATAACATGGCATATATCATTAGATACAAATAACGGTAAATGCACAAGGGCTTCGTACCCCACAATCCACGTTATCTCCTAAACGTATGCATGACACTTCCATATATCTCAACTAATATCCACACTAGATTACTAGATTTCCGGAAATCCCAACACCATAAATACGAGTTGATCAGACTCAACGTTATTGCCCCGCAGGATACAATAACAAACGCCAGAATCAACATTCGGCCAAACGTGAGCACGTAACCTTCCAGGAAATAATGCATGGACGCGCATGTCAGTGGTACTCACGATGTATAAGTCATACTATATTGTCCTCTTCACTGGGCACAATACGAACACACAGCACGTATGACATCATTGTCCATCAAGACACAATGTTACATAATGACATTAAGTCATCTCAGGTTCTCCTTGCCTATCAAGGTCCCCCATTTCACGGCACGTCTGCCCAACACACAAATATGCATGAGAAGACTATCTAGGTTTCGATAATTGATCTTTGTCGCATCAATGTTTCCTCGTTGCAGCATCAATGCTAACAACCACCATAATGTCTTAGACTCTTTAAGCCTCAAAACACATTTTCTCAAAAGAGGACACTTAGTCCAAAACAACTCCAATCCCAACATCCCTAACCGATGCACCAGTCAAAGACGCCGGATTCAAGATTATAAAACATCCTCAAGCTTACAGGACCACAAAGATTGTCCCTAAGCCAACAGGACCACAACTAACACGGATCCTTGATCCACGTGTTCTGCAGAACCCTAGAACCCCGACGTCTCGGTTTCTAGTTTCTAAGCTTTAAGCTTTAAAACCACTTTCCTTGAAAACTCGAAAACCAAAAACCCAAAATCTCCGATACTTACATAAAGTCATCGGGATCGGTTTTCCATAAAACAAAACTTGGTCCAGAGACCATTTCTTTTTCTTTCGTTGTTTTTCGGTACAATACGAACTTAAAACAAAGCTTGAAAAACTCATTTTTCTTGAATAAACTCAGTATGACTTTGAAAACCACATTTCTCAAAAGGGTTAACTTATCAAATTAAAACACATTGAAGGTTTCTAATGCCCTATTTGCTTTTAAACTTCACTTTTTCTTATCAAAACACATTTCAGACTTTTAAAGCTTTTAAGTTACACGATGTCGGATCCTAATCAAAATTAGGTCCTCTAATGCCTAAATCCCACAGCAGGGCACACATTACATCCATATAACCATTAAGCAAGTATAACATGCATTCAACTATATCAGCAGTTACATCAATACATGTTCCAATCAACAGCAGTCAATCAAGAAATCAACTAACATCAGATATAAACTATTTAAATACAACACAAACACCGATGCAGCATACAGCTGTCGGAAATGGAATTCCTCAGGTTTATCCCCTTACCTCTTGTAGCTCCCAGTTCAATTCAGAACACCCGATCAACTTGTTTCTCGTCCCAACACGCTGCCGATCACTACATACACGTAAAACATATCGGCATTAACTTACAAAACGAAGATTTCTCCTAATGCACCACCCCTAGGGTTCGGCCCTATTACACTAAAAATAGCTAGGGAGCTCCAAAATTTCTCATTTTCCGGATAACACCCTAACTAAGTGTGACAGCCCTAGATATCAGATCAGATCATCAAAAACCAACCAAAACCCCACCCTACACACATAGGGGGGTTTCGGCCCCTACCTAGAAAACATAGCTAGAGGGATTTCTTGGCTCTAAGCTCTTGGATCATACAAGTATGTCATGAACCTAGGCCATAGAAACTGGTTTGGTACAGATACGATTTTCCTACAATTTTTCATGGATTTTCAAAGATTTTAGGGACAAAACCCTAACATCCTTGATCATGGAAAATATGAGGAGAGAAAGGAGAGATTGAGAGAGATAGAGTTGAACTACTACCTCTTATGATGATTCACTCCAAGTTTGGTGAAGATTGCTCCACAAAAACTCAAGCTTTTGGCCTTTAACAATGGAGATTTTGGAGGAGAAAAGAGAAAGAAGAGAAAGGAAGAAGATGGAGTGTTGGAGGGAGAGGGGGCTGCCGAAAATGAGGGAAAGAAAATGAGAGGATGAGGGTAAAAGTTGTTAGATATTTAGGGTTTATTAGTTTAATAATAGGAAAGGTAAATGGGTAATAAAATTAACCAAGGGCAATTTGGTCAATTCACATCCCGATATTTGGAATCATCCCGACACTGATATGACTTCCTCAAATAACTTGATACAATTTTGGTATGAAAAACATCTGATCGTGGGTCTCGAAAAACCCTAAGACAGCTCGAATCGTCTCCTCGATCGATTATCGGCCCGAATATAAAATATTATTTATATTTTGGACGTCAGGACACATTTTAGGAAAAAGGTAGAGGAATATATTCTAAGACTAATGGTTTCGTTCGTTAGTCCAGATTAGGTCGTGATAGTAGAAAACACTATCATCTGAAAAACGTAGATCGGTTTTTGTTTGAGTTTTCGGCCCAAAACTTAACCGAAAGATCTTACGATTTTATAAAACAAGACTATGATCTTAGTTTTCCCAAAATCATTTTCTCAAACACAGATAAAAATATAAACTCATTAATTGAGTTTATCATCCTTAGAAAGCACGAAAAATCGGGGTGTTACAGCACTAATTCCTAACCAACAATTAATTAGAAACAAACTAACTGTTTTCATAACACCCTAACCGATGTGAACTAATATCCCGTAACAGCCCGCCGCAAGCTGATGAGTGGTATCACCACAATTAGCTTGACTTAAAAACAACAAAATGAAAAATGGTGGAACAATAAAAGAAGATAGAAGACCAAAAGAAAAAGAATCATTAGATGCCCAAACTGTTAGTCCAACAACAAATAGTCCATCAAAGGCCTAACATTCCAGGCCCACCTAGCAAGGCCACCTATAATGCTTCTGCAAGGCCATTCTTAGAGTGAAACCCTAACTTCCTTTTATCCCAAGGCATCGCCAAAGAAGAAATGGTGTTGCAGGCTTGCGGCTGCTGCCAAAAATCGACGTCGGAGAAGAGACTGAAGATGTCGCCGCTGACAACAAAGGAAGAAGAGAAGCAAGAACAACATGGTGTCTTTGCGACAACGTCGTCACGAGGGAGAAGTAGTCGCCGGAAACTACTCTGATTAGCATTTCACTAGCAGAGGTGGTACTCATCTCGCGATGCATTACAGAGAACTGGTTAAGACCTAAGCCGTTGTGGACGCCGTTAGTGCCTACTCTTGCAGGTTTGTCAGAAATCGCCATCGAAGAAGAAGACCAGGCGACGAGCTCTGGTTTCTTGGCGATCTCAAATACAAGATAAGCAGCGGTCTTGGCGGTGGTGGAGGATCTACTCAGATCGTATCTACTCAGATCTTTAATGAGCACCTTCTTTGTGACTTATTGAGCGAACATCTTTGATAGTGCTGGATCCAAGATCTTCTTTGCTTCTTCTTCAACAATCACTTTTGGATCCAAGAACAGTTGTGCAACATCATTGACAGAAGAATGTCCATTAGCCTTCTGTTTGAAGGTGTTGGAATGTGAATTGAAGAGGATGCAGGTGATTTCCCCAATCTTGATGGTGGATTCGTCAAATGCTGGTTAGATCGGAATCACCGGAGCCGAAGATATGGTGTCAAGATCTGAGTTGTCTGACTGCCCGAAACTGTTGAAAATGAATTCGTAGTGGTCGTTCTCCTCCGTGGTTGTAGACTCAAGAACAGTTGCGGCTTCATTGGAGAGGTTCGGTTCTTGCTGTGGCAGAGAATCTGAAACTCCGTCCGCTGTGTTCGAAGCATCTTCCTCACACAGTCTAGATCTTCATCTTCATCATTGTCTGAATTAGAAGCGTAAGCAGGGTATCACTCTAATACCATGTTGCAAATTAGAGGATCAAAGATAGGAAGATCAAACTAGTAAGAGAGGTAGAGAGCGTATTGGTACTCATGAGATAACATTGTAATTGATTGATAAAAGATGTAAATGAAATGAAGTATTCAAATGCAGTATTTATAGGAGAGAAGCTTAGCATTAATTCCTAACAAACTAACTACTTAGAAACAAACTAAGAGCCTGTTTGGCGAGGCATTTCAACGAGCTTATAGCGGATGAGAAAGTAGCCCTGTTTGGTAAGCGCATATGTCACAAGCTTATAACGTTTTTTCACGAGCTTATAGCGTTTTTTCCATACGCTACTTGAAGTAGCGTTTGAGCTTATAGCTTATAGCGTTTCATTTTTCTTTCCACTTTTATCCTTATTATCTTCATTTAATTCTACATTTATTCTCTTCTCTCTCTTTTATTTAAAATCATTAATGAAGATGTTCTTTTATGTTTTTCAGCTAGTTCAACCGCTAGTTTTACCAAACACTTTCACAGAAAATAAGCTAGTTTATCCGCTATCCGCTATCAGCTGCCTCATCCGTTATCCGCTATCAGCTACCTCATCCTCTAACAGCTAATTTTACCAAACAGCTGGCAAGGCACTTCAACGAGCTTATAGCGGATAAGAAAGTAGCTCCGTTTGATAAGCGCATCTGTCACGAGGTTATAGCGTTTTTTCCAGATGCTACTTGAAGTAGCGTTTGAGTTTATAGCTTATAGTGTTTCATTTTTCTTTCCACTTTTATCCTTATTATCTTCATTTAATTTTACCTTTATTCTCTTCTGTCTCTTTTATGTAAAATCATTAATGAAGATGTCCTTTTATGTCCTTTTATATTTTTCAGTTAGTTCAACCGCTAGTTTTTCCAAACACTTTCACAGAAAATATGCTAGCTTATCCGCTATCCTCTATCAGTTACTTCATCCGCTATCCGCTATCAGCTATCTTATCCGCTAACAGCTAATTTTACCAAACAGGTTCTAGCTCGTTTCATAACACCCTTACTGATGTTGGAAGAGACAAAACTCACACGGATGATTTCTACGTCACGAAAGATATTAGTCTGCGACCATCGGTTGAGGATATCCTTTTATATATATATATATATATATATATATATATATATATATATATATATATATATGATACTTTCATTCTAGGTATATAACAACAGCTAACCGCATTCACATCCAAATACACCTAGGTGTCATATTCTTAATATAAAGAAAAATAATAATTCTAAAGTCAAATGTGAGAACCTATTTTTTTTATTGAATATAATGCAGTTTTATATCCCTCCATGAGTCCATGTTTATTTATTTTTTCGCTCGCACCTAAAATGCATTCTTTTAAACAGATTATTAATTAAAATCCTATCTTTTACGAAGAAAATACGCAAAAGGTGAATGTAAAATAATAACATTTTGAAGTCACTCTTTTAGTTTGGATTAATTTAAATTTTAACATTGTGATTTTTAAAATAAATTGTTTACATAAACCTTCCTCCTCTAAAATTATTAGGAAATAGCATGTGAATGACATGTGTTGCTGCACTATACGCCTATGATTTTTAAGAAATAACTCTTTGATAGATGTGTTAAAATAGAACAAAATATAACATATGAATTGGATATTAGAGTTACAAAATGGAACATTTTAATAGCACTGCAAAGACAAAGCCATAAAAATTCAGAAGAAAATACTCCGAGATATTCTATTTTATCATATCCCAAAAGTGACGTAAATATCCTTTTATCCGGACCACTTCAATGTCCCAAATTTGCTACTATATTGCTTTGCCGTGTTATCTATTTCTTAATTCCAACATATTTTGTAAATAGAGATTTATTTCATCAAAAAAATAAGATGAGGGTGACTCCACTACATTAGCTAGGGATGGTAAAATTATCTGTACCGGTGAATAATGATAGATAAAATTCGTTATGGGTTTGGTTCAGGTAACTTAATAAGTACCTGCTGGTAAAATAAATGGATTTTTTTTTACACTCGCTTATTAATATGGAGATTCTTGTGGTACCCTTGAAAAGTAAAGGGTTAGGGTACCTATGTCCAATTAGAATTCGCTATCTCAATTAATTGTGTCATGTCAATGTCATATGAGGCTAAGTTCTCCCCATCTGATTGGACCACATAGACAAAGGTATGTTATCCAAGGGGTACCATAGAATCTTCCTATTAATATTGTTAATGAGAAATTAGGGTATAATAGTGTTTTCAAATAACAAAAACTTTATCATATTCATGAAAAACTAAGATTCCTACACCCTCCTATGGGAACATAGCCAAAAAAAAAAAACATTATAGAAATGCTACTTTCTTAAAAACGTGGGTTTTTTTTCTAACATACCAAATATGAGAATTTATGATCATTCTAAGTTAGAATTCTTGAAAACTAAAAATAATTCTTCTACAAAACACCCCAAGGGTGCTAGCTACCAATATTTGTCTATTACGTTAAAACATTTTGGATAATGTTCAAGATCGTTATAAATGGAGAGAATCCAAATTCATTAATCCAACATGGATTCTCTCTAGCCTCTGCAGCAAGAAAATTAGAGTGGGAAGATGATGAAGATCATGCTATCATGCAAGTTGGGCCTCAAACAAGGAGCAAGACTAAAGCCTTGAAGATGCAAGAAGAACTCAAGCAAGAAGAACTTGAGAAAGAAATCGGATTGATCATGCACTTCAAGCCACCACTAGAAGATGATCCAAGCACTATGAACATTTTCTTAATTGAGCTAGTGGAGTAGACATTAGTTTAGTTTAATTAATCTAGCTTAGTCATTGGTTTGGCCTTGTGCCCTTTTACCCCATGATTATGTAATAATTGCTAGACTTTTATGCTTTTGTAATAATGATGCACTTAGACACCTCTATGGTACTTGTGCATTTAGGAACAATAGGTTTTTGGGATTAAATCCCCTAGGATAGCCGTCCACCTTTTCTTAAACAAAGAGGATCATGCACTTGGTCCAAATTATGGAATTAGGGAGTCTTAGGAATATTCTCCTAACATCAAGGAGGGATTATGAGCAAACATTAAAAATGCTCCAAGCCCACTCCCTAAGGTGCACACGGCGCCTCCTCTTGGATGGTTTAGGAAACCCTAGTTGTTCTCTTCTATAAATACACCTCTTGTAATCACTTGAGAGGCACCTTTGAATAAAATTTGAATTACTCATACTTGAGTTTTCTTGTGAGGCCATAGCCCTCTCCTAGTTCTTGGATTAGAACTCTTGATTCTTATCAAGGATTGCTAATCCTTGTGGCGAATCCTCCTTTGGCTCATCAATTTTCCAATTCAATGGAACTTTGTGGCGCCTTCCCTTCCATCTCTTCCCCTTTCCATTTTCTATTTTTCATTTGAGTATTGTTATCATTTACTCCTTTACTTTTATGAGTTGTTTCCTTAGTGTTTATAATTTTCGAATTCCTATTGTCTTCTTATTTCTTTAATAGCTTAGTCTCTTCCCTTCACTTTTAATTCATTGAGTAGCATAGTTTCTTTCTTTTTCTTTATTGTTTACGCAAATAGCTCAAGGAAGATCCTAAAACTAAATGATTCCAACTTGGATCATATCATGTGGTATCTAGAGCTAGCTCCTTGAGCCATTTCTTTTTTGCGCTACCTTTGCTTTTCTTTTCTTTTGTTCTTAAGTTTTGAGCCACTTGATCTTGATGAGCATCATTAAGAGTGTGCAAATTGTTATGTTGCACCTTGATTGAAAGGTCCTTCAAAGTGGATTCAAGTAAACCAAGTTATTTACAATTTCAAGTAGTGAACTAGACACTTTAATTGGGAAAATAAAATTCTGGGCAGTGTGCTCTCAATCTCCCATTGTGTTCATCATGTTCATACTTAGAAAGGCTATTTGATTTGCTCACTCCTTACCAAATTGGAATTGAGTGTTTCTTGCATTGGAATTATTTTTTTTTTTGGCCATTGAAAAAGTAAGGTCCCTAGGTTGAAATCAAAAGAGTCAATATACTTTGATTAGAATAAAATACAGGGACCTAAGCCCATTAAAAAAAAAAAAAAAAAAAAGAGGAGGCAATTTGGGGCAAGGCCACAAAATAATTTCTTTAGCCTTTCTCAAAGTTGGTTTACTTAGCTGCTGGACTTTAGCTTAATCAAGCTCAAAACTTTGTTTATGAACAAATATTTGAGTCTTGTCATATCAACTTCCTTTTGAGTGTGCTTTCTTTCGTTAATTTTTTTGCTTGTCTTCTTAAATTCTCTAGTTTTGTCATTGTAGTTTTCCCTTCTTCAAATTCTGAATTGGTTGGCTAAATTAGGATTCTTACACTTGTATTAGCATTGCATACATCAATTGAATCTTGCAAGTTCTTTTACAAGGACTTTTGAGAGGAATTTAAAAGAGAAAAGGCTAGAGTGAAAAAAATACATTTTTGTGAGAAAAGCCAATAGAGAGATAAACACTTGTGAGGTATCATGGAAGAACCACTTGACAGAGATTCCACCTCCCCTTCACCTAGAACAGCCATTTTACAAGTTCAAATGGCGGATATCACTAGACAATTGGAGAGGTTAGGACAACAAGTCCAAGGACTCCTAAGACCACCTCCCCAATCTGAACAAGAGTCTCCCTATGAGAGTGAGGGAGAAAGAGACTATAGGAGACCTAGAAGGGAACCAAGGAGGAGACCTAGAGAAGATAGGATGGAGGGAGTAAAAGTTAAAATACCTACTTTCCATGGGAGAAATGACCCCGAAGCCTACTTAGAGTGGGAGATGAAGATTGAACAAATCTTCTCATGTCACAACTATAGTGAGGAAAAGAAGGTGAAGATAGCCTCTTTAGAATTCCTAGATTATGCTCTAGTATGGTGGGATCAATTACAAAAGGAGAGAAGGAGGTATGACGAAGATCCCATAATTACTTGGAGGGTGATGAAGAGTGTAATGAGAAAAAGATTTGTACCTTCCCATTACCATAGAGACCTTCACAATAGGCTCCAAAAGCTATCCCAAGGGTCTAGGAGTGTTGATGAGTACTATAAGGAGATGGAAGTAGTTGTGATTAGGGCCAACGTAAAAGAAGATAGGGAGGCCGCTATGGCTAGGTTCCTACATGGCCTAAATCCAGAAATCCAAGATGTGGTTGAATTGCAAAGTTATGTGCAAATGGAAGACTTGGTCCACCAAGCTCTAAAGGTGGAACAACAACTTAAAAGAAAGAAACCCAAGTTTTCCTCCTCCAACTATCCTACTTCGAGTTGGAAGGACAAAGCCAAGAGGGAGGGAACCTTTTCCAAAGATAAGGAGGCCTCGCCCTTTTCCCCCACTCGTGGTAAAAAGGATTTTGTACCTAAATTTGGTGATTCCACTCCTTCATCTTCTAATTCTACAAGGAGTAGAAACATCAAATGCTTCAAATGTTTGGGTAATGGCCATATTGCCTCCCAATGCCCAAACAAGAGAACAATGATTTTAAAAGAAAATGGCAACTTATCAAGTGAAGAGTCTTCTCAAGAGGATGATAGTGACATTGAGGTCACTCCTCAAGAAGGTGATTTACTTATGGTAAGAAGACTTTTGGGAGTGCATTGGAAGGACAACAATACTCAAAGAGAAAACATTTTTCACACAAGATGTTTGATTCAAAGCAAAGTTTGCTCTTTGATTATTGATGGGGGAAGTTGTACCAATGTTGCTAGTGAACGATTAATCAACAAACTTGGCCTAAAAACAATTCCTCACCCGAAGCCTTATAAACTTCAATGGTTGAGTGAAGATGGTGAGTTGTTGGTTAATCAACAAGTTTTGGTTAACTTCTCAATTGGAAAGTACAAGGATGATGTCCTATGTGATGTAGTTCCTATGGAGGCCGGCCATGTTCTACTTGGAAGGCCTTGGCAATATGATAGGAATGTGACTCACCATGGATTATCAAACAAATTTGTGTTTGAGCACAACAACCTTAAAATAACACTTGTTCCACTTTCCCCAAAGGAAGTTTGTGAGGACCAAGTCAAATTAAGGTTGAAAAGAGAGCAAGAAGTAAAAGAGAGTGTGCCACATAAAATTGAGAAAGAAAAGAGAGAAGAGCCGAGAGTGAGTAAAAAGGAAAAAGAAAGGAAAGTAGAGAGAAAAGTTGAGAGTTTATTCATGAAAATGAGTGAAGTAAGGAAGGCTTTCTTGGCAAGGAAGCCTATGTATATTTTATATTGCAATGAAAACATTTTGCAAACTCAACTTTCTTCTTCTATTCCTTCTTGCATTTCAAAACTCTTGGATGACTTTGGTGATGTCTTCCCCAATGACATACCCCACGGCCTACCTCCTTTGAGGGGAATTGAGCACCAAATGGATTTAATCCCTAGTGCTTCTATTCCAAATAGGCCGGCCTATAGGGCGAATCCTCAAGAAACTAAAGAAATTGAAAAACAAGTTGAGGATTTGCTTGAAAAAGGTTGGGTGAGGGAAAGTTTGAGCCCATGTGCCATGCCGGTTATCCTAGTACCAAAAAAGGATGGTACTTGGAGGATGTGCACAGATTGTAGGGCAATCAATAACATCACAATAAAGTATAGACATCCCATCCCTAGACTTGATGACATGCTTGATGAATTGCATGGAGCCACACATTTTTCCAAAATTGACTTGAAAAGTGGCTACCATCAAATTAGAATCAAGGAAGGGGATGAATGGAAAACGGCTTTCAAAACCAAGTTTGGACTCTATGAATGGTTAGTGATGCCATTTGGGCTCACAAATGCCCCAAGTACATTTATGAGGCTCATGAACCATGTCTTGAGAAACTTTCTTGGAAAATTTGTTGTTGTCTACTTTGATGACATTCTAGTGTATAGCAAGTGTCTAGAGGATCACATTACTCATTTGCAAACTGTTTTGAAAACTTTAAGGCATGAAAAGTTGTATGCCAACTTAGAAAAATGCACATTTTGCCAAAGTGAAGTGGTGTTCCTAGGCTTTGTTGTAAGTGCTAGTGGGGTCAAAGTGGATCAAGAGAAAGTTAAGGCAATTAGTGAGTGGCCAACACCCAAAACCGTTAGTGAAATAAGAAGTTTTCATGGGTTGGCTGGTTTTTATAGACGGTTTGTGAAGGATTTTAGCACCTTGGCTGCCCCTCTCAATGATCTTGTCAAAAAGAATGTCCCATTCAAATGGGGAGAGGCCCAAGAAAATGCTTTCCAAACCCTCAAGCATAGACTCACTAATGCACCCATCCTTGCTTTGCCTAACTTTCAAAATAGTTTTGAAATTGAGTGTGATGCTTCAAACATTGGCATAGGGGCTGTTTTATTGCAAAATGGACACCCCATTGCATATTTTAGTGAAAAACTCAATGGAGCTGTTTTGAATTACTCCACTTATGACAAGGAATTGTATGCACTTGTTAGAGCTTTACGAACTTGGCAACATTACTTATTACCTAAGGACTTCGTCATTCATAGTGATCATGAGTCCTTAAAACATTTGAAAGGCCAAAGTAAACTCAACAAGAGGCATGCTAAGTGGGTAGAGTTCATTGAGCAATTCCCCTATGTGATTAAACACAAGCAAGGGAAAGCTAATGTTGTGGCCGATGCTCTCTCAAGAAGACATGCATTGATGGCCACACTTGAAACCAAATTGCTTGGCTTTGATCACATTAAGGACTTGTATGAAAAGGATGAGGACTTCTCTCAAATGTTTGTGGCATGCGAAAATATGTCCCACAATGGATACTATAGGCATAATGGTTATTTGTTTAAAGAAAAGAGACTTTGTGTGCCTAGAGGATCCATGAGGGAACTGCTTGTGAGAGAAGCCCACTTGGGTGGATTGATGGGTCACTTTGGAGTGCAAAAGACATTAGACATTTTACATGAGCACTTCTTTTGGCCTAAAATGAAACATGATGTGCATAAGCTTTGCTCCACTTGTATTGTTTGCAAAAGAGCCAAGTCAAAGCTTATGCCTCATGGTCTCTACACTCCTCTTCCTATTCCCTCTTCTCCTTGGGAAGACTTATCCATGGATTTCATTGTTGGATTACCTAGGACCAAGAGGGGAAAGGATTCTATTTTTGTGGTAGTGGATAGATTTTCTAAAATGGCTCATTTCATTCCATGCCACAAGGTAGATGATGCTTGTGTAGTGGCTGAATTGTTCTTTAAAGAGGTTGTGAGACTCCATGGCATTCCAAAAAGCATTGTCTTAGATAGAGACACCAAATTTTTAAGCCATTTTTGGAGGACCCTCTGGGGTAAACTTGGTACTAAACTCCTCTTTTCAACAACTTGTCATCCTCAAACGGATGGACAAACGGAAGTAGTGAATAGGACTCTTGGCACCCTCCTTAGAACCATTCTTAACAAACATATTAAGTCTTGGGAGGACCATTTGCCTTATGTTGAATTTGCATACAACCGAAGTCCTCATTCTACTACTCAATCTTCTCCTTTTGAGGTTGTTTATGGGTTTAATCCTTTGACCCCTCTAGACTTGCTTCCTTTGCCTAACACCTCCTCTTTAATCCATAAGGATGGAGTTACTAAGGCCGAATTTGTTAAGAAAATGCATGCTAAAGTTAAAACCCAAATTGAACATAAAATGGAACAATATGCTAGGCAAGCCAACAAGCATAGAAAGAAAGTGATTTTCAACCCGGGTGACTTGGTTTGGATCCACTTTCGAAAGGAGCGATTCCCATCACAAAGAAAATCCAAACTCCTTCCAAGGGGGGATGGACCATTCAAAGTGTTGGAACGAATCAATGATAATGCTTACAAAGTTGACTTGCCCGGTGAATTTGGTGTTAGTGCAACTTTCAATGTTAGTGACTTATCTCCCTTTGATGTAGATGATGATGAGATTCCAAATTTGAGGACAAATTCTTTTGAAGAGGGAGGGGATGATGAAGATCATGCTATCATGCAAGTTGGGCCTCAAACAAGGAGCAAGACTAAAGCCTTGAAGATGCAAGAAGAACTCAAGCAAGAAGAACTTGAGAAAGAAATCGGATTGATCATGCACTTCAAGCCACCACTAGAAGATGATCCAAGCACTATGAACATTTTCTTAATTGAGCTAGTGGAGTAGACATTAGTTTAGTTTAATTAATCTAGCTTAGTCATTGGTTTGGCCTTGTGCCCTTTTACCCCATGATTATGTAATAATTGCTAGACTTTTATGCTTTTGTAATAATGATGCACTTAGACACCTCTATGGTACTTGTGCATTTAGGAACAATAGGTTTTTGGGATTAAATCCCCTAGGATAGCCGTCCACCTTTTCTTAAACAAAGAGGATCATGCACTTGGTCCAAATTATGGAATTAGGGAGTCTTAGGAATATTCTCCTAACATCAAGGAGGGATTATGAGCAAACATTAAAAATGCTCCAAGCCCACTCCCTAAGGTGCACACGGCGCCTCCTCTTGGATGGTTTAGGAAACCCTAGTTGTTCTCTTCTATAAATACACCTCTTGTAATCACTTGAGAGGCACCTTTGAATAAAATTTGAATTACTCATACTTGAGTTTTCTTGTGAGGCCATAGCCCTCTCCTAGTTCTTGGATTAGAACTCTTGATTCTTATCAAGGATTGCTAATCCTTGTGGCGAATCCTCCTTTGGCTCATCAATTTTCCAATTCAATGGAACTTTGTGGCGCCTTCCCTTCCATCTCTTCCCCTTTCCATTTTCTATTTTTCATTTGAGTATTGTTATCATTTACTCCTTTACTTTTATGAGTTGTTTCCTTAGTGTTTATAATTTTCGAATTCCTATTGTCTTCTTATTTCTTTAATAGCTTAGTCTCTTCCCTTCACTTTTAATTCATTGAGTAGCATAGTTTCTTTCTTTTTCTTTATTGTTTACGCAAATAGCTCAAGGAAGATCCTAAAACTAAATGATTCCAACTTGGATCATATCATGTGGTATCTAGAGCTAGCTCCTTGAGCCATTTCTTTTTTGCGCTACCTTTGCTTTTCTTTTCTTTTGTTCTTAAGTTTTGAGCCACTTGATCTTGATGAGCATCATTAAGAGTGTGCAAATTGTTATGTTGCACCTTGATTGAAAGGTCCTTCAAAGTGGATTCAAGTAAACCAAGTTATTTACAATTTCAAGTAGTGAACTAGACACTTTAATTGGGAAAATAAAATTCTGGGCAGTGTGCTCTCAATCTCCCATTGTGTTCATCATGTTCATACTTAGAAAGGCTATTTGATTTGCTCACTCCTTACCAAATTGGAATTGAGTGTTTCTTGCATTGAAATTATTTTTTTTTTTGGCCATTGAAAAAGTAAGGTCCCTAGGTTGAAATCAAAAGAGTCAATATACTTTGATTAGAATAAAATACAGGGACCTAAGCCCATTAAAAAAAAAAAAAAAAAAAAAGAGGAGGCAATTTGGGGCAAGGCCACAAAATAATTTCTTTAGCCTTTCTCAAAGTTGGTTTACTTAGCTGCTGGACTTTAGCTTAATCAAGCTCAAAACTTTGTTTATGAACAAATATTTGAGTCTTGTCATATCAACTTCCTTTTGAGTGTGCTTTCTTTCGTTAATTTTTTTGCTTGTCTTCTTAAATTCTCTAGTTTTGTCATTGTAGTTTTCCCTTCTTCAAATTCTGAATTGGTTGGCTAAATTAGGATTCTTACACTTGTATTAGCATTGCATACATCAATTGAATCTTGCAAGTTCTTTTACAAGGACTTTTGAGAGGAATTTAAAAGAGAAAAGGCTAGAGTGAAAAAAATACATTTTTGTGAGAAAAGCCAATAGAGAGATAAACACTTGTGAGGTATCATGGAAGAACCACTTGACAGAGATTCCACCTCCCCTTCACCTAGAACAGCCATTTTACAAGTTCAAATGGCGGATATCACTAGACAATTGGAGAGGTTAGGACAACAAGTCCAAGGACTCCTAAGACCACCTCCCCAATCTGAACAAGAGTCTCCCTATGAGAGTGAGGGAGAAAGAGACTATAGGAGACCTAGAAGGGAACCAAGGAGGAGACCTAGAGAAGATAGGATGGAGGGAGTAAAAGTTAAAATACCTACTTTCCATGGGAGAAATGACCCCGAAGCCTACTTAGAGTGGGAGATGAAGATTGAACAAATCTTCTCATGTCACAACTATAGTGAGGAAAAGAAGGTGAAGATAGCCTCTTTAGAATTCCTAGATTATGCTCTAGTATGGTGGGATCAATTACAAAAGGAGAGAAGGAGGTATGACGAAGATCCCATAATTACTTGGAGGGTGATGAAGAGTGTAATGAGAAAAAGATTTGTACCTTCCCATTACCATAGAGACCTTCACAATAGGCTCCAAAAGCTATCCCAAGGGTCTAGGAGTGTTGATGAGTACTATAAGGAGATGGAAGTAGTTGTGATTAGGGCCAACGTAAAAGAAGATAGGGAGGCCGCTATGGCTAGGTTCCTACATGGCCTAAATCCAGAAATCCAAGATGTGGTTGAATTGCAAAGTTATGTGCAAATGGAAGACTTGGTCCACCAAGCTCTAAAGGTGGAACAACAACTTAAAAGAAAGAAACCCAAGTTTTCCTCCTCCAACTATCCTACTTCGAGTTGGAAGGACAAAGCCAAGAGGGAGGGAACCTTTTCCAAAGATAAGGAGGCCTCGCCCTTTTCCCCCACTCGTGGTAAAAAGGATTTTGTACCTAAATTTGGTGATTCCACTCCTTCATCTTCTAATTCTACAAGGAGTAGAAACATCAAATGCTTCAAATGTTTGGGTAATGGCCATATTGCCTCCCAATGCCCAAACAAGAGAACAATGATTTTAAAAGAAAATGGCAACTTATCAAGTGAAGAGTCTTCTCAAGAGGATGATAGTGACATTGAGGTCACTCCTCAAGAAGGTGATTTACTTATGGTAAGAAGACTTTTGGGAGTGCATTGGAAGGACAACAATACTCAAAGAGAAAACATTTTTCACACAAGATGTTTGATTCAAAGCAAAGTTTGCTCTTTGATTATTGATGGGGGAAGTTGTACCAATGTTGCTAGTGAACGATTAATCAACAAACTTGGCCTAAAAACAATTCCTCACCCGAAGCCTTATAAACTTCAATGGTTGAGTGAAGATGGTGAGTTGTTGGTTAATCAACAAGTTTTGGTTAACTTCTCAATTGGAAAGTACAAGGATGATGTCCTATGTGATGTAGTTCCTATGGAGGCCGGCCATGTTCTACTTGGAAGGCCTTGGCAATATGATAGGAATGTGACTCACCATGGATTATCAAACAAATTTGTGTTTGAGCACAACAACCTTAAAATAACACTTGTTCCACTTTCCCCAAAGGAAGTTTGTGAGGACCAAGTCAAATTAAGGTTGAAAAGAGAGCAAGAAGTAAAAGAGAGTGTGCCACATAAAATTGAGAAAGAAAAGAGAGAAGAGCCGAGAGTGAGTAAAAAGGAAAAAGAAAGGAAAGTAGAGAGAAAAGTTGAGAGTTTATTCATGAAAATGAGTGAAGTAAGGAAGGCTTTCTTGGCAAGGAAGCCTATGTATATTTTATATTGCAATGAAAACATTTTGCAAACTCAACTTTCTTCTTCTATTCCTTCTTGCATTTCAAAACTCTTGGATGACTTTGGTGATGTCTTCCCCAATGACATACCCCACGGCCTACCTCCTTTGAGGGGAATTGAGCACCAAATGGATTTAATCCCTAGTGCTTCTATTCCAAATAGGCCGGCCTATAGGGCGAATCCTCAAGAAACTAAAGAAATTGAAAAACAAGTTGAGGATTTGCTTGAAAAAGGTTGGGTGAGGGAAAGTTTGAGCCCATGTGCCATGCCGGTTATCCTAGTACCAAAAAAGGATGGTACTTGGAGGATGTGCACAGATTGTAGGGCAATCAATAACATCACAATAAAGTATAGACATCCCATCCCTAGACTTGATGACATGCTTGATGAATTGCATGGAGCCACACATTTTTCCAAAATTGACTTGAAAAGTGGCTACCATCAAATTAGAATCAAGGAAGGGGATGAATGGAAAACGGCTTTCAAAACCAAGTTTGGACTCTATGAATGGTTAGTGATGCCATTTGGGCTCACAAATGCCCCAAGTACATTTATGAGGCTCATGAACCATGTCTTGAGAAACTTTCTTGGAAAATTTGTTGTTGTCTACTTTGATGACATTCTAGTGTATAGCAAGTGTCTAGAGGATCACATTACTCATTTGCAAACTGTTTTGAAAACTTTAAGGCATGAAAAGTTGTATGCCAACTTAGAAAAATGCACATTTTGCCAAAGTGAAGTGGTGTTCCTAGGCTTTGTTGTAAGTGCTAGTGGGGTCAAAGTGGATCAAGAGAAAGTTAAGGCAATTAGTGAGTGGCCAACACCCAAAACCGTTAGTGAAATAAGAAGTTTTCATGGGTTGGCTGGTTTTTATAGACGGTTTGTGAAGGATTTTAGCACCTTGGCTGCCCCTCTCAATGATCTTGTCAAAAAGAATGTCCCATTCAAATGGGGAGAGGCCCAAGAAAATGCTTTCCAAACCCTCAAGCATAGACTCACTAATGCACCCATCCTTGCTTTGCCTAACTTTCAAAATAGTTTTGAAATTGAGTGTGATGCTTCAAACATTGGCATAGGGGCTGTTTTATTGCAAAATGGACACCCCATTGCATATTTTAGTGAAAAACTCAATGGAGCTGTTTTGAATTACTCCACTTATGACAAGGAATTGTATGCACTTGTTAGAGCTTTACGAACTTGGCAACATTACTTATTACCTAAGGACTTCGTCATTCATAGTGATCATGAGTCCTTAAAACATTTGAAAGGCCAAAGTAAACTCAACAAGAGGCATGCTAAGTGGGTAGAGTTCATTGAGCAATTCCCCTATGTGATTAAACACAAGCAAGGGAAAGCTAATGTTGTGGCCGATGCTCTCTCAAGAAGACATGCATTGATGGCCACACTTGAAACCAAATTGCTTGGCTTTGATCACATTAAGGACTTGTATGAAAAGGATGAGGACTTCTCTCAAATGTTTGTGGCATGCGAAAATATGTCCCACAATGGATACTATAGGCATAATGGTTATTTGTTTAAAGAAAAGAGACTTTGTGTGCCTAGAGGATCCATGAGGGAACTGCTTGTGAGAGAAGCCCACTTGGGTGGATTGATGGGTCACTTTGGAGTGCAAAAGACATTAGACATTTTACATGAGCACTTCTTTTGGCCTAAAATGAAACATGATGTGCATAAGCTTTGCTCCACTTGTATTGTTTGCAAAAGAGCCAAGTCAAAGCTTATGCCTCATGGTCTCTACACTCCTCTTCCTATTCCCTCTTCTCCTTGGGAAGACTTATCCATGGATTTCATTGTTGGATTACCTAGGACCAAGAGGGGAAAGGATTCTATTTTTGTGGTAGTGGATAGATTTTCTAAAATGGCTCATTTCATTCCATGCCACAAGGTAGATGATGCTTGTGTAGTGGCTGAATTGTTCTTTAAAGAGGTTGTGAGACTCCATGGCATTCCAAAAAGCATTGTCTTAGATAGAGACACCAAATTTTTAAGCCATTTTTGGAGGACCCTCTGGGGTAAACTTGGTACTAAACTCCTCTTTTCAACAACTTGTCATCCTCAAACGGATGGACAAACGGAAGTAGTGAATAGGACTCTTGGCACCCTCCTTAGAACCATTCTTAACAAACATATTAAGTCTTGGGAGGACCATTTGCCTTATGTTGAATTTGCATACAACCGAAGTCCTCATTCTACTACTCAATCTTCTCCTTTTGAGGTTGTTTATGGGTTTAATCCTTTGACCCCTCTAGACTTGCTTCCTTTGCCTAACACCTCCTCTTTAATCCATAAGGATGGAGTTAC
The DNA here is from genome assembly GCA_039655645.1 of Ammopiptanthus mongolicus. Taxonomy (NCBI): domain Eukaryota; kingdom Viridiplantae; phylum Streptophyta; class Magnoliopsida; order Fabales; family Fabaceae; genus Ammopiptanthus; species Ammopiptanthus mongolicus. Next base: position 9,477,063 of record CM077351.1, on the reverse strand, counting down.
TAAGGCCGAATTTGTTAAGAAAATGCATGCTAAAGTTAAAACCCAAATTGAACATAAAATGGAACAATATGCTAGGCAAGCCAACAAGCATAGAAAGAAAGTGATTTTCAACCCGGGTGACTTGGTTTGGATCCACTTTCGAAAGGAGCGATTCCCATCACAAAGAAAATCCAAACTCCTTCCAAGGGGGGATGGACCATTCAAAGTGTTGGAACGAATCAATGATAATGCTTACAAAGTTGACTTGCCCGGTGAATTTGGTGTTAGTGCAACTTTCAATGTTAGTGACTTATCTCCCTTTGATGTAGATGATGATGAGATTCCAAATTTGAGGACAAATTCTTTTGAAGAGGGAGGGGATGATGAAGATCATGCTATCATGCAAGTTGGGCCTCAAACAAGGAGCAAGACTAAAGCCTTGAAGATGCAAGAAGAACTCAAGCAAGAAGAACTTGAGAAAGAAATCGGATTGATCATGCACTTCAAGCCACCACTAGAAGATGATCCAAGCACTATGAACATTTTCTTAATTGAGCTAGTGGAGTAGACATTAGTTTAGTTTAATTAATCTAGCTTAGTCATTGGTTTGGCCTTGTGCCCTTTTACCCCATGATTATGTAATAATTGCTAGACTTTTATGCTTTTGTAATAATGATGCACTTAGACACCTCTATGGTACTTGTGCATTTAGGAACAATAGGTTTTTGGGATTAAATCCCCTAGGATAGCCGTCCACCTTTTCTTAAACAAAGAGGATCATGCACTTGGTCCAAATTATGGAATTAGGGAGTCTTAGGAATATTCTCCTAACATCAAGGAGGGATTATGAGCAAACATTAAAAATGCTCCAAGCCCACTCCCTAAGGTGCACACGGCGCCTCCTCTTGGATGGTTTAGGAAACCCTAGTTGTTCTCTTCTATAAATACACCTCTTGTAATCACTTGAGAGGCACCTTTGAATAAAATTTGAATTACTCATACTTGAGTTTTCTTGTGAGGCCATAGCCCTCTCCTAGTTCTTGGATTAGAACTCTTGATTCTTATCAAGGATTGCTAATCCTTGTGGCGAATCCTCCTTTGGCTCATCAATTTTCCAATTCAATGGAACTTTGTGGCGCCTTCCCTTCCATCTCTTCCCCTTTCCATTTTCTATTTTTCATTTGAGTATTGTTATCATTTACTCCTTTACTTTTATGAGTTGTTTCCTTAGTGTTTATAATTTTCGAATTCCTATTGTCTTCTTATTTCTTTAATAGCTTAGTCTCTTCCCTTCACTTTTAATTCATTGAGTAGCATAGTTTCTTTCTTTTTCTTTATTGTTTACGCAAATAGCTCAAGGAAGATCCTAAAACTAAATGATTCCAACTTGGATCATATCAGAAGAGAGAGGAAATGGGGAGAAAATTGGAAAATGATGAAGAGAGAAAAAAATAAATAAGAGAGATAGAAAGGATGGAGAGGGAATGGAGAGAGGGTGGATGGAGAGAATCCAAATCCACTTGTGTGCAGGCTCAACATATCGAGACCCACACGATGCTTAAAGTCAAGGAGAAAACCCAATCATACATTACGGAAGCAAGTTGTAGGCATGAAGTGAGGAGTGGTCATGGACATGGATCGGTCCCTTCGCCAATATCTTTCACAAAATGAGGTTTTCAATGTCGTGATTCTTGCCGACCCATCGTGGGTCCGTAAGATGCTGCTTATGCGAATTAGCAGCTGTGATTTTTTTTTTTTTTGGCTTAAGTGCAATTTTGTTCGTTTAACATTAACACTTATGTGATTTTAGTCCTTTGACATCTCCAAACAATCTCTGACCTTAAGCAAACCTATCGGGGCAATGCGGGTGGGGTTGTCTGTCTGGGATGCCACAGGGAAACAATATCCTTAAACATTATTTTTTTTTTCTTGGCTTAATTGTATTTTGTTGTCCTTCAACTTTTTTAATTGTGTGATTTTGGTCCCTTGAAAATTTTAAATGCATATTTAGTCCTATAATTTGTGAAATTGTGCAAAATCAATCCTTCTAGTTCTAAGGACTAAAATAAAAGCTTTCATTGCACAATTGAAAAAGTTGAGGGACGAAAAGTGCAATTAAAATTTTCGAGGGATCAAAATCGCACAATTGAAAAAGTTGAGGGACAAAAAGTGCAATTAAGTCTTTTTTCTTTTTGAACGGTGTTTGGTAAAATAGTTACTTAGAAACTCTTTCAAAGAAGTGTGCATTCACCTCCTCTTTTGGATAAAATTGAGAAAAATTCTTACCCAAACAATTGTTTTTCACGTAAAAGTTGTTTTTTAATAGAAGTTTGTATGTTTGGGTAAACTGATTAAATTTCAAAACAATTGGTTTTATGAGAAAAAAGTTATTTTTAGAGAAGCTAGAAGTTTGAAACTTATTTAAAAAACTGTTAGATTATTTTGAAACCAATAACATTATTCCTATTTCACCCCTGCAAAAATAACTACCAAACAAATATTATTAAATTATATAAATAACTTCATACCTCTTTAGTAATTTCCTATATATAAGTGATTTTTTTATACAACCTAAACGAAATAGATTATCTTATAATCGTTTTTCAGCAAACACATCCAAACATTAAACTAATTCTAAATAATCGATTATTGAAATAATCAAATTTTCACGGCTGATTCAAATACACACTTGTCTTTGGCATTGCATGCATTCAACAATCAGATTCAAGACAATAATTATTTACTATTTTTTTTTTTTTCTTTTTGAGAAAAAAGGGATTAGTTTATTAAAAAGGAAATGAATATCATATTTGAGAACAATTAATCTGTACCTTTTGGTTGGTGATTTCTTTATTCTTGCTTATATCAAAGAAGTCCTTCAGAGTAATATATACATAATATATCTTGTAAAGAAATTAAGATAGAGGCAGACTAGGGATTCTAGGTTGTGCTTTCCCTTCTAAAAGTTGAATATAAAGAGAACAAAGTAAGCCTGAGTACCTGTCTAACCCCTAATATTCGATCAATGTTTGAAGAATAAGTGAATAACGAGACCGTAAGATTGAAACTTGAAAAGTGATTTTTGGACACAAATAGCCACCTTTTCCTTTTCTGGCGCAACATTACATAGTGCTTTTTATCTATTTAAATTAATGAGACGTTATATTGAATGTTGAATGTTTGACTTATTTGTAATCCCCCGTCACCCAGAAAGAAAAGAAAGTTATACATAATGGACTAAACAATCTCTTGAACAGTCTTTAAATACCTTCTGTTCAGCTTTCTATTTTATGCTTTTATTATTATAATTTTTATTGACGTTTGGGTAAGAACTAAGAAGAGTGAGGCATATACTTGTAACTTGGAAGTGTGGCTTTGATGAGGGTGCTTTAGTGAAGGATGCTTGAGCTTGAAATGGATCACTATTAGGAATGGTAAAGTGGGTTGTGACCCACGGATCAACCAACCCACGGGTCAACCCGTCAGAATTTGATAGGGTGGGTTGAGAACCAATCCACTTTGACCCGCCCCGCTTAACCCACCCGAAAACGGGTTGATGGCGGGGCGGGTTGACCCGCCAATTCGTCATATTAAAAAATAATTTTTTTTAATTAATTTATTAATTATTTAATATTATTTAATTTAATTGTTACTTGGAATTATTTCATACTACAAAAATAATATCTTTATTTTTGTAACACAAATTGTATGTTATAAGATAAGATTATTTCAATTTTTTAATAATAATTTAAGAAAGGATATGAAGATTACCCAAAAAAAGAAATATTATATGATTTTTTGTTAATTTTTTTATTTTTATAGCTGGTCAACCCGCCAACCCACCATTAGGCGGGATGGGTTGGGGGGTTCAACCCATATGTCTAAAACGGTTGGCCCGCCCCGTCCCATTTTGGATGGGTTAATGGCGGGGCGGGTTAACCCACTTTGCCGTCCCTAATCACAGTGGAAGCCCTTTGGGCGTCAAAGGTCTCCACATAGCTATCAGTTTGAGCAATATGCTCCTGGGCTTGGCCTAGTCATGTATCAGGATCATCGAAGTAATAGAGCACATTGCTTTGCTAAAGGCAACCCCAAAATTGCTAAGGACATCCCATGAACAGTACATTTATCAAAATACCCCCTTAAATTTTTTTTTTTTTTGTCATTTGGCTCACTCGCAAATATGTTATTTGAGAGACTCACAAATACTATATTTGCGAGTGAGTTATTTTTTGAGAATTGCTCACTAGCAAATATGATATTTGCAAGTAAAGCAAGTACTCGCAAATTATACATGACGCTCGTAAATTAGATATTCGCGAAAGAAAGTAAATTTTCACAAATTAGTTATTTACGAGAGTGCAAATTTTTGCACACTCGCAAATATCTAATTTGTGAGTGGTTTTTTTGTTTACACTCGCAAATTAGGTATTTGCGAGTGTACAAATTTTTGTACTCTCCCAAATAGCTAAATTGCGAGTGATTTAAAATTTTTTAATCCCTCGCAAATTAGCTATTTGCAAGAGTACAAAAATTTGTACACTCGTAAATAACTAATTTGCGAGTGAAGAAGATATTTACGAAAATGCTATACTTATTTGCGAGAGAGTACTTAGTGGAGGTATTTTGATAAATACACTATTTATGGGGGATGTCCTTAGTAATTTGGGGGGTGCGCTTAACAAAGCCCTAAAGCACATGACCTTTCTATTTCCGCCACTTTATGGCTATTTTATTGGAAACCATTCCTTTACCATTGATTTGAATTTCAATCATATCACTCATAATCTGTGTTTGAGAAAGTTGAAAAAATATATTATACTGATGATCGATTATAGATAATCAATTATAATCGTAATATGTTTTTATTTGGATATATTTGTTAAAAAATGATTTTAAGATAATCTATTTCGTTTGGATAGTTCAAAAAAATCACTTTTATATAGTAAATTACGAAAAAGGGTATGGAGTCATTTGTATAATTTAATAATATTTATTTGGAAGTTAATTTTTTAGGAACAGATAGGGAAGAGAGTTTTGAGAATGAAAAATAATCAAATCACATCAATTTTAAGCTAAAGCAAATTAGATAACATAAAACAACTTTTTAATTTCCCCAAAAAATGATTTTTTTTTATAAATTTAAGCTAATTGTCAAACATGATAGATTTTTTTTTTTTTATGAATGATAATAAATTATGTATGAAATAAATTTTTAACCAAAAAAATAGTTGAAATAGGGAAATAGTGTATTTGAGAAAGATAGATGTTTTGCACTTTAGCTGTTTTTTGCCAAGAAAAGTTGTTTCCTATATAATCTGGTTTGTCTGACATTTAGCTTATATTTTTTAAAAAGTTTTTTTGGGGATGAAAAAGCTCTTTTCAACAAAAGTTAACATATCCAAACAAAAATAGATTCTGGTTATAATCGATTATCATAATAATTATACATATAATTGATTATTGATATAATCTATTTTTTTTTCCAATTGTCCTATTCACACCTATATTGAGCTGAAAAGGTAGAAGATTAGGCATCAAACAATCCGGGATAAAACCATTATATATATGAAAATAAATTATGAATTAGTGAAAGTGAAATGCCAAATCACTTTACACTAATCTAAAGATTGAAAAAATTTTATGTACTTTGAGAATATTAATATATTCAATCAAATAAAGATATAACGTTTGAACTGTATAGTTAAATAAATTGTTAGATAAAATTTAAAATATTTTTTTGTAAATACTAATTTAAATATCAATGGTAAAGATTATTATTCTTAATGTATATTAATTTTTTTTAAAGATGAGTTAGATCCAGAACCAAAACCAGAGAGTTTTGAAGATATAAATAAGTGAGTTGAACATCTTACCAAGACTCATTAAGGCCACCAAACCCTTTCCACTTGGTGGTGTATGTCTCTAATGAGGAAAAGAAGCAAGCGTGCCACCCTCGGAAGCACTTGGTCATCTCATCATCAAGCTGTCGGGAAAAGATTGGGACTCCACTTATTGAAAACAATGTTATAGACGGATAGACGAATCCAAAAAACATAAGAGAGAGGCGTCGAATACATAACAATATATATATATATATATATATATATATATATATATATATATATATATATTTATATAGATATTTTTTTTTATGAAAAATACTACATATATATAACTAATTTGATAAAATATATGCAAGAGAGAATTTTTTTTTTTATGAAAAGTACTATATATATATATATATATATATATATATATATATATATATATATAATTAATTTTACAAAATATATGAAAGAGCCGGCCAGCACCCATGCTTACCCCAAGTTTGGCAGTTAGCAAAGAGATTTGACAATGACTACTTCTTGGACACACTATTAAGATCGACGATAATACTTTGATGTAGAAGGACGTGAAGGGAGATGGTTGCATCATAGAAAGAGCCAAGTTTGCTTGGGTATGTATTCAAGTTAACTTAAGGAAGAAAGTGGTCTTGAAATTCTAGTTTAATAATAGGATCTATAATGTTGAGTATGAGGGGTTGTTTGTTTTCACAACGAACAATGGCTACCAACGGTATAAGAAAAAGGTCAAGTAACGACCGAGTATCATCATTTTCTAATAACGACGGGATTAACGACCAATTAACTAGTTGTTTTGTCAACTAAATTGTTGGTTATCATCCAACGATTGATAGAGTTGGTCACAAATAATTTGGTCTATAAATTAGATGCTAAATGGTAAGTTTTAAAAGTCAAATTTGTTGACCATCTAGTGACAGGATTTTGTTGTAACAATCCTTTTTTTGTCATTTAGTGACCAAATACATATCGATCACTAAATCTTGTGAGTTGCTAGCCATATAGTGACCAAATTGACATCTTTAGCTAATGTATTTAACGACCGACTATATATCATTAGCAATCGATTTTTTCGGTCGTTAAATAACTTTTTTTCTTGTAGTGCAATCTAAACCCTCCTATTTAATTTATTTATTTTCTTACGTGTCTATCAAACACTATCATCGCTTGACATAACAAACAGTTATGTTATTTGAATATTAGATTTTAGACACCGTATGTGACACATTATCTCTTTATCTCTACCTCTCACTTACTTTTTTATCTTCTTTGTATACACGCGTTTCAAAAATACATCAAAAAATAAAGGACACCATATTGTTGTCTATACTTTGATGTTCAAGAAACATTACTCCATCACAAATACATGCATTTATTGACATAATTGAAAAGTACTAGCACACAAGCACACTCTTGAATCAAATAAAACAAAAGTGTATAAATAGTTTTACTATAATAAAGTGCTTGATTAGGTGATGCAAGAATTGCACCACCACTGTGATATAGATATCCAACAAACACCAAAAGAGTAAGAAGTTTTTTTTTATATCAAAAAACGAAGTATATTGCTTTGAATATAAGGGATATTCAAACCCAATACATCATCCTACACTACTACAACAAAAACCACCTGACTGCAACCAGAAAATAGCAAAAAGACAGAACAATACTCAGCAGCAGCTAAACAATCCCATGGCAGAGTTCACCTGACCGTGACTATGCCCAACATATAGTCTATCTTGCAACCAAATTCAAAGAACAAAAATGATGTAACACATCACTTTGAAATGAAGAACCATCCGTGTTCCTCCATACAAACATAAAAAAATCATTTTAGCCGGATAAAAGCGTTTGCATTAAAAGGTCAAGTTATCCAATAATTAGAAAGAATCTTCATCAACAAGAACCATTTGTATCAAGCCACTAACGGCACTTTTCTGAAACAATCTTTTAGGGCTCATTTTCTTAGATTCGAATAAAACAACAGTAGGGAGGACAAAAAAAATTGTGCGGAATCAAATGTCCTAATTGTGGTAGTTCATAAAAAAAATTGATGTAAATAGGAGTGCGAAAAAGATGATGATTTTTATCGGATTTGTTTTGCTAATGGTGCATTGCATAAAGAATCCAAGATAAATAAGTATTCTGTCATGTTCAATTAATGGTGGCCTGAAAAGGTTATTGTGACCCAAATGAGGGCCGAAACCCATGAATGATACCCAACAAGGGCTTTTCCAGCTTAACGGGCTTTATGTTGGGCCTTTCACTATCTCTTTTTTTATTAAAAACTACTAGGAACCTAATCAATTTACCATTAGACTTGGTGACCCCAAAAAACATATGTTGGACTTGGATGTCCGGTTGCAGAACAGGTTCCAGCCTTCCAGGTGTAGACTTGTTATTTTCCACCGTGGAGTGCGGCACGGTGACAACAGCAAGAAACATAGGTCGTTTAATTGGACCCACAGAAACAAGAAGCAAACGTACAAAATAATTTGATTGGTCATTATTATCCACTTGTTTCATAATGAATTACTGATCAAGAAAACTCAAAGTTAGGTGTTCATTTTCCTGTGTAAAGTGGGGCTAAAAATAAATATAAAGATTTTTTTTTTCCCGGAATCAATAAAAATTTGTGCAATTAATAATATTTGTGTTTAAAAGCAATTAAGAGGATCCAAATTGAATGGTTTAGTCTCCTGTTTTTAATCAGTGTTAGGGGTTTTTATGCTGAAAAAAAAAAAATTGAATGGTTTAGTCACGGAAGGAGAAGTTAAACTTGAATCCTAATAGCAGTAGCAAATACTTTAATCGGTAGATTGCCAAAACCAAAGATCCTTACTTTATGCCTTCGATCGAATTAGTCCCATATGGTATGTTTGGAGTATCATTTGCCCTTGGCAAACGTGTATCTATAGCTTCAAAATTAATTTTGTTATTTTGTTATGATGTTTGATTTCAGTTGGTAAAATTAATTTTAGGGTCAAATTTGGATTTGAGTAGAAGCAAAAAATTGTTGTTTTTGCGTTTGTCAAAACTCAGTTTGGATTTTTTCAACCATTATTTTTATCATACTATCCTTAAAAATTAATCATTTTTTTTACTCATCTAAAAGTTGAAGGACATTTTTGTAACTACATATTCAAAAGTTAATTTAAATGACACAATCCAAATAACATTCATTCTATCAAAATTATTTTTAACAATAAAATATCCAAACATAAATCAATTACTGGAAACTCACTTTTAATCAAAATCCAGTTTGTAAACTTAGTTCATCAAAACTTAGTTTTGTAAACGTTAAACCAAACACATCCATAGTCGGTCGAAAGAGTAGAAACTTGTGAGATATCGTGGAATGTCATTGAGGAGTTAAAATCGGTGGTTTAGAAAAAAAAAATACAAATCTATTTACACCTTACTAGTTACTCATATTCAATTTTTTTAAAACAAAAAATTAAAACTTGCCTTAATTGCACTTTGGTCCTCCTATTATTGGCTATGTGTTATTTTGGTCCCTATAGTTTTTTTTCGAGCATATTTGATCCCCATATTTTTTCAATGTTACAAATTCGATCCTCTCGTTCAATGTTTGTCAAATTTTCAACGATCAACAGTGGAGAATCACTTCTCTAAGCGCATATAACTTCATCTTGAACTTCTATGATAAATGACTTTGTGGTAGAACAAAAAAATAGTCCCCTAAAGGAGGAACGAAATCAATAAATGACAGAGAGAAACCATTGAATCATTTTGAAGCTAAAAGGCAGGGAGGAAGAAGCTATACTAGAGTTTCTGTGTGCTTAGAGAAGTGGTTCCTCACTGTTGATCATTGACAAATTGACGGACATTGGAGGAGAGGATCGGATATGCAACATTGAAAAAATAAGGGGATCAAATATGCTCGAAAAAAATTATAGGGACCAAAATCACATATGACCAATAATAAAGGACTAAGTGCAATTAAGCCTTACAACGTTTAATCAATTAGTTGAAGATAATTAAACCTTACACATCAAAGTGAACTAGTGAATTACTGAACAAGACAAAAGAAAGCAGAAAGTCATTCATTGAGTTACGAAGTTCCCACTTTACATCTCCAATTTGGAACCACTTTTTGCTCTGTAACTGACTAGCTATGAACTCAAGGGTCATTGCCACTGCAACTCTGCTTGCACTCTTAGCCATAACCTTTGCCTTGTTAAAGCCACAACAACACCTGTTTGCGCCCCCTCATGTTCCTGGATCCAAGGACCACCTCCACACTGCACAGATACTCCATGTCACCGGAGCTGTTGGACCGGAGAGCCTTGTTTTCGACCGTGACGGCGGTGGACCGTACACCGGCGTTGCTGATGGTCGGATTCTGAAGTGGGAAGGAGAAGAGAAAGGTTGGACTCAATTTGCTGTCACTAGTTCTAATAGGTAATTTTATAACAACTGCTACTACTACCCCTTTTGTGTTTGTACTTCTTTTTCATCATTTTTTAGGCTGTTATGTTGTATTAGTGAGACTTTAAAAGGGTCAAAAGGATATGGAGATTTGTTGATTTTTGAGGATGAAAGTTTTGATTTTTATGTTTTTAGGAAGTGGATTATGAAATTTGGATGACTAATAATTGGTGGGGTTGAGTGCTTTTTAGTGGTTGTAGTCCTTTTGAATTGGGCATTGATATGAGCATGGTTGGATTAAGTTATTGAATTGTCTTGTACCCTTTTAAGTATAAAGGACTTTTGAGTTGAAGAAGTCATTGAGGCTTATACTTGTTTCTTATGTTTCACATGCCAGCATATGGTAAGAGACTATAGAGATATATTATAGTTGCCACATCAATGCTTATAAAAAAAAAAAGGTTGTCAAACCAATGCCATGCTAAGTCCAAGAGTCAGGACCAAAGTTCTGAGCTAATTCCCTTGAAGAATAGGTCATTCCTTAACATAATGTTTGGTTGGAGAGGATGGAGGGGAGGAGAGGTTTTTTTTAAACATTTCTTGTTTGGTTCATTTTTTAGGAGGGGAGAGGAGAAGAATGAAGGGGAGCAAAATCCCTCATCACCCAATTTTGATTCCCCTCCAATATTGGAGGGATTTGGAGGGAAGGGAAGTAATTTAAAATATTTTGAATGCATTGGCTAAAATATCCCTACTTATGTATTTTAAAATCCAAAATTATAAGGTATAAAAATAAGTTAGTTTTAAAATCCTCCCCTCCCCTTGTGAACCAAACACGAATAGTGTTTTTTTCTTTTCCCTTCATTAAAATCCCTCCTCTCCGCTTCCCTCCTTTGAACCAAACATAGCCTAAGAAATATGCAATTTATGAAGTATAAAACACACCGTGTAGTAACAACATGGTTTTTCCATCTAGTTCAAACCAAAAGATGCTTCGAGAATAGGTTCTTCTCTACGCAGCATTATTTATTTCACAAACCTGTTTTTTTGTGATTCTCAACTTTGTGGACTCACTCTTGCAAAATGATTGTCATGTCCATCCTATATGCATTGAATGTCCTGTCTTGCCTTGTAGGTTTTGCATCATAATTGGTCTAAGAGCTTATTCTTCCAAGCAGAAGGGAAGATAATAAGCTCAAAATGTAAAAGTTTTCTCTGTATTTACTCTTAATGGCCACAGCTTTGTTTGAGTATGCAAGCATGAGTACCTAACTTCCTTTGTTTACAGACATAGAGACATCTGCATATAGTGCATGAATGGCACATTACTCTTCTGATGAAATGATAATTAGCAATTATTTGTTATTTTATCCATTGAATTTTGGTCAGAGGAGGTGGGCAGCAAGGGCATATGCTGATAATTTTGTTTATATGTGTTGACATTAGATCTAACACATACCTATAGCTATTATGGAAGCTTTAATTTTTTTTATGAACTTAATGAGTTTAGTTGCATGACTCTCAAGGACGGACTGTGTACGCCCATTTGCACCAGAGTTGGAACATGTATGTGGGAGGCCATTAGGACTAAAGTTTGATAAGAAAAGTGGAGATCTGTACATTGCTGATGCCTACCTAGGCCTAAAAGTAGTAGGACCTACAGGGGGTTTGGCCTCCCAGGTGGTAACAGAAGCTGAAGGTCAGCCCTTCATCTTCACCAACGACATGGACATATGTGAAGATGAAGATGTGATTTACTTCACTGATTCAAGCACAATCTTTCCGCGAAGGTAAGTTCTGCACAAAAGGTCGTCTTCCTTTCTATTGTCAAGTGTGTCTCCATTTTGTTAATTACTAGTCCTTAAATTCTTATGATGGCACAATGTCGCTTCAGTTTATGAAATGAAATTGAAAAATAATTCTTGTACATTAGTTCACTGAAACATTCCCCTGTTAAGATCCTGTTTTCGGAATGTTAAACCGTTTAGTATGGAAGGGATTTTCTTACAAAGCATGAATCACTTGTTGTAAGCAAATCAAAAACTGCATGATTGCAGGTTGAAGAAAATGGAAGTGACTCCTCTAAAGTGAACAAGTAAGGGACAAATAATGTATCCACCAATAAATCATTTAACAAGTTAAGACTTAAGATCATAATGCACTTTAGATTAAATGAAGGGTGAATGCACCCTTACTTGCTCGCTTTAGAGGAGCTTTTATAAAGAAAATATCATTCAGGAAATTTGTATTTTTCTCTTAAACCTGTGGATATAATGTTTGCTGTTCCAATTTCCAGCATGATAATCTTTCCATCATTTACATCATGTAACACTTTGAGGACTTACTCCTAGAAGATGCCTGTGAAACTTGAAAATATAAGTACTAATAGAAGAACTTTTATTTTCGGAGTATTTTTAGTCTAAATGTTGGCCATTGCTGTTTGCAGGCAATTTATGCTTGTACTCCTTAGTGGAGACAAGACTGGCCGGTTAATGAAATACAATAAGTCAACAAAAGAAGTGACGGTCTTGTTACGCGGTCTTGCCTTTCCCAACGGTGTTGCTTTAAGTAAAGATGGCTCATTTGTGCTGGTAGCAGAAACCACTACTTGCAGGATACTGAGGCTTTGGCTTCATGGACCTAATGCTGGTCAAGTTGATACATTTGCCGTGCTGCCAGGGTTCCCGGACAATGTTAGAAGAAATTCAGAAGGGCAGTTTTGGGTAGCTTTGCATGCAAAAGCAAGTCCTTTCGGGAAGTGGGTTTCTTCGAATTCGTGGGCTGGAAAAGCATTGCTAAAGGTTGGATTTAACTTCAAGCAGTTGCATTCATCATTTGCTGGGGGGAAGCCTCATGCTGCTGCTATAAAGCTCAGTGATAAAGGAGAGATACTAGAAGTCTTGGAAGATTGTGAAGGGAAGACCTTAAGGTTCATCAGTGAAGTGGAAGAGAAAGATGGAAAGCTTTGGATTGCATCAGTGTTAATGCCTTTTATTGGCATTTATAGTTTGTGAGAGTCTATCATAGATAAGATGTTATTTAAATTTTCTTAATAAAGTAAGAATAGATGTAGTCGTATATGTAGATTATGAATTTATGAGTCACATTCTGAGGCTAGTTTCTGCATCGAAGTTGTGTTCTTTCTAATAAAAACACCCTTTCCACTTAAGGGTAGATGCACGATAATCTGTGACCTTTGGATTTATGTTATGGGGTGGGGTGTGCCAGCCACCAGTATCTTTTAAAAAAACTTAAATGGATATGTGCAACATTTATCATTTTCTACCATATTACTAATTATTTGTGAAATTACACCTACTGAAGAGATGCAAATTATTTAAGTGAAAGAGAGGACCAAAACGCCATTGACAAGGAAAATTAGTTTGGGGATACACACATTATATATGTATGTCTTATATATCAACAATTTTTTTTCATTAAACTCAATAATAATCCTCATGCTTGATTTCAATCCTTGCGCCCAATATTGGGAACATATAGAAGGGGATATAAACACAATTAGAATTAAGATCTCAAGACAAGATGAATCGCTTTTCGTATAGGGTTATGGTCATCTTACTTTCATGAATATTCATAAGAGGAAAAACCCTTATGGTTTGCACTGTTGTTTTAAGCAATACCACTTAATATTCACTTAGGTAAAATTGTATGAAGCTATGATAATTATCCTAAAATATTAGGCACTAAATCCTAATTCTTAGTGCATAGGTTGGACTGTTGGAGCGTAGTCAAGGAGAAGGGAGAGAGAGAGAGGAAAGGAAGGAAATGTTATGTGAGAGCTTCCTGTACGGGACGAAGTCGTGAGAGTAGAGGATGAATAAGGAATAAATGTTCAATTTGGTTCATGAAATTGTAAAGGTGTATCAATTTGGTTCCTGACATTAACGAAATTTCAAATTAGTCCTCGAAGTTGTTAAACGTTATTCAAGTTAGTTCCTCTGTCAGTCTCAGTTAGTTGACAGTGTTAACGACATTGAGGTGGCACATTATCTGTCACATGTCAAGGGATAGTTAGTGTTCACGTCATTATACCAATTTCAGGGACCATTTTGATACTAAGTTAGGTTTTGGTTTCTCAATTTTATTTTTACTTTTACTCTAATTTTTTTTTCTCCTCACCGTTATGTTCCCCATCTTCGATCTTCTTCCGCATTATTTTCGAACTAGGCTACAGTGGTGAGTACCCAACAAGAGAAGTTTGTTAGATGAGCTTACTTTAATGATGGATGCTGTTATTTACTCTCTCACTGTTATGTTGCTGTCTATAGTAATTGTTAGAAGCATTGCTTTGGTTCAACTCACCGTTACGTTCCCCATCTTCATCTTCTTCAGCATTGCTTTGGTTCTTGAAAGAAAATCCTTGATCCACACGGTCCACTGTGGAACAAGATATTTGTATTATCACGTGTTATTGTTGTATCGCTAGATCCTTTGTTCTTTTGTGTCCCTATATGGAGTGTGCAAATGGCAAACCATCACCCATCATCATCACCTTTTGAGCGATTCCAGTTTAGGGTTGCAGAGAGAGAGAGAGAGAGAGAGAGAGAGAGAGAAAGAGATGTTCAAAAGGAGCAAAGAGTTTTAACCTAAAAATTATCAATTTAGTCCGTGAATTTTGAGTGTCAGGTAACTTCTTTGATGTGGAACCACGTGTATAGTGACATGACATCCAACATCGCATTTAACGTGTCATATTAGTCCCACTAACGCTGTTAAGTCACTAGGGTTGATAGAGGGATCGATTTGATTAACGTTTGACAATTTCGAGGACTAATTTGGAATTTCATTAATGTCAGATACCAAGTTAACACATCTTTACAATTTTAAGGACCAAATTGAGGATTTACTCGATGAATAAGATGGATGTGAGGTAGTGATTTTATTTATTTATTTTGGATTTAGTAATTAAAATATGTAAAAGTTTTTGGGTTTAGTTGGTACGTAATTTAAATATTTTTTTACACTGTCAATTAATTATAAGTAAATTGTCATATCATTAATAATGTTTTAATCTTATTAAAACTACCTTAAAAATGTGTGTATGGAAAAGACTTTATTGGAAGACGCAAAATCGACTTTGGTGATATCTATGCCACGAACGAGATTAGTCTCATACTATCGATTCGGGGATACCCTTATGCACAAAAAAAATACCTTAAATGTTACACATAAGATGATTTGTAATTGATTAACAATATAATAAACTTTACACTTATACGATATCACAATTAAACTCATAAAGTCATAATATTATATGAGTTTACACTATATAAAAACCTTTACACAATGATATAGAGTTTAATTTTGATATATAGTGGTATAAAGTTTTTTACACGATCAACTAATCACAAAGTATTTTATGTGTGACTTTTACGTTAGTTATGATAAGAGTCAAATATTTTTAATGATATGAAAATTTATGATTGGTTGATCGTGTAAAAATATTTACAAACACAATACATTCCAATTAAACCCAATGATATATTACAATTAAAATCATATTATATATCATATTTTCATACACTGTAAATCAAATATTATCAGTAAAAAAACATCTCTTTTTTTATATGAATTTAATTGGTATGCACAGTTAATATAAGAATTTTTTATACTATCAATCAATCAAAAACTTTTACATCATTAAAAATATTTATCAGTTATGATATATTATACATTATATATATATATATAAAATAATGATTTATAATTAATTCACATTATAAAAAATTTTATACCGTATATCATACTGTACCAAAATTAAGCTCTTTGTCTCTTTCTATATTACTTGCCAAACCATTTCTCAATAAGTCTTGTGAACTCGTTAAGAGTTTAATTGTTATTATGTATAAAAAAATTTATATTATTAATCAATCAAAAATTATGATATAAATGAATATTAAAATAATTAATATAACACTCAAATATTTTTATTGATGGATCAATTGATGAATGATTTAAAAAAAAGACTTTACACTATTTTTTTATACCAATCATCCATTCTTTATTGACGTAACATAAAGTACGGGTGAGAATTAATTTCCTTACGTGGAGTAGTGATATACCAAAACAGCTCACAATCGGTCAGAATGCGCACATATCAGTATCATAGGCACAAGACAAATGTGAACAAAATTATAGTAAGAGAGTAAGTACTGTACTACGTATTAAAAAGTTATTCTCCTCAAATCTCTTTCTCTCTCTTCAACGATGATGAGGTCACAGGAGCACTTCAGGGCGGCAGTTGCGGCGGTTGTTCTGAGTGCTTGGATTGCGTACTACTATTATAACTGCGGATTTAGGCAATCCGATTATGATGATGATGATGATGGTGAAACACGGTTGAACGTTGCTAGGTTTTGGGAGTACGAGGGTGTACCAATTGAGAACGCGGTGGGACCAGAGAGCTTCGCTTTCGATCACCGCGGCGAAGGCCCTTACACCGGCGTATCCGACGGCCGAATCATCAAATGGGACTCCATTCACAAGCGCTGGCTCAACTTTGCACTCACTTCTTCACAAAGGTGCGCCCTCTTTTTCTACGACTTTAATTAATTGTTATATATATATATATATATATGACAGTCTAAAGTTATTGAAATTAAATTATTATTATTATTATTCTACTATATAATTTTACACCTGATAAGATGGCGGGGAGGAAAAACATGAGTATAAAGTCATTTAAATATATAAGTTTAATTGTTATATACTATCAGTGTAAAAAAAATTTATACTATCATTCAATCAAAAATCATGGTATTGGTGATTTTTCAGGTAGTTAAGATAAGAATCAAACATTATAGTTGATGTGTCAATTTATGATTGGTTGACTGTGTAAAAAATCTTTACACTGACAATATATATCAATTAAATCCTATATATATATATATATATATATATATATATATATATATATATAAGATTTAATTGTAATATATTATAAAAAAAAATTTACACTCTCAATTAATTATGGTTTATTACACTATTTGGAATATTTGATTTTTATAATAATCACCTTTAAAGGTTATGTAAGCAATGATGGGTTGATAGGATAACAAATTTTGACAGTGCATCAAAATTAATTTTATATAAATTTATTTGTGAAAATTAATTTTATATAAATTTATTTATGTTTGATACATGTATAATTAATCTGTATGTGAACATGCCTTAAAAAATATAAGAACACATGCATGTAACAATTCATTTCATCAATGAGAACATGATATAAGTTGTTACAGATTATCTTTTTTTTTTTTTTTGTTAGAAAACAATACTATATATAAACATTTAGAGCATCTCCAATGATTAAATTCATTGGAGTTTCTTATCTTCTCTTTTTGTGGGCTCCCCAATACCACGTCTCCCCTTTTAAATTTTTATTACTTTAAGAAGTATTTATTCCAATTGTGCAACTGTAAAAAAGTTAAAGTGCTTTTATAAGTAACAGTTTTTACAGTTGGATGTCATCTCATTAATACTCTTTACGTTCTTATTACTTAAGCAACTCCTATTAGATATGCTCTTAAAAAATTACATTCAAACAGTCATACTTAAATTTTATTCCTAAAAAATTAAGTATATGCGTATCATTCAAATGATTGTTGGATTCTTATTTTATGTGTTAGTTAATTTGAAAGTAATCTTTAGGGTCAGTATAATACACTCTTAACGATGTGATGATGGAAAGTTTATGGATGGATTTTTTATGAAAAATTGTATGAAAGAATAATTCCTTATTTTCTGCAAGTATTAGTTTATTAACAAAAAAAAAAGGTAACCATTTGTTTGTAATAAGAATGGGTTAAAAATGTTGTGAAATTCTTGGATAATGTTACGCATGGGCGGGGGAGAACGTAGGCATCATACTTGGGAGTAAAGATCCTCTTAATTTCTCATGAGAAATGGAGAATTCTATTATAATGATTTTAAGGTATATAGAGAATATTTGGATCCCACTATGTCACATTATCATATTTATATTCCTAAAACTATAATAATGAAGAGAGAAAATTGAGAGGATATAGAAGGTACTGATGCTCATTTTCCTGTGTACCATGTTATTCTCACACTTCATTTTCCACGCCAATGATATATAACGGGAAAAAAGGAAGAGCGAAGAGAGCTGAAATTATATATTTTCTTTTTGTGAAGAGGCGTACAATATGCGTGTAAAGAATGGGTGGTAGGAATAATATTTGTATCACTTTTTATGTGGCCAAAAACCGGAGTTGAGATTGGAGAAATGGAGGGTTCTATTATTATAGTTTTGGGTGTATAAAATACATAAAAATCTAATAAATATTACCTATTTTAAAAATATATGTCTTTATACATTTAAAATTATAATATTGGAACCCTCCATTTCTTTTGAGAAATGAAGAGGATCTTTACTCTCAAGTCTCAAAACGGACTCATATGGGAGAAGTAAGTGAAGGGAAGGGTTGCAAGCAATTGGAGCAAGTTCTACAGGTGTAAAGAAACGAATGTCATGGTTGTTTGTTTGTTTTATTTGCGTACCGCATATCATGAAGATGCATATGGTGATGGATCGATGGTTTAATGGTATTGCATTGCACTAATACCTGTGGAAGAGGAACACGGTGGGCCAATTGTATACTGCTGGGTTTCTTTTCCTTCAATAGATTTGGTATGCTATCAGTTTCTTCACTGATCATGTCACAAATAAACTGAAATTAAGTTACGAAGTTAAGGCATATGATACATTCTAGACTTATTAATGTGCTTAAATTAATTAAATTTTTTATTAGAAGAGTAGAGTAGTAAGAATTGAACTCTAAATTATTTAATCATAAAAACTTTGATACCATATAATAAAATAATTCTTTTAATTAAAATTAAGGTATTAAGTATAGGTACAATTTAAGTTATAGGTATATAACATATTATTTGTTCAAAAAAAGGTATATAACATATTAGAGCACCTCCAACGCATGGTGCTTGAAGAGAAATTGCTTATTAAGCACTGGTACTTAACATGTGAGGACATATGGAGCAAGGTGCTTATGAAGCACCATTTGGAGCAAGGTGCTTAAATGAGTCCCGGATCTTAAAATTCAATGTGGGACAGAATTTGTACTTTTAAAGGTAAAAATTACCGTTCAACTAGCTAAAAAAAAAAAGTAATCCTTGATTTATAGACTCAAAATTTAATTTTTCTCCATTTTATTTTATTCTTCTCTCTCTCTCTCTCTATCTCTCTCTCTCTCTCTGCTGTTTTAAACTAGAATTTAACTTGTCTCTAGAATTTTTTTCCCTGTGAAAGAAGTTGTCAATTCTCTTCCTGCTTGATTTGGTACATATTGCAGAAAATAAAAGAAAACAAAGGATAGGAAAAAAAGAAAGAAAGGAAAAAAGAGATAAAGGGAGAATTTATCAGTGCTATTGTTTGGTATCATTTAGTGAAAAAGAATATATGCATCCTCTATTTTGCCTTTATCAATGAAAAAAATTAAAATGCATGAATGAAAACTTATACAAATATATGGTAGAACTCATAAAATTAATTTTTCCTTCATTTCCATTTTCCTTCAAGAAAGACACCCTGACATAATGGTGGACTCACCTAAATTTGTCACTCCAAATCATTTATTTTTTCATCTAAAAATACATACTAGTACCAAACAAGAGATAGGTCTCCTACACTCTTCCTTTCCTTTCCCCAAACAAAGCATATTCCCTATTTTTACTGATTTAAGCTCGTTGCGTTCAACTTACCTAACCTGTAACAAAGATGATTACGACGTTTTGGATTATAAATTGTTCAGGTGCATGAAATGGTTCTGCCATTCCCTGCTTTTAAAAGCTATAATTATTTATAACCAGAAAACCAAGCTAATTATTTTATGGCACTCTCTTGTTAGTTGGAACTTTTTTTGGCGAGTGTAGAAAAGAAGAAAGGTGCACAACAAGCAAAATTATGGTACTACAGTATGGACCAAGACCTTTTTCTTATTGACTTTACACATTCATCTTTGATGAATAACTGCTCTTAGGTGGTCCTACACAATAAATTAGAAGAAAAGGTAAGCCTTTTAACACTAACTAAATATTAAGGATGTGTTTGGTTTTTTGTTGGGAAGGTCCCAAAAACGGGTGTTTGCATAGCTTTTGGACAGTAACTGTGGCAGCAAATTATATATATATATATATATATATATATATATATATATATATATATATATATGCAGAGAATTTGTTAAGTGATTTTTCTATATAAAGAAAATATTTTCTAAAATCCAAAACGTTAAGGAACAGTGAAATATTCAAAAAAAATAAAAGGGAGTAAATTCCTACTAGTATCCTAAAGAACTAACAAGGCAAAATTTTATAGGGAAATGGTGAAGTTAATGTATGGAGGAATATAGTTTTTACTTTTTCAATAAAATCTTACTATTTCTTGGTTCCTTAATCGGTGGGCATTGGTTAGTAAGATCCAAAATAAAACATAGCATTAGAAGTTTAATTTGTAATCCATCATACTCTATTATTTACCATCTTAATTTCCCAACATGGAAAGAAGTTCTCTCCATCCCCATAAAAACTTTCAAACAATAAATTGACTTTTTTTTTACCCTTTCGCTTCCAAATCACTTCATTCCATCCACTTAAAAGGTCCAATAACATAGCCTTATTTAGTCCATTTATTCAGGTTAATCTGGTACAGTTTTTTTGGCCCATGCCGTCCCCATCCACCTAGCCAGGCAATTTGCCAAAGCCATTTTGACAACGTTACAAATCGAATATCTCATTATGGTATAAAGTTGATAAGGTTGTTTTGGCAGAGATGATGAGTGTGGAGGACCATATGATAAGCACCCCAAGACAGAGCACATCTGTGGGCGCCCACTTGGGTTGTGCTTCAGCAAATCCACGGGTGATCTCTACATTGCTGATGCTTACAAGGGCCTCATGATTGTGGGCCCCAATGGTGGCACTGCCAGAACAATTACATCACAAGTAGAAGGTGCTCCTTTTGGGTTTGCAAACAGTTTGGATATTGATCAACGAACTGGAGCAGTGTACTTCACCAGCAGCAGTTCAAAATATGAAAGGAGGTAACATTAACACTCTTCTCTTATAATCCCCGGTCCCCACTTGAGCATAAAGTATCGTTTAGCACACATCATACTCTAAATTAAATTGTAGTAATAATGTTTTATGATCCATCATATCATATAGGTAAATTATTAACAAATTGATGGATTAATTAATAATTTAGTCATTCCATGAAAATTCAAACCATTGATGAATTTGGATCCTCTCCGGCCACACACTCCTCATCTTCTCTCCAGCCAAATCCAATGGTTGATATTTACTGGAAAGAGCTGTACTGCCGTTGGATTAAAAAAAAAAAACACACTGATGATACCGATCGCTGGGGAGAGATAATAAAATCATTCATATACCTTCACTTAATAACTTAAATTTTTGGAAGAATATTTGATGCATAAAGTGGTTTATAATGTTGAGCTTCAAACTCAAAAGCCTCTTGTGTGAAGGACGAGTTAGAGATATAATGAAGCGATTGACAAGTTTTCATCAAATATATAGCTTAAGTTTTTAGCAGAGTTAGTTCATGATACTTACTTTACATGAACATTAAGATTAATGCAATTATTTCCCATTTCAGATTTGATAATGTCTGTCATATGCACAATGCAGGAATTATGTCTCTCTGATCCTAAGCAGAGATAAAACAGCGAGGCTATTGAAATATGACCCACAAAGCAAACAGGTTAGCGTTCTTCTAAACAATCTCTCATTCGCAAATGGGGTAGCACTAAGCAAAGATGGTGAATATATTCTACTAGTAGAGACCAACAACTGCAGAGTACTAAGGTATTGGCTAGAAACACCTAAAACTGGAACCTTGGAAGTCTTTGCTGATCTCCCAGGTTTCCCAGACAACATCAAACGTAGTCCAAGAGGGGGATTTTGGGTGGGAATTCATTCAAGAAGAGAAAAACTTGTCCAATGGATTCTATCATATCCCTGGATTGGAAAAACTCTGCTGAAGCTTCCTTTGTTAGACATTACAAGAGCTTATTCTTATTTGGCTAAGCTGAAAGGGAGTAGTGGATTGGCAATTAGGCTAAGTGATCATGGTGATGTGTTGGAAATTGTTGAAGACACAAGTGGAAATAGAGGGAGGTCTATCAGTGAAGTGGAAGAAAGAGATGGGATATTATGGGTGGGATCCATAGATGCACCATTTGCTGGAAAGTATGATATTCTTGTGTCACAAGGATAAAGCAAAAGTATATAAGATGTTATTTTCAGTAATTCTCACTTTCTTGTTTCATGATAGTATAGTATATAGTATGGGAAAACGGTTATGGTTTATAGCTGTCCTAGTATTTAGAATAAAAGATATTCTTGTATCGTTGTGACATTAAGTTCATATATCGTGAAAGTAAAATGCACGTGCAGGACACTGTGGATCTTTCTCATTGCCACTGAAGCTTTAAAGAAGTCTCTCCACTCACACAAATTAAGTGACTCTCAACCAATATGTTAAAATCAAATAGACGAGAGTGTGGATTATACTTCAATTGGTTTAATGGGTTAAAATTGTAATTGAATTATAAAATAATAGTTGAAATGAATATATATATTTTTTTATTTTTTTTATTTTTTGATAATAAGAACTGAATATATATTTAGTTCACAATCTAATCAGTTTAATGATCAGTTAGTCCAATCTAATATTTAAAACATTACTCTTAACTCACAAGTCACAAGCAATGTTTGTCAGATTTTTGTCAAGTTAACATTAGTGTTGTGCTTTGATAACACCGCGAGTAGGGAGTGAGAATAGGTTTAGCCGAGGTAAGTCCTGACAAATCTGAGTCTGGTTTGTGTTTCAATCTCAAGGTTTGAGTCTAGCTTATTAGCTTAATATAGGCCAATTTTTAAGGCCTGACCTACTTAAAAAGTCTGGTCTGACCTGGAAGCCTATTTAAAAGCCTACTTTTCAACAAGACCTTTAAATATGCCCCCACTTATAAATAAGTCATAGGTCTTCACTTGTAAATAGGTTTGTAAGCCTCTAATGATAAAGAAGTTGGTAGGTCTATACTGATAAATGGGCCGTTAGGCTTTCACAAATAAATATACAAGTAAACCTCTACATTTAAATGAACCAATAGGATTTTACTTTCAAATGTTATAAACATTATAAATAATATATTATTGTATTATAAATTAAATTATATTTTATATATATATATATATATGTGTGTGTGTGTGTGTGTGTGTTAAATAAGCTGGCCCGATAGACCTAATAGGTTTTTTTTAAAGACTTAGCCATGCCTCTTTAGCTATATAGGTTTTTTAAAAAATCTTAACTTGACCTTTTTATTAAATAGATTAGGTCATAGATCCCCGACGAACGATCTGACCTATTCCCACCCGTAAGGATGCGAGCCTTGAGAAACTAGTGCCAAAGGCCCAACTATACAACAATACTTGGACTCAAGCAAGTGTTCGTACTTTGTGTCCATCCCACACTAGTAAAAAAAATATTAGTTCACGGCCTAGGAATAAATAAGTTTATTTAAATAATTATTTTAGCGGTGTAATTGTACATATAATTTCACTATATTTAATTAAAAAGTTTTAAGTTTCATTGCATAAATTTAAAATAAGTAGCAATATACATCTGTATAATTTTTTTTTAAAATACAATTGTATTGACGGCTTGTGAGATTTGATTTAATTATATTTGACATTCTTTTTATCTACGGAAAGTAAGTATGGAGAGATAAATATAATGATAATATAAAACTCATAGGGATGTTAATATAATTTCTAAAATAAGATGAATTTTCTGGATCATAAAAAAAAAATAGGGGGTTTCCCCACTTTGGTAGAACTTTGCATAATTATAAATGCAAAAATCATTTTCAGAAAACAAACTATTAACTCTTTTTTTTATAAAAAGTTTGGGAGAGTGAAAAATTACGTGGACCAGAAAATTACTTTGCATATTTTAAAAAACTATGGCTCATACTGAAGGATTTGGATCATCTCCTTTTATTCTCTCATTTTTCCTCTCATGTTATGAGAGAGAAAGATACAAAATCAAGTTTTAATGAATCTCACACATAAAAGCAAATTTGTTTTTTATCCTTTCTCTAATATAAGAGTGAAAAGGAAAGAATAAAAGAAGAGGATCCAAATTTCATAATTAATTGGTCCCCGATAGGGATGGGAATAGGTCAGGCCGCTCGTCCGGGGGCCTATGGCCTAACCTATTTATGGCCTAACCTATTTAACAAAAAGGTCTTTTTAAAAAGCCTATATAGCTAAAGAGGTCAGGCTAAGGCTTTACTAGAACCTATTAGGCCTATCAGGCCGGCCTATTTAACATACATACACATATATATAATATATAATACTATAATATATTATTTATAATATTTATAGCATTTGAAAGTAAATGCTTATTAACCCATTAAAATGTAGATGTCTATTTGCATATTTATTTGTGAAGGCCTAACGACCTATTCATCAGTATAGGCCTATCAACTTCTTTGTCGTTAGAGGCTTACAAGCCTATTTACAAGTGAAGGCCTATGACCTATTTATAGGTGAATGTATATTTAAAGGTCTTGTTGAAAAACAGGCTTTTAAATAGGCTTTCAGGACAGGTCAGGCTTTGAAGTAGGTCAGGTCAGACCTTAAAAATTGGTCTATATCAGGCTAATAGATCAGGTTCAAGCCTTGAGATTGACACGCAGGCCAGATTCAAACTTGTCAGAATCTATCTCGACACAGCCTATTTCCACCCTAGTCCCGGGTACAAAGCTGACTGGCACCACAGTTTTTCCCGAATTATACTACTTCAACATTGAAAATATAACTCCGTCAAAAAAAAACATTGAAAATATAATATCTAGACTCACATAATATTTTACTCAACATTTGTATAAATTACGATATCCAACCAAATGTGATATTATGGGTGGCAAAATTTTCATTTTCCTTGTTTTTATCCCTTAGTGTGTTTTTTCTTTCATTTGCTTTACTTGTAATGTCATTTTTTATAATAATAATAATAAGGTTAAAGTAATATTTTGGTCCCTATACGTGACATCGATTCTTCATTTAGTCCCTATACGTAAAAAGTTATTAAAAAGGTCCTCATACGTGCAAATATTATTCATTTGGTCTCTCCCGTTATGTTGTCGTCTTTAATGATCCGTGAACTACTACGTATAGGGACTAAATGAAGAATTTGTGCCATGTATAGGGACCAGATTATTACTTTAACCTAAATTATTGGGTCCCTATACGTGGCACAAATTCTTCATTTAGTTCCTATACGTGACACAAATTCTTCATTTAGTCCCTATACGTAGTAGTTCACGGATCATTAAAGACGACAACATAACGGGAGGGACCAAATGGATAATATTTGCACATATGAGGACCTTTTTAATAACTTTTTACTTATAGGGACTAAATGAAGAATCAGTGTCACATATAGGGACCAAAATATTACTTTAACCTAATAATAATAATAAGTGAACATTATAAAATATATAAACAATAGAGTGTTGTTTTTAGGCCTGATAAAGGAAATGAGGAAGATGACAATTGATTTTTTATTTTGTCTTTGAGGCTATTGTGTAGGTAAACTTGTGAGGCTAACCCTCAAGCTGAAAGTGGTGATTAGATAAAGCTTTCATCAAAGTGATGACTTCAGGATTTGAACATCTGATATTATAGGTGAAATTCACCTGGGATCCGAATCCACTTGCACTACGCCAATGGTTATTACTTATTGGATATATGAAAATTGATTTTAGGTTAAAATAATAATTTGGTCCCTATAAGTGATACCGATTCTTCATTTAGTCCTTATATGTAAAAAATTATTAAAAAGGTCCTCATACGTGCAATTGTTATCAATTTGGTCCCTCCCGTTATCTTGCCGTCTCTAATAATCAGCTCCTACATATATAGACTAAATGAAGAATTCGTATCACATGTAAGGACCAAATTTACTTTAACTTAAATTATTGGGTCCCTATACGTGACACAGATTCTTAATTTAGTCCCTATCGTAGTAGTTAACTGATCATTAGAGACGATAATGTAACGAGAGGGACCAAATGGATAACGATTGCATATATGTTGACCTTCTTAATATATTTTTATGTCTAGGGATTAAATAAAGAATCACTGTTACCTATAGAGACCAAAGTAATACTTTAACCATGTTTATTTATCGACAATGAATAATTGAATGCATATATAACTTGAAGATTTAAAAACTGTATTGTTGATTGTATTAGTTAATAGGTTAAAGTAATAATTTGGTTCCTATAGGTGACACTGATTCTTAATTTAGTCCCTATATGTAAAAAATTATTAAAAAGGTCCTCATACGTGAAATCGTTACTCATTTGATCCGTCTCGCTACCTTATCGTCTCTAATAATCCTTTAACTCCTACATACAGGGACTAAATGAAGAATTCATGTCACATGTAGGGATCAAATTATTACTTTAACCTAAATTATTGGGTCCTTATACGTGACACAGTCACACAGGTTCTTCATTTAGTCCCTATACATAATAGTTAACGGATCATTAGAAACAAGATAACGGGAAATGTGTAACGATTACGCGTATGAGAATTTTTTTAATAATTTTTTACTTATAGAGACTATATGAAGAATCAATATCATCTATAAGTCCAAATTATTACTTTAACCTTGATTTTAAAATCTCTTAATCAACTTCAGAAATATTTACCCGTTAAACTAATTAACACCTTCATATTTTTTGTGTTAATTTACTTTCTCAAACTTTTATGAAAATAAAAATAAAATTTTATTGATAATTAATGTGACATTGTCTAACAAAATAGGAGTTCAATAATTGTGACTGTCGTTCTTTCAATTAATTAATTTTGATTTTCCACCACAGTTTCTCTGGTGCGGCAAGACGTAGACGTTCCACCATTCATTTTTGTTCTCATAGTCAATGGTTAATTCAAGCCACATAGGTACCGATGGCTGTAGGACAAAATTGAAGCTGATAGAAGTGGATTTTTTAAACGAAAAAACAAAAGACAAAACAGAAAGCATCTCTTCTTCATAAATAAATGATAAGTTGTTTTCGTTTAGAATTTGACTCTTTTAAAATGATAAAAAATCTCTAAAATGATAAAATAATAATATATCTATCATTAGATCATTTTTAATGGATTAAGATCTCTATACATTTATCAAATCAAGGGTGGATGCACCCTTACTTTCACACTTTAGAAATTTTCTCACTTTAGAGGAGCTAAATCCTTTTCTTAATTATTTCATATTAACAAATACTATTTTTTTAATATTTATTATTTTTGAAATTAAATTTTGTAGCATTTTATTTATTGATTTCGAAAATTAAGAGGATATTAATATATTTTTCATTTTATTGTTGTCTCTCGATATTTTTAGTAATTAAAATAAAAAAATATTAATGATCTGAAACAGAAATTTTGTTAAATATTATTATATTCTTATAAAATTAAAAATATTTAATAATTTTATGGTGAATTTTTCGATATTCTAAAGGTAACTTTATCCTGCCCAATCATATGGTGAAAATCATTTGACTTAACTCACTAACATGACTCATTTAATTGAGGTGACGCATTCTGATTGCACAAAGTAACTGTTACTCCAAAATTATTGGAGATATCGGAGAAATCACCTAATTTTATTTATACTTAAATAAAACTGAACCAAAAACTTTCTTAAAGAAAAACTTCAAAAGATAAACATAATAAAACAGAAGCAGTAAATGATAATGATAAGTACTAAACTATAATCAGTGAACACAAGGGATTAATTCAACTCTTTTGTTATTCGATTCTTGCTATCTAAAATGATTTTTTAAATAAATAATTTATAAATACAATTATAAACACTTATTAATGGAAAGGGTTTAAAAGTAAATATATTTTTCTTATTTATATTTTTTAAAAAACCCACTTTAAAAGGAGGTTCTTTTCCTTTCTAATACATGTAACATGCTTGATATTGAAATAGAATATCCTCTCTTACCCCTAAATTCTCTTGCATTAATTAAGAAATAAAAGTAGAGTGATGGGAAATATGAAATTTTCATGCATGCTAAAGTAGACCCACTTGTTTGTGTTTGAAATTGATTTTAGAAAAAACAGAAGAAGAAGTGGCCAACATATTACTTGGGCCCTCTCATGTGCGTCTGTCTGGGGTTAAACCTTAATGGCCCGCCATTCGATTCTTGTGGACGAAAATGGAATAACCACAAGAACTCAGATTCCACGCCTGCACACTGCTTAGTGCATACTCTTTTCATGACCCCATTCTGTAACTCTTTGTCATCGCTTGTCAATTCAGTGCCACCAGCTAACTAGAGTGAAGTGATGATACTTCTACACTTCTGCTAAATCAATATTTGGAATAATGGAATTATTTGAAATATTCATTCATACTACTAAATTACTAATTGAAAATACTTGGCATTTTCAGCTATTGTCTATATTGCATGTTGACTTACAAATACTAGCTTCAAAAACATATCTTATGTGCAAAATTTATTATTTTTATGGATGCCTTCGAAAGTGAGGGAGCAAACAAATCCCTCACACATGTACCATCAGTTAGTAGATAAAATAATAGGTTTTTTTTTTCTTTTCTTTTTTAAGTTTCCAAAACTCATCCCTACACTTACACACCCCCACCCCCACCTGATCTATCACCACCAGACCCCACCCCACCACCAGCACCATCCCCACCTCATCTGTGAACCGACCGCCTACATGGACTTCCACATGAAGCATCGTCGTTCACGAAGCCCCCTCTACCTATCGTCGCGCGACCACCGCCTACCACCGTGAGTTGCGCCTCCCATCACCCTCCAATGGCAGCAACCAGTCGTCGTCACACTTCTTCCGCCGAGTTCAGACGTCGCAACCGCGTCCTCCACCGTGCGAGACCCATGCGGCTCCAGCCTCAATCTCAGCCACCGCCGCCGCGCGACCCCTACTCGCTCATCGTGCCTCCACCACACGTCGTTTATCAACTGCGTGGGATTAAATTGTCATTTTGTTTTCTTGGATGATCTGTTTAACCGTTATCAAGTTTTAATCATAACTATTCATTTATTTATTAATATATCTGAGGGCCAAAAAAGATTGTGAGGGACTTACTTGCTACATCATCTTAGAAGCCACCATTTTTATGACAATTAACATCTTTTCACTATTATAAACTTAATAGGAAGTCTCTGAATTTTTAAAATCAGCACAATATTTCGATAAAATTAACTGAATTTCCATTAGAAATTTATATAAATAATTACGGTTTTTTGTATGATAAATAAACTAAATAAATTTTTACCAACTTAGGTTGGTCCATGTGGTAAGGTCTTGGGCCCCTTAAGCAAGTGGTCAGAGATTTGAATCCTGACTCTTGTGAATGAAAAAAATCTGGTTGGGAGGGGACTATTCACCTTGTGTGCTTTCACGTTTTTCGATAAAGATTAGTCATTATTAACAACGGTGGATACTTCACACCTATCACATGGATAAAAAAAAACTTTGATGCACGCGCAATCAAATATTCCATTCCGCATTGCGCTTTTGTGTAGCAAAAATTTTGAGTTTAATTTATCATGGTAGAAAAATTTAACTCATTTTTTTGGTAGAAAAATTTAACTCATTTATATTTATCATTTTTCACAAAATTTACTAATGTGTCATGTGATATTTATGTTAATGACTTGGAATTCATGTCACTTTCGTCGTTATCAATTTAAAAGACATTAGTTGAAAAAATGAAATTAAAAAATATCACAAAAACTTTACAATAAAACCATATTAAACTATTGATCATATCTATCTATTCTTATTTTCAAAACAATTTTTTGCATCGGTAGTTTAAAGACCAAATTTTAATATAAAGTTAGTATAAAAAAAATTTATATGCTCAATCAATCACAAATCATGATTAATATGTGGTTGGTCCGAGTGGTAACGGATTCGGGTCCCTTAAACAAATGATCAAGGGTTCGATCTTTGACTTTCATGTATAGAGAAAATCTGGTTGGGAGAGGTCATTCATTCAATGTCGTCCAATATCTCGTGGGATTAGTCTCCACAGTTGCGTGCGGGATACCCTCGAAAACAAAAAAAAATTACCGCAAATCATGACATGTGACTTTTAAGGTAGTTAGGATAAGAGTCAAATATTTTTAATGATATGATAATTTATGATTGATTGACAGTATAAAAAAAGCTTTACAATGATAGTGTATAT
This sequence comes from Ammopiptanthus mongolicus, assembly GCA_039655645.1. Classification (NCBI taxonomy): domain Eukaryota; kingdom Viridiplantae; phylum Streptophyta; class Magnoliopsida; order Fabales; family Fabaceae; genus Ammopiptanthus; species Ammopiptanthus mongolicus. The sequence continues at coordinate 9,446,478 of CM077351.1, read as the reverse complement.
CAAATAAGTCATAAAGTAAATATACAAAACAACGCGCACAAGAAAACATGAGAATTTAAATTTGGAAATGCTAACTTGTGCTATTAGAACACTTATTAAAGAATTAAAAAGATAAATTTTTATGTGAAAATTATGTATTCCCTCGGTTCCATATTTTTAATCTCTTTAGTAATTTGTTTTTGTTTCAAAATAATTGGGATTTTATAAATCTAAGGTATAATTTTCTTATTTTTTTTATATATACTCTCAATTGATTTTACGTCTTTCTAGATTATGTTTATTGGTTGAATACTTCATTTAATTTTTCACAAAATATTTTGATATATTTACATATAAATTAATAATTTTTTAATTTATATGTAAAATACTAAAAAGATTAAAGAAATTAAACGGTGAAAGTAATCAATATATCCAAAAGTGAAATTTTCGATTTTTCAATAAAATATTTCTTTCCTTAATTTTTCAATAATTGTCCGTAGCACATTGGTAAGGAGAACGTTTGTCCTAAGTTTCTCTTCCTTGTCTACGTGAAGCTTTGCTCTCACTCTACGACCAATCATTGCTACAAACAAATGAATTGAAACAAGAGAGCTACCACACTAAAACTATCTTCAATAAAATTATCGCTGACAACAAATTCAAGGTTTCAGATAAAATATATATAAACATGTAACGTGTCGTAGAAAGAGACCCTCATGCTCTGACGTGTCTTTTGCACTTTAGTTTGAGGAATGCCATAGCGAACGGAATGGGTCTCAAAGGAGGACCCCACATGGAGGTCTTTCGATAAGTTAGATGCTTGCTGGGACAGAAATCCGATGACGAGGATTTGATAACGATTTTGGACTTCATGTGCGTTTTCGTTATTCATTATATTTGTATTGTGTCCATTATAAAAAAAAATTGGAAATTTTTTTTTTAATGTACATTTGTTAATAAAATATTAAAGGGACTAAATAAGTATATATTTATTATTAATTTAATTTAGAAAATGTACCTTAGTTTTAAAAATTAATATTTTTATAAAATAATATTATTAACTTACTTTAACAATAAAAAACTTTCTGTTTTAAGTATATAAATCACTTTTTACATTATATAAAATTATATGAATATAAATACATATACTTTTATTAATATTTAAGATAGCTTTACAAGTATTTCCATGTTTTAAATTCTTATATTAAGATTTTTTCAACTACTTCACTTTGATTTTCGCCTTAGGATGTGATGTTTACATTAATAAAACTTAGATGTAATTTCATGTGCTGTAGATATATTTATGAAATTATATTTAAGTTTTTTTCCTTCATGCTAATATCCTGCCTTTTCCTAAAGTTGTAACGGTCCCCTTTGCATCAGTTTTGAAAGAAAAAAAAGTTTCTATCATATAAAAGAGAAGTCATTATTAGAAGTTGAAGCTATTTTGCATTTGAATGAACTTTAAAAAAGAATAGACTTTATTGAGATTTATTGCAGTAACGTTATTGTTTAACAATTTTCATAAAAATGATCAGTCCTTACTCTTTTCTACTGCATCTATTTTTTTTAGAAGTTAGGAATTATAGCTTCTCAAAAAACACAAAAATGTGTTTTTTAATGCTTTTGTTTTTTCAAAAAAACTCATTCAAACACTCATATTTTCTTTAAAAAGATTTTTATTTAAAAAATAAGTGTTTTTTTTATATAAAAAAAGTATCAACATAAAAGTCCTCACCTTGATCTTTTTTTTTTTTTTTCAAACTATTATTTTAAGAATACGAATTAGTATTTGTCCTTTTTTTTTTGAGATATCAACTTTGAGGAAGCAACGGAACCAGAAATTTGATAGGAGGGAGGCAAAGACCAAATAAAAAGATTATAAGGTAGTGTAGTGAGGTGAATAAATTGTCACTTAATAATTTTTTTATAAAATATGAATTTAATAAATCTAACTGTTGAATTTCATAATATTATCTTAATGATCATGTATATCAAAATTTAAATAAATTGATATTTAAAGGTAGGTAATCTTATAGTCGATATTTACTTTTATTTTAAATAAAATATTATACGTTAAAATAAAGTTATGCAATAAAGTATCAAATAGTTCTTGAAATTTTTGAAATTTTGAATACATGATCTATTTAATAAGAATTTTCAATTCAACGGTTAAATTAATAATTTTCAATATCAATAAATAGTTATTAAAAATAATAAATATGACAAGACTTATTCTTAAAATAAGTGGACCCACCCATTTAAAATTATTAAAATAGGTTTTCATATACTTAATATAAATATACATAATTAAGGATATTTAAAAATTTGACGAAGACTACTAATTAAGGATATCTACGAAGATGCTATGGGTGTTGTTAGTTGTTACCCTTAGACCTTAGTTACTTTGTTTTGTTTTTGTTTGCTTTATTTTCTTATTGATAAAAAAAAAATGTCCATTCCCACTTCTCTATAATATTAATTCTAAATTACTGTTATTGGTTATTAAAGAAATCATGGAATTATGTATTTTGAGAAATAAGGATGAAATTATTGATGTCTATTACAATTAACTTCAATCAGTTATTGTCAAAAAAAAAAAAAAAAAAAAAACTCAATCAGTTCAGAGTTAATTAAATAAGTATATTTTTTTATAATTAAAATCTTAAAAGTTAAATTAATTATTTGATCTTTATATGTGAGATTGATTTTGAAATTAATCTTTATACGTGAAAATTTTTGAAATCAATTCCTATATATATAATTATTTTTAATATGATTATCATCGTTTATTAAAAAAAAGAGTGTTAAAAAATGTATGGTGAACTAATTGAAATCGGATGACTCCACCTATTTTCACAATTTTAGTAATTAGAAAAATAAAATGAAAATATAAGTTAAGTCCAGGGGCATTTTCCATCAACACTTCCCTCTCTCTCTCTCTCTCTCACACACACACACACAAATCAAATCAGAATCAGTACTACAAATTACAAGCCTTTCCCTTCATTTCATTCATCCTCCTTCTTATATTCTCATTTCTCAGAGACAGTTAGACCCCATTCTCTGCAGTACCAACACAAACAAAACAACAATTTGACCTTTTGGAATGTGACCCATGTCTCTAATGGCTTCCAGGACCAAGCTGGCCAGAACTATTGTTGCTTCCAATTGGAGAAAATCATGTTACTCCACTGCAGCTGCTGCTGCTGCTACAGAAGCAGAAAACCTGTTGGGACTGAAGGATTATGCTGATTATAGGAGATCCCTTTATGGCCAAATCACTCACAAGGCCCTTCTTGTTGATGCTGTTGGCACCCTTGTCCTTCCTTCTCAACCCATGGCTCAGGTTTCATGCAATTACTCCAATTACATGCTTTTCTCTTTTCTGGGTCAATGCATGTCTCTTTTCAATATCTGGGTCTCTCTTTTTATTGCTTATACATTGATATATGCATAGGATCACAGGTTTTTTTTTTTTTTTTTTTTGTTTAAAAAAATTCAATTTGACACCAGTTTTGTTAATTTAAGATTTTTTTTTTTGGTGGGGGTTATTTGTTGTAGATATATAGAAAGATTGGGGAGAAGTATGGGGTGGAGTACTCAGAGGATGAGATATTATGCAGATATAGAAGAGCTTATGGTCAGCCTTGGGGTAAATCTCGTCTCAGGTAACATTTATTATTCCTTTTTCTTTTAATCAATTCATTAATATGCCCAAATTAATTAGCACTATCTTTAAATTTCGTACTATTTCATATCTTTAAATTTCTTATACTCTGTATTATTTAACGCCTGTCACATCAACTGTACCATTAAAAATGTAATTCAATTCAGAAATGATGGCCTGCAATGTTGATGTAGCAAGTGTTGAATTGGTAAAAAGCAAGTAATTTTCCTTACTCCCGGGGTACCTTGAAAAGTGCCATGGTTTGGTACATTAGTTTCTTTGGGGGTCTATTGTGTATTTAAGCACTTTTTTTCAGACCATGAATTTACCGATTCATAATATGTCATTATGTTTAATTTGATAAAAAGCCTGGGAACCATAATTCGAATATAAACATTGACAATTCTTTTGTTAGCGTTATAGCTTGTGTGTTATTGATAGTAAAGAGGCTTTAGCTCATAATGAATGATCCTTCTCAGTTGCCTAATTCTGAAAGGACTATGATGTAAGCATTTTAATTAGTGAACAAATTTAGAGCACAAATCATCTGAGCCAGAGAACCGGAATAGCAGTTTGATCTTGGCACTTAGTGCTTTATTATCCAACTCCGGTGTTCTCGGATCAGAGACTACGATTCATCGGTACATGACAAGCAACATGTGGTCTGCATGCAGCTTTACATAGGCATGTTATGCGCCTTTAAATTTTAACGTTACAAACTTTCCGTATGTATGTTCTGTGTTATTTCTCTCTTAAGAACACCTGAGTAGTATGCCACTGGCCTTCAGATCAACATACTCCGGTTTAAGTAAAATTTGGAATGAAATGTTTCGCATCCTTCTTTGAGTCTTTGTATTAATTGCAACTGAATTAAAAAACAAGTAATCCCTTAAGCATAGCTGTAGAGACACTTACTGCTGTCATCTTTTGTATGATCAAGACTCTCTGTTTTTTTCTACATTGCAGATATGTTAATGATGGTAGGCCCTTCTGGCAATACATAGTTAGTTATTCCACCGGCTGTTCAGATTCTCAATACTTTGAAGAACTTTATAACTACTATATGACAGACAAGGTCAGGGCACTTATAGTTACCTTTTCTTAAAATGCATAATACTTTCATTTCGTTTGTTTTGTTTTTTAATTTAGGTTGGGTTTTGATATTTTTGGCTGGCTATCAACCATAGGCATGGCATCTTTGTGATCCTGATGCTGAACAAGTGTTTAGAGCTCTTAGAAAATCAGGTGTAAAATTGGCCGTTGTGTCAAATTTTGACACTCGACTAAGACCTCTCCTGCGGGCATTAAATTGTGATAATTGGTTTGATGCAGTAGCAGTATCAGCTGAGGTAGGCAAATTGCTCCTTTCTTTTTCTACTTTTTGTTTTATCAGTTTATGTTATTAGAATTGCAGCTATCCTTCTCCCTCTCTCCTCCATTGATGCACAAAACTTACTGAGTCGATGTCATTCACAATAGAGAAGTACCATGAACATGAAAAAAATTTAGAAAGGAAATAGAGGAAATAAATCCTAATCATTCATCATCTCACGAGTCACATCTTATAGCAACATGTTAAAAGAACAAATGGAGCAAAAAAATCAAAGTTACTGAAAGCACAGGAATCTTTATTTATATCATACTTCATTCCTAAAGTTTATCTTTCTAGTAGAACTACAAATATGTCAAGCTAATATTGCAGCATGTCCTTTTTTAGCAGTGGGCTCACCCAATTTGATTCTCAAAATCGCATTGGAGGCGGAAGCAACTCCAGATGATTCTAGTTTCCGGAATCATGTGTAGAGCTCCCCCACCGTTGAACCAAACATGCTTACATTTGAAACAACGAATTTAAACAAGAATTGCATGGCCTTTAGGATTGGAGATGCTATCAAGTATTGCCTGAAAATGTAGCAAACTGAAGTAAATTTGGTGAAAAATCAAATGGAAATTTAATCGCTAAAAATAAAATAAAAACTTGTATTTATAATTTTGTGGCATGTGCTATTTGTTGCCTATATCAACTTTCAGGAGTTAGCTATTGTCCTCTGACATCCTCTTGACAATTGTTTAGATTGTCAAATTCTAAATTAAATCTCAAATTCATTTGTTTATGCATGCATTGGCATCCCATTTACGTCATGCATGCTGTTAATTGAAGTTTTCATAATTATATATTTTTCCTTTTTATAATTGATTTATAAACTTCTCTCTTACAGTATGTGTGTGTGGATGGTTTGTTATGCCTTTTCCAAATAGGTTGCAGCAGAGAAGCCAAATCCAACTATATTTCTTAAAGCATGTGAACTATTGGGCGTGAAACCTGAGGATGCTGTTCATGTTGGGGATGATCGTAGAAATGATATATGGGGTGCCAGAGATGCAGGCTGTGATGCCTGGCTTTGGGGAAGCGATGTTCATTCCTTTAAGGAGGTATCTTAACATCTTCATCTAATATCTTCATCTCTTTTTAATATAAAAAGAAATTTTATTGAAGAGAATAGAGAGTAAGTAGCCGAGTACAACTAGGAGAGAATAAAATATCCTCCCAAACATGGTACCTTCCTTGTTCTTTAAGATTGGGGAGCTGCTGTTAGATGAGGGATTCGATTCCCCACATGCCATTTTCTCATTCTCCATAGATCCCAAATTCCCAGTAGGTTATCAAAAGAGGGGGGGGGGGGGGGGGACAAAGCAGAGACACTGCTATCCCCTAGCCAATCTAGGGAAAAAGAGACACTGTCAACTGTCATACATATTTTGCTGGTATGCTATTTTGTATTGCTGCTCTTCTAAATATATTTACTTACTTGTAAAATAAAACAACATTTATAAATGAAAATAGGTAAACAAACATTAGAGTTCTTTAAGAAAAATGGCGCTAAACCAAAGGATCATCTAGTGATATTTACACAAACTGTTTAATTTAGGTATATCCATATGCAGTTTGTAACTTTATGTAATTAACATGATCAAAAAATGAATACCTTACATTGATAAATGTTCCGCTGTTCATAGCTTTATATCACTATTATTACTGGCTCATTTTGGTTTGAAACTATGTATGCTAATTTGTTCATGATTTTGAAAAATTAAAATTTTTCCTTTAGGAGTTTTAGTGAGGTCTCTATGCATACACAAATGATTGAATATTTTGCTGATGCAGGTAGCTCAGAGGATTGGGGTTCAGATCTGAAGGTAATCTCTCTGCAATAATTTGAAGAATGTTAGGCATATATAGAGGTCCTTTAGGCTTTAGCTATAAGGGTGTACATGTTGTGCTCCTTTTTGCAATGTATGTATGAAAGAGATATGAGCCTGTAACTCGTGAAAACTAGAAATGTTAGGTGGAGGTAGGAGCTTTTATCTTTCCAAATATCAGTGTTTTCCAAAAAGCTTCTTCTAAAATGAGGAGAGAATAAAACGAAAAGAAAACAGGAAGTAGGAAAAAAAAGGAAAAGTAATGGTGGGGTGAAAATTTTAGGGATCAGCATTCCCTACTATCGGGAAAATCCTACATTTACACAGTCGGCGCATCAATGATTGGTTGATCAAGATCGGACGGTCTAGAATTCAAGCTCGACAAATCCGATTAATAAAGAAATTCAAAATCTGCAAATTTATAAGCCATCCGATTAAAAACATATGATCAGGATTGCTTAATTGTTAGATTCCCGACAGCAAGAAATCCATTTCCAAATTTTAGGTATGAAATTTATATGAAAAATTATTATATAAAAAACTCATCCCTATGTTTTCAACATTATATTTTTAAGGGTATTGCCAAAGTGACTCTAAAAAAATTGAAAAAGAAAAGCTGATTGAACCCCTAACAAGAGATAATTAAGACACCAAGGTGCTTAGCGAGCCTATGTCATTTAGATGCAGGACGGCACCTACCTAAGCTGCATCACAGTCTTTATGGAAGGCTTTTGATGAAACATTAAAATGTTTATACCGCTCAAAATGTACCTTCACATCAAAGTGTCATATTGATTCTACCATAAGCTTGGTAGAATCAATATAACTCCCATCTACAATATTCACTTTAATAAATAAATAAAATCCGTAGGATCGAGGAGGGATCCAGTGAATAATATTGCTCTTCTGAGTTTTGAGCTTGTCTAGCCCGAGAAGATTTCAGCAGGGAGATAATAAAGTCTTCGTGAGTTGGAGTCACCTGCAGAATAGCTAGCATCCTTAACCTGCTCAGGAAGTTGAGTTGCAACCCTCTCCAACCGCCACTCACCGTTCTCCCACAAGTCTTTCAGCATTAGATTAGTTAGCATGTGTTTGGAAGAGTTTATAGAGAGCTTATAAAAAATGCTAATAAAAATAAATTTATACAAATAGTTTATGATCTTCTTATAAGCTATTTTTAGCTTATTTCCATAAACTTGTTAGAAAAACTTATGAAAATAAATTGTTTCTAACTTATTTGAAAAAAGAAATTATTAAATAAACACTTAATTATACTGTGTACTCAAACACACTTGTATATGACCACGAAGACCAAAGTTACATAAAGGGCCACTGCCTAACCTATCAAGAGTACCTAACGGAGGTGGAGCCAGACCCAAGAGGAAATTCGAAACCCTCCCGAAAAGTTTTAACGGTTTTCACAATACTCCACCAAGTAACTGACGAATTATTGGGGTTCGATGAAGCTTGCGAGATTGCATTTTTCCTACAATTATTGTAGTACAATATTTGTTTCAGAACTTGAACTCACAACTTCTCCTTTTCATCTAACGTACAGACTCCATACCATATGACCTAAATAAAGGACAAAACATTAACAAAGCAATCAAAAGAAATTAAAACATAGCAAAAAATTTCCACAATATTAAATATAATAAAAGGTATATAATGAAGGATAATAATAGAAGATAGATTTAAAAATTTTCAAATTTAATTTTTTGAAAGTTATTATTTTGAAATAAAATATTCAACAATTTCTTACATATTTTAAAATAATTTGTAAACATAATTAATAAAATTCAGAGTTGACAACATCAGTCTTAATGCTTCGAATTTGGTATTTTTTGGATTATGAATTAGACCCAAACTAATAGACCAAATCACCTACAATGAATTGGTGAAGTCTTAAACTTCTATGAATCAATGCATTTTTTGTGTAAGTTGGAATCCTATCAAACACTAGCCGTTGACGTTGTTTTGCGCTGACAGGTCATGCACGTGCCTGGTAGTTCATGAACGCTCTAGAGATTATGTCACAATCTCATACAAGCGGCTCCACTTGACACTCATATATTCATCAAGTGTATATTTTGCAAGATCCATCATCTCACTCCAACTTTAAGCTCAAACAAAAGGCTTTAAAGTATACATTGGTCGATAATGAGCTATACAAAGTTGAGTCGAGGGGGTGTTCTTGAAATGTTCGGATAAATATGAGGCTTTAAGAGTAATGGGAGCGGTGCATGAAGGCATATGTGGGTCTCGTAGGTCAAGGCCTATAATGAGACGGTTAATTCATAGACATGAATATTATTGGCCTACTATAAATGATGACTGCTTCAAATATACTAAAGGGTGTGAAGCTTGTCAGCTATATGGTCCTATCCAAAGTGTCCCAACCGAGGAATTGCACCCCTTTAAACCATGGCCTTTTAGAGGGTGGCTATAGATTTAATTGGCAAGATTCATCCTCCTTCATCCAAAAGGCATGTTTCTATCACTGTGGCAACTGATTATTTTACCAAATAGGTAGAGGCACAACCGATGGTGAATGTAACTCGGGAGGATGTAATCCGGTTTATCCAACAACAAATTATACATAGATGTGGAATTCTTGAAACTATCACTACTGATCAAGGAACTATGTTTACTGGAGATAAAGTGGCAGCCTTGGCTCAAGAGTGCCATACTATGCTCAAGCTAATGGGAAAGCTGAGGCTACTAATAAGATCTTGATTTGTATGATTAAGAAAACCTAAGAAGATAAGCCGAGAAGATGACATGACGCTTAACCATGTAACATCAAACTACCATCGAGTTTGTAAAGGAAAATGTCTTTACCTTGTAACATCATGAGACTATGTTCTGTAAGCATCTTAATTTTTCATCGATTTTTCCTTTTCTAACCTGGATAACAATAAATGATATATATATGAATTAGTCCACATTCATTTTAATCAAAGACGCAAGAAAATTAGAAAAAGTCATTGATTCTATTCATATTTGTTGAGTTGATTCTTTATTTTTGTGTTGTGTTTTGAAAATTTCTTTATTGTTTTAAAGAAATGGGACTTAGGAATTATACCTTTTCTTGCTTAGGAATTCTTTATTTTTGTTGCTCTTCTGTGAAATTTATTTTTTTGTCACATGGAGCTCAAGACCCATTTTCTAAATCATCTTAGCAATAGCAAGCTAGAGGCGGTTATCATTAAAAATAAACAAAAAGCAGAAAACAAAATGATAACCTAAACATCTTATTTAACTACTAAAGACACTAAATGTATCAAAACATCAAACTGAATCATATTGACCAAGTAAGTAGTTATAAAGAAAAATAAAATATACAAACACACATGCAAGTAGGCAACTATACACAAAGAAAAATGCTAGCAACACTCTCCTTCCAGCACACTCTCTCCTATTGGGGGAAATTCATGTGGGTCCTACAAAATTCAAGTGTGACCCTCATGAATTAGTGAGGGCTACATGAATTTCAACCAATATGAGAGAGTATATTGGAAAGCAAGTGTTAAAGGATATGTTGCTAGCACTCATCATAAACAAATCAATTGATTAATATCCAAATAAGCAAGTTAATTTCCATTTACTAACAATCAGTAAGATCTAACATAAGCACTAAGTGAAATATATTTTATATAGAAAAAACCACTTACACTTAAATCAATCAAGAGAACAAAAAAAAAATTATTTAGTAACTTGATTCGTCAAATTAATTTTCAAACTTTCATCTCCAATTACCTTCCTATCCAAATGTTTTCATGAACAATTTTAATATAATTGTAATATTTTTGTAAGCAAATTTCGTACTTTTTCCCTTCTAATATAATTTTCCATTTCACAAAAAATTACTATTATTTTATTCCATCTATTCAAGTATATCTTGACAGCAAATAATATTCTACAATATAATTGATAATATTTTATCAATACAACATAAAAATAACTTAAAAGCATTATACCAAATACATGAAAGCATTAAACCAAATACTAACTAAAAACTAATTTTTATACCAAAAACTACAACAACACAGTTATATTAAAATAGAAAAATATAATAAAAAACTCTATAAGAATCAGTGCATGTCAAGATATAATAACTCGTTAGAATTTTGTTGGTTGAAGTCTGAAAAAAGAACTATGAGAGCTCCAAATAGTCTACTGTTTTGAATGAAAATGACAATAATATTTAATTTTGTCTAAATATGTTGCAAAATATGAATATATATATATTTATGTATTGGGTTTATATGTTTGTTATATTATGATATAAAACATAAAATTTTTGGGAATAGAATTTATTCCAAAATCACATAAATTAATTATTATTTAATCGTAATTAATTATAAAATTGATTGGTTATTAAATATTTGACTCTTTACCATATATTTCTTTAAAATTAGTTTTATAATTTAAATTGTTTTAAGTTTAATACTATAATTTTAATAAAATTTATTTATAAAAGATGGAATTATCCTAAACGGTTTTATTAATAAAATTTACTATATATTTAAATGAATTTTTTATTAAAATATTTAAATGATTTAAAAAAATTGGAAATAGAATATATTTTAAAATTGCATACAATTAATTATCCTCTAAAGGATTTAGTCAATAATTAATTACAGAATTGATTTTATATTAAACTTTACCACCTTAAATTACAATATTATCCCTTAGTTATCAAATTACCAAAAAAATATTTTGTTTTTACGCAAGTCATTTTTCATTTTTCCTCTCAACCACTACCTTCCTTTTATATATAAAGATACCTAAGTGATTACTTAATAAAAAAATTATCATTTATTGTTTTAATACTTTTAAATTATTTTTATTATAAAAAATGTGAATTCACTGGTACCCCCAATAATTTTTACCCTGCCTAGGTGGCCCAATCAGATAGTGTGAATTATTTGACATGACCCACTAACATGATTCTTTTAATTGAGGTGACACATTCTGGTTGGTCAGGAGAACTTTTATCCCAAAATTATTGATGGTACTGGAGAAGGCACCTATAAAAAAATGGTACTTTCTCCGGTACTCTTAATAATTTGGGATAAAAATTACGCTGCTCAATCAAAATGTGTCACCTCAATTAAATGAATTAGGCTAATGAGTCAATTCAAATGAATATCATCATTTGATTGGATCACCTAGACAGGATAAGTTATACTTCAGGTAAAAATTACCTTTTTTATGTCGTTTTGTTTGTGCCTAGATCAAACAGGATAAGTTACACTTCACATAAAAATTACCTTTTTTATGTCGTTTTGTTTGTGTCTAGACCGCTGCTTATGGGCATTTTTATTAATTCTCTTCCTATATACACACCAAGTTAATGGTAAGCTATCGAAGGAAAGCTTATCTTTACCTTTATAATTCTCTTCCTATACACCATGTTCCTACGATCACCCTGATCAACCACTATCTTCCTATCACAAATCATTATATTATATTATGTGTAACCCTAAAACTAATATTTTTAATAATATAACAATTAATATTTAGTTGACATAATAAAAAATACGCACATATCAATTAAATCCACATTTTTTCTGTTTTTTTATTAGTGGATAAATTTTTTGAGCCTATACGGTTTTCTCATCTCCAAACCCCAACCAACTTAATTGACAAAATTCGCCGATACCATTTGTGCCCACCGTTATTTGCTTATTGTTATATATTTTTTAATTTAAATAACTTAATTAAATTTTATTTACCAAAAAAAACTTAATTAAATTTTTTAAAAATAAACTTTGTTAATAAATTTATATTTTTCATTTAGCATAAATTATTTAATGTTCAATATTTTAATAAAAAATAACCTTTTACTTCTCAAGGTAATAAACTTTTGTCACTACTATTTGATTAATATTTTTCTTAAGAAAACTAACCTTCTATTATTGTTTTCCTTTTAAATTTCTCTATTAAACCATTATTTATTTATTTAGTCATTATTTTCTGGTTTTTTTAGTAAATGTCAATATTTCCTTTTTAAAATCAACATTATAGTGTGTTTTTAATGTTGTCCTTAATCCTTTCCTTTTAAAAATTAATATGCATTAATAATATAATTAATGACTTCTTAATTTAATTTTATTAATAGAATTAATATAGATTCTTATCTACCACTAATTAAACCAATCCATTAGGGGTTAAAAAAGCAAACTTTATGTATACCAAAAAACAAAACTTGTAGGTTCTTTTTTTCTATGAACCACCGTAATTAGGACATTTGGCTCCTCAATGGCATCACAGGGCATCCCCACAAGCTTCGACCATTTGGATCGACTATAAGACTAATCCTCGGTCTACTGCTTAAAGTAGGAAATTAACCCTTGGTTTTCACAACCTCCCAACTAGATTGTTGTCATCAGGATTCGAACTTGCATCCTCCTCCTTACGGAGTCGAGATGCTTACCACCCGACCAACACTTGGTTGGTGTATAACTCGTAGGTTCTAAATTTGATGAATTAATCATATAAAGAACAATGTTAGTAACAATTTTTTTTTCAAAATTTTCTTTAATGCAATCTTTATTATTGGATAGACTTCCACAATAGAGAGTAAATATATGTAATTTAAAGAGTCCCACATAAAATTCACCTTATAACGAAAAGTTTGTTGAAGAAAATATTTAAAAGAGTTTATTGTTAGCATTTCTGATCATATAAAACTATTAATTTTCAATTTACATAACATAATAGACTAATTTTTTTTTACAAATACAATTATATTAGTTAAATATTGATACTTGATGAGTTTATTATTGTGCTTTTTTTTAATCATTATTATCTTGCTTAATTTACAACGAAGGATTTTGTTTTCTATAATTTAATATATAATTCTAGGAGACCTGCTTGTGTTTTTACTAAAGGGGTTCATCAGTTCATATATTTAGGGAAAAATAACCATGGAATGTTTTAAAAAGTCTTCACGTACTATTTAATGCTTTAAATAGAAACAAATAACCTAGCAAAAATGAAGAAAACTAATATAATGAGATTAGTTATACATGGAAGGAACTTTGTTTTATATTTTTCAATTTTTTTAATTTCTGGAGATCTGAATTTGTCTAAATCTTTCCCTAGATTGTGTTATATATGCCAAAAGAAGTTTTAGTAATTATATTCATACCTTAGTGATGTTGATTTTTATTTTATAAAAAAAAGTATTCTCTTACTATTTGATATCTTAAATATATGAAATTAAATAAACTACCAAAAACAAAGAAAACAAATATAATGATAAGGGAAAGAATTCTACCAAAATATAAAAAAGGAAAAGAAAGAATTCAATTAATAATTTTAACATTTTGATCGGTAACATGTTTCCAAAACTGAAATTATAAAATTGGGAATTTAATTAATTACTATAATAATTTGTTTCATTAGTAAGTATCAAATGAAAAGCAAAGTTTTTTTAAATTTTCAATGCATTAAATATTTTATTTTTTTAATATTTACTATTTTTTAATTCCTTAAAATTAAAGTTGCTTTTAGAGTATTAGTTAAACAAATCCATAATTTTCATATGAGTTTAATTGTCATGCACTGTCTGTGTAAAAAAATTTATACCGTCAACCAATCATAAATCATGGTATGGATGACTTTTAATAGTTAGTTAGGATAAGAATCAAATATTTTTAATGATATGACAATTTATGATTTGTTGACAGTGTAAAAAACCTTTACAACAACAGTACATACCAATTAAATTCTTTTTTTTATTTCTCTTACCATTTGTGGGCTCTAAACTTAACATTTTATATTAATTGAAATATGTATCTAGTATATACATTAGATGGATAAAATCTTTTCTTCCTAATTGAAAATATCATAAATGGTCTCCAGAGGCACTAATTAATTGTTACTAATTTAGTCATAAAAATTTAATATCCCAATATATGCATTTAATGTGCAAGAAACATTTTCACCTATAAAAAGCTTCTCATTTGAGGAGTCTAAAATGTGCTCATTGTTCTCTCAATTTCTAGCCCTAAATTACCATGGAAAACAACAACTTAAACTCTGATGAGCTTTTCAACTTGCAGGCATTCATAGCCCATATCGAGTCTCTTGTGGCTCATGAAAATGCTGCCACGAGAAGACAGTATTTATCAAACCATTTTAACTCTCAAAGAGAGCTGACTTCAAACCGTAGGCAGCCCAATTTTCATAGGCCAATGCTAATACAGGAAACCAGAAATTTTGCTAATAGCAGGGTTTTCCAGGCACCGCCACAACAACCTATAGCGATGCCTCAGGCAAGTACAAGCTTGTATACTAACGCTAGCCGAGTTGCTTCACAACTAGTTGATACACTCCAATCTCCATCCGAGGCTATGCCCTTTGATGGGAATATTGCATTTGAAATTTCAAGGGTTCCAACTTCACAAATCCAGCAAGAGATGGAATTGGAAGTATCATCGATTGATGGTACTAAGCCATATCTAAATCTGTTGGACAAACCCATTGTTAACGGGGTTAACATGCATGGTGAAAACCCTAATTTGCGATTGGATTTGACGTTAAGGCTCTAGAGCTTTAAAGGATTGATACTTTGGTGCAGTGTTATGACATTGGTTGAAGAAACAATTTTTTCAAGCAGTGTTTCTGGAAATTTAAGGTTAAAATAAAGCTGTATGCACAATTATGGGTTAGTGTCATTGTTTTGAGTCATGTCTTAAATTTTAGTGTCTTAAATTATGAGTGAAATTATCTTTTTCATGAGTTAATGTTAAAGTTCTATCATCTTGATTCTTATATTATTGAATTTGCTATAACTAGTTGCCTTTTCTCTTAGTGATTATTCTTTAACCTTATTCAATTACGATCACGGCGTTCCGGACCAACACAAGTTGATGTAGTATGCAATTGCATTGTGACCACGTCAGGGGATACAGAGTGTGATTTGAATCCTTGCCTTTTTCTATAGGATATATTTCATATTATTTATTGTTGTGGATAAGATAAATAGATATTACCAGTGATCAATATATTAATTTCTATTGCAACAAAATCTTTGCACTTTTTTTTGGGAGAATTGTGGAATAAAACCAAAATTAACATTAGTAATCAAGGTTTTGAGTAGCAGTATGGTTGCGATTGGATTGAGGTTACAGAAAGTATGAACAATTGTAAAAAAGTATAGATAATATATTCATAATGGTGGCGTGGTGGAATTAAGTAGGTGAGTTTTTTTTTGTAGCTCATAAGATCTATTGAGAAAAATGTAAAAGTTGAATTGCAAGTAATTTTAATTTCCTAAATTCTAAAATGGTAGCACTATAGCCTTCGGGGGCACAACAGTAAAGTTGAGCGATGAATGGATAGTCCAAAAAACAGAGAGATAGGTGCATCATCGAATGTAGTTAGATGAGTGGCAGAGCCCGAAAACAGAGAGATAGATATCTGAACTCATACATGAAAATATTCTTCACCTAAACTAATCCAAACATTTGCACATATCTCAATTATCAAGAGACATTTAAAAGTTGAATGACAAATAATTTTTATTTCCTAAAATCTGAATGGGTAGCACCGTAGCCTTCGAGGGGCACAACATTAAAGTTGAGCGATGAATGTTAATTCAAAAAGCAGAGAGCTGGGTAGGTCAAGTCTAATGTTGTTAGATAAGTAGCAGAGCCCAAAACTAGAGAGATATGTATGTGAACTTATATATGAAACACCTTTTCGTGACGTCCGGACGGGGACGTCACGGTCACGAGACCCACCTAAACTAATCAAAACTTGTGCATATATCTTTATCTTTATATATATATATATATATATATATATATATATATATATATATATATAGAGTCTGTTTGGCAAGGCACTTCAACGAGCTTATAGCGGATAGCTTATAGCAGATGAGAAAGTAATCCCGTTTGGTAAGTGTGTCTGTCACGAGCTTATAGTGTTTTTTTACGAGCTTATAACATTTTTTCAGCGTTTGAGCTTATAGCTTATAGCGTTTCATTTTTCTTTTCACTTTTATCTTTATTATCTTCATTTAATTCTACCTTTATTCTCTTCTCTCTCTTTTATGTAAAATCATTAATGAAGATGTCCTTTTATGTCATTTTATATTTTTTAGCTAGTTCAACCGTTAGTTTTACCAAACACTTTCACAAAAAATAAGCTAGCTTATCTGCTATCCGCTATTAGTTACCTCATCCGTTATTCGCTATAAGCTATCCGTTATCAAATAGCTTATCCGCTAACAACTAATTTTATCAAACAGGCTCAAAATAAGGTTCGTTGCGGTATTCCACGGTATTTTCCCGCCGAAATGCAGAGCAATTCTGTCAAATTATAAGGTATTTCGATTTTACCCAACCATTATTGTTCATAATAAATGCTCCATTTGTTTTTAATCAACCATTATTAGTGGATGTGTGATTACGAGGTTAGTGGGTGAGTTGTTAGTAAATAGTGCCTTTTCGTTTCTTTGCTATGATGTTTTGCACCTCTTCGATAACTCTGATAGGAATCAAAGCCTTTTGGCTATGAATATGGGTTTTGAGTTTCACTGTTGGGTGAAATGATTTTCTGTCTCTGCATTTAAGTGATTGTTTTAATCACGGATTAAGTTCTTCGATTTGCTGGAATCCATAGACTTGGCAAGCAAAGCGCCTCAAAGATTTCACCGTAAAAGCCAACATTCTCTGGGAGATTCACCTTGCAACAAAGAAGTGTGGTTAGGCAGTGGCATGTTATTTTTTGCCTTCATGGTTTACCCAACTCTTTTTTAGTGTGACCAATTATGCCTGCAAATTGCAATATCTATTTGTGACATGTAATGGCTGTGCTGTGTCTAATAGAAGGAACTGAGTTCCCCTTCTCCTTTTTTAAGCAAAGAAAGGTATGTCTGAATGTTTACTATCTATTTTTACATTAATATAATTTAGTCGCAACCTATTGGTTGAATTGTAATCACATTGCCTCTAAGGCAATCTCCAAAATTACCCCTAGTTAACCGTCATTGGCTTTCTACCTTCTTCATATTTTCACCATTTTTTTTTATACCCTTTTCATCTTTCCACCATTTTCATAACTCCCTCCATCCTTAAACCTCCATCACCATGAAACCTCAACTATCATAAAAACATCCACCATTAACCACATCCTTATCCACCTCAAGCATCCACACAGCCTATCTTTCTTTTTTCTTTTTCTCTTTGTTTATTTGTTTTGCTTTTCCTGTTAGTGACTTTTTATTTTCCTGATATTTAGCATTTGTTAGATGTTTAGTTGGTTTTAGGTTTGGGTGTGTGGGCTACTTGTTGGCCCAAAATAAATGATTTCCGTCAAAAAATAAAAGTAGAAGCTCTCTGGACCTGGGCTTAGAGAGGAGGGGCTCCCTTTTGTTTTTTAAGTAAATTCTTTTTTGGTCTCATTAGGTGATGGGCTAGTTTCTGAACAAAAAACCTTTTTGTTTAAATAAAATCCAGAACTTTGAATTTGGGTTGAACAATGTAATAGCCACTTTGTTTCTTTTTTTTAAAAATAAAATGAAATGATAATAACACCAAAAAAAAAATTAAAAAAATATTTTCAAAAAAATTAAAATCAAACAACCAATCAAGTTTTTTTTTAGAACTACGTGGCTTTGAGTTTCCCATCGCACCGGAAAATAAGTAGGAGCAGAATCAATCCTTTTGTCAAGTCAAAATTTTATTTCCTCTTTTTTTTTGTACTTATTTTATTTTATTTTAAAATGGGGTGAGATAAATAATTTAAAGGTTATTTAAAAAAATTTACATGATTACAAGGTAACACTCTTAGGGCGGTTGTATCAAGGGTATTGTGGGGATTAGTCTCCACCCTTCCTTGTGCACAATCCACTCCCGAATCCAAACTTGATTTCAAAGACCGTTTTCTTTTTAGGTTTTTCCAATTTTTCCAATTTTAATAAAGTTGGTAGTGACTCCATTTTATTTCTTTTTTTTGCCGTTCCTGTCGCGATCCTGGTCGTGACAATGACAAACTACAAAATTACTCATATTTAACCTTAGATTATCTTACTTTTATATATAAAGATTTCTTACTTTTGTATATAAAGTCTTACTTTTATATTGATTTTATTTACCTACTTTAAGATTTTTAAAAAAGATTAATAATTGCCCCTAAGACAACCTATAAGATTATCCCTAGTTAACCATAAACTACCTTACTTTTATATATAAAGATATCTTACTTTTATATTGGTTTTGTTTACATACTTTAAGATTTTTAACAAAATATTAATAATTATTATTATTTAATTTATTATCTTACTTTTATATATATGGATACCTTATTTTTATATTGATTTTATTTATCTACTTTAATATTTTAAAAAAAATTAATAATAACTATTATTAAATTTATCAAATTGCCTCTAAAACGATCTACAAAATTACCCTTAATTAATCCTACACTACCTCACTTTTATATATAAAAGATACTATTTACTTGCATCGTATGAGATTCATTACTTTTCTAAAAATAATTACTTAATTTATTTTGTTAAATAAGGGTTGCCAGCATGACTCCAACACTCAAAACACACTCAACGTGTCTTTTTTTGTTCATTTAAAAGTGAAGTTTTTTAATCACATATTCACGTGATGTCCTATAATTTTTAGAATTTGTGTTTCCATACCTCAATACTTGGAATAATGAATGGGAACACAATTTAAAGTGAGGCGTTGTGTTTGCAGCTCGCTATAAAACTCGAAGTAGCCATTAATTCGATCAAGATACTGGATCAATGAGTCATTGTCGAATCACTTAATCACTGGTTGACCCTCATGAAATGATATATATTAAATTTGTAAGTTTTATATTAAAAATATGTATATAATACATTTTTATATCTGTACTAAGGGAATGCTTTGGTGTAATGGCACATTTGCTCTCTGTCAGCTCCCATGATCGTGTTCTAGACCACAAAGAGGCATTTTGGTTCGTTTTTCGCGTCTGTGATGTCAAACTGCTTCAATTGCAAGTCGAGTCAGTCGATTCAAACTGGTTCAATCGAGATTTGATGACGTGAGCTACGGTTCAGTTGCATATTCAATCTGATATGCTGACTGAACCGACCATAAGTCCGGTTTTTGGTCGGACCAACTGGTAGAGCTGTCAAAACGGGCTAACCCGACTCATCCGGGTTGGCCCACCACGAGTTGGCTGAAAAACGGGTCAACCCAACCCAACTCACTTTTTGGTGAGCCAAGAAATATTCAACCCGGCTCGACCCACCACGGGTTGACGGGTTACACGGGTTGGCTCACCTAACTTTAAAAAAAATAAAATAAAAAACTGGAAAATGAAAAAAATTTAAAAAAAAAAAATGTTATGAGCAAAATGGAAAGAAGCTTCTGCCTCATTGTCCTAACTTTGCTCAATGGAAGTTTCAAACATTTCAAACGAAGCCCTCCTAAACATTAATCACACTCAATCATGACTTTAGTTCCAAAATCAAAGCACAACCTACACTCCTCGGCAATAATGCCCACCCCTACTCGAAGTTACCATCTTCTTTTTCCTTTTCACATACATATCATCCCCTACTTGGAACTCATCCACCTTAAAATGCACATGCCGACTCTTAGGCAACCTTGTAATCCTTTTTATGGAAGGCATAGCTCTAGTAACAAGCGTTGTTTCACCCTCATCCTCCTCCATCTTCCTCTTCCTCGATGGATCCCTGCATTTTGGAGTTGGGAGTGAATGGAAAAGGCATGTGGACCTGCGAGGAGGTAAGGATTGTGGCGTGAGGGTTTGTTTTTCGGGCTGGTGGGGCGTACAACGTTCTCAGTCGGTGGTGTTGTAGTTTAGTGATGAAGGAGAAAGGGGCATACGCGTAAGGGAAAGTTGGCTTGATTAGGTGATTTGGTCACTGAAGGTGAAGGGAAAATTGGGTTGGGCTTGAGTCTTAGCTCGCCTGATGGAAGATTCTAGGGAAGGAAAAAAATGTAACCCGCGAGCCAACCCGGCTCACCACGGATTGAACCTAGCCAATCCGTGGATTAAGTGAGTCGAGTCAAAGTGAGCCTGTTTTTTATCAACCCAACCCATCGGTGAGTCGGGTTGGGCTGGGTTGGCTCACGGGTTCTAACCCATATTGACAGCTCTACCAACTGGTACAGGTTTAACAACATTGTGTGTTTGATTGATTTGTTACTCATGATTGTAAACATAAAACATCATTCAAACATTCCCAATTCTATCAAAATGATTTAGCTTGTTAGTCATGTTTTATGCAGAATAAATGCCAGTTGACAATTTAAACAATGAATTTGAAGTGAAATAAATTACCTACAAACATGTTCTATAGAGTTTTTATGAGTATGTACTTTTGCATACTTTAGGTTCTATTTGATTCTGTTCTGATTTTTTTGTTTTCTAAAATTATTTTGTAAAATAGTTTTTAAAAACTATTTTTCAAAATAAAAGAAAAAAATATGTTTGATAACACCATTTTGAAAATAGATTTAGCGTGTGTTTGTTTTAGATTCTAGGAATTGTTTTTGAGGAAGAAATCATGTTAGGAATGATAGTATATTATAATATTTTAATAAAAAACATGAAAGCTTTCGAAGGCAGCTTCCATGTCGCGTTTGGTTCGATGCGAAAACAAACAGATGCTTATATGTTGCATAAAAAAGTACATCTGATAAATTTATTCCTAGAATAGGTGAACTTGGTAGATGGTTTTGGAAAGCCACAAATTGAAGACCTTACAAGCAAATGAAAAGGTTGATGACCGTACAAGCAAATGAAAAGGTGAAAGCTTCGGGTTTCCTCCAGAAGTTTTCCTATAACTAATACTAAAATTTTTGAAGCTTTATATAAGATCTCCAACTTAATAACTGCTAATCGTGTAAGATTTAGCTAGTGCATGAAGTGCATGAGCCGGATTAGCTGAAAGCAGTTATCAGTAACAACTTTTCCCGCTCACCTTCTTCCATTATTTTCCATTTTTCCGCAGCTTTCCTTCTTAAATATAAATAATGAGATAAATGTTAGTAACACACTCTCTAACATTCTCTTTTCAACACACACTCTTTTATTAGTTGAAATTCAAGTGAAACCCACATGAATTTCAACATGAAAAAAGAGTGTTAGAAAATATGTTAGTAGTAGGGATGAGAATGAGACAGGGCTGGGGCGGGACTACTCCCCCGCTCCCCATCCCCGCCCCCAATTTTTTTGCCGTTTTCCATTACAGAGAGTTTTTTTTCCCGTTCCCATTCCCCACGGATCTCGCAGATCCCCGCAAGGAGTTCGGGGACCCTGAAAATTCATAAAATAATAATAATAGGTAACCTAATTAAGTTGAAGCAATCTTAAGACATTGTAACAAAACACTAAAAATCTTAAATATTTAAAGTTAAAGCAATCTCCAAGACATTATAACAAGTTCAACCTTAAATAGAATACATATATGTTTAATATTTTATTTTTTTAATAAAACAATATATATTTAAAATTAATAAAATATATCTACAATATATATATACACATATTTTTAGAAGTATTTTAATAATAATTTCGGAGTCGGAGACCATACGGGACGCGGAACATGTTCCCCATTCCCGTCCCCAAAATCCCCGATCCAGCAGGGAAAATTCTCCGCGTGCGGGATCCCATTCGGGCCATCCCCTCCGGAATCCTCACTCAGTTGTACAAATTGTCATCGGTGGTTAGTAGCACTCCTCAAATAATACATTGTACACTTTATTTCAGCTTGAATGAATGAGAAGCTCTCTTCTATTCCAATTCTCTCTCAATTCTGTTATGGTATCAGAGCTCCTCTACAGGAGCTCTGCTGCGTCACCCTGATTGTGTTTGATGCTTCGTCTTCTTCCCTGTAATGATGCCGAGAAACAATGCCTCTTCGTCTTCAAATGGCGGATCCGGTGTCAATAATCAGCCATCACCTCCTGCTGATCCGCAGCAAAATCTGTCGTCGCCGTATTACATTCATCCTGGTGAGAATACCGTGAATGCTTTGGTGAATATCCACCTCTGGTTCGAACGAGGAACTATCATTCTTGGGCCACACTGATGAAGAAGGCTCTTATCACTAATAATAAGTTCAGATTCATAGAAAAGGAACGTTTCTTACTCCGGACAGATTCGATCCTAGTTTTGAAGCTTTTGAGAGGTGCAACAACCTTGTTCATTCTTGGATCTTAAACTCAGTGACTTCTTCCATTGCACAGAGCATCATCTATGTGGAAAATGCGAGTGATGTATGCATTCATATTCTTGCAAGATGTGCTATTTTTACCTATGTTTGCATTCAACTTAGTGTGTATTTAGATAAGCATTTAACAAATGTGATTTTGGATAGAATTGATTATGTAGAATTGATTTCAATACAATTGAGTTTGAAGTGAATTGATTTATGTTTAGATATTTTTATCTTGAAAGCAAGTTTGATGTAAAACTCAGTGTAAATTTTTCAATTCAACTCAGAAGCTACAAATTGTAGCTTCTGTTAGAATCACGTTTAAATGCAAAATCAATTTTATCAGATAGTAACCAAACACCTCTGTTTTTACCAAAATTATGTTTGACAGTGACATAAGTACTTCTGGTGTCTCCGAAAGTGAAACCAAACACACACTTAATCTCTATATCCAAACTTAGCAGAACAATGAATTGCTCCTTTGCTTTTTGGGGTGACACATGCTCCGTTAAGGATACTCACAAGAGGATTATTTGTTTGGCTAGATTGACTTATGGCCTTTACCACATGGATCTGCCACCGAGTCAACACAATGGACAGTCACATTCATAGGTTTTAGATTCTGTTAGCAAGTGTTTGTAATTCAGTTTTTATTCCAGATTCTGCTCTATACCATTTTAGGGGAGCATGATCCCATGCCGTCACTGAAAACCCACATTCATAAAATCACTCAAATTTATGATAAAAAATAGAGGACTTTAATTTTTTTATATTATTAGTTTTCATACATAATACTTTTTATGATTAAGATTTCATGCTGTCATCACTTCACAAAAGTAAAGTGGTGGGGTGGATCCATTTCCCATTTTAGGTTGGGGCATGCTTCATTGCCTTTAATAGAAAAACGATCAAATCAAATTCCCTCTATACACACTAAAAAGGTTGGCATATGTGATGTTTGTTATTTTGCTAAACAAAGAAGAGAACATAGAAATTGAGAAAGGTTAAAATGAGAAAAAATGATTATTTCCTCACTTCTACTCTTTCACTCCGCAATAAGAAGAGAGTTTTTTTGTGTGAGCCCTCCCATGTGTTTTTCTCTCCATCCACACTTCTTGCCTTCAACCAAACCAAAGAAGTTTTCATTTTCTTTGTCACTTCTTTCTCGAGTAAATCTTCAATTTGGTCTCTAAATTTGTAAGGTCATATTAACTTGATCTTTGACATTTTTGAAATTTCAAAAGCATCCCTGAAGTTATTAAAAGTTAATCAATCCAGTCCCTCAACCTTATAATTTCAGTGATCAAATTGACACAAGAACAAAATTTATATCAACCTACAATTTCAATGATCAAATTGACCATTTACTCCATCTTTCTCTTTAAAATTTGTAGAACCAAATCAAGGCTGAACGGGTGGGTGCCTGGGCCTGAATTTTTTTTCATGGCGTGCTATGGCCCAATTTTTTTCACACTGCGGCCTCGCTTTTCTATTTGCCCAATTGAACTCCTGGAGCTTCACTTCAAGTCCCAGTGACTTCTATTCATTTATTATTTTCAATTCTAATAGAAGTTTTCCATTTCAATTAGAGGTGGGCTCACTCAGCTTCAATTCACCTTGTTTGTCCTCCAGTGCATTTCGTCAATTCTCAATTTCAATATACGTGGGATCCCTGTAGCTTCAATTGCCAATTCTCATTTGCATTCCTATCATAGTAGATGTCCAGCAACGTGGCCAAACTTCTTTTCTTGTTATCACCTCAAATTCCCCTTTTTAATTTCCATAGCTATTGTAACTTTCCATCCTCCTTATTTGTCAAAGTTTAATGCACCTCAATTTCAATTAACTACAAAACACACACAAAGAGTGTAACAATATTTACCAATGTTATAAAAATTACACTTATAAACGCAATAAATATTGTACAAAAAGAAAAAAACGCAATAAATAAATGATAAAATTACTCTTAAGATGTTGTTGTTGTTTACGACGGATTCAGATCCATCCTTATTTACGACGGATACATATTTGTCGCTATTATATCTGTTGTAAACAATGATGAATCAGATTCCATCACTGTTTATGAGTTTATGTTGGAACAACTTCCGTCGTTAATTAGTAATTACGATGAAATACCATCTGTCGTAATTAATAGAGAAATTATGAAATTTTTAACTTACGTTTTTGAACTTTTTTACCGATGGACTTTTCATTATAAACAACGGATTTTTGCCCATCATTGATTGTAATGATACGTAAATTCCATCATTGAATTTTACCAACGCCATTTTTTTGGGCATATTTTTTTCCGTCACTAAATTATTTGTCGATAATTAACTCACCAAAGGATCTTTTCCTTTTTAGAGACTAAATTTTACTGTCACTAATTTCATTTTTTATAGTGGTATAAACAGAAAATTGGAAAAAAAAAATCAATATTTAATATAATAAAAATCAATTTGTTAAATGGACTCTTTTCTTTAATGAATTATATACATATTTGTTATTAAAAGCATTAAGTATCACATTTTGTTAATTGAGTAACATAGTAGTTAGTAAGTATGAATACAAATATGGGTACATATAGGACATTATATTGATAAATGGATATGATAAATTTTAAAAATTATAGAACACAATAGGGTTTTGAAATATGCGTAAAATTTAATGTAACATTAACAAAAATATATAAATCTATTAGACTCACATCATGATGTCCTCAGTTAGTTATTAGCTCTGTTAGTTAGTTATTTCCTCTGATAGTTCAGTTTCTTAATCAAGATTCTATATCTTGGTTATTTTCTTGCTTCTAGAAGATTACAAAGTAATCTATATAAGTTCCTTTGTATTCTCATTTTGATTAACAAATGAATACACAAGAAGTTATTCAGTATTTTCATCTCTGATATTATGGTATCAGATTTATAAGCTTCCGCACACCCACTTTTCCTTTTCTTTCCAGCTTCTTTCACGAAGCCATGTCCGGGCAACCTGCTTCCTCCAATGATGAGGGCAACCAGCACCCACCTCCCCATCCTCCTCCACAAGATCCTTCCCAAAACCCAACAAGTCCATACTACCTTCACCCCGGCGAAAACCCCGGTGCTGTACTTGTCTCCCCGCCACTCAATGGCGACAATTTTCATTCATGGAGCCGTGCTATGAAGCGTGCACTACTATCCAAGAATAAGCATAAGTTTGTCGATGGCAGTATCACTCCTCCTTCCTCTTCTGATTCTCTTTTTGATTCATGGGAGCGCTGCAATAACATAGTGATTTCCTGGATCACTCGCAGCCTCTCCACTCATATTGCCCAAAGCACTATATACATTGATAACGCACGGGATCTTTGGGTGGATCTTCAAGATCGGTTTTCCAGAGGGAACCATTTCCGTATATCTGATATTCTTCAAGATCTTCACTCAATGAGGCAGGGTGAACGCAGCATATCTGCCTTTTTTACTGATATGAAGACTTTATGGGAGGAGTTGGAAACATTGCGCCCGACACCTGTTTGTAGTTGTGCCTCTCCTTGCCCCTGCAACCTTACCAAATCCGTTAAACAACACAAGGAAGTTGAATATGTTATTTGCTTCCTAAAAGGCTTAAATGATGTTTTCAATAATGTCAAAACACAGGTCCTTCTTCTCGATCCTCTTCCCCCTATCAACAAAGTTTTTGCATTGGTCACACAACAAGAACGTACTTCTTGTGGCCCTCCTCTTGGTGATTCCACAGCCTTGTCTACCACAACTTGGTCTCAGCAGTCCAAACCTTTTGGTTCTCAAGGTCGTGGCTCTGGTACACCAAAAGGAAGAGGACGTGGAAGATCCACTGGGAAGCAATGCATTTTCTGTGGAAGACCAAACCACACAATTGAATCTTGCTATTTTAAACATGGCTTTCCACCGGGATATCGAGCCAAGAATTCCATCAATGCTGTCACTGCTACACCAACAGATCCAGTCTCACATGATTCCACAGCCTCTCAACCACATACATCACAGCCTTCTATTCAACTGAGTCATGAAGATTACAAGCATTTTCTTTCTGTCATGCAAGGTACCAAGCCTGATGCATCTACCTCTTCCCACCCGATAAGTAACACCACCTCTATTGAACCTCCTACCAGGCACATTGTGTCTCACATATCACAATCAGGTACTCTTTTTTCTTTAGAGAGCACATGGATCTTGGATACTGGATCCACTGATCATGTGTGTCCTCATCTTTCTTTATTTTCCACTTATACACCTATTGCACCTATCTCAGTGCAATTACCTAATGGTCACACCACCATTGCACATCACTCGGGCACCATTATTCTTTCTGAGCATTTTTCTTTATTCCATGTTTTACATATACCAGATTTCAAATATAATTTGATCTCTGTACAGAAACTTGCCCTTTCTTTAACATGCCAACTAATCTTTTCTTCTACTTTTTGCATCATCCAGGACCTCCATTCCAAGAGGATGATTGGCAATGCTCAAGTTTGCAATAGCCTTTACCTATTAACAAATCCTGTAACACAATTTACTATTTCCAATACAGTTCATTCCCCTGCTCTTACAAGTGTCTTTTTTGATATTTGGCATTCTAGGCTAGGCCACCCTTCTCTCCCTATTCTTCAAAAACTTTGTACTCAGTTCCCCTACATTAAGTACAATAAGAATCTTGTTTGTGATAGCTGTCATATGGCCAAACAGGCCAAATTACCTTTTTTTAACAGCACTACTCAATCTTTAAAGCCTTTTGATTTAGTCCATATGGACATTTGGGGTCCACTGAATGTCGAATCCTTTCAAGGATATCACTACTTTCTTACTATTGTGGATGACTTTAGTAGATATACTTGGATATATCTTCTTAAAAACAAGGCAGAAACCAGAACACACATTCTTCAATTTCATCACTATGTTTCCACTCAATTCAATTGTAAAATTAAGGTTCTTCGATCTGATAATGGACCTGAATTTAATATGACTTCTTTCTATCATACCAATGGCATTCTCCATCAAACTTCTTGTGTGGCAACCCCACAACAAAATTCCAAAGTCGAAAGGAAACATAGACACATTTTAAATGTTACTCGCGCTTTGCTATTTCAGTCTCATTTACCACATATATTTTGGTCTTATGCTGTATGTCATGCAATTTATTTGATTAATAGATTACCCTCCCCTACACTTGCTTATAAAACTCCTTTTGATTTACTATATGATTGTCCTCCCACATTCCTAGATTTAAAGGTTTTCGGGTGTTTAGCTTATGCCTCTACTTTACCACAAAATAGATCAAAGTTGGATAGTAGGGCTAAGAAATGTATCTTTCTTGGCTACTCACCAGGCACAAAAGGTTATCTTTTATTTGATTTACATTTTCGATCTATATTTCTTTCTAGAAATGCTATTTTTTATGAGACAATTTTTCCATATTCTGCTTCCACCACTAATATTTCTGCTGACATGATTCCTTTGGAGCCTGCTGACACTGCACTTTGGTTTGATGTACCTCTCCCTCATTTACCTACACAATCTTCACCTATTCCGATAGATGCACCTACCAGTCAGCCTGCAGATGATCTTCCCATTAGACGGTCCTCCAGACTTAAGAAAACACCAAACTATTTGCAGGACTTTCACTGCAACATTACTGCCACAACAACTCCTTTTAATTCTTCTGGTGCCCTCTATCCCTTGCCTCATTACTTGAATTATTCCAAACTGAATCCTGCACATCAACGTTATACTCTAGCTATTTCCTCTCTTGTTGAACCAAAATCATATAAGCAGGCCATTAAGTCTAACCATTGGTTAGAAGCAATGCAATCTGAACTTGCTGCTTTACATCAAAATGACACTTGGGAACTGACTGAATTACCTCCAGGAAAGACATCTATTGGCTGTAAATGGGTCTACAAAGTCAAATTAAAGGCCGATGGTACTTTGGAACGCTATAAAGCTCGACTTGTAGCAAAGGGATTCACTCAAACAGAGGGAATCGATTATTTTGATACTTATTCGCCCGTGGCCAAACTCACACTATTAGATTTCTTTTGGCCATTGCAGCATCTCAGCACTGGCATCTCCACCAATTGGATGTTCACAATGCTTTTCTTCATGGCAACCTTGATGAGGAAGTCTTCATGGACCTTCCACCTGGCATCATTCCCACTCATCCTCACCAAGTTTGCAAGCTCAAAAAGTCTCTTTATGGCTTGAAGCAAGCCAGTAGGCAATGGTTTTCTAAACTCTCCTCCTCTCTCCTTTCTCAGGGATTTTCTCAAACTCATTCTGATCACTCTCTATTTCTTAAACATAGGGAGCATTCTTTTACAGCTATACTTGTTTATGTTGATGATTTAATTGTTGCAGGAAACAATATTGCTGACATCTCTGCCATAAAGAACCATCTTCATCAACAATTGCACATTAAAGACCTCGGAAATTTGAAATATTTCCTGGGGCTTGAAGTTGCACGTTCCCAGGCTGGCATACATATTTGCCAACGGAAATATGCCTTAGATATCTTGTCAGACATGGGCCTGTCAGCTGCAAAACCAGCCCTCACGCCTATGACCAAGGACACCAAATTACAAAAGGAAGGTGGCCAGCCTTTGGAGGATCCTGCAGCCTTTCGAACACTTATAGGTCGGTTGTTATATTTAACAACAACTCGTCCCGATATCAGTCATTCGGTTCAGCAACTTAGTCAATTCATGAGCAGCCCCACATCCATTCATCATCAAGCCGCGATTCGCGTCCTCCGCTATATTAAAACAACACCTGCCCATGGTCTCTTTTATTCCACACACTCAATTTTACAACTTAAAGCTTTTTCCGATTCTGATTGGGCTAGTTGTGTGGACACCCGCAAGTCCACAACTGGATTTTGTATTTTCCTTGGCGACTCTCTTATTTCTTGGCGCTCCAAGAAGCAAACTACAGTCTCGAAATCATCTTCGGAGGCTGAATATCGCGCTTTGGCTTCTACAGTTTGTGAATTGCAATGGCTCACATATCTATTCAAGGAGTTTCAACTGCCTTTTATTACTCCTGCTATGCTTTATTGTGATAGCCAATCTGCAAGGTACATTGCAGCCAATCCGACTTTCCACGAGCGCACAAAACATATTGAAATTGACTGTCATATTGTTCGTGAGAAGTTACAATCCAAGTTATATCATCTTCTTCCCATTTCTACTGTTGACCAATTGGCGGATCTTTTCACCAAGCCTCTGGATCCGGCTCCTTTTCAGCGCTTACTTCTCAAGCTGAGAGTTATTAATATCCACTCCTCCGCTTGTGGGGGGGTATTAGACTCACATCATGATGTCCTCAGTTAGTTATTAGCTCTGTTAGTTAGTTATTTCCTCTGATAGTTCAGTTTCTTAATCAAGATTCTATATCTTGGTTATTTTCTTGCTTCTAGAAGATTACAAAGTAATCTAACCCTCACCGGGAAAACCATCACCCTTGAGGTTGAAAGCTCCGACACCATCGACAACGTCAAGGCCAAGATCCAGGACAAGGAGGGCATCCCACCAGACCAGCAGAGGCTCATATTCGCCGGAAAGCAGCTCGAGGACGGCCGCACCTTGGCTGATTACAACATCCAGAAGGAGTCCACCCTCCACCTCGTCCTCCGTCTCCGTGGTGGTATGCAGATCTTCGTGAAGACGCTCACCGGCAAGACCATCACTCTTGAGGTTGAAAGCTCTGACACCATTGACAACGTCAAGGCTAAGATCCAGGACAAGGAAGGTATTCCCCCAGACCAGCAGAGGTTGATTTTTGCTGGGAAGCAGTTGGAAGATGGAAGGATTTTCATCTCTGATATTAAAATCCTAAACAAGAATAAAGATACCAATATTTCAAAAGTCAGCTTTTGTCATTGCAGCCCCAATAAAAAAATTATCATTATGATATCACACTTGTATTGGTATGAAATTCAAAAGAAAATGATAAAATTGTTTAAAAGTATTTGAGAAGTACACATTGGATTACGATACAATTAATTATTTTAAAATATTGGTGCTTTCTAGTCAAATTTAGAGCCGATTGGATTTATTGAGATATGTGCAAAAGTTTTGATTAATTTAGGTGTTTCATATCTGAGTTCATATATATATATATATATATATATATATAATATATATATATATATATATATATATATATATATATTTATTTATTTTTGGGTTGTTCTACTCATGTAACTACATTCGACTTAACACACTCATCTCTCTGTTTTTTTGAACTAGTCATTCATCGCTCAACTTTAATGTCGTGTCCCTTGAAGGTTACGATGCTATTCTTTCAGAATTTAGGAAATAAAAATTATTTGTCATTCAATTCTTGCATGTTTCTCGAAAATTAAGATATGTGCAACTGTTTTGATTAGTTTAGGTGAAGAATATTTTCATATATGAATTCAGATACTTATCTCTCTGTTTATGGGCTATGTCACTCATCTAACTACATTTGACTTGACACACCTACCTATCTGTTTTTGTTTTTGCCTAGCCACTCGCCACTCAGTTTTGGTGTTGTGCCCTCGAAGGCTATAGTGCTAGCATTTCACAATTTAGCAAATTAAAATTATTTGTGATTCAACTTTTCCATGTTTCTTAATAAATCTTATGAGCAAAAAAAAAAAAAACTAACCTACTAAAAGGATTAAATACCATTATCATCAAAGTTTCAAATGGTGTTATGAAATTCCAACAAAGCCACAATTATGGATATATTATCTTTATTTTCTTATAATTGTTCTTAAATTCTGTAACCGCAACCATACTGCAATTCAAAACCTTGATTGCTTATGTTGATTTTGGTTTCATCCCCTAATTACCCCCAAAAGTGTTGATAGATTTTGTTCCAATAGTAATTAATATCTTCATCAACGGTAATATATATATCCAATAGAAAAAGGCAAGGATTCAAATCACACTCTGTATCCCTTGATGTGGTAGCAATACAATTGCATACTACATCGGCTTGTATTGGTCCGTAACACCACAATGGTAATTGCAATTTTAAAGAGTAAAGAATAATCACTAAGAAAAAAGGAAACTACTTATAGCAAATTCAATAATATAAGAATCAAAATTAACATTTTAATTCTTTTAAGCCTAAATGAGATTCAAGATGATAGAACTTTAACATATGATTCATGAAAATGATAATTTAATTCATAATTATAGACCCAGAACTTTAAGACATGACTCAAAACAAAGACACCAACTCATAATTGTGCATACAACTTTATTTTAACCTAAAATTTTGCGAAACAATGCTTGAAAAAATTGTTTCTTCAACCAATATCATGACACTGCACCAAAGTAGCAATCCTTTAAAGCTCTAGAGCCTTAATTCCAGATCCAAGATTCGCAGATCAGGGTTCCCACCATGCATGTTAACCCCATTAACGAACTCATTATTGTTGATGGGTTTGTCCAACAAATTTATATATGGCTTAGTACCATCAACGGATGATACTTCCATTTCCATCTCTTGGTGGATTGGTGGAGTTGGAACCCGTGCCATTTCAAATGCAATATTCCTGTTAAAGGGCATAGCCTCGGGTGGAGATTGGAGTGTATCAACTAGCTGTGATGCAACTCGGCTAGCGTTAGGAAACAAGCTTGTACTTGCCTGAGGCATCGTTGTAAGTTATTGTGGCGGTGCCTGAAAAACCTTGCTATTAGCAAAGTTTCTGGTTTCCTACATTAGCATTGGCCTATGAAAATTGAGGTGCCTACGGTATGAAGTTAGCTCTCTCTGAAAGTTAATTTAGTTTGGTAAATATTGCCTTCTCATGGCGGCATTTTCATGCGCCACAAGAGACTCGATATGGGTTATGAATGCTTGCAAGTTGAAAAACTCATAAGAATTTAAGTTGTTTTTCTCCATGGTAATTTAGGGCAAGAAATTGAGAGAAACCACAATGAGACGTTTTAGACTCCTCAAATGAGAAGCTTTTTATAGGTGAAAATGTTTCTTGCACATTGAATGCAATTATTGGGACATTAATTTTTTATGATTAAATTAGTGACAATTAATTAGTGCCTGGTGAGACCATTTATGATATTTTCAAATAGGAAGAAATGATTTGATTCCATCTAATATATATAGATACATATTTCAATTAACAAAAAAATTTTAAGTTTAGAGATCACAAATGGTAACAGAAATAAGAAAATGATTTAATTGGTACGTATGGTTAGTATAAAGATATTTTATAATGTCAACCAATCATAAGCTTTCACATCATTAAAATATTTGACTCTTATTTAAATTACCTTAAAAGTCACACACATACCATAATTTATGATTGATTGGTAGTGTAAAAAAATTTACACAGACAATGCATAGTCAATTAAACCCATAAGAAAATTATGGGTTTGTTTAACTAATACTCTAAAAGCAACTTTAATTTTAAGGCATTAAAAATAGTAAATATTAAATAAAATAAAATAAAATATTTAATGCATTGAAAATTTAAAAAACTTTGCTTTTCATTTAATACTCACTAATAAAACAAATTATTATGGTAATTAATTAACTTCCCAATGTATAAATTCAGTTTTGGAAACATGTTGCCGATCAAAATGTTAAAATTATTAATTGGATTCCTTCTTTCCCTTTTTTATATTTTGGTAGAATTCTTTCCCTTATCATTATATTTGTTTTCTTTTTCTTTGGTAGTTTATTTAATTTCATATATTTAAGATATCAAATAGTAAGAAAATAAGTTTTTTTGTAAGATAAAAAATCCATATCATTAAGGTATGTATATAATTACTAAAACTTCTTTTGGCATATATAGCACAATCTAGGGAAAGATTTAGACAAATTCAGATCTCCTGAAATTAAATAATTTAAAAATATAAAACAAAGTTTCTTTCTTGTATGACTAATCACATTATATTAGTTTTCTTCATTTTTGCTAAGGTTATTTTTTTATTATTTAAGGCATTAAATAGTAAGTGAAGACTTTTTTTAAAACATTCCATATCATCTATGGTTATTTTTCCCTCAATACATGAACCCCTTTTGGAAAATCACAATTTAAAGAACCATTTTGGCCAAATTGCAGGTCTCCTATAATTATATAAAATTATAGAAAAACAAAATCCTTTGTTGTAAATTAAGCAAGATAATAACTCAGCAAGTAACATTTAACTAATATAATTATATTTATATATAATAAAAAAGGAATAAGCTTACCTGAGGAAAAGGAATAAACCCCTGATTTAGTTCCGAAAATTATAAGATCGTATCAACTTAATTCTTGATATTGGATCCGGATCCCCGGCATTCACTTTTTTCACGCATTCAAGCATTCACTTTAATCCTACACAAAATTTAATCAATGGTCAAGATCTTCCTACAGTTAAATCTATTTCCCCTGATATTCTTGAAATTTCAAAAACATCCTTAAAGTTGTTAAAATTTAATCAATTTAGTCCCTCCATCAGGGATTAAGTTGATACAACTTTATAAATTTTAGAGACCAAATTGATACGACTTTATGATTTCAGGATTAAATTGAGGATTTATTCTCACGAAAACTGTACAATTCTTACCCCAATAATTAACCATTGATCAAGCTTACATCTAATGGTTGTAGTTTGTTGAAATTAGTATGTCACGAGAGCAAAACGCAGAGCGGGAAATCGAAAAGAAAGAACAGGCTCATATCCAGAGTGGGGCACGAACGAACCCAGAGACACCGATTGATACAGAAAAAAGGCACAAAAAGCCTGCTTAAAATGCCTGAAGTGTTTTGTTAATCATCACAGATTTTTCGTAACGCGCATAGGATCTATACCCATGTTTCCTGCTTATGTTGGAACACTGGCGCATGAAGTGTTTGAGAAAATGCCTCAAAGGGACCTGGTTTCTTGTAATGGCCTGTTTAAATATATATTGTTGCATTAACTTGGATGATGAATGAAATTTTTTATCCTATGCTTAGCTGCTCTTGGTGAGAGTGGATCTGGGAAGACAGAGACATCAAAATTTGTTATCCTATGCTTAGCTGCTCATGATTGCTGAAGGAAATGCTAGTCTGAGAAATTGAGGGATGTTATGCAAGGATTCCCTTGAGAAACCAATCCAAGTGTTTTTGCATGAATAGGAGAACTTGATATTAAGTGCCAGTAGCTACGGTAGGACAGGAAAGAATATGTTTCTGGGTTTGTAGGAATTTAACAATGCATCGGAGAATACCATTGGCAGAAAGGCTTGGGATCAAGTAACAAGCATATAGTTCAGCTTGGGCTGCTATCCAATGCTGAGCTGCTCTTTTGGTGGCATTTGTGGGATAGAAAATAAAATTCTTCAAACAAATTGTATAGAGATATAGTACTTTGTATATATTTATCCAGATCTTTTTTCCGGGTACTTACATTTCTCAAGCATTTCTAGGTTTTTACTGTGAATTAGTTTCAAATCTCAGAAAGTTTCTTCACAAACAGTAAACAACATATAATTAATGATTTACCACACATCTACAGCAATCACCAAAAGCAATAATAGAGCTATGAAATGGTAACTTAAGCCAACACAATCACAACGATAACTAAAATGAATCAGGCACCACTTTGCACCATCAAATCCGTTTTTGAACTTCAACCTGATATTATTTCCGTCAATTTGGATGATAGATTTTATTTCCTATCAGTTTTTCTATTGAAGCCATTCTCATTGAACCAGAAATGTCTTCTACAGCCATTCTTATATACACAGCAGCAAGAAACCATTTTGAAGCCATTCTCA
This sequence comes from Ammopiptanthus mongolicus, assembly GCA_039655645.1. Classification (NCBI taxonomy): domain Eukaryota; kingdom Viridiplantae; phylum Streptophyta; class Magnoliopsida; order Fabales; family Fabaceae; genus Ammopiptanthus; species Ammopiptanthus mongolicus. The sequence continues at coordinate 9,410,630 of CM077351.1, read as the reverse complement.
CTGACAAAGAAAAGTCTTCTATAGGATTTATTACATATACTTTGATAAAACCATTTTCTGATTCAAACAATTTCATGTTAAAACAATTGTTGAGCATAGAAGATTAGGAAAAAAAAATGGCCTGCATTATGTTTGACTTAAATTACTATGCTATCATGGTGGTTTTTCTTTGCCATTACTAAAATGCCATATGGTGGCACTTCCACATCTTAAACAATAAATATATCTGCACAGCTATCAGAATGAGCATTTGATGGCAAAATTGCAGCTTGCAACTGCCAAAGCAAGGTAAAGAAAGTAATTTGCTGCTGTGTAAGGATTATAGCTGTGTGTTTGGCGGGTAGGGATCCTCATGAGAAATGGAGATGTCCATTTCTAAAATTTTTACAATAATAAATGCATGGAGGACTACACACACATATATATACATATATATATATATAATACATATTTATTTTTTCAAAACTTTGGAAATAGACCCAAATGGAGAGATGGAAGGTGGAGGGGATCTTTTTCCGTGTTTTGGCACATAAGAGAACAGTGAGAATAAATTTGTAACCTTTGAGTTAATTATTAATTGACAAAAAAATATTACAGAACAGGTTGCTAATGAAATTTAAAATCTAATACCGAGATAAAAGATCCAACAACCATAGAAAATAGGCATAGAGATTATCTGCTTTGAATCATAAAAATTACAGGATAAGGAAACTACAATCGGAGGACCTAAAACCTGACCAAAACAATATTAGAGAACAGGTTGCTAACCGAATTACAATCTAGAACACCTAAAATCAACAGATAGATCCATGAAATGACTATAATTGTACTTTGAATAAAGGCCAAAATGGTGCTTGATAAAAAAACACAATGACATTTTGATCTTGAGAAATGAAAACTACCGATTTGATCCTCAAGAATATAAAATGTGGGTCAAATTAATTATTTTTAGGGATATTTTAGTCTCTTTCAGGTATTATTTTGACCCGTATTTTACATTCTTGATGACCAAAATATAGCCATGTTTTTTTGTCGAGTACCGGTTTGGTCTTTTATTATTTATTTCTTATACTTTTAGTACATTTTTGTACATCTCCCAGGGTTTCATGTCTCTAAAGAGAAACAACATACAAAATCTCTTGTTTTGCAACATTATAATTGGTTCCTATTCTACAAGACATGACTTGCTTTGTCCGCAACATTATAAAGGGGGCTTAGGTAAAGAGATGACAACATCGGAGTAACACTAATGACAAAGGTGAAGAGACTTATCTTTGGCTGTGGAAGACCTGAAACATAGAGCGTGAGCGTGAGTTGGTGAGGATTTGGGTTTTGGTGGTTTGGTGAGCAGAGAGGTAGTCAGAGTGATGGTAGTCACTATGATAGTCAGAGACGGATTTGGATTCCCTGACTTTAGGGATCCTGACTTTGTGTTTATAGAAGAGAGAGAAGAGTGATTAAAAATGGAAAGATAAAAATGAGAGAGAGAATGTATAAGAAGAGAGATAGAGAGAAAGTCATGTAACTTTCCCTCCCTAAAGGTAGGGATTCCAAATCCGTCAAAGAGAAGGAGTGAGAGAGTGATGGTAGTCATAGAGAGGAAGTGAGAGCGAGCAGAGCGAGAGTGAAAGTGATGGTAGCCACCGAGAAGGTTTTGTTTTTTAAAATCGAGGAGAGATAATATTTTCTTAAACAAACGTTGTAAAATGTACCACATTCAATAACGCTTCCTATAGGAAACGCTATTAAAGTTAGATCATAATCTTTGACAATACTTCGCCAAGAAAACACTTTTAAAGGTAAAACCTTTAATAGCACGTTGTTGGGGAAACACTATTATATCTTGATAGCGGAATTATTCGAGGGAATAATGCTAAGTGTTCTATGTCACCAATCCAGCTAATAAGAAGTGGTTCATTGTTCTTTTGACTAACAAAATAAATGTAAATAATATTCATAATCAAGATCATGTAGCTACTTATATCGAGGATGATCATTTCTTAGAGACATCACTACCACTTGAGATTGCTCTAGATGGAGATGATGGTTTGTATATGAGATATGGTCATGATGAGGGGATTTGAATCAATCCATCATTTACCATTAAGGGACGAACAAGTCTCAAAATGATGAGGAAAAGGAAAAGATTGACTTAAACATGTATGATTTTTTTATTATATGTAGATTTTTTTATTTCGTTTGTATATCCTTCTCTTATTATTGTCCACTGACATTTTACTTGTTTGTTTTAATTTTGTTGCAGGTAAATGATAACACCCAACAAATTAGGAGATTCTGGTTGTTAATGTGGAAAATGATGCAGGCAATCCATGAAGCCAAAACCATGCGAGGTATAAGTAAAATTCGAATCATGGACTTTGTCAAATTCTGGTATATTCAAGGGAGTATTTTTTATTTTGCATTATCATATATCATATATGTATTTAAGAACTAAAGTTCAATTATGATCGATTCTGTTAATTGCATGAGAGGTATTGATTGGTGCTGATTGCATAAGGGGTATTTGAGAATCTATTCTATTTGATAGTGAAATGTGAGATATATGTTGAATGCATTTTTGAATGTTGAATGCAGGGAGATGTGAAAAAAACAACGAAAATATATATATATAAAAAAAAGAGAATAGTTAGCACTTCTTTAAAGAAGTGCTATCCGAGGTTATCAAAGAAACATTATCTAGGGTCCCAGAACCGTGGGAGCCTTTAGGCAAATGAGACAGTGGCCTTAAGGCCCCAGTCACGTAAGGACTCCAATTTTTTTTAATATATTTTTAATAAATTTGAGTTATTACAAATTTAAATTATCAAGTGATAAGTTTTATAGTGATAACTTTTCATTGGGTCTTTCATGTTTTTATATGTCACTTTAAAATAAATTATTGTCTACATTATAATTGCCATCAATTCCCAATTTGTATTTAAATTATTGCTATAATTTTTCTAATAATTATATTTAATAATTGTATTACTTGTCTTTTTTTCCCTAACTATTTATCATAAAATTTTGTACGCTATCTAATATTTTAATTATTTTTTCACTCTTTATCTTATCTTTTCATATCCTTTTACACCTCCATCCTTCTTCTGATTTCAATTTCTCAATCCTAATGCTATTAGCCTATTCTCCTCCTTCATACTTCAATCCAAACTCAAACTCCACAAGCCATTATTATTTGCTTGTTGCTAGCCACAAAACATTTTCACCATACTACTTGGCTCGCAGCCAAAAACGCACCAGATACATAGTATTTCGTATTGTTATATTTGACTATTTCCTATTACTATTTTCTCTCTTATCTTTTTATACAATGGTGGCACCGAGAAAGGGCAATCACTCAAGGCCCCATTTTGAGGGGACACTAGATAATATGCAAAAATTTAATTAGTATATATAAATATTAAAATAAAATTCTTATATAATTATTTTTTTTGCAATAAAAAATAATTGTTACAAAACTGATAGAAAAGAATATGGCATGTGTATATTAGAATGCCTCTTTAAATTAATACATTTTCTAGAATCAGTTACAAATTTGTTTAATTTAGACTTTTCCTCTTCCCCTCTTTCTCTCTCTTTGACTCTTTGTCTCTCTTGCCAAAACGGACTTATGCATATAGGCTACAAGGCACCAAAACGATTATGAGAGCATTAACTTCTTAGGGCCTGTTTGTTTTAGATTCTGTAAAGGCAAAATCACGTTTGAAAATCATGTTAGGAGAAAGCTCCTCTCACATAGCTTCCAAAATAATTGCCTCGAGAAGTGTTATTTTCACGTTTGCGTTGAAAATAATCTAAACCAAACATACACTTAGTTCGCACATGGCATCCAAAATCTCAAGGCTGACACTGTTTCTATTTCCTTATTTATTTGAAGGATTGAGGTGATTTTTCAAAGTGATCAAGTGGGTTACCGACGGTGTTGAAGTCTTGAAGACTTAAACTGAGTTATCGATTTTCAATAGATAATATTGATTTGCAAAACTTTTATAAATGATTTTGTAGCTCAAAATGTTGGAAGAGTAAAGTGGGAATTAATGAAATATTAAACTAGATCTCAAACATGAATTTGCCTATGGCCCCAAAATTTTAGACACGATCCTGTTAGGCCCCAACATTAGATAGTATTTTCCATAAGAAGCGTTATCGTAGGCCCCAATATTAGACCACATTTGCTATATTTGATCGTCCTTTTAAAAATGTTCAGATAGATAGCACTTAAAAGTGCTATCAAATGTTAAAAATAGACGATGTTAAAGGTTGTTTCTAATATAATAAATTCAAAATAAAATACAAATTAAAATAACTTACAACTTACATTAAATGCTGGATAAAACTTAAGTCTAATTCTTTATATTTTTTTATCAAATTTTCCTGAAGTAGTACGCTATGTGTAATTTCATAAACTAAAAATCAAATTTTTATATGTCAAATCATTGTACGCGTACATGTATTTTATATGAACTGAAGAGTAATGTTTCATATTTCTATGAAAGTAATTTTTCATATTTCTATGAAAATATGCATAATTTTGACAATCATCCCTGCCCAATTTGTTAACAACGTCAACAAGTGCTTGTTTAGCATGAAAAATGTTAGAAATGTAACTCTGATATCTTCTTTTGCGGTATAATTAAAGTGTAGATATGAAAAGTAATAATACGACATAGATAATTAGATGATACAGAATATAAAACTATAAAGTGATATGAGTGCAAAATGTATGGTGTTTGACATGTGTGTGTGTTTGATTCCCATGACGAAAATTCAAACACACTTATCATTATTGGGATGGATTATGAAGTGAGATGGCAGCAAAGTCATTGGATCAAACGTTACAGGTTGTTGTCTCAGGAATGGGATTTAGGATGATACACAACTCCTAACTCCTAAGCACTAGATAGGCAAGGATATTGGAGTTGGTGCTTAGTTAGATATAAATGTGTTCATCAATTGATCCAATCAAATGCAAACAACCGTAATCGAATCGAAAACCAATAACCGAAAAAAATCGCACTTTGTCCTCATTGGATTGGATTGGTTTTCGATTCCTATGTTAAAAACCGATCCAATCCAAACCGAACCGAAATTACCTATACAAATAAATTGCTACACCCTCGAAATTACCTTACTACCCATACTTGAAACCTTATTTTCCAATTTTACCCTTAACGCTTTAACCCTAAAACTTTCTTTCATCTGTGCCGCATAACATACGCGTCTCTCCCCTCATATGCGTCTCGTGATGATTCTCTGCATTTGTTGCTGCCACCCTCATCAGAGATCAAGCATCGTGACGCCGTCATGCCGAGACTGAGATTGAGAACGAGAACGCCAAGCATGAACAATCATCCCTTCTCACTCACGAACGGTCATCCCTCTCTAATATCTTCTCTCCCTACTCACGAACGCCGCTTCAGTGACCACCACGGCGGGAACAACCGTCCCTTCTCACGGTCAGTTTCCGACTCTAACAACCACTGTGTTTGATTTCCCCTTTTTTATTTCCTTTTTTTTATTTCCCCTGCTACCTCATGCTCGTCCACTCTAGAGTGGCTGAGATTCTGTGTTTGATTCTGTGTTTTCCGATGTTCATTCTGTGTTTGATTTCCCATATTTGATTTCCTCTTTTTCGTTAAAGCTAAGAAATTTTCTTTTTAATTTCTATCATTCTGTTTTTGTAACTTGCTTGTTTGTAACTACCGCAGGTTGTTTCCATCTTTGGATTAGATGGTTTATAGCTCAAAACTGATCCAATCTAATCCACGAACATCCTCATTGGATTCCTATCCCGTTTTAATATGGGGAGCTCTTATTAAGCCCCAAGACCTTTATCCATAACAAGATAAAGTTTTCTTAAAAAGATTACCTTTTGTGTAAAAAAAATATTAATTTTACATTACACTAAAAAATAATGTTTTCTTAATAACAGTTGCCAAAAGCCCACTAGAGAAACAACTAATCACGGACCACCCTATCTAGGACAACGCCACAAGGGCATCAACACATCTATTAGGCTGGTTATTACAATCATGAAAGGGAGACATGGTCCTAGGTAGGTGGACTCGTGGACTTTAATTTTTGCACTCATGAAAAGGACTGGTATCTTGGGAATATCCATACATTTCTTTTGGAGGTTGCGTTGATCTGATGAATTTGATATTTGGATTGATATGTTTTTCATTTTTTTATTTTTCATGTTTTCTATTAGGAGAAAGATAAAAATAAATTTGAATGGATCTCATACATAAAAATAAATTTACTTTTATGTCTTTTTTCTAACCAGAGATGAAACGGACAGGATCCAAATCATTTGATATGGTCTAATTTACCAATTCATTTATTATTATTATCATTGTTGAAGACTCTCAAATAGTAAAAGAGGTATTCCTTGGATTAGTTGGAATCATGTATGTAAGTCAAAAAATGAATGGGGGCTAGATGTAAAGGATCTCAAAGTCCGTAATACTGGTTTACTGGGGAAATGAAAGTGGAGATTGCTTGTAGAATCTAATTCTCTTTGGATAAGAGTACTACTACTAGAATCTAGATAGAGCAAATTTTGTGCATCTATTTACTTTTCTGAAGCTAATGGTATTTTTAGCAGAGGATTAATTTGGTGCAGAGATATTGGTAGTTTAAATACTAGTTTTTCTAATTCTCAAGATTGTTCCTTGCTGGGGTCAAATTAAATAAACCATTGGAGAGATGGGCTAACAATTTTTTCTTCCATGATGTTTGGTTATGTGATCAAAACTGTAAATCAATTTCAACACCTATGTCTTATCTCTGAGGACAAAGATGTTTTTATCTCAAAGGTGGGGGGTTGGTCTCAAGAATCCCGGACATGGAAGTTTCAGTGGCGAAGGTCATTATTTGTGTGGGAATTGAACAGGAATAACTTGACAAGTTCTTGATGTTATTGCAATCAGTCACGTAGATTCCTTGAAAATGGAAGTTTAACTCTTCTGATGTATAATTGTATATTATGCTCGTTTGCATATAATTTTCTGCTGAGTTGTATCCGTTAAAAGAGTCCAACATGTTTTAAAAAATATGGATAAAATATGCTCCGAATAAGGTGAGGTGAATGAGTTTGTCTAAAAACTTTTGCAGGGGACACTGCCAACTAACTTTTTGCAGGTGGATGAGCTGATGTGGAGTAGTACTCTCTGATGATGATAATCTATTATGTATTTTCTATCAAGATCACTTCGAATCAATAGATCAGTTATTTTTGCGATGTAAATTTTCTAATGCTGTCAATTGTCAAATTTTGGGGGGTTATAATTGGTTAGGATTCATTTTTCTCCTACCAATTAATCGCTCTAGACTAGACATTTGTATATCATTAAACTAAGTGTGAGAATGGTGTAAAACTATGTACAAACATCATTTTCTAATTATAGTTTTGTAATTTTGTTTTTCACATATCAACTTTCGCATTCTACTTTTACTCCAATAATCAACGTTCAAATAACTGATAATCAGCATATACCCGGGGATGTAAATTAAATTTAGGCTTAATTACACTTTTGATCCCTCAGGTATTACGATTGTGTAATTTTGATCCCCCGGATTTTCATTGTGCCAATTGGATCCTCCAAGTATCATGATTGTGCAATTTTGGTCCCCAAGTTTCAATTGCGTCAATTGGGTCCCCCACGTATCATGATTGTACAATTTTGATCTCCTAAATATCACGATTATGCAATTTTGGTCCTCCAAGTATCACGATTATGCAACTTTTAACATCAATAACCTACAAAGCATATATGCGACTGATTTGGCACTTAATAAGACTAGCTTGACAGCTTATATGTCATTCTTATGTGACAGTTAAGGATGTGCATTTGATCATTAAATTGTATGAGCTATCAATGATGTCTTATAAGAATGTCCCGTAAACTGTCAAGTTGACTTCATTAAGTGTCAAATCGGGCACACGTATCCTACGTAGGCTACTGACGTTAAAAATTGCACTATTATGATACTTGGGGGACCAAAATTGAATAATCGTGATACTTAGTAGGGGTGGGCATGAGTATGGGTCGACCCGCGAACCCGACCTACCCAATCCAACCCAACCCACAAAATCTGGGTTGGTTCGGGTCATTGGGTTGGGTTGGTTTTAAAAGAAGTATACCCATGACCTATGGGTTGGGTGTTGGGTCTGAAGATTGTAAACCCGAGCCACCCAACCCAACCCGCTGAATTTAGGGAACATGTAACTAATGCTTAAAATTGTACTCCAACTATGTTTTGTATTCCAACTTTTCAATCATGCTTTTGCTTTTGGAATTCCAATTTAACTAATGAAGTGATGTGTTTTTTCCCTATTTTTTGTTGTTTTTTTTTCATTTTTTTTGCCTTTTTCTGAAAAAAGAATAATTTACTAATAAACCCAATACCCGACCCAACCCAACCCATATGAGGTCGGGTTGGGTTGGTTTGGTTACCTTAAAAATTGTGATTAAATGGACATCACCCAACCCAGATATATTTGATTGGGTTGGGTCTTTAAATGTACCAAAACTGACCCACGCCCACCCCTAATGCCTAGGGGACCCAATTGGCACAATTGAAAAATGAAGGATCAAAATTGCACAATCGTGATACTTGGGGGATCTAATTGGTGCAATTAAAACCTGAGGGACAAAAATTATACAATTGTTATATCTAGGGGACCAAAAGTGCAATTAACCCTTAAATTTATAACATCTTAATGGCCAAATAATAGACGCTAATTTATATGTTAAGCATCAATATATATAAAAATAGTATACAAAAATTAATGTATACTTTTTTTTTTTTGTATTCAATATTGTAGAGATGCTGGGCAAACGACACATATCGTCTGTTTTTTTTTTATAAGTAAAGTATTTCATTAATAATAAGATCCAGCATCAAAATAAATCATATTATCTCTAACTTTGAAACTGTCTAGTCTTGTCTAACAATTTAGATGTTATTATTATTATTATTATTATTATAAATTATATTTAATTTGTTACAAGAACCTCAGAGATTAAGTGTTATAGTTTAGTTTGTGAAATATCTGTATTAATTAGATTTAGCGGTGTCTTTACAACTAACATTACTCTGTTATTATCATGTAGTACCCAATGTATAACTAACACATAATACTTTGTCATGCATCATCATATTTCGTAATTCATAATTTCTTACCCGTAAGAATTTGGAATCCAGCCTTTAATTAATTAACCCGTGCAAACCAGAGGCGAGGAAGCTAAAGGCTTGTGTATGCCATGCATAGGCACGTGGAATTCAAAGGCTACAACTAGGTTTTATTAAAATGCGATACTATGATATCCTTAAAAAGTAAAGAATTTGGATATCATCGGTTTAATCAGAATGCGTTATCTCAATTAATTGAATCATGTTAATATCACATGAGATTAAATTTTCACCATTTGATTGGATCACATAAACAGAAATATAATACCCAAATGATATCATACAATCTTCCTTTATTAAAAGTATCCACTTATGAATTGTGAATTATGATAATCTGCATTGACACCTAAGCCGCAGTGCGTGCAGAATTAATTTAATGAAACTGTTTCATTTTTTATTCAACATATGGGTATAATTATGCAATGCTACCTATTACAACTTTAATATAGGAGTATAATACTTGCAAATTACCAAACAACGTCTCCACCGTAAGCTACATAAACGTCATTTAATATATATAATTATTTGGTGGGGCCAAACACTTCTTTTCTAGACGGATCATACAGTTTGTCCTGTAAATATCAACTTGGTAAGAAACATATTTAAATGTAAGTTGTAAGTTGATTTTAATCTGTATTTTATTTTGGATTTTGCATCTAGCAGCCCATTTCTCTCAAAAATCATAGCTCCATTGTACGTGGTGGATCAATTATTCACAGATTTGGCTTCTCTAAAGTGAGTGAAACTTTAAAGTGAGAAAGTAATGAATTATCCATCATTTATTTTATTAACTACAGAGAGATCTTATCTCACTAGATAATCTAAGGGTAGATAGTCTCTTACTTTTCACTTTAGAGTAGCAAAATTCATTATTCACTTTATATAGATATATAAGACCATACGGATCTGGGTACTCCAATTCCTTTATCACCGGAAGTATATAAATCATTATTCTACACAAGATTTTAAATTGTAGTCGCGGTCACGTTGTATATATTGACATTGGGACAATTAGGAAAAAAAATATGGTCAATACAACCGTAATTGTAGTCGCAAAGCGATTGTGAAGACTAAACAATATTGCGGCCTCAATTGCAATTACGGATCTCATTTTAAAATCTTGATTCTACATATCAAAACTTTCAAAATTATTCACTTTGTTTCCGCAACACAATTGGACCATGCATGTATCGAAATCGAAACAGATATACAACACTATAATAAGAGGAACAGTGTAAGTTAATTCGAAATTAGTCAATCAGATTGGTTTTGTCATAAAAGGGTGAACAGAGAGAAAGTGAAACATGACCAACTTGAATTTAATGAATGCTATAATATGTGGAATACAAGCCTTATATAAAACATGACTCGTTAGTTTAGATAGAATAACTAACTAGTAAGTGTTTGAATTATAATTGCTCATATATTTGCAACAATGAATTTTTGTGCGTGATCAACATTGCGATAAGCTTTGACATTATGTACGAATAATTAGGCCTAAGTGTCTAACTTCACTTCAAAACTTAGCTCATAGAAGGAGAGTTACTTAAGTTATTACTTATATATTCAACCGATGTGAGACTTTTGACACTTAATTATACTAACTAATCATATATGTATATAATTAACCAATAACTACTTAAACTAGTTACATATATATACCAACTAACCTAACTATACTGTAACACTTCCTTTGCTGTAACTGCAAGCCAGTAATTGTATTTCAGTGGCTTCTCAGCAAGAAACTGTTAGATATTTTCTTTATATTCTTTATGTTCTTTATGCGGAAGCGTTATCTATAGGCATACATCCTAGAGCACATTTACCATATAGCTTAGTATCAACATCATGCTAGATTACAAGGATGTTAATTTGGCTTGAACCTTTCCTAACTAACTAATTGTTATCAGTTACAACAGAATCAGCTCCATTCGAAATCTAGGTCCTACAAGGCTATATATATTCAATGAAAGTAGCTTAGTATGAGTTCAACACTGGTACTTGTAAAGCAAGAAATCTATGAGCACTTTGTACTAATACACAATCTGTAACCTTGCATTTGAATAGTGAAAACTTGATCTCGTCTGCCCGTGGATGTAGCCATCTTCGTGAACCACATTAAACCTTTTGTGTTCTTCTTCTTCCCTAGCTTCCTATTCTTTGTTTTAATTCTACTTGTACATCTTGATTTCTGTAACAAATTGGTATCTTGAGCTCGGTTCTAGATCATTCTGTTTCCGCATCTGTTCGTGACTGGTTATTCAAGAAGATGGCAAGCACAATAAAGTTTGAGAAGTTTAGGGGGAGAAACAGTTTCAGTCTACGACGCATCAAGATGCGTGCTCTGTTAAAAGAACAAGGAGTTTGGGCCCCTCTCTCTGAAGATGTCTCTAAGTCATATAAGCTAGAAGCACTAGAGGAAAAGGCTCATTCCTTGATCCTTCAATCACTTCCTGATGAAGTTTTGTATGAAGTCTCGGAAGAACAAACTGCTGCAAAGCTATGGTTGAAGCTTGAAACTTTGTTTATGACAAAATCAATTTGCAACAAACTTTGGCTAAAGCATCGCCTCTTTGGGCTTTGAATGAAGGAAAGTACACCTATGAAACAACACTTAGATGAATTAAATTCTATCTTGATGGAACTTAGAGACATTGACGTTAAACTGATGATGAAGATTCTACCATGATACTGTTAGCATCTCTACCTAAATCTTATGAGAATCTTGTTGAATCATTAAGCATTGGGAGAAAATGCATTACTCTTGAAGAAGTAAAATCCGCACTTTACTCAGGAGAGCTTAGACAGAAATCAAATGATGAAGATAGCACCACTGCAGCTGGACTGACAATATCAAATTACTCAAAAGTTCATGACAAGAAAAAAGGTAAAAGTCAGAAAAAGAAAGGCAGAGTTGATCCAAAAGATATGTGCAACTATTGCAAGGAACCTGACCACTGGAAAAAAGATTGCCTCAAGAAAAGACAGAAAGATTCTGTTGCTACAAATGTTCAAGGGGATTCCTCATCATAAATTGAGTTAGTGCTATCTGTCAGTGATTTTCCACAAAAATCAGATCAATGGTTGCTAGACTTCGGTTGTTACTATCATATATGTCCTCATAAAGACTAGTTTGTGAACTATGATAATAAATCTGGAGGAAATGTTCTAATGGTAAATGATGCTCCTTGCAAGGCCATTGGAACAGGTTCTATACAACTGAAAATGTTCGATAATGTTGTTTGAACTCTAACCAATGTCAGGCATGTTCCAGAACTCAAAAGAAACCTGATCTCTATATGTGAGATGGATTCTAAAGGCTTCAAATGTAATCTTAAAAATGGAGTGATGGAGATTCAGAAGGGAAAGACAGTTGTTATGCAAGGTACAAAGCAAGGGAACCTATACTTTCTTCAAGGCTCTACTGTGACTGGTTCTATTGCTGCAGCATCGCAGACCGAAGAACAATCCTCTAATATTAGTTCCTTCTGGCATATGAGGCTAGGCCACATGAATGAAAGAGGAATTAAGGTTCTTAGCAAGAAAGGGCTTCTAGGAAGCCATCAGCTGAAACAACCATTACAGTTTTGTGAACACTGTGTATATGGTAAATTGCAGAGGGTAAAATTTTCAAAGGCAATGCACATCGCCAAGGCTACACTGGATTACATACAGGCTGACTGCCGGGGGCCATCAAGAGTTTCATCTTTAGGTGGAGCAAGGTATTTTCTTTCAATCATTGATGATTACTCAAGAAAGACATGGGTTTTCATGATGAAACAGAAATCTGAAGCATTCAAGAACTTCAAGCAATGGAAGATCTTGATTGAAAATCAAACAGGGAAGAAAATAAAAAGGCTCAAAACACACAATGGTTTGGAATTTTGTTCAGAAGAATTCAAGGAATTCTGCAAATATGAAGGCATTGCAAGGCAATACACTGTCAAAAACACTCCTCAGCAGAATGGAGTGGTAGAGAGAATGAATCGAACACTTCTGGAAAGGGCAAGTGTATGTTATCAAACTCAGCATTAGGAAGACAGTTCTGGGTTGAAGCAGTCAATACAACCTGCTATCTGGTGAACAGATAATCATCCACTGCCATTGAGCTCAAAACTCCTATCAAGGTATGGACTAATAAACCTGTTGACTATTCAATTTTAAAGGTTTTCGGTTGTCCTGCCTATTATCATGTTAATAATGGTAAACTTGAACCTAGAGCAGAAAAGGGAGTTTTTGTAAGAGATGGATGAGACGACCCGCCGTCCCATTAGTAGAACTTAAGATATTAACTAATCTTAATCGCATAATAAACGTTAGCGCGCCTTATTAATACAAAGCGAAGCGAAAAATTGAGCGCGGAAGCAATCAAATACACGGCACGCAACGCTTCAGAGTACACAGCTTAAAATATAAAGAAATATATCACATACAGCATTGCCCCATCAGTAGGGCTATAGTAATAAAGTACTACGTAGTGTATATCAGTACAGACTGAAATCAAAATACATAACTAGCCAAAAGACAGCTCTCCGGCTAGCCACTATCATTGCCCAACCTCTCGAGGCTAGGGTCCGTGGCACGTCCTCCAGCGTCAGGTTCTTAAGGAATGCCGTCCAGCTCTTCAGCAACTGGTTCCTCCTCGAGGTCTTCCCATAAAATAAGAGCAACACATACAGAAAAATAGCGGGAGATAAGAAACATATATCATCAATATGGGAGAGGGGCATCAGTACAGCATATATATATATATATATACATCACACAACACAGATAACATATACAACACAACATCACTCATCTCTTAAGTCACCCATCACAATCATCTCAAATATCATTCTATTAAATAAGCCTCTAGGAGGGATACTAGTCCCTATGTATATGCTGTCTTCCCTATATGCATGTCGGCCGATACATCACATCACATCACATCCCGCCTCGGGATTTTAAGTAACATCCCCAATTGGACATCCCCCTTTGGGACCAAATGCTGTGGTATGAAATGTTATGAAAATGCAACAAACATCCATCGCAGGTTGATATCAGAACCTCACGCCTAAACACTCGTCCACGACTACGACACATCGCATCACATCAACATCAACATCAATATCACATCACATCGTCATCAACATCACATCAGCATCAACATCACGACGTCCTGCGTCTACAAGCCACAGCTCCACGGTCGGGACCACAACGATATCAACCCGAACAACATCATCACTCACCATACTCTCATCAACACTCAACCACCAGTCAAATCACAATAACATTACAACAGTAATTTGTCCAGTATAAACATTACTATAAAGCCAGATAACAATAAATCATTCCAACAGTTTAACACAACATGTAAACAGATAATCAATTAAATAAATCAACACATCAACCTCAATCAATTTCATCATCCATAATATCAACTTAGTGGTGATAGCCCAAAAGTACCTACACCCAGGGTTCAGGCACTTTATTCAGGGCTCAACCTCTAGTAGGGTTTAAGGGTTCCCCTACACAGATATATATACTCTATACTAAGCTTGCCTTCCCGACGATATTATTTATTTCTCCCCACCTTATGATTTCCTCGTACACCTCCGGCTACGACTCCGCAGCTGTCAGTCGGGTGCGCTGTCGGATGTTCGAGTCCTGTCCGATTCTATACAACAAAACACAACCAGAAATCAGTACAGTTAAATTAAAAACTCCCCTAACCTTAGGATTAGGCCGCTGCCCCTATTTAATTAATTAGGCTAGGGATGTTGAAATTCTATCAACTCTTGGATCAATGATCCTTAAGCATACCTAAGACATAATCCATGATCAATTATCAAAGATTTGAACCAAAACTCCCTCAAATCAAAAATTTAGGGTTTCGGCCACCACCCAAAAAAAATAGGTGCAAGATGGATTTAGCTTCCTAATCACTTGGATTACATGATTAAGGAATGAAATAGGTGAAATCAAGAACAAAGAACAAAAACCCATTTTTCCTCCGAAAACCCATCCATTCGGACTTGAAAAGATAAATAGGTTAGAGAGCTTATTTGATTTCAATCTCTTGTATTATGATATTAGGGGATGATACTGGCTCATAGAAATTGGTTTGGCCTCAAAATGATTTTTCTACAATTTTCTAGAGATTTTTGAAGTTTGAAGCATAAACTTGAAACTATGAACTTCAATGGAGAAAAATGAAGATTGAGAGCTCAAGAGTGAAATCTATACCTGCTAGGTGATAGAGGAGGATGAGAGGATTAACTTTGCTTCACAAACTTGCTTGAAAATCCTTGTGGAAGCTTGAGAAAAATGGAGGTGAAGGAAGGAAAGAAAAATGAAAAAAATGGAGAAGAAGAAAGAAAGGAAGAAGAAGAAGAAAGTGAAGGGAGAGAGAGGCACGAAAATAAGAGAGAGAGGGAGGGTGAGGTCATCAAAATCTTAGATATTTTAGGGACGTAAACGTCCTTTAGGAAAAAGACCAGGGGCATTTTGGTCTTTTCGCGTTCAGATATTTTCTAATTTCATAAATATCTAGATATTTTCCAGAAAAGTAATGATGACACTGGTGAGTCACTCCTAGGTGAGGTGACTTCATGCTTATCCGTTAACGGGTCTCGTTAAATCCCTACGCAGCTCCGTTTCTTACGCGATTTAATATTTCGCCTAAGAAAGTCGTGATAACCTATTTATTTTGAACTTTTCAAAATTGCCGATATCGTTCGCAATTTAATTTAAAGCCTAATTGTTTCGTTCACGAGTCAAAATTAGGTCATCTGAGCAGTAAAATCATACTGTCAGTGTAAAACGCAGACCGGGCTCCGTTTGAGTTTTCGACCAAAATTTAACCATAGCTTCCTACAATAGCGTAGAGCATGAGTATGGTGTCGGATTAATTTATTTCACTCTCTAGACCCTTCAATAAAATACAAACACAAAAATACTGATTAATTAAATTTAGAAAGCTTTTAAAGCTTTTTAAGAAAAAAACGGGGTGTTACAATGGAGATGGAGTCAATGGATATAGGATCTGGTCACTTACAGAAAGAAAGGTAATTCTGAGTAGAGATGTTATTTTTGATGAGATCTCTCTACTACATTCAAAATCAATAACCGAAGACACAAGCCAAATCCAAGAAGTTTTGAAGCAGGTCGAGATTGATACTTCAACAATCAGAAACCAAATAGAATTTGCAGACTCTATTGTTGAACCAGGACAACCAATCCCACCAGAACCAACAGAGAAAACTCCAACAAGGAAGTCCCAAAGGCATATCAAACCTCCTATCAGATATGGCTTTGAGGACATGGTGTCCTTACGCTTCAGGTTGCATATGAAGTGGATTCCCTTGAACCTGCTACTTATCAGGAAGCAATCTCATGTCCAGAGTCAGCTCAATGGATTATAGCCATGAATGAAGAAATGGAATCTTTGTAGAAAAATAATACATGGCAACTCATAAAACTACCAGATGGTAGAAGAGTTGTTGGATGCAAATGGCTTTTCAAGAAAAAGCCAGGATTGACAAGTAATGAAGGTATCAGGTACAAGGCACGACTTGTAACTAAAGGTTATAATCAGAGAGAATGCATAGACTATAATGAAATATTTTCTCCAGTTGTTGGACATACTTCAATTCGAGTCCTACTGACCTTAGTGGCAAATCTAGATATGGAATTGGAACAGTTTGATGTTAAAACTGCTTTCCTACATGGAGAATTGGAAGAAGACATTCTCATGAAGCAACCAAAAGGATTTGGAGTTCATAAGAAGGAGAATCTGGTCTGCAATTTGAAAAGATCTTTATATGGATTGAAACAATTTCCTAGACAATGGTATAAGAGATTTTATCAATTCATGATCTCACATGGTTATACAAGAACTCCCTATGATTCATGTGTATATCACAGTAAGGTAGATGATGGAACAAATATATATCTTCTACTCTATGTTGATGACATGCTCATAGCCTCCAAGGACATGTCTAAAATCTAGGAACTGAAAGCACTGCTAAGAAATGAGTTTGAGATGAAAGATATGGGAAAAGCACACAAGATTCTCGGGATTGAAATCTATAGAGACATAAATCAAAAGAAATTGTTCTTGTGCAAAAAGGAGTACATCCTGCAAGTGTTAAACAGGTTTGGCATGACAATAGCTAAACCTGTTAGCACTCCTTTGATTACAGGCATCAGATTATCAGAAATTCATTAAACCCAATCTAATTCAGAGAATGATTACAGGAGCCGTGTCCCATATGCAAGTGCCGTAGGAAGTCTTATGTATGCAATGGTATGCACAAGGCCTGACTTGGCTCAAGTTATTAGTGTGGTAAGAAGATATATGAGTAAACCAAGAAAAGGTCACTGGGAGGCTGTTAAAAGAATTTTCAGGTATCTTAAAGTTACTACTGATGTTGGTCTCATTTATGGGAATGATTCATCATATACTCTTTCTGGTTTCTCAGACTCTGACTATGCAGTTGATCTTGATGGAAGAAGATCAATTACTAGTAATGCCTTCACTATTGGAAGCTCACTTGTCAGTTGGAAGGCCACTTTACAGTCTACAGTTGCTATATCAACCACAGAAGCAGAATTCATGGCCTTAACCGAGGCTGTCAGGGAAGGAATTTGGTTAAAAGGCCTCATAAGTGACCTCGGGTTTCCACAAGATAAAGCTATTATTTACTGTGATAGCTTGAGTGCCATTTGTTTGGCAAAGGATCAGGTGCATCATGAAAGAACTAAGCACATGGATGTTAGATACCATTTCATTCACACAAAGAAAAGGATCTTAGTTCAGAAGGTTGATACAAAGGAAAATCTTGTTGATATGTTCACAAAACCTGTTCCCATAAGCAAATTTATGCATTGTTTAGATTTGCTTGATGTTGATGTATGGAAATAGCAACAATGAAAATGGCAGTACAAAATAGATCTTCCGAGCAAGCTATCAGAAAAAGGAAGGTCTCAATCCAAGGTGGAGAATTGTTAATTTGGCTTGAACCTTTCCTAACTAACTGCCTGTTATCAGTTACAACAGAATCAGCTCAATTCGAAATCCAGCTCCTGCAAGGCTATATATATAAGAAGCATCGATGAAAGTAGCTTAGTATGAGTGAAACACTGTTACTTGTAAAGCAAGAAATCTGTGAGAAATTTGTGAGCACTTTGTACTGATACACAATTTGTAACCTTGCATCTGAATAGTGAAAACTTGATCTCCTCTAATCGTCGATGTAGCCATCTTCATGAACCACATTAAACCTTTTGTGTTCTTCTTCCCTAGCTTCCTATTCTTTGTTTTAATTCTACTTGTACATCTTGATTTCTTTAACATAGGATTCAGTGATTATGAATATACCTGGATCCATCGTATGTTCCTGTCCTTAAGCGTTCTTCAAAAGGGAGAACTTGATCGCCAACCTTTATGGGCAATTTATCACGAACAAGGAGGTTGATCGTCTTCTTGTGCGGAATACCTTACCAATCAACACAGATGCTGATAACATAGATGGTTAGCGGTGGCTCTATGGTTCTTCCATAACCTGGACTCCTTATGCCTTAGTTGCTCTTCAGATGAGGAGAAGAGGCGGCATGCATTGTTGTCCGGTGTATTGGGGACCATAACCTATATATAGGGTGATGGCCAATTAGGGTTCCCATCATTTCGAAATGAGTCATCAGTGACATCCACCCATATTTTGTCTATATCAATAATTAACTAATTAATTAATTAATTATCATATCAGAAATCTGATTAGCCATATCTCTTAATTTGATCACATATCAATTAAAGCCTCTAATTGATAGATAACTAATATAATTAATTGGCGATATTTGTCCACATTATGACATTGAAATATAATTAAATAATATATTCCAACAGAAACCAATAACCAAGCATGCGGAAAATCTCTAAAACCATGGAAAATATTTGTTAGAGTGAAGGTCCAAAATTGGTCCCCGAAAAATTTGGGGACCCACTTTTAGTGCGTGAATAAAATAAATTTACTATTTACTCCCCCAAATTTACAAATGTGGGACACTTTAGTCTCTAAATCCAGTTCCAACGTCCATTTACTCGCCTACGTGTCTCATTAACCATCCTACCTGATCATGAGTGGTTCTGTATATCCTATGACGAATTTTCTCCGTGGAAAACGAATAAAAAGTAAAAAATGTGCACAATTTTAAAACCCAAATACATGAAAATTATGCACTTTTTCACTTTTCATTCATTTTTCACGATAGAAATTCGTCATAGGTCACACAGGATCACTAACGGATCAAGTAGGATGTTTAATGGGACACGTAGGCAAGTAAATGAACATCAGAACTAAATATAGAACTAATGTATCCCGCGTTTGTAAATTTGAGGGATTAAATGGTTAATTTATTTTTTTCAAGGGTTAAAAATGTGTTCATGAAATTTTTTAGAAACCAATTGGATCTTCACACTATTTATTATAAAGTCTTGTACGAAGCTGGCCATTATTTTCTTAGTTAAATTGGTATTTTACAGTGTCAAAGAGAGCATACACAGCAATCATGTTCTAAAAAACAGAGTAAAAAAAGAAAATTAAATTATTATCCTCCTTTTCCCACATACCTTTGTTTACATTTATTTTATGACCCTTAATCATCTATCTTTTTACTTTGGACATAATAATGACTAAAAAATTATAAAGTACTTAAAAAAGAATAAAGTTCCTTTCAATTTCTAAAAAAAAATGAATAATTTTATTATTATAATTTTGATTATGTAAAAATATTTATTTTTAAAATGAATGATATTTATTAAATTTTTTTATATTTTATATCTCTAAAATTATGGCGATAGAATTCATCATTTTAGGAGAAGATCTTTGCTCTGTAAAAAAAGTGGCGAAAAAAAAATGTAAAAATATCATCATTAAAAAAAACGCTTTGACCTTTTCAAAAAGTAAACAAAACCCGATTAAATAAGTGTCGTATGCTTTAGTTTTCAGCCACGCTCTCCCACCTTCTCAACCTACTCTCATACACAGAGAAACACATAGATGCCACACTGCAGACACGCGCATGCATAGAGTCTTTTCAAACAGGAAGAAGAAGTTATATATTTTGGATTATTTAATAATGTCTCGCCCCATTGGAAGAATATTTTGTTTTTAAAAATATAATAGACGAGTAAAAAATCACAAATTTTTTATTCGTCTTTCAACAGCAGCTCATTTATTTAAGTATATAAATTAAAAAAAAAAACATGGATGCTTACATAAAGGATGACAGCTTATATATATATATATATATATACATATATAGAAGTCATGTTCATCAATCATATTAATCTAAGCAACTTCTTAACTACTTCTAACAAATCCCATAACATATCATGCTTGCACTATCCCCTCCCGTGTTCTCAACCATGGGATGGCCCTTAGAGGTAGAGGCTATAAGTCATAATAATAACTTCACCTCAGAGTACTCATTTCCATATCAATTCTCTTCACCTCAGTCACAGGTCGAGGTTCAAGGGTCTACTCCATCCCCGGACCTTACCATGGTCAAGAAGCTCAACCACAATGCTAGTGAACGTGATCGCCGCAAGAAGATCAATACCTTGTATTCCTCACTTCGTTCACTCCTTCCTGTGTCGGATCAAATGGTACTTAATTAACTTCTCTCTCCCCCTATTCTCTATTTCCGTGCCATTTTAATTTAACTTTATTTTTGAATCAATATTCAAACTACAGAATTTGTCAAAGAAAAATTAAGCTGAATTTTCAAGAGGATTATATTTTACCTTCCATAAAGTTTTTAAGCGCATCCTGCTTTTATATGTTATTTTTCATACTCTCATCAAATCAGCACAAATTTTAGCAGTAATCATGATGCATAGACACGGGTAAGGGTATCATATACATACCAATACAATATAGCCATATAGGGATACAATTTTTGTTTAAAAATTAGTATACATGCATGGTAGAGTATTATTGGTTAACATATATATATATATATATATATATATATATATATATATATATATATATATATATATATATATATATATATATATATATATATATATATATAAATTAACTGACAAAATATGTTTTATTTTGAGGTTAATCTTCACAAATACATTACAAATTAACATTTATCAAGTGAAGTACACGAGTGTCTGATAGAATAACAGTACTGAATAGATATCTGACATAGGTATGACTTAAATTATTGGTACTTATACCCGATAGTAATCGGTCACAATGGAAGTGAATTGCGACCTCAGACGATTTGCACTTATAATATCAGGGGTTCAAATCCTGTAGTCATCACTATAAGGAGAGCTTTATCGAACCACCACATCTCATCTAAGGGTTATTCCCACGACTTGGTTGTGGGGTATCCAATTAAAGATAAAAAAAAAAAAAATTATTCGTGTTTCATAAGCAGTAATGCAAACGGGATGAAAGAATTACTTTGAAGAAGCTAGGATTTGTTAGAACTATCTTTTTTCTTTCTTTCACATTTAATCCTTTATACACGTGCAAGTTAAGTTTCAGTTTTATTCATCCTTGAGGATAGAATGCACATAGTTAAAACTTGGAAGCTAAACTAAGATTAATAGAGATATGGTTCCATGTTAAATTTGCAGAAAAAGATGAGCATACCCTCAACAATTTCGCGAGTCCTAAAATACATACCTGAGTTACAACAGCAGGTGGAAGGACTAACCAAGAAGAAGGAGGAGCTTTTATTGAGAATTACAAGGCAAGGAGATGCAGTGAACAAAGAATCTCAAAGGAAGATTGCCCCTCACAATTCTGTTTTTGTAGTTTCAACAAGTAGGCTCAATGATAGTGAGGCTACTATTCAGATTTCTACTTACGAGGAGGTCCACAAGATTCCACTATCTGACATCTTGCTGTGTTTAGAAAATAGTGGGCTTGTACTTCTAAATGCTTCTTCATCTGAGACCTTTGGAGGGAGGATCTTCTATAACTTGCATTTCCAAGTATGCATTCTAATATTATTTTTTTTAGTTCCAATTAGTGTGTGTGCGTGTGAGAGAGAGAAGGTGGTATCCATTATATATGTGTGAACTAATTAAAAGTGCCTAATGGTGTTTCTGCAGGTGGAAAAAACTTACAGATTAGAGTCCGAGATTCTAAATGAGATGCTTTTGTCGATTTCAGAGAAGAAGGAAGGGATTTTCTAATCAAATTAATTTTAGCTCTAATCGTGAAGATCTTAGTGATGAACAAGATTCTGATGTCCCAAAAATGGTGTTTTAATGTCCCCCATCAATCAAACGCTGAGGATGTACATAGGTGTTAACGAGTTATGATTTTATTTTATTAAGTGACAAATTTTCATTGGTGGGAGATAAAAAATCTGACAAGAAAATGGGACAAAAGATTTCCATCCTTCAGTGATCAGTTATTAAACTTGATGCCTAAAATTTGGTACATATTTAGGAAGCATGCATTGCAAGTTTACAATTATGGTTGTACATGAGTTGAGTTGTTCATGAATTATTTAAGTTTTGCTCGTTAAATACTCGATTAAGCTTGTTTATTTAGTTCAATAAACAAACTTAATCTCGAAGTTAGACAGTTATTTAAATCAGTCGATTCAAACTTTGTAGACTTGATAATAATAGTTCATGATTAACTCGTATATTTGTGTATTAACTAGAGAGTAATGTTGAAAGTTATGAATTTTTATGTAATGGATTATGAATACAAAATTATATTTTATTTCATCTTCTAGCAAAAGTATGTTTTTTAAAATATTAAATTAATAAGTTTAATAATAATACAAAAAGAATTTTGATAGAGAAAAAAATTAACAAGCAGTAAATGAGCTAAACGGACCAGGTTCAAGCTTCATATTTTTAAGTAAATCAAGATTAATCTTTAAATTTAATCCGTTTAAACAAATGAGTCAAACTTAAACAATTTTTTTTTTTTTAAAGTGAAGCCGGTACTTCAAATATTCCGCATAACTCCACTCATTTACTTTCTTTTTTACAAGGGAGAAATCACATGTCCTATTATCTTGTTTGTTCAAGAAAGTTACTCGGAAGAGAGAGGTGATGGATTTTAGGAGTTAATTTATGTCGTGGATGTTTCACTCGACTTAACCAAGTGAAGAGATATATTGTCCGTTTCCTTTATTAGCAGAAGGCATAGGAACATGGGATTGGATGTAGAAAACAGAGGAGATACAGGATATCCCTCATGCATAGCAATTTTACGATTGGGGCAAATAAACATGTTCAAATCTTGATGTTTAAAATGTTTTGCGTACTACTAATGTATTTAGTGGCCCAAATCTTACTTCTACATGAGCTAATGGATCACTGAAGATATGATCAAACTGAATAACGCATAGTAAAATAACACTTCTTTCTCCTTATATTAAAAGAAAATGTATGAGAATCACATATAATACTCTTCTATTGGAAGGCAAATGGAGATTGAAGTCTCCATCCATCAAGAAGGTCACACCTTGCATGTTGATGTCGGGATGTGGGTACAGTACTAGAGTACTCATCCTCATATCTGTATTTTAAAAAAAGATCTGTACATGTTCTAATAATTACGTGAATAGTAATTTTAATATTCATCCTAATATCCTCTAGATATATATATATATACTCAATTCTAGCTTCATTACTAGCGTTTTGGTTTAAAAAAATTATGTTATTCCTTTAATATAACTTTTAATCCTATTTGAATATTAAAATTAACTATAAAAAATCAATAAAACAAAGAGCCTT
The DNA here is from genome assembly GCA_039655645.1 of Ammopiptanthus mongolicus. NCBI lineage: Eukaryota > Viridiplantae > Streptophyta > Magnoliopsida > Fabales > Fabaceae > Ammopiptanthus > Ammopiptanthus mongolicus. The sequence continues at coordinate 9,386,641 of CM077351.1, read as the reverse complement.
CAAATCCTATTGATAAAATATAACAAATAGAAAGAACAACGCAAATCCAAACATAATAAAGTAATTAAATACAAAATATAATGTAATACTTTAGTAGTTAGTAAATAATAATCTTCTGGATCAACCAATTTATAAATTTGTAAGTCATGCATTAACACACTCCAAGACTGCCGAAAAATAATAGATTAGGCACACAGAGAAAATCACACGTACGATTCATTCAAATGCTTGAAAGCTAACATAACTCAGGAAATGGATACGGAAAAAATAAAATAAAAAACAATCAAATAAAGTAGTGGTACTATGATGATCAACCATCATAGCCTAATCATTATGGATCGTACATATAAAAAACAATGAATAACAGAATTATGGAAAATGGAGAGAGTGAAGATGGTGAAGTATTGAGAGAGATATTAGCAGTGCTCCAGTGGAAGAATTAGATGGCAAGAGGAAGGGCTCCGGTCTGAGGCGGAGGAATGTAAGAGGTTGGCCTAGAAAGGAGAGGATATATGAGAGGAACTGGGGATGGAAGAGAAGGCTCTAGAAAGAGAAGCCCATAAGCAGAAGCAGAAGAAGGTAAGAGCTTGGCCTTCGTAGATAGGGAAACCTTGAGGCCAATCCAGAGCTCTGATCTGTGCAGGAACGAAGGCTAGAATAGTAGGGAGTGAGGGTGAGGCAGCTTTGGATGGGTGATGACATTGAGGCAATGTTAGAGTATACGGTATAAAGTTAAAACAATAAAAATTTACTAATTATATACGTGGGTATGGGGTGGGTGGTTAGTAATAGTACCCATCCCCGCATATATCACCATAGATTTTTTCGGTAATTACCTAGACTCATCCTCATCCTCATTTAGAGGGTAAATCTCTTACTCATTGTAGGTAATTTTTACGGATACCTATTGGGTTTGGGTCCAATTATCATCCCTACTTGTGTGAGGAGCAAAAGGAATGAAGAGAAAAATCATAAAGTAGAATTGAGAACGACGTGGGTAGGATTAAGGTAAGAATAGGCCAGGTGGCTTATCGGAGTCCTACATTCTAATAGGTGGGTAGTTATCGACGGCTTCAGCCGTCAGTAAGGTTCTGACGGTCTTTTGCGATTGGCTATCGGTATGAGTTACCGAGGAGCTTGTTTTAGACGGATTTTTGGCTCTCGACCGTCCGTCTGAAATGATCCATTACCGACGACTTTTTGTCATTACCAATGGCTTTTAGTCGTCGGCAATAGGTTTTTTTCTTGTAGTGCATGTTTTGACTTTTTAAAATGTCTATTTAACAATGCAAACTAAAAATTGAGTTTTTCATAAACTCTATTTAACCTATCTGTTTGCCTATTGATATAATATTTATATATATAAAGCTAAAAATGTATGATACATAGTTATTTTATTTCATTTACTAACTATATATTGTTATAGTATATTTATCTTATATAGAATATAACAATTTTTTAGCAAAAGGTATATATATAAAAATTAAAATGCTTAAGTTTTTTTATTTATATGAAGGTCTTCCTATAATCTAGGTCTACCTTTAAATAGGCTTTTAAGTCAAACTAAACTTTTATATTTTCATAAATAAGTCAAATCGAATCTCAAATAAAGCCTATGACAAGTTGCATACTAGACTCAAGCTAACACATTATAAAATAAATATAGACCTATTTATTATTATTATTATTATTATTATTATTATTATTATTATTATTATTTAAATATTTATTTTGATCTTCTAAAAATGTGTGTTTTGATCCTTTGTTAATAAACACATCAAAATAATCTTTTACATCTTAATTTTTGACAATAAATTGATCCTTTAATATCAATTTTTAACATAACTTAGTGTTATAAAAGGATTATTTTATGTCAAACATGAAGTTAAACGAATTTTAACGTACTTAATATTATTGAATAGCTAAATTAATGACAATTATTTTTTAGGAATTATAATTAGTATTTACTTTTTTTAATGCAATATATATATATATATATATATATATATATAAACCGGCCCAACACATTTGTTAGATAGTTGAATTTCTTAAGCATGTTATTAGGGGATTGATTCCTACTGTTTGTATGAAAAATGATTTATTGGAAGAGGCAAAACTCACCTTTATGTCTCGAAAGAGATAAGTCTCTATTTATAGGTTGGGAATACCTTTATGCACACCAAAAAATGGTAAGAGATATACTTTGCAACTCATTTTGTTCCTTTATTTTTTATTTTGGAGGCTGCTCCAGTCTATGAGGTCAAAAACTACAAGGCTTAATAAAAAAAGTATGATGGCACTTACACATAATTGGTTATTCTTTTGAATTTAAATTTTCTGAGAGATGTGGCAATAATTTTATGTATTTTCTTGGAGTGACTTGGGGATGAGATTACTGAGCAAAACCTTGTTTTATACCAAAAAATAAAAACTGAGCAAAACCTTGTTTTATACCAAAAAATAAAATGAACTACATCAAGAAATTAAGAGGTTTACTACGAAAGACAGTTTAGAAAAAAAAAATAGTAATGCAACGTTAGGTTAAATAAAGTACTTGTTATATTTAATTTGTAAACTTTTTATATTGGCACTTCTCAAAGTGAATAAAAATAAAAAGGACTCTTCCTAAAATTTGTTCCCAGAAGTTAAAATGTTAATAGGATTAGTTGCTTGGGCTAGGCCTGGAAACAAAGTGACAAGGACAATTTCTTTCCTTGGGCTCGACATGAACATTTAAGCCTTAAACTTGGGCTCAAGCTGCCCTAAGTACAATAATTTCTAATGGGATTCTGTTCTAGCACAATTAGTCTACTATTATTATTATTAGTACAAGCACAGATAGTTTCATTGATTACCTGGGAAAAAATTAATTAGATTATATACAATATTTATATCCATCTGTTGGGAATCAATTTTAGAATATGTTATTATTAGAATAGTAAGTCAAACTTTCTGATGGAAAGAACTTGGTCAAGATATTAGGGATTGGTTTGAAGCATCAAAGATTGATATTTGTCAATGAAGTTCATTTGTTAAAAGAGTTTTGTGTAAATGCTGGTTGAATATTGGGTACGCTATTTAGTAAGATCGGAGTGATGAATGAAATGTTGGAGGGATAATCTTCACTTTTTCTACAAGATGATTTTGATAAAAGTTGTTGTGTCAATTGTCGAAGATTGAGAATAAGTAGAAGATCTGACATGAACACTTGGTAAAATATGTGAAAGGCAATAGGAGTTTTACCAGTCGAAATGGCGGTTATCGTGCTTCATCAGGTTGAATTTGAATTAGAAGTAGTTAGAGCATCTCCAACCGAAATTGCTTAATAAATAAAAACCAATTCTTGTACAGTAACATTATTGGAGCACCATTGACATGCATCCAGCTGTAAGAATCGTTGTTTATAGAAACATATTATCTTTTTAAATATGTACCATTGGAGTAGAAGGTTGCTTAAAGTAGTATAAAATATAAAGTGATAATATGACATGATGAAACCCTCTTAGAGGAGAATCAAAAAATTAAATTCAAAATGAAGAAACTTATGAAGCACATTTTAGAAGGTAGAATGTGTCAAAATTATGTTGTCAAAATTATGTAATGACAAATGTCAATAATGTAGGAAGTACACAATGTAATGAAGGGTTGGTAAATTGAGTCGAAAATCTTATGTATCTCAACTCGAACACATTGATAGATTTAAATATCAAGTATGTCATCCCTATTATTTCATGCTTTTCAATGTCTCTTCATTTCAATTGCAGTTCTTTACTTTCTATTTTTTTTACTATCCCGCTTTTTACAATTTACTGCACTCTTTACATGCTTTTATGCATTTACATGATGTTTACTTTATTATATAAAGAAGTTGTTACTTTAATCAATCTTTAGCCATTCTGTTAGTTAGTTTGTCTTACGGTTAGAAGGTAGTTATTTTACAGCTTTTTGTTTCAGCATTTTGATATGCTTCCTACCAGTATAAAAAGGCAATTCAGTGTTTGTTTTTTTTTTTTTTTTTGGTAAAATGGTGTGATTTCCTTTTTTTTTTTTTTGAACTGCTTAAACTTTGATGGGTAAAAACAAAACTTTAAGAGTTTCTCTTTTAGCTAATAGAGTTATTTTACAACACCTTGGTGGTGACATTGTCTTGATGGATTGGGTTGTATTTTAATGATACACTTTTCAGCAAACTGTTTTTTATCAGCTGGTTTGGGTGGTGAGCTCTTTTAGATGGATTCTCTTTTGTAATTTTAGTTTACCTTATGATGGTAGGTACTTGTATATGAGTTTGGACATCTCTTATGTTCTAATCAATATATTTTTTGGCTTATAAAAAAAAAAAGACAATTCAGAAAGAAATGAAAGGCAAGTTTCATTTACCGCATATTCCAACATAATATCAGTTGTTCATTCTTTTTTTCTTCCGCACCTTCCGCGAGAGGATTTTGTAATAATGAATGGACTAGATTAAATGTAATAGTTGTAAATTTATTTGGGTGTAAACAGATCCCTTATCATATATATATATATATATATATATATATATATATATATATATATATATATATATATATATATATATATTATTTTTATTTAATGCCACACATTTACCAAAACGAGGACCCACTTAAACTCTCTAAATTTTTCATAAACACACATTTACGCAATTCAAAATTCATTTGAGGGTAGGATGGTGTGATACATTTCATGTTCGTCCTCAATACCTACTTATCTAGTCCGACATGTGGGTTTGAACCCCACACAGGACACAACACATACACTGACCCTCGCTTCTGTTCTTTGTACAGTGTTTGCTCAATTGTGGCCACAAATTGAAGAGTTATTGCTATTTGCAAGTCTTTCATAGCTATACGGTCACTTAACCAAATTTGTAGATTACTTGAGTTGTTTTAATTTTAAATGTAAGAGTTCTGTGTTGTTTAAATTACAACTTTTTCAGATTCAAACATCAATTTTCTTTTATAAAGAGCTTACTACTTAATTCTTTACCTCCTCATCATGTAGTTCTTCTCATTTTTTCTTTCTGAAATGTTTGGTATTTGAAAGTTACTTATGTGAAGTTCATTATGTATCTCCGAGTCAAACCAAAATATCTCACCTTGTTCCCTAATAAGAGGAATCGTATCCGACTGAGTCAACGACAATATATACTTGGCATTAGGTTGGTTCCTGCAGTTTTCATTTGTGTTAGATTTCATTCAAGCGTGAAATTTTCTGTCCTACTCTCACACCAAAAAGTTGAAAAAACGGCTGGATCAAGGCATTCAAGCTGATCATTCAGCTAAACTGGGTCCAAATTTCAACAATATTCAGATAATGAGTTAAGAATGCACACCACGCTAATGACTAAAGATAAAGTGACTATAATTGGCTATAATCAACATGATAAACACTCACCATGAAAATAGGGATAAGGTATGAATTAGCTGGTGGTGGGGTACTAGTTGTGTTGTGCACTTGTGTTGGAGCCATTTTCATAGAATCAAAGAAAAATTGTAAGGCCATCTCCATCGGGATGCTTACACACGGTGCTTGCTGGTTAAGAATCTGTGCTTATACGCACACCCGACGGTTGGAGCATATTCTTGATAAGAACCGGGTGCTTATTTAAGCACTGTTTCTTATCTCTTAGTTCGAGCCAATGAAAAGTCATTAATGTTGAGTCTCCAAATATCTGATGTGCATTTATCTAAGTTTTGATGAGATTAAAATAGTTATTCAATGATTTAATTGAACCCGTCTGTGGTATTTAACTCGTCTACTTAGTGTGCAGATTATAATATTAAGCGTCTATATGAACTGTTCACTCGTCTGAACTTAGATAAGTTCACACGTCTGAACTAACTAAAGTTCACTCGTCTAAACTAGCTAAGGTTCACTCGTCTGAACTAAGAGAAGTTCACTCGTCTAATGAAGTCTTCAACCGTCTGATCAAAGAAAGACTCACCCGTCTAAAAGACTTTGCAACTGACGTCATCTCTTTGTTAAAGAGGCAACCCGTCTAATAAAGCTACTCATCCGTCTAGTGACTTACGTTAAAGAATACATTGGATGAAAGCTGTCTCGACTCTGATAAGGAACTTCAACAAAGTGCTTTGCCTGAACACAACTGCATCTTATACCAAAAGGGAAAGTCTTCCCTCTGCAAACAAAAAGCACGTATTCAGACCTGCTGAGACCAAAGGTATATCAGAAGTCTGTATCACTTTGATGAGAGAGAACAAGCGAAGTTCCCTATGCTTTAATGGCAGATCAGAACGACTCTATTGCATTTATTGAAGATCTGCAAGAAGCCAAGACTTCAGACCTTGTGTCTAACGGCTTTAAAATCTTGAAGCCTATTTAATGAAGAAGACTTTGAAGATTGAAGTAAGAAGAGTAGAAAACGATCAACGCAATCAAGAGCAATTACTCTGTACATTTATATCTTCATTCTTTCATTATTTATTCTTCAATCATTTGAAGTTATTACACAGTCTTTTAGAACTTCACATTTAATACACTCGTCTGAGTGCTTGTGAAAGACATGCAAAGTGTAATCTTCTTAAAACTTCTCTCAAACAAACCCGTCTGAGCCTGAAGAGGCTAAGTGTGCAAATAATACTTGTCTGGAGCCTGGAGAGGGTAGGTGTGAAAACAATACTCGTCTGGAGCCTGAAGAGGCTAGGTGTGAAAATAATACTTGTTTGTCCTGTAACCTAAATCAGTTATAGTGAGAAAACTTGGTGCTGCCAAGGACTGGACGTAGCCTCATTGTTAAGGGGTGAACCAGGATAAACCTGCTGAGTGATCTCTCTTTCCATTAACTCTTTAGTTTGATTATTTGTCTTAACTATCATCTAACTAAAGGGGTTTATAATTGTGTTTATCAAAACTTTTCTTATCTTGCATGATTGTGTGCTTTCTGTGAAAACCTTCAGACGAGTTATCAGTCTGATTGACCTGTCTGTGTTTACTCGTCTATTATAACCCGTCTGTGCTTACGAAAAAATTTCTAAATTCCGGATAAATTTGTCAAACACCATTCAACTCCCTTCTAGTGTTTGCATCTGTCTATTTCAGTTGGTATCAAAGCTCAGCCTCTGGGTTGAGCACCTAACAGTGTAGAGAAAAGATCCTGAAGAATAGATAATGTATTCTGGAGCAAGCTCAAGTGGGAACCCCCAACCTGAAGGAGGCTCTATGACCAGACCTCCCTTTTTCAATGGTTCAAATTATAACTACTGGAAAGAAAGGTTTCACTGGTTCATCTTGTCAACAAATTCTGATGTATGGGATGTCATTACTGATGGTCCTTACACTCCTCAGAATAATGATGGCTCAGACAAGCCTAAGGCTCAGTGGACACCTGCAGAAAAGACAAGATGGGATCTAAACCATAAAGCCAGATATGCTATAATCTGTGCTCTCAGTCCAGAAGAGTTTGAAAAGGTATATGCTTGTGATTCTGCTAAAGAAATGTGGGACTCCTTATCTGTCACACATGAAGATACTGCAAAGGTAAAAGAATCTAAAATTTCTATTCCTGTAAGAAAATATGAACTGTTCACCATGGATGAAGGTGAATCTGTTGCTCAAATGATTGGTAGATTCCAAACTATTACTAATGGTTTGAAATATCTTGGTAAAACATATACAAATGCTAGGAAAGTTGCTAAGATTCTCAGAAGTCTTCCAAGGCAGTGGAGACCTCTTGTCACTGCTATTTCTCAAGCTAAGGATCTCACCTCCTCTACTATGGATGAACTTCTTGGCACACTCACTGTTCATGAGCAAGAGCTCAATGAAGATTTGTCAATCAAAAAGAGCAAAGCCATTGCTCTAAAAGTTGGTCTAAAGGCAGCTAAAGCCTTAAAAGCTTCAAAGGCAGACGAGTCTGACTGTGACATAGACGAGTCTGATGATGAGGATTCTGATGATGATGAAGAGACTTCTCTCATGACCAGAAAGATGAAAAAGCTCTGGAGAAAGAATAAGTTCAGAAAGGAGAAGCCTTTCAGAAAATCTCACAAAGAATCCACATCAACAGACAAGAGTCCAGTTGTCTGCTATGAGTGCAAGAAGCCTGGTCACATCAAACCTGAATGCCCACTTTTGAAGAAAGCTTCCAAAAAGAAGTTCTTCAGAAAGAAGAAGAAAGGAATGATGGCCACATGGGAAGATATTGAATGCTCATCTTCCGAAGGAGAAGAGACAGAAGAGGAAGCCAATCTCTGTCTGATGGCCAATACATATTCAGAACCTGAAACTGAGGTACATTCTGAACTTGAGGAATTGCATGATGCTTATGATGAGCTGGTAGAGGAATCCAAAGGCTTATCTAAGGCCTTCAAATCCCTCAAGAGATATTATGTTAAACTCCTCAGTGAGCATAAACAAAAACCTCAAGAGTGTGAGATGCTGGCCAAAGAGAATAGCCAGCTGAGGACTGAAAAATCTGATGAAGCTTCGATCTCAAGTGAAACATCGCATTCTGAAGAAGTGGTCACACTTCAACAGAAAGTGAAGGAGCTCACTTTTGATCTTGCTAGATTTGTTAATGGCAGAGATAATCTGACAAAACTGCTAGGATGTCAGAGACACTCTCTTAATAAAGAAGGCATTGGATATGATCATCAAGCTGATCATAAAGTATCAACAAAATCTTCAACTGTCTATGTTAAATCCATTCCAGTTAGACTTAGACCCGTATGTAACTTCTGTGGAAAAGCTGGACATGTTATGTCTAAGTGTTTTCACAAGAAGAAGAGGAAGTCTTCACAGACTCCTAGAACTAACAGAAAAGGACCCAGAAAAATATGGGTACCTAAAGATAAAATAATTTCTGTTGCAGACATCCTTAATAGGACAAAGAAGACGCCTCTGCTGGTACCTGGACAGTGGCTGCTCGCGACATATGACAGGAGAAAGGTCTATGTTCCAAGACCTCCAGTCTAAGAATGGTGCATTTGTTGCCTTTGGAGGCAATAAAAAGGAAGAGTAATTGGTATTGGTACAATTGGTGGTAAACCCCCTCTTCCCTCTATCTCAAATGTACTTATCGTTGAAGGACTAAGACACAATCTACTTAGCATAAGTCAATTATGTGATAGTGGATTTGATGTCTCCTTCACTAAGAATGAATGCATAGTCAAAGACAAGAGTGGCAAGACCCTCTTTTCAGCTAATAGACAGCAAAATCTTTATAAGATTGAGCTAACTGAACTCTCAGATCAAAGTATAACTTGTATGATGTCTAAAAAGGATGAAAGATGGTTATGGCATAAGAAACTAGGACATGCTAGTATGAAACTTATTTCGAAATTGAAAAAGGATAACCTTGTGAGAGGATTGCCTGATATTAGTTTCAACAAAGATGTTTTATGTGATGCATGTCAGAGAGGTAAACAAGTAAAATCAAGTTTCAAATCAAAAAACCTTGTATCAACCTCTAGACCTCTTCAGTTGTTACACATGGATCTGTTTGGACCAGTTAGTGTTGCCAGTTTAGCTGGAAGGAAATATGGATTTGTCATTATTGATGACTATTCTAGATTTACTTGGGTACTTTTCTTAACCCACAAGGATGAGTCTTTTAAGGCCTTCTCTGTATTCTGTAAGAAGGTACAAAATGAGCAAGGTTTCTGTATTTCTACCCTTAGAAGTGATCGTGGGGGAGAATTTGAAAATGAGCAATTCAAACTGTTCTGTGAAGAGAGTGGAATCTCTGACAACTTCTCTGCACCAAGAACTCCACAGCAAAATGGAGTGGTTGAGAGAAAGAACAGATCTCTGCAAGAGATGGCTAGATCAATGCTCAATGAAAATAATCTCCCTAAGTACTTCTGGGCTGAAGCAGTAAACACTGCATGTTATGTGCAAAATAGAATACTTATAAGGTTTATCCTAAAGAAGACTCCTTATGAATTGTGGAAAGGTAGAAAACCCAACATATCTTATTTCCATGCATTTGGATGTGAATGCTTCATCTTAAATACCAAGGATCAACTTGGAAAGTTTGATTCCAAGGTAGACAAAGGTATCTTCATTGGATATTCTGAAGTGTCTAAAGCATATAGAGTTTTTAACTCTAGAACCTCTGTTGTTGAGGAATCTATTCATGTAAAATTCAATGATAATCTAAAGACTGATAGGGAACTATCAGATCTAGGAGATGATCTTGCAGGACTTGATCTTACCCAGTAGATGAGTCAACAGCCAGAAGTATCAAAAACTGAGTCTGCTGAGGAATCTATCAGACAAGTGGAGCAGACGAGTCATCAGTCAGATCAACATAAAAACGATGATCTCAGAAGAGACTGGAAGTTCAAAGCTCATCATCCTGAAGATCTTATCATAGGAAGTCCCTCTGAAGGTGTTAGAACCAGATCTGTCTTAAGAGAGTCAAGCAATATGGCTTTTTTATCTGAAATTGAACCAAAGCATATTGAGGAAGCTCTTGAAGATGAAAGCTGGATTCTTGCTATGCAAGAGGAACTTAATCAGTTCAAAAGGAATGATGTCTGGAAACTTGTCTCTAAACCACCAGACAAGTCTGTTATTGGAACAAGATGGATTTTCAGAAACAAGCTAGATGAAGATGGCAAAGTTGTCAGAAACAAAGCAAGGTTAGTAGCTTAAGGCTACAACCAACAAGAAGGTATTGACTATACTGAGACTTTTGCACCTGTAGCTAGAATAGAAGCTATTCACATACTCATGTCATATGCTACACAATATCAAATTACTTTATTTCAAATGGATGTAAAAAGTGCTTTTTTAAATGGAATAATTGAAGGAGAAGTTTATGTGAAACAACCTCCTGGTTTTGAAGATAATGAAAAACCAGATTATGTTTTCAAACGTAAAAAGGCTTTATATGGTTTAAAACAAGCGCCTAGAGCATGGTATGATAGACTTAGTTCTTTTCTTATGAATAATGGTTTTATAAGAGGAAAAGTTGATACAACTTTGTTTAAGAAATGCTCAAAAGATAACTTCATAGTAGTTCAAATATATGTTGATGATATTATTTTTGGAGCTACTAATGAAAAATTGTGCAAAAAATTCTCTAAGTTGATGCAAGCAGAATTTGAAATGAGCATGATAGGAGAATTGAAGTTCTTCCTTGGACTGCAAATCAAGCAGGCGTACATCAAGGAGATTCTAAAGAAGTACAAAATGGATAGCTCAAAGATCATGAAAACTCCCATGCAAACCAATGCTAATCTAAGCAAAGATGATGAAGGTAAAAAAGTAGACCAAACTTGAAGCCTATTTAATGAAGAAGACTTTGAAGATTGAAGTAAGAAGAGTAGAAAACGATCAAAGCAATCAAGAGCAATTTCGCAGACTTTTAGAACTTCACATTTAATACACTTGTCTGAGTGCTTGTGAAAGACTTGCAAAGTGTAATCTTCTTACAACTTCTCTCAAACAAACCCGTCTGAGCTTGAAGAGGCTAAGTGTGCAAATAATACTTGTCTGGAGGCTGGAGAGGGTAGGTGTGAAAACAATACTCGTCTGGAGCCTGAAGAGGCTAGGTGTGAAAATAATACTTGTTTGTCCTATAACCTAAATCAGTTATAGTGAGAAAACTTGGTGCTGCCAAGGACTGGACGTAGCCTCATTGTTAAGGTGTGAACCAGGATAAACCTGCTGAGTGATCTCTCTTTCCCTTAACTCTTTAGTTTGATTATTTGTCTTAACTATCATCTAACTAAAGGGGTTTATAATTGTGTTTATCAAAACTTTTCTTATCTTGCATGATTGTGTGCTTTCTGTGAAAACCTTCAGACGAGTTATCAGTCTGATTGACCTGTCTCTGTTTACTCGTCTATTATAACCCGTCTTTGCTTGCGAAAAAGTTTCTAAATTCCGCATAAATTTGTCAAACACCATTCAACTCCCTTCTAGTGTTTGTATATGTCTATTTCAATTAATAATAATAAAAAAGGAGAGATGAGGTAATTGTTCCTACCATATTTGGTTGGGGTCCCATTTAAAGATATAGTCCATTCAAAGAGACCCAAAAAGACTTCAGCCCAATGAATTAGTCACACACCTCATGCTACAAGGAAGGCTATAAGAAGGAGCCAAGACATCAAGAAAAGAGGGAATTCACAGAGACTAGAAATAGTGATAGCTCCTTTGTAATCTAGGCATGGTGTATTTCTATTGTTCGAGTAAGAACAGTAATAAATAAATTATTGATAAAATGTAAGGTTGTGAGGCCATTGGTATGTTCCATTTAGAAACTTTTTGACGTTGTTGGATTAGAATTATGAGGTGCAATAGTTGTAAAATGTAAAAATGAGTGATGTGTAATGATGGTGGTAGATTCCATTTAAGAACCCCAAAAACTAAAAAAATGAGTTGCTGGAATGGCGATATCCTGACTACATTCCTTGAAGATATAAGACAAAGTTGAAGTGACTAGCTTGTGGAGCAGTCATTCAACTGACTCATGCAATATATTTCGTCAAACGTTGGAAATCAGTAGTTAAGAGTTAATTGATCTCTTCAATTCATCAATTAATAAAAAAATCGGATATATATATATATATATATACACACACACACACACACATACGCCGGCACACTACCGTACCCAATAGTGGTTTGTCACATTCGAAGTGGACTGCGACCGCAGGCGACCTTTACCGGTAATGTTAGGGGTTCGAATCCTTGAGTCACCACTTTGAGAGGGCTTTACCTAACCACATTCTCTGGGCCGAAGGTTAGTCTTACAGTTTGTCTGCGTGAATATCCGGTCAAAGACCAAAAAATATATACACTATCATCGTTTCGATTTCTCTTCTTCTCTCCCCTTCATTGGTCCTATGTGGACTACTACCGCTCTGATTTCTTTTATCCCTTGCATGTTTTAATTTAATTGCATTATTTTAAATTTTGTTGCATTATATTAAATTTGTGATTTAATATTATGATCTAAAATAGTCTGCCGCTCTCCTACTTTATATATATATCAAGGTTGATTAATATATTATTCTACAAGTGTTCCCGTCGAGATTGGACGAGCTAGGCCCAATCACGCTATGACCCAATGGCCCTATCGCTTGGCAGCCCCATGGCTCGCAAACCGCCAACGCTCGAGTACTTGGGGCCTCGAGCCCTAACTCAAGGCTCAAATACCGACTCAGTAAAGGCACATGAGAGCCAACTCGACTCGAGAAACCATGGAACTCGGAAAAAGACAGAACGTTCTAGAAGGAGAATGCCACATGGGAGGAAAGAGGGACACCTGCAAATGGTGATGTAACAAAAAAGGGGAAGCGTACACGCATATCCCGCTAACGAATTAGGCCCCACCTGAAGTAACTGAATCATACTCTTCAGGTCATCCTAAGGAGCTATAAAGACTCTCTCATGATGGCAAAATCCGACGGACTACTACCCTTAGCTACTATCGCTCACACACACAACATAGAACATTTAGGTTTCGCTAGGCCGGAACAACAAGGTCTTAATTAAGTTAGAAGTTTTAAATTTTAATTCTAAGCATTACATATTAGTTTATTAAATGTTGATATAAATATGAAATTGTATTTTTCTCTTGAGCATGAGATTTGATTTCAAGTATTTTCTATACTTCTTTTTTTCATCCTTTTGGGTTAAGAAGACCAGTAATTATTTCAGGCAAAAATATACGATGATTAAATTCTATTCTTAACATCGATGATTAATTTCTTCTTAGGCATTAAGTTAATGGGCAGGGAAATGGGGAATTCACCCTTCTAAAAAAAGTGGAAGCAGAAGGAGAGGGTGTTCTTAAAAATGATGGATCAGGTTGCTAAAAAAATAAAACACAAAGATCCTGGGCCAATTAGACCTGGCCCGTGTAATTCATAGTTAAGTGAGTTCGAATCGGGTTAAGTACATACCAACCCTAATTTTAAAATTTTGTAAACAAACAAACAAACAAAAAAGATATCGTGACACATGGGTCGATCTATTTCAAGAAATGGTCGTTTTTATGGGTGTTTGAAACTGAAAACCCTAAAAATATCTCTTTTCTCTTAACCATAGTTGTAAACATCCAATTTTAATCGGTCCTTTTAAAATAATATTAAAAAAAGATAAAAGGTCAAAATTAAAAAAAGGAAAAAAGTTAAGATATGCACTTATATTTTTTTCAAATAAAGCCCCACATTGGTAAAATATTGATTTTGCTAAAGTCCCACATTAGAGAATTATCAGTCCCCTTCCCCTTCTCCTCCTCCTATATAAAGAGTTGATTCTTAAGTGTTTGAGAACATCCCAAAACCTCACACTTGAACTTAATACTAAGTATATATATACGGCTTGATGATTTTAGTAAAAAGCTTTTTTTTGTTGTTGAGCACGTAGGGCTATGTGTTTTTGTGCCCTTTGGAAGAAACAACACACGGGCTAAGCAGGTGGGAATCTGTACGCTATATATATACCTTTCAAATATAATATTTTGGTGTGTCTTAGAGGTAAATCTATTTAGGCCGCGTTTGGGTAAACAGCTTAATTAAGCGCTTATGACATAAGCGCTTATGGCATGAGAGCTTATGTTATAAGCACTTAAATTCAATAAGCTGTTTGAGTTTGGATGCACACTTTGAAAAGCACTTATATAAAATTAAGATGTTTGGATGCATCACTACAAAAGCACTTATAGAAACTTAAAATTAAAAAATTTAACTTTAAAAATGATTAAAAAACTGGATGCATAACCAATGTTAAAAAAACTAACGCTCTTCTAGGGATTTTTTGGAATAATGTTAAAAAACAATATATAAAAAAAATTAACAGTAGCATTAAAAAAACTAACGCTCTTCTAATGATATTGGTTGCATTAGTAAAAAAACTAACAATCATTTTTATATAAATAACGAATAAAGTTATAAAAATTGTCACTAGCATATATATAAATAACCATTTTTATCAGTAGCATATTGTTTCATAAAAAATTCATCCATCATAAAGTAGCTATAAGTTTTTACGTACAACTTCTATAGATTGATAAAAACATGAAAATAAGGCTAGATAGTTCTCGGCATCTGGTTTCTTATAGTGTCTCTGACTTGCTCCATTTGTCTAACACTTTCTTGATTTGGTTCTTCCCATGTAACATCTTCAGGGCTAGTTTCAGGTACATCGGCATTGTACTCTAACTCAACATTCTCGTCAAATAAAAGAAATTCTTTATCACGTGTGTCATTCCTTCTTATGAAGTTGTGCAAGGCCATACAAGCAACAATTACGTGAGTCGAGGTTTCCAATGGGAAAGGAGGCATGTTCCCTAGAATCTTCCATCTAGCTTTGCAACACCCAAATGATCGTTCGACTGTGCTTCGGAGGCTAGAATGCAAATAATTAAACACTTCATTTCTTCCTCTAGCTCTAGGCCCTAGTCTAAAATGGGGGAGATGATACCTAGTAGTTTTGTATGGCCCCAAGTAGCCCATAAAGTTAGGATAACCAGCATCAACAAGATAATGTTTACCTGTGAATAAAGCATGGACGAATTTAATATGGAATTATATTGGAGATAAAATTTAGAAAATATATATACAAGTTACTAACCTGTAGGAGGATGCGGAAAATGCAATCTAGGCATGCGCAAAGCATCCATAAAGATCCTAGTGTCATGTGCTGAACCCTCCCATCCCGCTAGCACAAACGTGAAGCACATATTGAAATCACAAGCAACCATTACATTAGTTGTTGTATACCCTTTTCTACAAGTGTAAGGAATTTGATGTTCAGCAGGGACTATAAGTTTCACATGAGTGCCATCTATAGCACCAATACAATCCTTAAAGTAAGGATAATATCGTTCATCACTGCTAATCTGAGGAGGAATATCTCTAAAGGTAGGGTCAACAGGCTTTACAATATCCCTAGAAAGCGCAAGTACTGCCTTCAAGACTCTATGGAACTGTCTGGAAATAGTCTCTCCAGAATGTTGAAATCTCTCCTCCGCGTTACGAATTGAACCTGGTTGTCCTAACACATATAAGAAAATCCCAACTTGTTCATGAATATCCACCCCCTAGTTGGTTTTAGGCCATAATTCTGCAAAACATTACACAAGTGCATAAACACAAGTTTTCTCATCCTGAATTGTTGATAACAACGCCTCCCATGTCCATCGATAATCTCTTGAACCCATTCATGACCTGTCAATGCAGAAGTCCGACATGGTCTCTTTTCCACATGGTTTAAGAAATATTTTGCAGCATGCATTACCATCGACAACAATACCCTTTTTTTCCTTTTACTTTGTGATAAATGATTACTATCACACGAATCATCACTATCTAACTCAGAAGCAGTATCATTTGTACTAGTAGTGGACATCCTGTGCAATTTCCAAATATGAAGATAACATTATTTACTTTTATAATCATATAAAGAAATGCAGATAAATGATGAATAACATTTTATAAAATGAAGAGTCAATTTTACACACATAGGTTCACTTAACAGCACCTAACAAAATACAACCAAACAAAAAAAATGAAGAGAAACGTAACAAACAAGGAAACAACTACAAAGCCAAAGGCAGAACATAATTGATAAATCAATGACGAGATACATCAGCCAAAGTGTGGCTCTTGATCCAATTAAGCTGAAGGACGGGGTCATTCAATAGAACAAAGGTCTCCCTATTTGCCTTTGATTTCATCAGTCTATTTCCTATTATATGAATCTCACCGCCATACTCCAACCCCGGCAATTGTTTAAGCATGTCCAAGCATTCAGCAAGTGTAGGAACATTACTTACATTGCTACTAGTGACAGTATTCTCACTATTCAAACTCTCAATTATGCGATCAAATTGCTCACACATTCGGTGCCCGACACTACCTCTTTTGTTATCCCTCCCACCCCTTTTCCTTTTTTGCCTTTGACTAGAAGGAGTTGGATCAGTTGTGAGGTCTTCAATCCCCTCATATTCATCCCCTTGCAAACCTAGATCCTCAAGACCACGCTCCTCAGTCATTGGTGCACACATTTCGTTACTATTTTTTCCTGCTTCCTCTTGCGGGTCTTGAGATGGTGCCCATGCACCAGTACCAGTAGCCACAGTATCCTTAAAAAGGATCTCCATCTCAACCAAATTTCTTGGACCTTCCTTTTTAAACTTTGCAACCTCAGGATAAACCTAAAATAAAAGAAGTTGAAGTTAGTAAATACTTTAAACATCAAATAAATAAATAAATATATATATATATATATATATATATATATATATATATATATATATATATATATATCAAATACCATAGATATGAAATTACCTTAATCTTGGCCTCCCACCACTCTTCACTTGCCGCAATAGTCTGCCTACTATTATCCCATCCAAGACCAGTCTCCTTTCCAACTAGTTTTGCCCACGCTTGCCAGTCTTTTCTCAAAATATCCCATTTATTTTTCATTTGTTTATATTCATAAGATAACCCTGTTTGTTCATTAAAACTCTTGATCAAGTTTGTCCACCCAACTTTGTTAAAGTGAGCGTGTGGCCTATTTCCAGCACGTACTTGCTCAATACAACACTTAAGAAATATATCAGAATTTTTATCATTCCAATCAGCCTTTGGTCGTTTTCCACTACCACTACCATTTCCATTCCCTTCAACTGGGTTTGAAGTCATTTTAGAGGCCATTCTAACAATACAAACAAAGAGCATTACACTCTAACCCACAATCAGTTGCAATTACAAAGAAACATTACATTCAGCAGGTCCAACAGTTGACTCTAACCCATAATCAGTAAACATTCTAATCACAAACATTCTAATCACAATCAGTAAATCAATAGCATACAAAGAGTTAGAATATGTCATTTGCTTGCTTATGCTACTAGTGATTCTTATGGTAAGAACATAGGTATTTTTCATGGAACCATTGCCTCCTATAGAAAAAGGTGTTTTCATTAGTGCTTCAGCAAGAAAGACAAATCAATAGCAACATTTTGATGAAACCAAAATTGCTGATGACTGCTACTGAACTAGCAGCACCCAATGGTTGGAAAAAATCACAAAAGGGAGATTTCGTCATGGCAGAAAATAAAATAACCCAATGCTACTGAACTACCATTTCCAACATTGATGCTGCTGCATTAGTTGATTATGACTCCTCACCACAAGTAAACCAGAAGGGTTCAATTCTGAGTTTCAGTCCAGAAAATAAAATAATCTCGTATCCTTAGTTCAACGTTTTGGCACATTATTCTGGCATTGTTACTTCTTCTCCTCATTTTCATTTGCATAATGTTTTGCACATACCTTATTTCCATTTTAACTTGATTTCACTGCATAAACTCACAGATACACTTCATCGTTAACTAACTTTTCACAATTCCAATTGTGTCATACATGATTGGACACACTGAAGTGAGAAATGGACTTTACATTCTAGGGCTCAATCTAGTTTCAAAGAAGCAGAATTTGAAAATCATGTATAACATTCTAATCAGTAAACTATTGCAAAAAACCCACAAAACCTCATACAAATTTCAACCCATAAATCAAGTGATTCAAATGATATGAACTGAACAGAAAAACACAGAAAAGAAAAAAACTTGATTGGAGATGGTGCTGAACCGACGGCGGAGGGAGGAAGGAGCAAGACGCACGGTGGAAGGCGCACGGTGGAAGGAGCAAGACGCACGGCCACGGCACGAACGCGGACGGCAGAACGCGAACTGCTTCTGGCGCTGCTAGGGTCGCGAACTGCTTCAGCAAGATGCACGGTGGAAGGACCAAGACGCACGGCCACGGCACGAACGCGGACGGCAGAGCGCGAACTGCTTCGGCGCTGCTCGGGTTCTCTCTCTGGCGCTGCTAGGTTTCACTCTGGGTTGATGAATCATTTGTTCTAAGCTCAGAATGTGTAAACAATAAAAGAAACGAAGAAAGGGGGGAGATGAGTATCGAAGAGGGTAATGTTCGGGGGTGTCTCCGCATAAGCTCTTGCTTGTAAAATTTCATAAGCTTCTCCCACTAGCTTATGAAAATAAGCCCAAAACAGCTTATGGGATGACATAAGTTTTTTTTTTAAGCTGTGCCAAACACTCTGCATAAGTGCTTATATCATAAGATAAGCCCAAATGAGCTTAAATAAGCTCTTCCAAACGCCACCTTAGAGTGCGTTTGTTTTAGATTATTTGATCATAAATATCATTTTTTAAGTTAAAAATCATTTTTAGTGGTTTTAATTGTGTTTGTTTAAGATTTTTTAGGAAATGATTTTTTTTTAAAAATTATTTTTATGGCTAAAATGAGAAGCTATTCCATTTAGCTTCTCACTAAAATCTGATTTTCTAGAGGAGAGAGAAAATATGTTTGTTACCAATTATGAAAAAATGATTTTCATTTAATCTCTAAATTATTTTATATGAAAATCATTTTTTCATAATCTGTAACAAATTGGCCCTTATTCTTTTGTTAATTATTTATTTTGTTCTTGTCCTTCTTCTTTTTTGACTTATTTGTCAATTCTCAAATTTTCTTTCTTTTTTTTTTTTTTTTTTTTGAAGCAAAATTCTCAAATTTTCTAAATAATTTCTTTTACAACTAATTAATTTGTACATTGACTATGTCTATTTTTTTCATTGCATAGACTTTGTGGTTTTCCAAACAAAAAAATAGTCCTCAAAGTCATCTTTTGAAAAAAAAACTTTTTAATCCACACAACGTTATGCGATTTTGATTGTATGATTTATCATTCTTAAGTATCATATGAATTAATTGTAAGAGTTTATCACATAGATTTGGTATCTTGAATTCAGTAAACATGAATATGTTTCTTCAGCTAAACTCTTTTTCTAAATAAAATCCTTATAAAAATTAAACATGAATCTGCGCACACATGCACAAATACAATCAAACAAATTTTTTTTTAATCTACTTGATATTGTAAATATATACTATAATATTTCCCTCGCATCAATTTCGCTTTCCTATACCTGCTATTAATAGAATTTATTCTAAGACCTTCGACCTTGATTGCTCCACGCCTAACTATTGTGGTGTATCTCTTATTGTCTTTAGTCTTTAGCGTGTTTTTTTTTTTTTTTTTTTTTATGATTTAGTCTTTAGCGTGTTAGTTGTGAAGAATTTGTTCAATGTGACTTCGCTTTACGTTCCTAATTAGGCACATTCACCGGATACATCCTACATCTAGGAAAAGAAGCAAAATTTTCCAAACAAACCCTTATATTTAGTAGATTTGACATTCAAGAATTCAATGAACAAGTAAAGACAGTGTTCTAGCTTTTCATATTTACGGAATTAATTAGTATAACTAAAATCAAATATTCAATCATATTCCATGACTTTTTCAATCATTGAATCTAAGGCCAACAGTTTTTAACTATTTGAGATATAAATCGATTGATCCCAAAGGAAGAAGACACTTTAATTTGTTATGGCAAATAATGGTAGGGACATGTCTGGAGCCAAACATGAAACAAAGAATGTCGTCCATGACCGACCCAACACCTATTGAGATTTAAAACAAATTCTGTGGTGAGACCTTTTTAAAAAATTAAATTATTAATTATTAGATAATTATAAGCTTTTATATCAAATGAACTAAGATATGTTTGTTGTTGTATGAAACGTATCAAAAAGATAATATAAAAATATATAAAGTGAATTTTTTTTTTAAAGAAAAAATTTGTTTTATTGAGAGACCTAAAACAAGGGCCTTACTTGCTTTACTCTTGGGTCGGGCTTGATGCCACCTTACAAGTTGATTTAATTTAATTGTGGCATGCCCCTAAACTAAATTACATACCAGACTTTTCTCGCTAATTTGATCAGACAGAAAGAGAAAATGCATGATGGATCTTGGACATAGAGGGGGCGAACATGAATAAGCAGAAGCAAGATGTTAAACTTTAGGTCTCGCGGTTAATAATGATTAGTAGCATGCATGAATCTTGGCAGACATTTTCTTTTCCGGAAACATTAGAAGCATGCATGCGTTACATGCATGCGCATGATGATGAAGTTGGAAGATATGAGCGCTATATATGTGGACCTTCATAGCTGCTCTTGGGATTTTGGTCAGGCAAAAGCATTGGTTTGAATGGAATGATTAACTTTTAAGTGGTCAAAGGGGGTATATATATGTATCATCATTTGTCTCTAGTTAGTGAGTTTTTATTGCGTAAAAGTAACATTCAAGCGTGCATACGGTACAGTTTGATGTCATCAGACTCAAATATAAGGTCTTGTTTTAAAATATATAAAAGATAGGAAATATTGTATTTATCCATCTTAAGTTTAAACTTCAATTAATCTTTTTTTAATGAAAAAAAAATGCTATATTTTTCACAGTTTTGACTAATATCAATTATGTAATCTTATATGATATTTTGATGACAGAAATAAAACTCGCTAATTATGTAATATTATGTGATATTTTGATGGCGGAAACAAAATTCGCTCACCTATATTTACAACCTTAAGTTTTTCGGTTATTTATTTTAAATCATTTCTCCGAACCATACAAGAAAATAGCTCATTATCGACGATTAAAAGTCGTCGGTAATCACAAAAAGCTATCGGTAATGAGCTTTTTCTGACGGAAAGCTGACGGCCAAAAATCTGTCAGAAACAAGCTAGCTCCTCGGTAATGTATACCGACGATCAAGCGCAAAAGGCCGTTGGAACCTTACCGACGATCACAGCCGTCGGTACCCCACCAACCCCCTATTACCGACGGACTTACCAAAGCCTTTTATTGACGGCCTCTTCGTCGGTAATAACCTAAGCCCTTTACCGACGATCTAGGTCGTTGGTACCTCCCTGCAACATCGGTAAGTACCTTTACACCATATCGACGGCCTGCCTGTCCGTAAATCTATTTTTTTAATTTATATTTTTAATTGATTAATTAATTAATATTTAATTATATTTTATATTTATTAAATAATTATATTTCTGATTAATTATTTACAAATTTAATTAATAAATAGTGCATAATAAAATTAAAAATAACATTAAGGAAATTAAAATTATACCCAGATGATAAATAACATATTTTTTTACAATACATGAGAATATAAATAAAAAAACTAACTTGAAAACCTAATATCCCTATCATAACGAGGAGTCCGGATAAGATCATAGAATGAGTCCTCATAATCGTCTTCCTAGGTGGACGGGTCAGCTGACCAGGCTGTGGGGGCTGCCGCTGCATTTGTTGTATGGTATGTAGCATTTGCTGCATCGACGCCTCCATCCGTCGCTCACGCTCCTCGGCACGACGATCACGATCCTCGGCACGCCGCTCGGACTCAACCAGACTCCGTCTCTGCTCAGCAATAACTCCTATTCAATGCGGTGACTGGCTTTGGTGGATGCTCCAACACTGATATCCAAGCGTGAAGACCATTTCCGATAGTTGCCGGAAAGGTCTCATGCACCGTACAGACGGCCCTTCTTCTTGCCGCCAAAAAAATCTCCGCCCAAACATGCAGCGCAAGCTGCTCCCATTCCTCGGGGTCAAGTGGGGTGGAGGAAGAGGTTGTTGCCTGAAACATCCTTTCCTCGAACTCCTCCTGTTATGCATAATCAAACAAATCACGACATTCATAATATATAATAAAACGATACATTATAAAACTCTAAATAAAAGGGGCATTACCTGAGTGCGTCTAGAGCTCTCATCTACATACTCGCCAGTACCCTTCCTGGTATGGGTGTGGTGGTGGAGCTCGTTAATCGACACTGATCTCCCTCTCTCCTTAAGCTGTACGTAACACAAACATAAATTATAAGTAAATAATAATTAAAAAAACTATAGAACAATATATGTATTGCATAAGAATGAAAATATGAATGTACCAGACGTTCAAAGTACCTCGCCTAGCAGATAGAACCTCTTGTTTGCAGGCTCCCACCCTTCTATGATGCCCTATTTTTATTTGCCTGAGCTGATTTTTTTATGGAACTCAGCATAAGCCCATTAGCGGCATAGAGCATCTATATCAATGATAACAACCCAAAAACAGTTTTTAAAAAATTAAAAAAAATTTAAACCAACAATGGAAGAACAACTTAAAAACATATTTTAATAAAAAAAATGAAAAAAGGGAAAAAAATGAAAAAAAAAAAAATGGAAGTACCTCTGGCGGTTGCATTAATGCTTTCTAGTGGTGGCACCCCCAACTTGGTTGGTTGCTTGCTGGTGGTGGCAAAAACGGAGAAGTTGGTAGGTGGTGGTGGTGGTCTCGGTGGAATCGAAGGGAGGCAAAAACGGAGAAGAAAGGGAGAGGCAAGCAAAAACGGAGAAGAAAGGGAGAGTGAGGAGCGATCGCGGATAGTGATGGTTGGAACTTGGGATGGCAATGGTGGTCGGAGCTTAAGATGACAGAGAGGGAGAGGGAGGCTGAGATGGCAGAGAGGGAGACTGAGGCAGAAAGTGAAAGTGAGAAAGTGGAGGGAGAGGTTCGCGTGTATAGGCTTAAGTCATACTTACTTATGGCCTACCGATGAGCAGAGTTGTCGATAACATTAAAAATAGTCGTTTGTGTGCGAAATTCCAAACAACGCTTGCCATCGGTAAGGACATTTATTCATTACCAACGGGCATGGCTGTCGGTAATGAATAAATACCCTTACCAACGGGCGAAGCCGTCGGTATGATAGCAGGAGAATATATGCGCGTAATTGTGCCAAAATGTCTAACGGATCTACCGACGACTACGCCATGGGTAACGTTACCGACGGTCAAGGCCGTCGGTAAACTTGACAACTGTACAGTTACATGGTTCTGACGGCCTAGGCCATCGGAAATGAGGATGTTATCAATGGCTATTAGGCCGTCGGTATTAGCGCGAATTCTTGTAATGGAGTAAATATCTGTAGCTAAATAACTATGCCCAAAATTTTCATGAGTTCTTAGTGACCTAAAGGTTATATACTCAAGTAGGGGTTATAAGGTTGGCTTGATGGTTTGGGTGGGGGAGTTAAGGAGTGGAATGATAAGGAGGTTGAGGGTTCAAACCTCATCCACTAACAAAATAATAACATTAACACTAACGTACACTTGCCTATCAAAAAAAATTATATACTCAAGTGAATAGTCAAATCGGTTCTTGAAAGATGCAAAGGATTTCATGTTAGATACTGAAAAAAGAAAAACTTCAGTTCAATCCATGAAATGTAAAAATATAAATGGGATTTCAAATTAGTCCTTTTATCATTTTTTTTTACCAGCCAAATTGATCACTAAAAAGGTATCAATTTGACTAGGTTCTCATGCTCTTAAGGATTAAAATGGGATTTTTATTCTCTCGAGACTAATGTGAAGTCAGTCAAATCTTTCAAAAACCAATTTGACTTTAACGTGTGTGCAATAGTAATTGTTTGTAAAAGTAATTTTGAATCAACTGGTTTTCTAAACTTGTTTTTAACTAAAAGTAACTTTATATGATAGAAGTAATAGTTTTTTTTTTTCCGATAAGTAGAGAAATTCATTTAAAAAAATCTACCCTTAGCATCAAAGTAACTATTCTCCCCATCTTCTAGGAAGGGTTGAAAAATACCCACCCTATCATGTGCTGCAAGCTAGAAAACAAAACAAGTACAAAAGGGTTCATACATACAAAAATCTCATCCAATCTAAACTAACATAGTTAAAGCCTAGCTGCAAATTATCTACTAAAAACACACAACCAACAAAAGGATCAACCCCTCAACAACAGACTCCCATATCCACGAAATACAATACGCCCATTATTCCCAGAATTACATTCAGTAATTATAAGCAATTATAATTTATAAGTTGTTCCAGAGGAACTGAATCCACCACTCATATGGTAGCTGCAACTTTCGAAACAGTAAAGAGCCATGATAACAACATCTACTCCCCTCTGGTTTCAATTTTCAAGCATAATAGCAATAAAATATTCTCCTTTCGTCACTTTCCCATGGGCAACTCCTTCTTCATCTGAGCACCTTCTTTGGCTAAAGCATCTTCTAGGAAAGTTGAAGAAGATCCACTTTATCCTGTGTTTGAATCAAACAATACCACATTATATAGATGCAGTTACAAAATGAAAGCACCACACTACAGTAACCCTTCCAAGAATAACTTAGCTTCCAACAAACTGCTCTCTAGTATGTTCATAAAACCAGTAGATAACAAACAAGAGAACCTTCTCCTCAAACACCCCTTCCATCTAAAACATATCTGTCATCTAAACATCATTTTCAAACTACAGAAAACTGTCCCAGACAACTAGATTTACACACCTCACACCACTCCATACCACTCTGCTTTTACCCTTATACATTGTTCAAGCACTCATTTATCATGCCCACATTATCCATGATCCTTCCATGTGAGACCCTTCCTTGGCAAATGCATCTGCATAACCATTAGCCTCTCTATTTATATGTACAAAACTGACATTCTTTAAGATCAAGAGAATATTTGTTATTTTATTACCATAGAATCTAGCTTCCATGGGCTTTCCTCTTTTTTATTAATCCAAGTTAAAGCATTTTTTGAATCCGACTCCACAATAATCTTCTTTTGCTTAAGCCATTCCTGTTGTAATGACAACTCAAGGGCAAAAGCTATGGCCAAGAATTCTGCTTCATTAAAGTCTTTTACCCCTACTATTGCTGCAAACAGTGCTCTTGTTACTCCTTGGCCATATCTAAGTATTCCCCCTATACCTGTTGGACCTAGTTTGCCTCTTGAAAATCCATCCACATTCCATTTAAATCTATCTGGTGGTGGAGGACTCCAAGCTGTATTTGCCCTAACTTTCTTACTTTTCTTCCATAGCTTAACATAATCAAGTTTATAGGAAATCTCACCTGTATTATATGGGCAGTTTGGGCTCAAGCCTTGCATCCAGAAGCCTAGTCTTAATTTAATTAAGTAAGTAAAGTTAGCCTAATCGATTTTTGCTCCCTCAAAGATCACCATGTTACTTTGGTTCCATATGGACCAAATCACCACATAAAACTGGGAAATCCATAGTTTCCTCTGGAAACCACCTTCAATTGCCCCCACCCAATATTCAAACCATTCACTAGGTGTTTGCAAAACTGGGAATTGAAAACTCCACCAGTCCAGACACTTCATCCATACCTTCCATGTATTATTGCAATGTAGAAAAAGGTGCATAATTGTCTCTTATTCCATTCAACAAAAGGGACATCTAATGTCATTTATTTGAATCACATTCAACCTTCTCAGCCTACTTCTTGTGTTTAATCCATTTTGCAGTACAAACCACAATAGCAACTCAGCTCTAGGAGGGGCTAAACCATACCGGACTCCTTTCACATTGTTTGTAATTCGGCATTAGTACCAATAAGCATTTGAAAATGATTTAACTGTGTAAAAACCTTTGCTGCATGTCATGCTTCCACCATATTTTATCATGAATAGTTAAAATTACTTATACTGAGTTTTGGCAAACAAGGAAGTAAATTGTTCTTACTCTTCTTTAGCCAATATATATTTGGAACCTAAACTTAATTATCGTTATCTAAATTTTAAAATGTTATACATGTTGGAAAAAAAAATCAAAACTGAATTTTAATGGTCCAAGCTAAATTTTAAAGGTGCGTTTGATTCGCATTGAGATATAAGACAAGGATAACAGTACAAGGCAAATGTTTGAGTCACAGCACAACTCTTTGTGCCCTATATTGTTTGATGGACAATAGACAACTTAAGTAAAATCATATAAAATTTACTTAAATACCCTTTATAATATATAATATTATATTAAAGAAGTATTATATATAATATATAATATTTTGTTATATAATATAATATATATATTTTTGATGGAATATATATATATATATATATATATATATATATATATATATATATATATATATATTTATCTATGTGTGTGTGTGTGTACGTTATTTTAATGTATGTAAGAGAGAGAGAGTATATAATAAATAAGTATGGATAATTTTATCTTTTTGGATGGTATATCCATGGGATAAAAAGTTGTCCCATGGTTTGGTTAGGGACAAGATTTTGGATTTTTGTTTAGTCTCTTATTTTTTTTTTTTGTCTAATCTCTTGACCACTTTATAAATCAAACATTAAACAATTATTTTTGTGTTGTCTAATCCTTTATTTTTTATAAATCAAACGCATCCTACAGCCCCTCACCATATGTTAAGCTTGCACTCACTCCATTATACCCTTTGAACCATGTAAGGAAGTCTGATCATACATATAAGAAAGTGTTGGGGTGGGTGGGTGGGGGGGTTGGTTTATATATTATATAAATATAATGGTAGATTGAAAGGATATTCAATTTCTGTATATCCTGCCAAATGAAACAAAATTTTGGTTTTGTAATAAACAAAAAGCAGTAACTCTTTTTCGATATTCTGAAGAAGCTGAACATTTCGCCACCCAAATTTTCAAGAACAGAATACACAATTTAAACAAGGGCACAAAGCATTCGCTACCAGATCATGAATATGCTATGCATGTACAAGCTAGAGTTAACTAAAGTTTAAGAGCTCGTTTGGATGGGCTTCTTTTTGGAGAAAAGACTTATTTTTAAAATAAAAGTGCTTTCATAAAAAAAATGGGTGTTTGAATGAACTTTTTAAAAGAGCCTGAATTCTTAGCTTCTAAAAATAGCCCCTGCGATAGAAGAGAGAGAAATGGAGTAAATCTTCAATTTGATCCCTAAAATTATGAGGTCGTATCAATTTGATTTATGTGTCAATTTTGTGTCAATTTGATCTATAAAATTATAAGGTTCGTATTAATTTAGTTCCTGACAAAGGGACTACATTGATTAATATATGACAATTTCAATAATGTTTTTAAAATTTTGAAAATATCAATAATCAAGTTGATATGATCTTATAATTTTGAGAATCAAATTGGGGATTTCCACATGGACATGAAACAAGGCGCGCGGTGTTTAATGAAAAAAATGGACACTGATTGCCCTTGCTTCTCGTTCATTTATCCAGTATCTCAAAACTCTCCTTCCTCGAGATCTCTCCTTCGGTGTTTCCACTTCTTCGTCAAGCTCAACACGCAACTCTCTCTCTCTCTCTCTCTCTCTTTCACGTCTTCAGTCACGCCTCTGTCTCTCTTCCTTCTTTTCCCTTCTTTTTATGTTTTCTTGAAACCCTTATTCCTCTGTTGAAACCCTTATTATCCGATTCCCTTGATTTTGCAATAACTCAATCCCCAACCCTTGTTCCCTGTTGAAACCCTTGTGGTATTATATTTTTGGTTAGAAAAGAAAGTAAAAGAAGATTGCATCTCTCTTTTGTTGAATCCTCTGATTTTTGTTTGTTTTGGTCATCAAACTTCGTCCAATTTAAGCATAAATGGGTACTTTTCCAACTTTCCTACTCGGTAGAAACGAGGAAGTGGAAAGTTAATTTAGTATTATTTTTATGGATTGTTGGGCTTCTGGATGTGTTGACAATTCTGGCATCATCCAAGTGAGAGAATTGGAATGGTGGGGATGTTCAACGTTAGAGAATAAGGGATTTCCAACTTGAGAGAATTCCCTCCCATCTGAAATGCATTCTAGCTATTAAAAAGAAAAAAAAATGAAATGTATAGTTGTGCATACTTCAGGGTTCAGAACAGCTGATGATAAAATAAAAATTAACAAGGGTGATTTCAAAGAGATAAAGATTCAACGGAAATCTGATAGTGTTACTATTTAATTTAGAAAAGAGTTAAAAATTTCAAAATTTATAATAAGTGTTTTTTTTTTATCCAAACAGTTTAAAAAATGTTTCTACATGTTCTTTTTAGTAATTTTCAATAATTAAGAGTGCTTTTATATAATTGTAATCAAATGTCTTTTATGATTTAAAAGTGCTTCTCGATCACTGCATCCAAACACAAAATAGCTTCTGATTCTACTAATAGTGCTGCCTCTACTTCTACGGCATAGAAGTCCTTTTTTTAAAAGCTCATCCTAGTTCAAAAATTAATTAATTAAATCCTATTTTAACAATAAAACATCGTGATCTCATAAGGAGGAGAACGCAAGTTCGAATACATGTGGCAGACACTCTAGTTTGGAGGTTACGAAAATCAAGGGTTAATTCCCTGCTCTAAGCAACCGACCGAGGATTAGTCTCATAGCTGATATAAATGGTCGAAACTTGTGAGATACTTCGGGATGCCACTGGAAAGCCAAAGGTCCCACATTGTAAAATTCATATTTAAATGACTCAACAATTCCTCATACAAGTGCTTTGATTTTGCTTTACTTGTTGATCAGATAATATAGCGTTTGGATTTAGGAATAAATAAATTAATTGAATTAGAAGTAATTAAATAGGAACATTTGTGGAATAAAATTAAAAATGAATTGATTTCAATAATTTTTCTTGATCTTGATGAATCAAGATTTTGTCTCTGAATACCGGAGGGAGTACACCATAAGCAGTATATTAGGCGAGATTATATTCCTAAATAAATTAATTTACCAGATTTCATGTATTCTACTATCAATTCATATGTTATTTCTTTTTTATAAGCAAATGACAGAGACCAACAAAATTCACAACACATCTGAGTTTTGTTTTAAATAATGGCTTAGACACGGATTAGAATCTTTTCTTTTTCTTTCTTATGTCTTCTCTTATATTACAAGAGAGAATGAGATAAAACAAAAATTATTTTTGTCTTGGGGTTTATTTAAGTTAGGTTTTGTCTTTCTTTTTATAGAAAGAGTATATTAACAAGCTACAAGAATTTTTTGAACTAAAATACTTATGTTATTTAAAAAAAATTTAACCTAAAGGTATATTAATAAAATGCTGATACAACTAACGAAGAAAGAAAATAATATGGAAGCCTTATATTAATGAGGAAGGTGATGCATGTAATACCTGCCAAAAATGGGTCAATTAATGAAAAAAAGACTTAAATTTAAATTTATTTAATCAAGTGAAATAGAAAATTATTAATAATTATGGGTAAGTCAAGTTTATAATATTTTTGAGCATATGAATAATAAATGTTTATATGATACATAAGAAAGGTAAAATAATAAAAGTGGGGTGTTGGGGTGAGACTGTTCGGGCTTGTCCTTTTTACCCCTAGTATCAAGTTAAGAGTAACTTAACACCTAAGGTTTCTTTGATAAATACAAGAGTTAAGTAAAAAGGAGAAAAGAAGAGAAAATGGGAGGAGGTTTTTCAGAATCCCTAACTTTTGAAGATTTGTTATCTCTGGAGCAAGAGAGGAAGAAGACGCAGTGACCCAAGACCATATGAACGTGCTCTTGACTCAAGGATTCAAGTTTGTGATCTTCTTTTTAATTCTTTTGCGTTGAATCAGGTGAAGGGTTTAGTTTCTATGGGTGATTGTTGTTAGAAATTGTGAAAATTCGAAGGTAGGGCAATATGGGTTGTTAGAGTATAAAATTGTGTAAATTTGACATTGAATTAAGGTTAAATTGATTGGATGTTGTTGATATATATGAGTATTGTTGTTTAAATTGTCTTGTATGCCATTAATGTATATTGAAGTTCAGTGCTTGATCTATGCGAATTGGGGTTGTCATAGACCTTGGAGGGGCCAAAATTCTGCAGAATTCGCGATTCTGCGAATTATGGATTCGCGATATCACTTAGCGATAGGTCCACATTGTTGAGCGATGAATAACAGTAAGGGAGCGGTTGAAGTTCACTAAGTGAAATATTCCCATTGCTGAGCGAAATTCCTTGATAGAGAGGGATGCACAACCTCTCGCTCAGTTATGCTTGGCACCGTTGAGCGATGAACAACAGTAAAAAAAAAAAAAAAATCAGTAATTCGCCCAACGATGAATGTTGTCGCTGAGTGATGAATGGGTTGTTTTATATGATTATATGCATTTATGAGAATAATTGTACCATGTTAATGAAGATTGCAATAAAATGTTGAATGATTTAAAGATATTTGAATGACATACATGTTAGTTTTATGGATTGTGAAAATGGTATGCCAATGTGCATTGATGTATTTCAATGCTATATTCAGTATGTAATCTATGTCGAGAAGACATGGTAGATTGATAATATTAGTATGGTCGATACCGTATTCGAACATTTAGTAAGACTTGGTAGTTCCGACTGGTTAGCAGATCTGACTGGGGTAAAGATGCGACCGTCGGAGAAATAGACTCTAGTGAAAGCACTTCGGAGTTTGGAGGATGTTGTGTAGCGATCGAGATCACTTACCGGTCAGTGGAACCGACCGAGTAATAAATGCAGTTGTCGAAGTGAGACACTCTAGTGAACAACTCCAATGGAACACCAGCATCTTACTCAATGTTAAAATACTGATAATGCAACCTAAAGGGTTGCTATTTTGGTATGGACGAGTATGTGGCATCGTATGATGTGAGAATATACAATTAAATGCCTTTATGCGGTATATCTGCTTATCCTCATTGAGTTTTAAGACTCACCCCGTCCTTTTTGGTTAAGCTACAGGTACTCCGCGAGGGGAGCCATCTCAGGAAGCCCATGCATAGGGGTAGTGTGGGCAATCTCTACAGTTTATGTATTTCTTGATTTTGTGTGGTCATATGATATCTCTCTACATTGGTTTCGGATTTTGGGATTATTTCTCTTTTTGGTTGTAAGTCGAACTTTCCTTTTAAACCTCGGATGTATACTCAGGGCCACATTGGCTTATTGTTTTGAATAATCATTTACTCTAATATTTGTTTGGTAATATACTACCTATGTTGCAATGTAATTTTACGTGCTTGATAAGCCTTGAGAATGGGAGAACGAGGTCTCATTTTGACCGGTTAGGAACGCCTAAGTTGGGTCCTGAAAAAATGGTGTAGTTCGAGGATGAACCATGCGGAAGCTAGTGGGCATTTGACATACAGGGCTGACAAGGTAGGGGAGTGGTCGTCAGTGCAAAAGATGAAGTACAGACAAAGAGCTGCTTCTGCCAGACTTCTAGCTAGGCGGAGAGACACATGAATGATCCAAGTCACATCAGAACGAGAGGGAACGAAATTGATTTTGCATATCACTATTAACATCAGTCTCATAATTTTGAGAATTACAATCATAGTTACAACTTGAAAAACAAATAGATGCGAAACAATTTTTTTTTTCATTATTGACAATAAGAGTTACAATTTGCTATATATGTTACAACTAACTACAGAGTTACAATTTGGGAATTGACATGGAAAACAAAAAACTCAGAAATTATAGATTTCAAGTGAACACAGAGTTACAAAATTTATTGACAACAAAATTACATTGACAACAAGAGCTTGCTGAATCTTCCAATTCCAATTGAAATTATAAAATTACAGAATCTATCTCTTCACTTGCATAATCTCATTTCTAGTTGTCCTTTAATTGAAAAAATGAAAAGTTGAAATTAAAAAAAAAAAATCATTCTGCTCCTAGGCGTAAAATTTCCACCTGTTGACAACAAGAGCTTGTTGGATCTTCCAATTCCAATTGCTCTTGACAACTGGAGTGATGACGAAGAATCAATGAAAGGAAACTCATTGGGAGATGGACAAGTAATCCAAAATCTCATTCTAGTTGTCCTTTAATTGAAAATTTGAATCTCACTTCCCTCCAAGACAAGTTGTTCTATTTTCCTCTTTCGGTCTTTCCAAAAGGGGGGATGGGGGGAGAGGGGGGATGAAGTGTATTTGGTTGAGAAGTACAACCAAATTTCCACCTCTTTCCCAAGAGAGAGAAATCAATTTGGCAGCAATCTCGGTTGCATCTCTCTTCCAGATCCTCATTTGATGAGGATGGAGCTCAAACCCTTGTTGGCTTTTATAATAACTCATATCCTCTCTTCTTGGTTTTATTATAGTTCACATTCTGGATTTTATTAAGCCAAATTTCTTCCATCTTTCTCCGACAAGAAAGGGAACTCCAGAAATGAAAAACATGATGGTGAGTGTGAAGGGTTTTGATATAAGGATTGGGAATGAGTTCGTAAAATTTGGAGTACTATGAAGGATAAGAACACAAAGGAGAATTATTTATAGGAGAGTTTGGTCAAATAATTCAAACTAACGTTTTCAATAGCGTTCAGTTACAAAGCAACAAGTCGATGAATTGTGAAAATCGTACGTTGAATATCTCGTTTTCTGTGCAGATATTATTGTTCATGGACACTGATTCAACTAACGTGAGGAGAGTTGGTCACCTACACGATTTTGTTTTAATACGGAGGAAAGATAGTGTTTCCTCAAGCAAACGTTATTATAGTTATTCTCTTAACAACGCTTGCTTGATAAAACATTATCAAATGTATATCCTTCAGCATCGCTTCTTCAAGGAAGTGCCGTAAAAGGTGGAGTGAATTTTTTTTTTTTTTTGAAGTATGAGATAAAGATAATGTTTCCTTGGGCAAACCATATTAAATATATCTCTTTTAATAGCTGTTGATTTGGAAAACACCATCATAAACCTAGCCTCCGCACATTTTGTACAGTATTTCCGCCTAAAACCATTATAAAATATGCGTTATTAAAGATGGAATCTGGCGTAGTATCTTAATTTCATTTTATACATTTAAAACTTTTACCCTATTAATCATTGACATTTTACATCTATTTTTTTACTAGTGTAAGAAAGCTAGTTTTCGTGGCTGCTTTCTCCTACAAAGAGATGAGGAAAACCGCGAGTATGTTTAGGGGGAATCGAATGTGTCCGGAAAATGTTTTTGGAAGCAATTGGAATAGTAAAGTTGTTGCCACTTCAAATTCCATGATAACAACACTCATGAAGGGATTACATAATCCTCATATCTTTATAATCAAAAGAAATTAATTATAAACAGTTCAAAATGGGCAGAATATATGAAAACACCTGGTATAAAAAAATTATTACCACTAAATGGACCCATAGCTGGCGTTGCTTATAAGAAAATAGTAAAAACGTAAAATTTGAGTGTTTTACAATGTTTCCTCTAGTTTGATAACATGTCATTAATTACAATGATTCATGCTGTTGACAACACCCTCAAAAAGCAAAAGAAAATCTAGAGGCCCAGACTTCGTTATAAGGAACACGATAACCATTTATTCATCACATAATAGCAATTTAATCCTTCTAGCCCTTTCCTTTCCAAAAAACCAAAAAGGCAATGGATCCAATGAACATATTCTACAGATTGAAAAGAAAGAAAAAAAAAAAAAAAAAAAAGGTCGGTACCAAGTTATCAAAATGACCCTACACATTGAATCATCGAGTAGTAAGATTTTTTTCTGATGAAACGTACATTTGAGTTGGTTGAACCAAGACATTGCTAAAGTTGGACAGTGACTACTTTGAAATTTAAAATGACTACGACTTGGCCCTCCCAATCCTTGTCCCTATCTATACCAATAAAATCACCCCACATCTCCAATACCCCTTTCATTCCTAATTCTCTTCTTTTTCTTTTCCCATAAACCTCTCTCTCTCTCTCTCAATCTGCCATAGCCATGATCATTCACTACACCGGAATCTAGCCACTAATCTTGATAACCCTTTTTGATAAATCATCTCAATGTGGTATTTTCAAGTTGTGGTTTGAGAAGGATATGTTGTTTTGATTTGATGCTGATGATGAAGTTAAGATGATGCTGCATCCCAACCTAGCAGATAGAGACATCCACAAGTGTTTGATGGTGAACGTGTCCGGTTCGAATGAGAGTAATTGTGCATGCATGTTAAGGTACTCCATCATGGTTTTGGCTCTTCTCACTTTGTCCATTCTTCTGTTGCCGCTGGTGTTGCCGCCACTGCCGCCACCACCTTCGCTGCTTCTCTTTGTTCCTGTTTTCATCTTGCTGCTTCTCTTTCTCTTGGCTTTTTCACCTTCCACGCTTCCTAACATGGCTGCCCTTGCTTCTTGATGTGTAACAATGATCTTTGTAGCCTTTCCAAGATCTATGCATGTTAGTCCAAAGGAATAATTAATATGATAAGCAGTGGAATCTGATGATTTTCTTATCTTTCTATGTTTGGTGTATCAATCTTAACCTACAAGAAAAAAGCTATTTAACGACAGAAGAAATTGTTCCCTAATGATATATAACTGGCCTGGGGTTTATGTTAACGACCGAATTCGCTACCACCAGCGTACATATTAAGAGGTACTTTGTTCTTATCGCTGTTTTTTTTTTCATTAGTTATATATCATTGTTTGGGAACCCTTAGAATTATTGAATTTTGAGAAATGTTAAAGAGTATTCTTAAATATAAAAAAATTATATTGAAAAATGATATATTTAATATATTAAAAGTTGAAAAGTTATGATTTCTAATAAAGATTTTCTATATATATATATTATTTCCTTAACCAATGTCCTGCCTTAAGGATATTGGTTAGCATGAAACTTGAATTTTATGAGTATAAAAAAGGTCCTATCTGCAAATTAATTAAACTGGTGAAACGATAGATGAAGATGAAAACTGCTAACTTGAATGATAATTTCTAAATTTTATTTAGGAAGAAAAAAAAACGTGGGGTATTAATGTTGTTTTGGGGGGATGTATTTGACTACTTTCTTTTGATTTGGTCTTTCGAATTTGGTAGTTTACTTGAAGTCTTGCAAATAAACCTGAGAATATGATTGTGGAATTGTTAAGCTTAGTCAATAGCAGCCATGATTATGCCCAAATGGCAATTCTCCCCATCAAAACGATCGAGAGCTTCGAATTAAAAGAGTTATTATATAGTCATAAAAGGTGGCATGTATTTCAAAAGTTGCCATTCGAAAATAGAAATAACATGTTAGAGTGGATTAGTCAGCGCGCTCTTATTTCTTATGTGTTGACATTTTGCTGAAGACTTGCATATATATGTGAATTATAAACCCTTTTCTGAATGTTGCTAAGAAACATACAATGGTCATTCACATTTACAGTTAAATTTGTTTGGTAACTTCATTCGTTTTGATGTTTTTTTATAAGCAAAATATGTATTAAAGAAAGTATAAGGGGTACTACTCTAATCTATATATAAAAAAAGATCCAAAAAATTATAAGAAAAATGTAGCATACAAAAGCATCACAATTTAGAAGAGTCATCCCAACTATATTGGCACCACAAACCGCAACAATCATCTATAAGCATACTATCACATAAAACCAACTAAAGAATGAATAAATAACCAAAACTGAGATTGAAAATCCAAAAGCCTACAAAAATATGCTAAAAAGCAAAAAACAAATTAAATGACCAAAGAAGGAAAAATTATAATATATATGTTCTTGGAGTATAATAAATAAAAAATTCAACATATATTTATAATGTGACTTTAAAATTTTGATACATTGTCAGTGTAAATTTTTTTACATTATTATCAATCAATCAATCGCATATCATTACATGTGGGACTTTTAAAATAGTAATTTAAGAGACAAACATTTTTAATGATATAATAATTTCTGATTGATCGACAGTGTAAAAAAAACTTTACACATGCATTATAATTATATCCATAAAACTTTACACGGCAAAAACAAAATATACTTTTTTGCTCTAATTTAGTTTTTGCTTCCAAATTTGTCTTTTTTAACTAATAAATGTTTGTCCTCAATTAACTTAATTAATCATAAAAACCTAACATTGTTATCTTTTCCTCTAACCCTATATATTAATTCCAACAACATATAGTGAGATAAAATTTATTTAGTTACCATTTGACATGGCCAGTGAACATGACATATGGCTATAATGATCCATCTTCTATCTATTGTTGCTACCATCAAGGTTCAATTTGTAGAGCTACCATCAAAATGGAAATGAGAAGGAACATATGAGAAGAAAGAGTAGAAAGAATAATGAAGCAAAGATGATGTTTTGTCATTTATGCTGACGAAACTAATGGAGTTAGGGGAAAAGACAACGATGATAGGTATTTATAAATTGGAGATCCAATTTGAAATCTTTACTATCCTAAAAGGCACTGGGATTCAAAAATAGAAAGTTTGCATTAAAAAGTTTAGTGGTATATTTAATATATTAAAATTTTAAAAGTTATACTTTTTAATAAAAAAATTATATTTTTTAATTAGTTAATTAATATCCTTAAGACACTAAAAGCATTTTCAATAGGAATTGCTTAAGAAGTAAGAACCAGTTCTTACACAGCAACATCTTTGGAGCATCATTGACATGACATTCAATTGTAAGAATCGTTACTTATAGAAGTAATTGTTGCTCATCGAAACACTAACTTTTTAGATATGCACCATTGGAGTGAAGAGTTGTTTAAAGTAATATAAAATAAAAATGGGGATGTGACATGATGGATCCCATGAAAAAGGGATTAAACAATTCTCCATTGGAGATACTCTAATCTCAGCAAGTTGTTTATATAATACTCCTACAATGATTCATGAAATATCCATTTATATCGTTCCATTCACAATTTTCACAAAAAGTCTATTAGTAAATTTCAAGAGAATGTTAACCAGAGTTTTAAGGGCATTGATTAAGAAAACCAAAGAAGAAAATCTTTATTAGAAAGTGATATATTTAATATTTTGAAAAGTTATATACTTAACTTTCCAATAATTAAAGACTTACTTTTTATGTATTACTTAACAAATCACTACAAAAAAAAAGGTATGATGACGATTAAATTTAGCGATCACACTTGATCGATCTTTAAATATGAAAATTAGGTCCCTAATTGGTTTAGCGACTACATAATCTGTCATCACATTTAATGGTTAATAACCAAATTTGATGGTGGTTAAACATTTTTTTCCGTAATGAATGCCACTGGTTAGGACGATGCTAATTCCAATAAATATATCAACCATTAGCACTATGGAGTAATAACTTGTAAATTCTACGCCAATTAAGATTATTAAATTTGAATGACATATTATGATTATTAGTGTGTGCCCCATTGGTTGTCTTGGTAGAACACAAACACGGGCACGCACCCACCACACCCCTAACCACTAATCCTTTCCCCCAAACCATGCACCATGAGGAGTACTCCTACCAACACATTCATGGGTGCCATCCCTATGCCACATCAGCCACTTGCCTTGAGTTCATAATTCAAAAGTAGGAAACATAGAGACACAAAGGATGCCTCTATTCTATCCCACCTTTTCTTTTCATTCAATAAACCAACCCGACAACACTCCCCTTTCT
The DNA here is from genome assembly GCA_039655645.1 of Ammopiptanthus mongolicus. Lineage (NCBI taxonomy): Eukaryota > Viridiplantae > Streptophyta > Magnoliopsida > Fabales > Fabaceae > Ammopiptanthus > Ammopiptanthus mongolicus. Next base: position 9,348,496 of record CM077351.1, on the reverse strand, counting down.
CCTCATTTACACCCTCCGTCGGCGGATTCATTATTTTTTGTAATCTCCTATGATGACTTTTGGTCATGAATCAAAGGAATAAATTCATTTTTTAATTATGAAAATAAATTGTTTTTTTTAAAATCAAATTATTATTATTATTTATAAATGCTATACGACATTCTCAAAACTACTAATTTTGAAACAAAGGAATAAATGTGCTTAATTTTATAAGTACTTTTTTTAGTAAATTAAGATTATAAAATATAATTGACCTTTTTTCTATTTTGAAATAAACATATGATTAGTGTTTTTTGTTTCAAAGTGTTGCTGGTATCTGGTATCTGAAATGAAAACAACTTGAATTGTAACAGCAGTATGTCTCAATAAAAAAACAGCAGTTTGTGGAATTCTTTTTGGGTGTTCTGTAGAATTTTTTTTATTTGCTCGAAATATATGTTTTTATGCTAGATGCGCAAAAAAGAGTGCCCAGATACTCGTAACTTTAAGAATAAAAAAAAAATGGACGTGCAAGATTTTTTTTATATGATAAACGTGCAAGAATTATAACTGGGAATATAAATAGATTTATTTTAGTTTTGGTAACTATACAGATCTTATAATCTATTTGGACGATTTCATCATTGCTAACTAAGTACTATTGTATTTCAAGATACTGCTAAAAATTCATGAATTACTTAAGGATTTTTCTGCGGAATTTTTTTTACAGGAATTTCCTGCGAATTTTTCTACAATTTTTTTTAAAAATAAGGTTTTTTCTTATAGATGCAAATGTATAGAAAAAATTGTAGAAAATTTTGAAACTTTCTACGAATTTTCCTACGAATTTAAATTTTTGACAAGAAAATTTGCAGGAAATTTCCTGTGGATTTTAAAATTCGCAAAAAAAAAAAAATTACTCACAAAGGTATTATTTATGAACAAAAATTTATAGGAAAAACTGCAAGAAACATGTTTCCTGCGAATTTTTGTATAAAATCCACAGGTAATCAAAAAATTTCTAATAGTATTATATTATATATATATATATATATATATATATATATATATATATATATATATACGAAATAAATATTCTTAAAAAAACGAAATAAATATGAAATTTTATGAGAAAGGCATGTACCTTTTAATTCAACATTTTATTTTAGCCTTTTAGGAATATTTATACTACAAGAAACTATATATATATATAGAATAGAATTGATTTTTTTTTTTGGGTGCTTAGAATAGAATTGATTCTAATATCATAAAACATGGCAAAATTATTAAAATAATCCAAAAAAATAGTTACCAGAATACACACTTTCTCTTATTATTTATCAAACTACACATTTTTTTTTAATGATCAAACAAAACTAAACATTTTTTTCAAACAATTGAGAAGTCGGTTCTTCAATGTTATTTTAATTATCAAAATAGTTTAATAAATTTTGATTTTTTTTTTAAGAAAACATAAAAGAGAACTCGGTAATTTGGAGAAACTGACTTTCTTAAAAGAAGAAAAAAAAGTCCGAGAAAAAAGTCATAGAACCAGCATTTGAACCAAATGACTAATAAATTAAATAAAAAGATAAATAAAGTATTAAATTTCATAGGTAAGACCGGCGGATCATAATTTATTATAAGTCAAATCAATAACAAATAGATTTAAGGCTCAAAATGTTTTTTGACAAAAAAAAAAATATGGTGATATTTTGTTCTCTGAAAAATAAAAATATCAATTTGATTCTTAAGAATGTAAAATGCAGGTCAAATTAGTCCTTTTTAGATTAATTTTTAGGGACATTTTAGTTCCTATCAGGGACTATTTTGATCCGCATTTTACATTCTTGAGAACCAAATTAATATTTTCCAATTCTCAGGAACCAAAATATCACCGTATGTTTTTATCGATGACCAATTTAAGTCTTTACTCTAACAAATATAAGTCTTCATAATATAAATTCAAACATTAAATCTCAAACCAAATAACAAATAGCAGGACATTTATGACTTGTCAAACATTGATGCATTTCATTACTACCTTAGGTTTCGGAACTGGTAAAGTGAAAGAAAAAGTGAAAGAACACACAAAGAACAAGTTGAAACTAGGAAAAAAATTAGTATTGTGAAAGAAAAGGTGAAAAAAAGTGAATGAAAAAAGCAGGAAAAAAATAAAAGGAGCTCAAATTTCTGATCGGTCGATTTTTAAGAACCAGTCTCGGTTCGTCAGTCCAACCTCGTCAGTCCAACCGTTCAAATCGATTCAGTCCAGTTTTCACAATTTTTTAACGGTTCTTTGGAACTAGCGGTTCTTGGGGACCAACCGAATCATAAACACGGTCAATTCACGATGCAACCGATTGGTTTGATTCGGTTCCTAAAACCTTGGTTTTAATTTCTTTGCATGGCCCACGGTTAATTGCTCTGTTTCTTGATGCCGGTCCCTGTATATTTTAGCTTGTGGGTGCAACTTTTCATATGAAATATTCCTTCCGAATCTATATATAAGCAAAAAAAATTAACTTCACATGTATTAAGAAAGTTAGTTATATTAGTTTAATTGTCTTGATTTGTGTAAAATATAAATTATAGTTACTAAACTACCATTTCTTATGAGTGTATAATGCTCTTGAAAGTTGTTTCTTGGGAGTATATAATGCTCTTGGAAAAATAAAAAAAAAACAATTATTCAAAGGATATTTTTGAAACACTGACATTAAATATGGTTGATTTGGTTGACTTTTGCTTCTTTTTTAGTCCAAAAAAATTAGGTACTCCCTCCGGTCCTTATTATAAACAAAAAAAGTCCCAAAATTTTTGGTCAAATATATAAGCAAATTTCAACTACTTCTATCCTATTTAACGACATTGTTCCTAAAATATCCTTCATTTAATACCAATTTTGTTTTTCAATAACTCAATATGAGATGCATTTAATAAAAATTGAAGTTTTCTATGAAGGTTACTTTAGGTAATACCCTTAATTTTTTAACAACATTAAATGAAATTAACCAACTTCCTTAATATGTGTGTTCCATTAAAGTTTTGCTTATAATAGAGACCAGAGTAGTATTTTTTTTGTTTATATACAGATCCAGGGGAGTAGATACCAATGGCATAAGTATCTTCACTAACATTGATTGGTGCATGCATTAATTCCGGTCCACTTAAACTGATTAACTTCAATAATTATATTCCATAACTGCATCAGAAGTACGTTTGGGTAAACAGCTTAAGTAAGCGCTTATTGAATAAGTTTTGTTTTAAATAAGTTAAAAACAACTTATTTTTATAAGCTTCTCTGACAAGCTTATGAAAATAAGCTAAAGATAGCTTATAGGAAGATCATAAACTATTTGTATAAATTATTTTCATAAGCTATTTTCATAAACCCACATAAATTTTCTATAAGTTTTTTCAAACGGACCCCATTTGAGTTTAGTTGTTATGTAAACAAGCTTTATTAGCGTAATTAGCTGGCATGTTTTCAAAGCTTATTTGATACTTAAGCATAGGCCATCCATTTATGGAATATAGCCACTAGCACACTTCACATGCGCAAAGAAACAAAGATGAACTAAAATTTAACATTACGTGAGTGAACTAGCTGGGTTTAATTTGATGGTATTTTTCATTTTGATATAACAAGTTGGATGAAAGACAGCCTAACACAGTGGGTAAGGCCACTATTCTGCGATACATTGAACTGTGCATTATATATGTATAATAATGTATTTGTAGATCAACTATCACTTGATAACCAAACAAGTACACTAGTTCTAGTTGAAACAACTAGTTCTCTAGTTGCGTGTCAAAGCATTGAATTGCAAGCTATAAAGAGAAACCATAAACAAATTGTTAATGGGTAAACATTCGAAAGACAACAATTTCTTCGGCCTAAGTTTTGCGTATCTATCATATGAATCGGTCTTGGATACAAACCTTCCTTGGATACAGCGCCATTAAACTATAATATGGATTCCGTTTATCCCGAATTACGTGTCTTTTAGTTTGGAGAATCTAGCAGGTTAATTCCTCAATTATTATAAGAGAAATGCTAACCATTAAAAAATATAAAAGGCAAAATTTTATAGGAAAATGATGTAGTTAATATATAGGAAGGCTAAAATATATTTTTGGTTATTTATCTTACTTTCAGAATTTAATTTGATCATTTATCTTTAAAAAGATATGTTTTAGTCCTTTATCTTATGTTACACTATTTTGATCCTTTCTATAAGATTTGTACTAACGGTGTTAGTAAACAACCGTTATCACCGGAAACCACATCTGTCATCAGATTCTGGGTTCCCTCATCGGAATCTGCATATTAGGGAGAGAAAACAAATCTTTTTTCCTTTTCTCTTTCCCTTTCTTCTTCCTTCCTCTTCCTCTTCATCTTCCTCTTCCTCTTCTTCCCTTCCTGCTCATAAGGAATGTGTATTATTATTTGAAACACCACTCCACCTCCATTGTCTAGATCATAAACCCTAATATGTTGAAAAAACCCTCGCTTAGCCCAAATTTTCTCTAATGCAAGCATGCTAACTCCCCATCTCTTGTACAAATTCTTCCTCTAGCTTTTTCCTTTAACTTTTGAATTCCTCACTAGACAATAGTCTTTTTGGACGAAAAACAAAATTCTAATATCATTCATTTTTTCCTTTTCCTCATTGTTCAATTAACGGAAGAATACTCCTAATTAACGTACAATGTGAATTCATTGAATCTTTATGCCATCAAATATACATGTTAGTTGAGTGAATTTGTTACTGTGTTGCACCAAAAAGCTTGAGTTGAGTTGAATTGAATGAATTACAATCTCAATCTAGCTTCTCAGCGAAATTGAGACATGGTGAGGGAGTGGAAACTGGCCCGACTTTAACTTCTGGCAATTTGAATTTTGTCTTTCATCCAAAAAAATTGACAAAGGAATAGATACGTTGAAAAGAAAGAGAGGAAGAATTTATACAAAAAATAAGAGTTAGAATTATTACATTAGGAGAAACATGGGATATATAATTTAAGATTTATTGTTATCAGAAGGGAAGAGGAAGAGGAAGGAAGAAGAAAGGAGGAGGAAGAGGAAGAAAAAAGAAAGGGAAAGAGAAAAGGAAAAGAGATTTTTTTCTCACTCTAATACCCAGATTCCAGTGAAGAAAGTTAGAATCCGGCGACGGAGGGTGGTTTCCGGTGAGTAACGGTGGTTTATTAACACTGTTAATGCAAATCTAACGGAAAGGACCAAAAAACTGTAATGTTATAAGATAAAGGACTAAAACACATCTTTTTAAAGATAAAGGACCAAATCGAATTCTGAAAATAAGATAAATGACCAAAAGCATATTTTAGCCTGTATAAGTAGAGTTTATCTATTGATTCCTTTGAGAGAAGGGATTTTATGTGAGAGTGAGAGGGGCTAACCATTTTATCTGCTAATATATAGGAAATGCTAACCATTAGAGTTTAACCATTGATAGGGGGATTTTATGTACGTGAGAGTGGGAGGGGTTATTATTAGCCTTTGGATCACAATGAATGATCAAGATTAGAACATAAAGTCATGTGACTTTTTTAAGTGATCATATGACCACTAACTATATTTTAATCTTAACCATCCATGTATGGTTTTAATGGCCACGATTAGCTCCTCTCACTCTCACATAAAAGAAATCCCTCTCACTAGTTATGCTCTCTCTCTCTCTCTCTCTCTCTCTCTCTCTCTCTCTCTCTCTCTCTCTCTCTCTATATATATATATATATATATATATATACTCTTGACTTAGAACCAATGTGTGTTGATCCAAGTGGAAGGAGCTTAGATCCTTTAAGCATGTGATCCTGGCTTCGATCCCCGAATTCATGCGTATGAAAAAAAATACTATTAGAAGGGGTAGTATCCTGAGAGATTAGTCTCTCACCTATTGGGTGAGAGGAAGCTATTATTTTCATACAAACTCAATTTAAAAAATTTTTATTCAAAAAATTAAGGGTGTGTTTGATAGTTTTGTGGGCAAGGGAGGGGGAAAGGGATGGGAATGGATGATAGTGCCCCACATTGCATGGGAGTTTATTTTTCAACAAAAGAACCAAAACCTCCCAACTTGGAGGAAATAAAAAAATGAACCAGGGAAGAGTTTTGAAGAACTTTTAATTTTTTTTTTACATCCTTCTTTCTTTTAAATAACTCTCAAAATGCATTCGCCTCCCAACTCCAAAACAAACCCTAATGGTCTTGCTAATTAATTAGTGCCCTTAAGAAATAAAAAAAGGAAAAAATATTGAAAAACTAAATATAATAATTCTCAATATATTAAATAAATTATTTTTCAATATAAAGTTGTTGTTTTTATGAATTTAATTGATATGCACTATCGGTGTAAAAATTTTACACTGTCAACCAATCAGGAATCATGGTATGAGTGACTTTTAAGATATATAATCAGGTTACGAGTCAAATATTTTTAATGATGTATCAAATTAAGATTGATTGATAATGTAATTTTTTTTTTCCACAGATAATACGTATCAATTAAATCTTTTTTTTTTATTCTTTAACCGTTCGCATTTACAAAAAAATAATATATAAAATGACCAAAAGGATTATTCAATACTTTACCTTTAATTCGTGGATCTTGTAGAATAAATAGCAACTTATGGCAAGACAAGAAATGTGACCGAGTACATAAGAAAGTTTGTTTAGTCTTTTATGGTAGGCTCATGAACTTAATAAATTAAATTGAACTACGGTGCATGAACTTAATAAATTGAATCTTAATTATGTCAAACTTTGCCTTTTGCATTGGGGTCGAATTGGATGTCATGTTAAAAACGGAAAGGTTATGAATATTTTTTGAGAATTTCTTCAGTACACTTGTTTTTTAAGGTGCCGATATAGTTGGCAATTCGGGGTGTACAAATAAGCATGATTATATATATATATATATATATATATATATATATATATATATATATATATATATATATCCAAAATCACCATACAATTGTATATATTATACATAAATCATTGATTATAGATTTCCTTTTTGATTAAAAAAATCAGTGCTATATTTCATACTAATAATATATAAAAATAAGCGTTTTATAATTACTTAATTAGTGAGTTCTATCCGTTTAACATGGAAGCGCAACAATAAATACTTTTTGAGTTTTGATATAAGGAAAGTTTTAAGGTTCATTTCTTTAGGTACAGCTTCTATAGTGAGCGGCTCTTATAAGTCGTTCACGGTGCACCACAAGTTATAGCCGTTAAATTATGTGGAAAAAAAATCGTAGGATCGAGATGCATTCAAGACTAAGGGCATTTTTGCAATTACAGTAGAACCACAACGACCACTCCCAAACCCTCGTCTCCCTCAGATCCGATCTTCATTCCTTTCTTCAGTTGACGCCCTCCACGATAACAACGGAATTGTCGACGCCGACGATAGAGTGCAGATATTTAGGGTTCCTGTCATTGAGAACGGTTGTGTGCTTTTTGAACGAGGGATTTAGCGAATCTCGTTGCTGTATTTTTCATGTTTCTCCTTAAATTTGATATTTTTCACACCAAAAAAACCCCCATAAATTCGATATCTCGCTCTCTTAGTCCGGAAAAACTCAGTCTTCATCTCTCCTTTAAATTATGTCTCGAGCTCGTGCTTATAGAGCCATGGAGGTATGGTCGTCTCACATCAATAAATCTCTTCTTTTTTGACAGTGCTATGCCTTCTGTTCTCTAGTGGTGCAATATTAACTCGTCTAGGGGGTGTAGTAGACGCATGCGCGATGGTGCGGTTATAGATGGAGATTAGAACATTGCTTTAGCGCTCGGTAGTGTTAGATTCACAGCGATGAATTTGGAGAGAATAACAGATTGAAGGACATAATCGATTCAAAGGTAGTAATAGAATATTACAAATTGAATTTCTAATCAATTACTCATTCAATTTGTAATCGATGACAAATTCTAATTTGAATCGATTACAAATTCTTTCTCTTTCACCTCCTCCTTCAAGTCTTGCCGCCTAGCCAACCTCTCTTTCCGTCGTCGGCAGCCTCCCCCTCCTTGTTTTGGGCACACTGCTTCTCTCCCTCACGTTGAGTTTTGCTTCAAATAATTTTTTCTTCGGAGGTGACATAGGAAGGCTGTGCCGATGTCGCCGGCGTCAATATGGCAGAGTAGGTGAGGCCGAACTTGCGCAGAGGGCCTCATCAATGAGTTCTTGCTTGGAGATGTGGCCTGCGGTGGAGGGGAGGTGGTTGGTGTAGAGAAGAGAAAAGAGGACAAGGAATATTTCAAGATCTTAGTGGGGAAGGGGATGGAGGTGGCAGAGGAGGAGGAGATAGGGGAGAGGCGAGTGAGAGAAAAGAGATCGAGAGAGGGACTGAAAAGAATTTTTTTTTTTTTTGCAAAGTAAAGCTCTCTCACGATGAGAGCCATGATAGGGTCTCTCACTCTAAAATTTCCTTTTTTTAGGTTAAAAAAATGAAACTTTAAAATATTTTCAAGAAATGTTTTTACAAAAAAAAATTTGTTTTTTTAATAAGTTAAAAAATATAGTTAATGATTTAATTATAATGTATTGTCAATGTATATATACTTTACACTTCAACCAATCATATACTATCAATGTGGTAATATTGTATGATTGATTGATAGTACATAAATATTCTATCTAAATTAAATTCTTTCATATAAAAGTTGATTATCAACTTATATTTTTTTAATAAATGCTCAACCAAAGTATATAAACCAAAAGTGATCTTTTATAAAAAGAATCCTAAATAAAAAAATCCTTCGACTCAATAAGCATAATACAATTTTCTTAAGTAATAAATAACATTTTCACATACACTAAGTTGGGATCCGTTTGTTTTAGATCACGATAGAATCGATTATGAATAATTGATTTTAAAAAAATTGATTTGTGTTTGGTAATGATATTTTAAAAGTGGGTTCATAAGAATTAATTTCGTTTGGATGATAAAATTATAATCACTTTTGATGTGTAAATATAAAGAATTTTGTGAATTCCATACCCAGAATTGATTTTATTCAACCCAAAATCTAGGAATTCTTACTTCCATCAGAATCAATTTTACCCATCTTAAAATCAATTCTATCCATCACGATTCTGCCATCCAAACACAAGAAAAGTAACTTTCACTTCTAATGAATGACCTTGTTTTTACTTTCAGAATTGATTCTGATATCTCTAAAATCTGAACCAAATGAAAACTTGGATGTTGTAACGGTAAGTTCTTGCATGCTGCCGGAGCCACATGTTTTGTTTTTCTAACATTGTCAAAGGTTTCGTATGCGTAAACTCGACAATTTATACTATATACATTTAGGAATAACCGCATTGATTACTTGTCCATGTGGCAACCTCTAAGCATTCCACATAGAATTTCCTACACATGTCGCTACCACAATCAATATTGATTTTTTTTAAAATTTGTTAATTTTTAATCAAAAGAATAATCAATAAATTTTGAAATTTCAAATTAAATCAATACATTAATGGTAAGTTACTTTTTGACTCATATAATATTTAAGAATCAAATATTAAATGTGGAAGAATCAAACTATTGAATATTGAATGCTGGAAGAATCAATATTTGATTTCCATATTCTGGAATAATCCAAAAATTAGTCAATGATTTAAATATGTTAAATTTGGCTTGAATTAATGAAATTATAACCTACCAATTTTGATTTTTAGTTTTCAAAATTTGGACAAAAAAGAAAACATAATTGATTGCAAATTTCATCAATTAAAGAAATTTTAACCTGTCAATAAATGTAATTTGAAAAGTAGTCATCGGAATAATTATTAAATGGATACTGTAATTAGAAAATTTGCCAATATATGATCTCACACTAATTATTTCAATTTTGACCATTTCATGTTATACAATTTCAAATTTGAAAATAATTATAACCCGTCACTAAAACTGTAATTAAATCAATACATGATTCAATGCAATATATATGTATAACACCATTGAAACCTTACAAATCAATACCTGATTGAAACCTGCCAATAAATAAATGAAATTATAACCTGTCAATAAATGAAATTTGAAATGTAATCTCTTTCTCCTTCCCTACTCCACGAAAGAGGGAAGACCATTGCCTCTATGCATCTCTCTCCACCGTGAGGCCATCACCTACCACCAACCGAAGAAGAAGAAAAAGGTAAGACTACCTTCTCTTCTAAATTTTTTTTCCTACGATCCCTCTTAATTTTTTCCTCTTCGGTTCTTTGAAGGCCATATATGTTCGTTCCCTGCTTATTCGGTTATCTTTCATATAAGGCAATGACTGTCATCTCTTCTCCTTTTTTATTATTGTTATTTTTTTTCATGTGATTTATGACTATCATTCTTGTGATTTTTTATATTTTTAATCGATGCAAGGTTCTGAATATTGAAACCCTCTAATTCTCGCTCTGTTTGATTTTTTCAGAGCACCGTCCCAAATCTTCAAATGGTAAGGCACCCTCTCATTCTTCCTATTTCTGATTTCACTCTTTTGAAGGTTTAGCCAAATACCATTGGGACTAAGATGAATTTCATAGATGATAAAATAAGATGAAACACAATCTGGTAAGATATTTCTCTATTTATAATTATTTTTTGTTTCTTTATTCTTACAAGTTGTTTATTTGTGTATAGGATTCTTCAACCTGGCGACAATATCTTGCAAGCATGTTTTAGGAAAAAATTGGTATACTAGACTTTATTAGTTTTTCATATACTAGACATTGTGGTTTAGCCATTTTAATTCGTCATCACAAGCTGTTATAACCCATGCTGAATTTTAAAGCCGATATGTGGAAAGATGATTGATTTGAAGGAGATACTCGAGGTTACTCATGTCGCCATTCGAGCCAATATTTCACCAGCCATAATCGAAAGGAGTGACAGGACCGTGGTGAAGGTGCTGCGAATTTTGCAATTGACACATTCTTTAAAAAAACTCTCTTTAATATTGTTCAATTTCAATGATACAAGAATGATGATTACTTTCTCCACATTTCACAACTCTATTGGAATCTCTAATCTTTCCTGCATTGGTAATGAATGAGAAGGTCAGAATTTTTCTTCAGAAAAATTGCGGATAAACTTTTTGTTTTAGAATATTATATTTGTCAGGTTCAGTTGCTTAACCTACACTTCCCCCCCCTTAATTTCTCATGGAAATGTTAACGCGTACGATGTGTCAGAGTGGGAAAAGGACAAAAATGAGAATATATGGAAGAATATTGTAACACCCCGATTTTTCGTGCTTTCTAAGGACGATAAACTCAATTAATGAGTTTATATTTTTATCTGTGTTTTAGAAAATGATTTTGGGAAAACTAAAATCATAGTCTTGTTTCATAAAATCGTAGGAGCCTTCGGTTAAGTTTTGGGCCGAAAACTCAAATAAAAACCGATCTACGTTTTTCAGATGATAGTGTTTTCTACTATCACGACCTAATCTGGACTAACGGACGAAACCATTAGTCTTTGAATGTATTCCTCTATCTTTTTCCTAAAATGTGTCCTGACGTCCAAAATAGAAATAATATTTTATATTCGGGCCGATAATCGATCGAGGAGACGATTCGAGCTGTCTTGGGGTTTTTCGAGACTCACGATCAGATGTTTTTCATGCCAAAATTGTGTCAAGTTAATTGAGGAATTAATACCAGTGTCGGGATGATTCCAAATATCGGGATGTGAATTGACCAAATTGCCCTTGGTTAATTTTTATTACAAATTTACCTCTCCTATTATTAAACTAATAAAACCCTAAATATCTACCAACTTTTACTCTCATCCTCTCACTTTCTCCCCTCATTTTTTCGGCAGCCCCCTCCCCCTCAACTCCATCTTCTTCCTTTCTCTCATTTCTCTTTTTCTCTCACACAAAATCTCCATTTTTGAAGGTAAAAAGCTTGGCTTTTTGTGAAGCAACCTTCATCAAACTTGGAGTGGATCATCATAGGAGGTAGTATTCCAACTCTATCTCTCTCAATCTCTCCTTTCTCTCCTCATATTTTCATGATCAAGGATGTTAGGGTTTTGGCCCTAAAATCTTTGAAAATCCATGAAAAATTGTAGGAAAATCGTATCTGTACCAAACCAATTTCTATGGCCTAGGTTCATGACATACTTGTATGATCCAAGAGCTTAGAGCCAAAAAATCTCCCTAGATATGTTTTCTAGGTGGAGGCCGAAACCCCCCTATGTGTATAGGGTAGGGTTTTGGTTGGTTTTTGATGATCTGATCTGATATTTAGGGCTGTCACACTTAGTTAGGGTGTTATCCAGAAAATGAGAAATTTTGGAGCTCCCTAGCTATTTTTAGTGTAATAGGGCCGAACCCTAGGGGTGGTGCATTAGGAGAAATCTTTGTTTTGTAAGTTAATGCCGATATGTTTTACGTGTATGTAGTAATCGGCAGCGTGCTGGGACAGTGAACAAGTCGATCGGGTGTTCAAAGTTTAGCTGGAAGCTACAAGAGGTAAGGGGATAAACATGAGGAATTCCATTCCCGACAGCTATGTGCTGCATCGGTGTTTGTATTGTATTTAAATAGTTTGTATTCTGATGTTGGTTGTATTCTTGATTGACTACTGTTGATTGAAATATGTATTGATGTAACGGCTGGTATAGTTGAATGCATGTTACACTTGTTGTATGTTCATATGGATGTATCGTGTGCCCTGCTGTGGGATTTAGGCATTAGAGGATCTAATTTTGATTAGGATCCGACATCGTGTAACTTAAAAGATTTAAAAGTCTGAAATGCATTTTAATAATGAGAAGTGAAGTTAAAAGCAAATAGGGCATTAGAAACCTTCAATTGTCCTAATTTGATAAGTTAACCCTTGAGCAAAGGCATTTTGAGAAATGTGGTTTTCAAGGTTAAAATGGGTTTTTGGAAGTTTTGTTTTAAGTTGGCATTTCACCGAAAAACAACGGAAAAAAAAGAAAATGGTCTTTAGACCAAGTTTTGTTTTATGGAAAACCAATCCTGATGACTTTGTGTAAGTATCGGAGATTTTTTTTGAGTTTTTAGTTTTCGAGTTTTAAAGAAAAGTGGTTTTAAAGCTTAGAAACTAGAAACCGAGACGTCGGGGTTCTAGGATTCTGCAGAACACGTGGATCAAGGATCCGTGTTGGTTTGTGGTCCGGTCGGCTTAGGGACAAATTTTGTGGTCCGGTAAGCTCGAGGACGTTTTTATGATCTTGAATCCGGCGTCCTTGACTGGTGCATCGGTTAGGGATGTTGGGATTTGAGTTGTTTTGGACTAAGTGTCCTGTTTTGAGAAAATGTGTTTTTGAGGTTTAAAGAGTTTAAGACATTATGGTGGTTGTTAGCGTTAATGCTACAACGAGGAAACATTGATGCGACAAAGATCAATTATCGGAAACTAGATAGTTTTCTCATGCATTAAATGCCGGGCAGACGTGCCGTGAAACGGGGGACCTTGGTAAGCAAGGAGAACCTGAGATGACTTGTTTGTCATGACATTGTGCCTTGATGGACAATGGTGTCATATATGTTCTGGGAACGTATTGTGCCTTAAGTTGGGCAATATAATATGACCGTATTCTTGTGGAGTACTTCTGATTGCGCCCCCATGTGAGAATCGCGTAGTGTCATGGGATTCAAAATACTCGTTTCTGGGCCAAATTTTGGTGTCAATCTTTAGAGCCTGATCAGCTCATTGCGAATGGTGATGGGATTTCCGGAAATCTAGTTTGAGTATTAGTTGAGATATATGGAAGTGCCATGCATACGTTTAGGAGGTAACGTTGATTGTGGGATACGAAGCCCTTGTGCCTTTATCGCTATTTGTACTTGATTATACATGCTATGTTATATGATGTATGATGATTTGAGTGAGTTACATTACATGAATCTGTTGTTTGGATTGGGCATATAGTTGTTGTTTATGGATTCATATATTGGTTTCTCACCCTTGCATGCTTTTGGACGGGTTGTCCTTTGGTATATATTATATCTTGTTTACAGATGGAGCCGACGTCAGATCACCTAGCGCACTCAGGGATGCGCGACCTAGTATTTGATCAAAGGACGGACCCAGCCGCGTGGGTTTTCCACCCAGGAGTGGAAAGCACGGCATACACCGGACCGGTTTGCACCGTAAGTGGGACGACTGAGACGGGACCGCGGAAGAGCACTCGTACCGTGGAGACCATCCAGGTGCCTCTCCCTCCCATTGGGTTGATGCTGCAGGCCCTTATGGAGCAGGGTGTGATCGAGTCGGTTGCCCCCGCTGCACAGTCCCCGCAGCAGCAGCCGCCACAGACGCCTCCCCCGCCTTTTGTTTTGGTAGCGGGCGAGCACGTAGTGGAGGATGTGGAGGAAGAGGAGGAGGAGGAGGAAGACCCTGAGGAGGATCCTCAGGAAGACCCGGAGGATTATCTTTCGGATGCTTCCGATCCTCATCCACAGGGGAACGGGAACGTAGGTTCCCAGAGTTCTTCCCCTGGTTCCAGCATTGGACCTCCCTCCGGGGGATTGTCCAATGGCTTCCATTAGTTGGACCAGCTTAGGGTGTAGATCTTCTTTTGAGGCAGCGGTTTTTGGGTAGTCTGTTAACGGCTACTGATGGCCATAGGTTTTTAGAGATATGGTTCCAGACTGTCGCTGTCTAGTTTTATAGCTTTTAGAAGTTTAGTATTTTTCGTTCTTTTGTAAAGGGACGTGTTGTCCATTATATATATATACCTTGTTACTATTACATATGAGCAGTTCTGTACTATCTGGAGTGGTGTTTATAAGTATTAGTAAGAAAAAATTTATCACGATTTTTAGAATCTACTTATACAAAGGATTTGTTTTCCGAAAGTAAAACCAGCGAAATTTTATTTATCGTTTCATTAAGTGTGTTGAGTTACGAAAGTGGCACGGATTTTGAGGGTGTCACAAATATTTTTTCAAATATTGTATGATAGTTGTTGGTATGTAAATATTGTTGGCAATAACTTTGATGAAATTGTGTTGGATGAGTGAAATGATGTTCTTTATTGAGATAGAAATCCAAGTAGATAATTCTAAACACTTTGCTTCAACTCTGCCTTGATGTAGGATTTTTAATTAGCTCATAGAAATAATTAAACATATTATCTCACAAGAAAGTGCCAATTCTCTGATGTAAACATGCGAGCATTGTCATCTTCAACAATCATTAATATGAATATTTAATATCTGATGTATATAATGTTTATTATATAAAATATAAAGATTGTCATTTATACAATCATACCGTCATCATGGAATTGCCTGATAAATGTATAATGATACGGGCGTGTATTATTATTATTATTTTTTGTATTTTAAAAAATATGGAGAAAGTACACCGGAGAAAGTATATTTTCTAAAAATGTTTAACTTACACGGGAAAAAGAGGATAAATAAATTAAATAGATTTTTAAGAGAGCATAAAAATAATAATATGATAGAGAATTATTTTTTTTTTTTTAAAAAATGGTTACCTTGCATGCAAAAAAGATGAGAAATAAATCAAATATACTTTGAAGAGAGACAAATGAAAATAATGTGATAAATAAATATATTTTCTAAAAATGGTTACCTTGCACGGAAAAAAAAGGAGAAATAAATCAAATAAATTTTCAAGAGAGAAAAATAATAATATGATAGATAAATATATTTTCCAAAAAAGTTTAACTTTCACTGCGAAATAGGAGAAATAATTCAAAATATTTTCAAGAAATGTTTTTTTTCATATGATAGATAAATATATTTTCTAAAAATTCTTAACTTGTACTGTAAAAAGAAGAGAAATAAATCAAATAGATTTTTAAGATAGAAGAAAAAAATTCATATTATTGGTAATATATTTTCTAAAAATCGTTAACTTGCACGAAAAAAGATGAGAAATAAATCAAATATATTTTCAAGAGAGAATAAAAAAAATTCATATGATTACCAAGATATTGCGAAGAGTTTAACATTATTATTTTAATAAATTACATCGAGAAATGATTAATTAGCGTAAAATATAGTTGAAGTTCTGAAAACATATATATAATATTGAATATTCAAAGAAGTACCATACCAAGGTAGTGGAAGAAAAAATAGTTAGTGCTAATTTATTAATTTTCTTCACCTTAATATAGATGATGAAAGAAGTAGAATACCAAGGTATTGAAAGAAATGACAAATATTAAAATTAATATGATAGATAAATATATTTTATAAAAATTGTTAAATTTTACTGAAAAAGAGGAGAAATAAATCAAATAGATTTTTTTAAGAGATAATAAAAATAATAATATGATAGATACTTAATTTTTTAAAATGATTAACTTGCATACGGAAAAGATAAGAAATAAATCAAATAGATTTTGAAGAGAGAAGTAAAAAATAATATGATAAATAAATATATTTTCTAAAAATGGTTGACTTACACAAGGGAATGGAGAAATAAATCAAATAGATGTTGAAGAGAAAATAAAAAATTAGCATCGATAAATAAATTTTGTAAAAATGATTAACTTGCTCGGAGAAAAGAGAAGAAACAAATCAAATAAATTTTTAAAAGAGAAGAAAAAATAATATGATAGATAAATATATTTTCTAAAAATGGTTAACTTTCATGGGGAAATAGGAAAAATAATTCAAAATGTTTTCAAGATTTTTTTTCATATGATAGATAAATATATTTTTTAAAAGGATTTAATTGGTATACACTGCCAGTGTAAACATTTTTTACACAAACAACCAATCAGAATTTACCACATAAGGTAAAGTGTTTGACTCTTATCATAACTACCTTAAAATTCACACACACCAAGATTTATGATTGTCTGTCAATGTAAAAAAACTTTACACTGACAGTATATAGCAATTAAACTCTTTCTAAAAATGGTTAACTTGCATGGTGAAAAGAAGATAAAAAAATCAAATAGATTTTAGAGAGAGAATAAAAAATTTAATATCATAGGTAAATATTTTTTGGCTTAATTGTACTTTTGGTCCCTCAGGTATCACGATTGTGCAATTTTGGTCCCCCGGATTTTAATTGCGCCAATTGGGTCCTCTAAATATCATGATTGTGCAATTTTGGTCCCCCAGATTTTAATTGCGCCAATTGGGTCCTCTAAATATCATGATTGTGCAATTTTGGTCCCCTAAGTTTCAATTGCGCCAATTGGGTCCCCCACGTATCATGATTGTGCAATTTTGATCCCCAAGTATCACGATTGTGCAATTTTGATCCTCCAAGTATCACGATTGTGCAACTTTTAACATCAATAGCCTACGAAGCACATGTGCGACTGATTTGACACTTAATGAGACTAGTTTGGCAGCTTACGTGTCATTCTTATGTGACATTTAATGACGTGCATTTGATCATTAAATTGTGTGATATAGCAATGTTGTCTTATAAGAATGTCCTGTAAACTGTCAAGTTGACTTCACTAAGTGTCAAATTAGTCCCACGTGTCCTATGTAGGCTACTGACGTTAAAAATTGCACAATCGTGATAATTGGGGGGACCAAAATTGCACAATCATGATACGTGGGAGACCCAATTGGCGCAATTGAAACTTGGGGGACCAAAATTGCACAATCTTGATACTTGGAGGACCCAATTGGCGCAATTAAAATCCGGGGGACCAAAATTGCACAATCGTGATACCTGGGGGACCAAAAGTGCAATTAAGCCATATTTTTTCTATTGCACGGGAAAAAGATAAGAAATAAATAAAATAGATTTTCAAGAGATAATAAAAAAATTTATATGATTACCAAGATATTGTGAAGAGTTTAACATTAGTGTTTAAATAAATTACATCAAGAAATGATAAATTAGCTTGAAATGTAGTTGTTGTTTTGAAACATATTTATAATGTTAAATGTTCAAAGAAGTACCATACCAAGGTAGTGGAAGAAGAAATGATTAATGCTAATTCCTAATTTTGCTTTGAAAAAAAAAACAAATTCACTATAATATTGATGTTGAGAGAAATATAATACCAAGTTATTGGGAGAAATGCCAAATATTAAAAATAACATAATAGAGAAATATATTTCTACAAATGGTTAACTTTGACGGAAAAATAGGAGAAATAAATCCTATAGATTTTTAAAGAGAAGAAAAAAATAATATGATAGATGAATATATTTTCTAAAAATGTTTAACTAACACCAAAAAAAAGAAGATAAATAAATCAAATAGATTTTTAAAATAAAATAAAATAAATAGTATAGATATTTATTATTTTTAAAAATGTTTAACTTGCACGAGAAAACGAGGAAAAATAAATCAAATTAATTTTGAAGATAGAGAAAAAAAATGATGTGATGAATAAATATATTTTCTAAAAATGGTTATTTTTCACGAGAAAATGGAAGAAATAAATCAAATAAATTTTCAAGAGAGAAATTTTTTTCATATCATTACGAAGATCATTGTATTTAATATTACTGTTTAAATAAATTACATTGAGAAATGATTAATCAGCTTGAAATGTAGTTGCTGCTTTGAAAATATATATTTACTATTAAATCTTAAGAGAAGTATGATACTAAAGTAGTGAAAGAAAAAAACATCTTTTGGTTTGATCACAATCTTTTTGATTTTATTTATATACATAATCTTTTAAAGTATTATCATTCAATTTCTTATCAAATAAAACCTCAGTTTTAAAATAGCATTATTGTTCCTTTATTTTTATTTTTTCACATGTAAACATTTTTTATATCTACATTTTAATATTACATAAATATTATGATATTGCACGTAGAATGTGTGCGTTGCCCTGTAACATGCTAGAATGCATATTTACAAGACAATATGTACTTATTATCTATATTTGTAGGAGTCATTATGGTATCAATAATTGTTATTAAGTTAATATATGTTACACTTTGTGATTGGCAGTTCAAACAAAATAATTTTTTAATAATTTTTTGTATATAATTTTTCACAAAAAATATTAAACAAAAAAAGTGAAATAAGTAATTATATATTTTTTTGATCAAATCCTAAAATATTCCATATTTTCCGTATATGGCACGGATCTATACACTTGTTAAATAAACAAAGCAACCGTCAACCAAAAAAAAAAAAAACAAAGCAACCGACAAATTTAAAACCAGAAAACAAAACGTGGGTGCATGCATAAAATAGCTAAAGCTGCAATACAACATTTTTTTTTTAGGTTAAAGTAATATTTTGATTCCTATATGTGATACCGATTTTTCATTTAATCCCTATACATAAAAAATTATTAAAAATGTCCTTATACGTGCAATTGTTATCCATTTGGTCCCTTCCGTTATGTTATCGTCTTTAATGATCCGTTAACTACTACGTATAGGGACTAAATGAAAAATTTGTATCACGTATAGGGACTAAATGAAGAATTTGTGACATGTATAGGAACCAGATTATTACTTTAACCTAAATTATTGGGTCCCTATATGTGACACAAATTCTTCATTTAGTCCATATACGTGACACAAATTATTCATTTAGTCTCTATACGTAGTAGTTAACGGATCATTAGAGACGACAACATAACGGGAGGGACCAAATGGGTAACGATTGCACGTATGAGGACCTTTTTAATAATTTTTTATGTATAGAAACTAAATGAAAAATCGATATCACATATAGGGACCATTACTTTAACCTTTTTTTTAATATATTCTTGCTTACAAAAAAAAAATAACGATTTTTTGAATTCTTCAAGTTGCAATTATATCCACCATGAAAGAAACCATCTTGATCCTGAAACGACAACGTTTGGTGAGAATCATTCCCCCCAGTTCTATACCCGTGATCAATCCCATTTAATTGATGGATAGGTACACATTTTGAGAGAGGGGACAAAATGATGCAATGTAAGATGAGGATATTCTTTTCATGTATTATATCATGTCTCAATCAATAATATTTTATTATGTATTATTTTTTTTAATATTAAATAAAATTTTACCTTACATGACAAAATATTATTGATTGATATATGATGTGGTATATCAAAATGGGATAAGAAATCCTCATCTTGCAATGCATGTTAAAAAGAAAGGTGAATGCTAATGATGAGTGTCATTAGAATTTAGAACATCAGTTAAGATATCAAGAAAAAAAATTGATTGAAAAATAATATATTCAACATTTTAAAATGTGTTATAATTAATTTTGTAATAAAAATTTGTATTTTATTAACTAATATCTTCAAAAAAATTTGTTAGCAAGACTAAAAAAGAAAAGTTGTGGTGGTAGGGTTGGAACAAAAGAATTGACTTTTTGATCAAACTAGTGTTATTTTAGAAACTATTTATTAAAATGGGGTTGTTTTGTAACAATTTATCAAAATAGGGTTGTTTTAGACAACGTTGAATTTTTTATTATTTTTTTGCTGACGTGGAAGGCGCCAGTCTTTAAAGGAGCCACTTGGACTGGCGCCTTCCATAAAAATGCCACATGTCACACACTCATTGGTCACCCGTCTGCTATGACCCGTCTGCTGTTTCACTCGTCTTCTGGTCACTTATCTGCTGAAATTCGTCTGAATCACCCATTTGATACCGTCTGACAGGCATCAGACGGGTGAATCACTCGTTTGATACCCGTCTGATGACTGTTACATGGGTGAATCACCCGTCTGATAGTCGGAGGGTGAAGATCCAGCTTCAGACATGTGACACCTCTAGCGTCGGCCTTTAGCGTAGGCCTAGGCCGACGCTAAACATAAAATTTTTATATTTTTTTTTTACAACGAACCAATGAGTGTGTGACATGTAACATTTTTAATGAAGGCGTCAGTCCAAGTGGCGCCTTCTAACTGATGCCTTCCACGTCAACAAAAATAATAATAAAAAATTTTATGCTGTCTAAAATAACCCTATTTGATAAATTGTTATAAAATAATCCTATTTTGATAAATAATTTCTAAAATAACACTAGTTTGGTCAAAAATCCAAAAAAAAAATTAGTATTCCACTGGCATAAGTTACGTGAGAAACTGGTCTGTACGTTTGGAAATGTTGCCAGCCATGAGGAAACGTGGCACTGTTCATTCATTGTTGTGTATGCATGTGTAGGATTATTAGTGCAAGTTAAGTTAAGTGCAAGCCCAAAATTCTTAAATTAGTGTCCTCCACTATAATGGCCATATGGTGCACAAGCACAACGGATATTTCTGATTTGGGATGGTTGGCAACTTGGCTTGGCAACGCCTAATTAATTCAACGCCTTGCTTTATTGTTTTGGCGGAAACCAACGCCTTCAGCCACAACTTGTAGTGGGATTAATTGAGGAATTTGTTTCTTTTAAAGTGAAAAAGTAATGATGCATTTATTATTGATTAGATAAATATATAAAAATTTTAACTCACTAAAAATGATTCAAAAATAAATATATCCTTATTTTCTCATTTTAGAAACCTTTTCATTTTAGAGGAATCCAAATCCTTAATTGAGAGCGATTCATGGACTTGCACTACACCAAAAATTGTTTTTAGTGACAATTATTTAATGATAATAAACTAATTGCTACTATTTTATCATCTCACTTAAAAATTGTGTGGCCAATGAATATTAGTCATTAAAAAATAATTTACAGTGACAATTTATGAAAATTGCACAAAGACAGAGAACTGCTCAATATCTAATTTGCCGAGTAACACGTTCTTCCTCACCCTTTCGCCATTTCAAAATCAAAATCCCTAAAACACTGTGATTTACTTTTTGTTCAAAACGTAGAAATTTGAGTTTGCGATTTGAGTCATGAACCTCATTCACTCAGTGCGTTTTGCGATTTGCCTCAAATGTAGAAACCTCACGTTCAATCTCAATTCTCCAAAACACTTGGGATTTGCTCAAGTTTGTTCAACTCGATTTGCTCATTTGGATCAAAAAATCACAAGTCACTCATTTCCCCTCTCTCTCCGTTCTTCATTTCTCAACATTTTCGCCCACTTTGCCATTTCTTTGCAGAGTCGTTGGAGGATCGTGTCGACGTTGAAGGTTCAATTGCAGGAACACACAGATTAGTGAGTCCATCTACTTTTCTTTTTTGGATCATTCTTTGGGATAATTGGAAGGTGAGGTTGTAAGTCGTTGATTCTTTGGGAAGCCTTACTGCAAATTGAATTGTTTTTTGGGATAATTTTTTCAAACGATTATTGTACTGAATTCCTATGTGTGTTTATTCGGTGTTAAATGTATGAGTATTGTTCCTTATTTCTTTTTCATGTTCTGGACCTATTGTTGCAAGATGAGCATTGCGTTTTGCTTTGAATTGTTGGGCGGTGCTTTCATGTTCTGGCTACGTCCTTGTTTATAGTATGGTCTTATATAGTTGAGGGAAATATTAACTAAGTATTAATTAAAGAATTAAAAAATTAAAATTTCATTGAAAAATGAATATATATATATATATATATATATATATATATATATATATATATATATATATGAAAGGGATATAATTAATATATTAAGAAGTGTGTTTTTTGGCTTTTGAATGAACTTACTTTTTTTTTTTATTTCTTAATCAGTACTCTATAAGAACACTAATTAGCAAGATTTTATTAAATTATAGATGATTTGAACTTAAGATTAGCTAAACAGAAATATGTATCACGTATAGCAGTATAAATATTATTAATATCCACGTGCTAGAACAGTATAGTTTCTACCCGATGAAGGGCCATGAGTTGCTTCAACGGGAGTAAATTCCTTGGTGTAAATAGCCAATTTGATCCCTGAAACTGTAAGGCGGTATCAACTTAGTCCCTGAATTTAACAAAATAGCAAAAACGTCCCTGAAGTTGTAAAACGTTAATCAACTTGGTCCCTCCGTCAACCCCAATGCTGACGCCGTTAACGGCGCTGATGTGGCACGTTAAATGCCTTGTTGGCACTGTTGTCACTGGTTAGTGGTGTCCATGTGGTCAGGGACCAATTTAAAACTCTGAACCAGGGACTAAATTGATACTCGCATAGATTCAACTCCCAACGGTCTTCTTCTTCTTCTTCTCCTTCTTTAAATTTCCCCTTTCTCTCTCTCGTCTCTCTCTGTCTCTCTCTCTCTTTGCTTCCTCTCTCTCTCTCTCCAACCCTAACTTTCATTCTTCCAACGTGATGATGATGGGTGGTGGTTCGCCATTCCTGCAGTGAAGACAAGCTAAGAAAGCCACAAGTTCCTCTTGGTCTGGTAGCTCTAGGGTTAATGGAGCAGAAATCAACAACCCATTTGCTTTGGTTTGTAATTGTGAGAGGAGAGCTGTGTTACGAGTTTCTAGGACTCTTAGGAACCCAGGTAGGGCCTTCTATGGATGTCCTTTGCCAAAGGTACCACTAAATCCCAAATGCCATTCTCTTTACATTTTTTATTTCATTTACAGGGACATTCAACATTTTGCCCCTTACTATGTTTGTCAAATTGCTGTTGCAGGATGAGGGAAATTGTGGCTATTTATTTTGGGTTGATGAGCTTCCTGAAATATGTGCAACTAATGTCAATGATAGTGAAGAAATATTGAAGGCAGAGCTGATGGAGCTAATGGACAAGGTTGATACTTTGGTGACAGATGTTATAATGCTAAAATTTGGGGTTGCAGTAATGTGTGTATTGCTAAGTTTTTGTTTTGTATTATGGATTGGTAGGCAGAGTGCCTAGGTTTTAGTTGGTCCATGTTTGTTCTGTTGTGGTTGTGAAAATATGGTTTAAGTTAATGTGATGTAATGTGCTATCATTCAAGTAATTAAATGAGAAGTTTCAGTTTCAGTTAACTATATGGGTTCTAGACGGGTGATTCTAGACGGGTTATTATAGAATGGTGGTTATAGGCGAGTTCTTTCAAATTGCTGTTGCAGGATGAGGGAAATTGTGGCTATTTATTCTGTGTTGATGAGCTTCCACAAATATGCGCAACTAATGTCAATGATAGTGAAGAAATATTGAAGGCAGAGCTGATGGAGCTAATGGACAAGATTGATACTTTGGTTATAAATGGATGGTTATAGACGAGTTATAATAACTGGTGGTTATAGAAGGGTTATTATAGACGGGTTATTTATATATGGGTTGTTATAGACGAGTTATTATAGATTGGTGGTTATAGATGGGTTATAATAACTGGTGGTTATGGATGGGTGGTTATAGAAGGGTTATTATAGACGGGTTATAGTCTATAATAACCCATCTATAACCACATTCTATTATAGATGGGTTATTTATATATAGGTGGTTATAGAAGGGTTATTATAGACGGGTTATAGTCTATAATAACCCTTCTATAGCCACATTCTATAATAACTCTTCCATAACCACCCATATATAAATAACCCGTCTATAATAGAATGTGGTTATAGACGGGTTATTATAGACTATAACCCATCTATAATAACCACCCATCTATAACCACCAGTTATTATAACCCGTCTATAACCACCAATAATAGAATGTGGTTATAGACGGGTTATTATAGACTATAACCCGTCTATAATAACCCTTCTATAACCACCCATCTATAACCACCAGTTATTATAACCCGTCTATAATCACCAATCTATAATAACTCGTCTATAACCACCCATATATAAATAACCGGTCTATAACCACCAATCTATAATAACTCATCTATAACCACCCATATATAAATAACCCGTCTATAATAACCCTTCTATAACCACCAGTTATTATAACCCGTCTATAACCACCCATCTACTCAATCTTGCCCATTAGCTCCATCAGCTCTGCCTTCAATATTTCTTCACTATCATTGACATTAGTTGCACATTTTAGGTGCTTGTTTTTTGGTTGTAAATGATGTACATGCACTATGGTTTTACATTTGCTTCTTTTGTGGATGTAATTGCACATTAAGTTACATGTGCTTCTTTTGTGTAAGACATGTTTTGACACCTTTTTGGTGTTTAATTTAAGTTCAATTTTCTCTTAAGTTACATATGCTTAATTTAAGTTCAGTTTTCACTTAAGTTCATCACAACAAATTGAAGGAACTCGTCTATAATAACCCGTCTAGAATTCATATAGTTAACTGAAACTGAAACTTCTCATTTAATTACTTGAATGATAGCACATTACATTACATTAACTTAAACCATATTTTCACAACCACAACAGAACAAACATGGACCAACTAAGACCTATGCACTCTGCCTACCAATCCATAATACAAAACAAAAACTTAGCAATACACACATTACTCCAACCCCAAATTTTAGCATTCTAACATCTGTCACCAAAGTATCAACCTTGCCCATTAGCTCCATCAGCTCTGCCTTCAATATTTCTTCACTATCATTAACATTAGTTACACATATTTCAGGAAGCTCATCAACCCAGAATAAATAGCCACAATTTCCCTCATCCTGCAACAGCAATTTGACAAACATAGTAAGGGGCAAAATGTTGAATGTCCCTGTAAATGAAATAAAAAATGTAAAGAGAATGACATTTGGGATTTAGTGGTACCTTTGGCAAAGGACATCCATAGAAGGCCCTACCTGGGTTCCTAAGAGTCCTAGAAACTTGTAACACAGCTCTCCTCTCACAATTACAAACCAAAGCAAATGGGTTGTTGATTTCTGCTCCATTAACCCTAGAGCTACCAGACCAAGAGGAACTTGTGGCTTTCTTAGCTTGTCTTCACTGCAGAAATGGCGAACCACCACCCATCATCATCACGTTGGAAGAATGAAAGTTAGGGTTGGAGAGAGAGAGAGGAAGCAAAGAGAGAGAGAGACAGAGAGAGACGAGAGAGAGAAAGGGGAAATTTAAAGAAGAATAAGAAGAAGACCGTTGGGAGTTGAATCTATGCGAATATCAATTTAGTCCCTGGTTCAGAGTTTCAAATTGGTCCCTGACCACGTGGACACCACTAACCAGTGACAATAGTGCCAACAAGGCATTTAACGTGTCACATCAGCGCCGTTAACGGCGTCAGCTAACTGGGGTTGACGGAGGGACCAAGTTGATTAACGTTTTACAACTTCAGGGACGTTTGTGCTATTTTGTTAAATTCAGGGACTAAGTTGATACCACCTTACACTTTTAGGGACTAAATTGGCTATTTCCTCAAATTCCTTGTCTATGTTTTGCGGCAGCTGATTTTTATTATGAATTTCCACTAATATACAGAGACACGGAGCAAATTCGGAAATTAATATAAGTATGACATGTGGATGCATAAAAAAATTCACATAAAAAAGAATCGAATAAAGTGAGAATTAATAAATAGAAATAATGAGTAAATACCTAATTTAGTTCCTAAAATTATAGGTTCGTATCAATTTAGTCCCCACATTATCAATATTTCAAAATGGTTCCTGAAATTACAGAAAGTTAATCAGATTCGTCCATCCGTTGATATTTGCATGGACTATAATGACATTAAGTTGGTAATGTCAGAGATGCATTTGCTAATAGATCCAAATAGAGGGACCAACTTGATTAACATTTTGCAATTCCAATGATTATTTTGGAATATTGATAATATGTGGGATTAAGTTGATACGATCCTACAATTTTAGAAATCAGATTGAGTATTTACACTAGAAATAATCCATTACAGTCACTACAATAAATTTGTTTTTCAATGACAATCAAAATCTGTCACTATATGTTTAAAGTTCGTAGATACATATAAAATTTACATTCACCTATGATCGATTTATTATGAGTGACGAATACCAATAGCAATTGATTGTCATTATAGGCTTAACTTACGGTCCATACACCTTTATTTATAGTTGTATTTGACTGTCAATAAGTTTTACATATGTTTCACGCTCCACCTACCTTTACCTACATGCACGGTTAGGCCAACACTAATACTTATATCTATAGTTTTAATAATTGTCACTAAAAATGGTGGTAGATATATGAAAATTTTCTTGGAGTGAGTTTTGGGTGGAGATGTAATATTATAGTTATAACATGACTTCTTACTTACTCGTTAAATGTAAATCTTTATGATGGTTCCTTACAGAGATTCTCAAGAATGTGACGTTGATGTCTATGAAGAGTCTAACATAAAAATGAATTAATTAACAAAATGTGGAATTATATAAAATCTACATAAAATAAAAATGTATAAATTTTGCAATTGAGAATTGTAAATTTTAAACTTTGAAAAAATTAAGTACATTATTTTTCAATACATAATTTTTATTTTTATTTTTTTAATCAATATTCTTAAAACACTAATTTGCATTTATCATATTTTTAATTGGGTTAAAACATAAGATCCGACAACGATTCCTTATTTGAGGCATTGAATGTAGACCCAATCCATTTTTCGAGTTTACAGCTAACCATTTATAAGATAATGATGTGAATGCAACTCTAGGGTCTAGAGTCCAAAATGGAAAGGGTGCCGATATTATTACTTAATTTTTTTTTTATAATTTTTTTGATTTTTTTTTTTTTTGGTATTTTATTTGATTTTTAAATAACTACCTATAATTTAAAAGTTTTTAGTTAAGTCTTTAATTTTTTTTAAAAAACATTATATAGATCCTTATATTTTAATAAGTTTTTAAAATCAACATGTGGTTGGTTCTAGTGCTAAAGATTCAGGCATTTTGAGCAAGTGATCAGGATTTCGAACCCTGACTCTTGTGTATGGAGAAAACCTAGTTGGGAGTGGATAACTCAGTTTGTGTGTCCAACAAGTTCCTCGACGAAGATTAGTCACTGTTAACAGTTATGGATACTCAGTACCTATAACATGATTATAAAAAATTAATTTTTAAAAAAACTCATTAATTATAAAACTTTTGTGATTAAATCTCTAAAACTTATACTAGTAGATATTTTTTTTTAAATATAAGATCCTTATTAAAAAAATTTAAACAATATGAATATATTTAAAAACACAATGAATATAAGAACAAAAAAGTAATTTAAGCTTTACCAATTACTCTTTTGATATCAAAATATTATTTTTATCTAATTAGTCAAAGATAGTAGCGAGCAAATTCCAACTTAGTTGCAATGGAAGGGAGATCCATAGCGGCATACCACCTGCATTGAAGTCCGGAAAGGCAAAAAGGAATGCAATTGAAAACAAGGAATCGTTCAGCAAAGTCTTCATTTTTTCAGGTAATTCAGTAATTGGTTTCTATATGGTAAAATTTAAACTTGAACCCATGAATAATAATAATAATAAGGCTTAATTGTACTTTTGGTCCCTCAGGTATCACGATTGTGCAATTTTGGTCCCCCGGATTTTAATTGTGTCAATTGAGTCCTTTAAATATCATAATTGTACAACTTTGGTCCCCTAAGTTTCAATTGTGCCAATTGGGTCCCCCATGTATCATGATTGTGCAATTTTGATCCCCAAGTATCACGATTGTGCAATTTTGGTCCTCCAAGTATCACGATTGTGCAACTTTTAACATTAACAGCCTACGAAGCACATGTGTGATTGATTTGACACTTAATAAGACTAGTTTGACAGCTTACGTGTCATTCTTATGTGATATTTAATGACTTGCATTTGACCATTAAATTGTGTGATATGACAATATTGTCTTATAAGAATGTCCTATAAACTGTCAAGTTGACTTCACTAAGTGTCAAATTAGTCTCACGTGTCCTATGTAGGCTACTGACGTTAAAAATTGCACAATCGTGATAATTGGGGGACCAAAATTACACAATCATGATACGTGGGGACCCAATTGGCGCAATTGAAACTTGGGGGACCAAAATTGCACAATCGTGATACTTGGAGGACCCAATTGGCACAATTAAAATCCGGGGGACCAAAATTGTACAATCGTGATACCTGGGGGACCAAAAGTGCAATTAAGCCTAATAATAAAATATATATAGCTTAACCAAAAAATGTATTTTCACAACTAAAGTGGGATACCTCATGAGACATTTGGCTTATTAGATATTGCTGTATCCTATATGTAAAATTAGAAAAACATATTATTTATTATAAAAATATTATATATGCATCAATTTTAAGTATTCAAATAAGAAAGTTGATATGTTTTTTCCTGTACAACTGCTTTTATTTATACCCACTCACACTGTTTACGGTGATATTTACAATGAAATTGTATTAACTGCAATTGAAATGGGTGGAAGACATACTCAAAGAGTAATCCGTCAATATGCTTGAGTGAGATATGTAGAATGTATTTCAAAGTATTCAACCTTTATTATATGGATAATTCTATTATTTATAGAAGTACATGAAAATTAACTATCTGACTAATTTGAAGACGAGTATATGACATTTAAACCATATTTAAATATTCAATCGTAATAAAATATAATCATATTTAATCGTTTTCATATTTATTAAGATAATTAGTTATTTATATTTAATGTTGTTAATCTCATTTAAAAATTTAACTTCATTATCTAAATTATCCCTTTTTGTTTATTCATATTAATTGTATTGTATGGAAACTTGTTTTAATTAAATATAATAAAATCAATGACATTTTTTGTATATTATCATTAAATAGGATGCAAAAAGTTAATTTTTATTTATATCTTATTATAAATTAGATGAAATAATTTTTGTTTATATTTTATTACGGACGAAATATGCCAAACTCCTAATCTGATGTGAGCATGCACACTCCCCACGTGTTGTCCACTACTGTCCTTAAATTTGGAATTGCTATTATTCTGACCCGTGTTGTATTCATCTTTTAGTCGGACACTATACTTAGCCATTTCATCATAAGCTTTTTAGCATTTGGACAACTTCAAGTTGGAAACAAAGGATCTTTGTCTAATACCTTTCACCAACTCTCTATCCCTTATCAAACTATTTTATATATATCCGCCAGATTGTGATTTGGTAATTTTGACTAATTTCCAACTTGAATCAGATTTGGTTCTGTCATGTTTTTCTTTGTCAAACAATGTTCCAAATCCATTCCTTCACTATAATTACATGTCGAATCCCAAAATTGGAAATTTGCACCTAATACACACCAAACGGTGCTAGTTTAGCATCAGCTGGATCCAATTTTTGCTTTTTAATAGGGAAATGTGTTCTATAGGATATTTAGTTTAGATACCGTTTACTGATATACTTGTATGTGATTATCGAAATATTTCATATTTCAAAGTGAGTAAACATTAGATATATATATATATATATATATATATATAAAAAATATAATTATTGTTGTCAAATCTAGTCATACAAACAATAGAGTTGTTTTTAATACAACACTAAAAAGAGAGAATGTTTGTATTACTGATTAGGATCTTTCACGTAGACATTATTATATGCTTTTATATATATATATATATATATATATATATATATATATATATATATATATATATATGACGGAGGGAGGGGGAGGCCATTT
Organism: Ammopiptanthus mongolicus; assembly: GCA_039655645.1. Taxonomy (NCBI): domain Eukaryota; kingdom Viridiplantae; phylum Streptophyta; class Magnoliopsida; order Fabales; family Fabaceae; genus Ammopiptanthus; species Ammopiptanthus mongolicus. The sequence goes on along the minus strand of CM077351.1, from coordinate 9,318,117 downwards.
TTTTATTTTTTTTACATATGTATCAAAGTTTGATACTTGGATTTAATAATAATTTATCCTATGGAGGCTTGTTTGATTTCCCAGATATTTTTCACGCGTAAAGGCGGAGACTAATCTCTCGAGACACTGAACGACATTTAAACTCTCCCAATCAAGTATTCTCCGTACGCAAGAATCAGAGATCGAATCATTGATCCTATGGAGGTTTGAGCTTTCAGGTTTCATACCAGATCAAGATCTAGTCACTCCTGTTGATAGTTGGATTTAACAATAATTCATCCAATCAAGCATAGGTCTATAATTTGTGGACGCTTTTTAAGGATCATGTATCAAAGTATCTCAAATTAATTAGATGTGACTTATTTGTTTAGACTTTACTGAAGGTATGATTTGGCTTATTTTTTTATTTGAATGATGCATTTATTTGAATAATAGATTACTAATCTTTTTAATTTCTTTAAAGTAGTGTTTTTTTACATCAATGTTTTTACAAACAAAATTGGGTCGACCAGTTGAGAGATATTTAAGAAAAAAACTATTGAGACATTTTTCAAGAGAAAAAAGAGAATAAATGATAAAACGCGATCTAGCCAATACACCAATTTTAAATTCGAAAAGAAATGTTGAAAATGTTGTTGAGTAATCTATTAAGTTTTCTCTTTCTAAATCTATACGGATTGAACAAGGAAAAAAATAATTTTGATACTTTAATACGTAATCCTGGAAAGCGTCTCAAATTTGGGATTATCCTATCGATCAACAAGATGAAGTTCGTAGGTATGTACTTAAGTTGAGTATTATATATCAAATTTGTTTCATACAGTTTGCTTATATATGTTAGTTTATTTTTTTGTTGTTATTTTCGTATTATGTATATTTAATTTTGATCCCTCTCATATGAAATTTCTAGTTCCGCCCAGGTATATGTATGTAGACGAGTATCAATATATCCAATATTCTGTGGTAAAATAAACATACCAGATACAAATATGAACATGAGTGTCTATTATGAATGTTTAAATAACGAAATTGTGCTGTGAAGTAACTTCATATTTTCTCATACATTGGAAATCCCTTAGCGAAAAAGATTTAAAATATAAAATATGTTGACGGAGGATGGATATGGATGCACGGCTCCACGGTCATGGTTGGGTTGTAATCATCTCAATCCTTGGGCCTCTTTGTTGTACGAATTGGTCTTGGGCCTAATTGGCAAACTGAAGTCGTAGCACCAAAGGAGATCATCAGTTTCCGGATCCAGTTTAGGATTCTCTCCATTTTCCTGAAGAAGCAAGTCTTGAATTTCTTCATCAAACCCATCAAAGTATGGATGAGGTAGAAGCAGATGGATGAGTTAAGTCTCATCTCATGGGCACTCGGTGCGCGATAAAATATAGCCCAAGTGACATTTGGGTTTTAGCGTGTTTATAAAGTAGCACATTAAAGCTTAATATTATAGAAGTTCGAATCCAATATGGAACTAACGGAAGTTTTGGGTCATAGTATTATTAGTTCGACCTGCTTAATAGATTTTTTTTTTTTGGCACCAAGTTATCTTGAGTCAGTAGTTGGAGACAAATCACTTTCGAGATATAGAGATCAACAAAGTGAGTTTTGTCTCTCCCAACAAAGCATTTTTCAAACACACGACAAGAATCAAATCTCTGAAAACATATTTAAGGAACCCAGCTATCGATCAATTGTGCTAAACCTTGTTGGTCTTAATCGATTAATTGAAGCTAGTTCTCTTATGCACCTTATATTATGGTGCATGACGGATCATGTTGTTTACTTGTTTTATATTATTTTTTATTATTTACTTCACTTCACTTGTTATCTTCCTAACTATGACCCCCACCGTCGATAGTTAAAGAAAGAGAAATGTTTTTTGAACATAAAAAATTTGATAACAAAAAGCGACAACATTTTACATGGTTAATACAGTTCAAAAACGTAGTTAATGAAGTGTTGAATTTGGTTAATGAATATACAAAACCATCCACTGAACTTCATTAATCACGATTTTGAACGTTATTAACCACGATTTTCAAGTTTTCAAATATGCATGTGAAATTCAAAATTTTGAACACCTGAAAATCGTGATTAATAACGTTCAAAATCGTGGTTACTAAAATTCAACGGATGGTTAATGAGTTGCGACACCTTGTATATCCATTAACCAAATTCAACACTTCATTAACCACATTTTTGAACTACATTAACCATGTATAATGTAGTCGATTTTTGTTGTCAACTTTTGATGTTCAAATAATAGCACTATTAAAGAAAATGAACACTAGCTAGAAATTTTCGAATAAAATAGATTCATTGAAAAATTGACAATCAATTTAATAATACAAGATTACATAAATCGAAAACCCCTACACAATTCGAACATCAAATAGATCTAAACCCTAGAAATCATAGGAACAGAATTGAAAAAGGTAAATATGTGCTATGAAATCCCATAGGCATTTGTTCATATGGTTGTTTTAGAACACTATTTGGTAATACTATTTGGTGGGAAAGGAAACGACTTTTTGACCCGAGTAGTGTAATTTCATATGGAAATTACCAAAGTAGTGCAACTTCAAAAGTAATCCCCTGTAAGGTGTAAGTCGTGGATAGGAAATGAGACTTCAAAAGATATTTTAAACCAAGTTGTATTTTAAAAATACAACTCAGTGTTCTGTTTTTTTTTTTTTTAATAAAATATGGTAAGTCGTATTTTGCATTAACAACTTGCAATGGAGTTAATTTTTTTTGAAAAGAAAATTGGAAGTCGTAGACAACAAATGAGACTTCCTTTATGATTTTTTATTTTTAAAAAAACGCATGGCAAGTTATGTTTGTTACGTACGACTTACATAGGTGGTTCAAACCATGGTTCAGTTGATAATTCAGCGGGTCCAAATGCTAATGGAGATTCCTCAGTATTTTCGAAGGGATCCCATGACCTGAAAGAAGAGGGGGAATAGAAGATTCCAGAATATATAAGGACTATGGTGGTGCCCTTCAACAGTATGAGAATGCTCTCAAACTAATCCCCAAGACCCATCCTGAGAGGGTCGTTTTTGGCTGCTTGTTTGATGCCAACGAAGCCTATTCTATTGTTTATAAAACTGTGATTGCTGAGTGTAATTCACTGGAGACCATTGAAGCTTGTTTATGATCATGACATCAGGTTTGCAAAAGGTTTCCATCCTCAAAGTCAATTGTGATAATGATGGTAATTTGGTGACTATAACCTCTACGAATGAACTCAGATTGGTTGAGTGTAGTGTTGATAGCCATCTCTTGAAAGAATCCATAGCTGATAAAAGTGATTCAATTAGGATGCTTAGACTATATACAAGTCGTACACAAGAAACCGGACTTGACCCAGGTTTATGAAAAAAAAAATATTCATAAAGGAAGTCTCATTTATAACCCACGACTTCCATTTTTTTAAAATAAAAAATAACTCTCATGCAAGTCGTTAATGAAGAATACGACTTGTCTTATTTTATTAAAAAAAAATAACATAACACTAAGTTGTATTTCCAAAGTACGATTTCTTTAAAATATTTTTTTGAAATGTTACTTCTCATCCACCTCTTACACCATGCAGGGAATTATTTTTGAAATTGCACTACTTCAGTAATTTCCAAATGAAATTGCACTACTCTGGTCAAAAAATCGAAAGGAAACCATACGACTGTGACAAAATAGTAAAAAAAAAAAAAAACCAGCAAAACGTATTGGTTGATAAAAACCCAAATACAACCCTCTTAAAAATGATATTTACATATTAAAATTCTATATTATTTTTATACTTTATTTATTTGAGGAAAAAAAAATATTAGAATGTGTATTTTTTTATTGGATTTAATTGATATGCATTATCAGTGTAAAGATTTTTTACATCGCAATCAATCATAAATTGTCACGTTATTAAAAATGTTTGTCTCGTATGCTAACTATTTTAAAAGTCATCAACAAAAACAGTTTTTTTATCTTGTTTTAGTCTAGCTTTCTAGCAAATGATAGTGTTTGCTCTCTACAATCATTCCTAGAAGGTGGGTAGAGTTTGCTCACATAGTGTTGTCGCTGGACATTTATTATTGAATTTATCAATTATTGAAAAAAATGCTAACTATCTTTGAGATCATCCAATCCATAATTCATGATTAATGATGGGTTAACACTTGACCGTGTAAAAAACTTTGCACTAATAATGGATATCAATTAAACTCTTTATTTTTGATTTGATTATCGTTGTTGTGGAATTTAGTTCCGTGACATTTTCTTTCTTTGATTAAAGTCCATGCTGATGGCGAGAGGTGGGAGGCCAAGAAGTTTCTGCCAAAGCAGAAAGAGTGGAAAAGTAGGCAAGGTACTCAGATAGGGCCAGCTCACGTTGGAAAAAAAAAACAATACTTCATGTGTTTTCTGTGTTAGTCAAAACCAACAAGTCAACAACCAACGTATTTTCCAATTCCAATCCTAAACCCAAAGAGAACGTAGTGGTGGCAATGTCTTTGGTGCTCTAAATTTCTTTCAAGGATCAAAACTCCAATGTGATTATAGTAATTGATTTCTTTTATTTTTTTTAATCAATTAATCAATAGTTGGATTTGGTGAAAGATTAATCCTCCAACTTTGTGAAAGTTGGAAGACGATGGAATTGTCTGATGCTTGATTTTGCAATTTTTTTATATGTCAATGTTGATTTTGCTATCTTTTTTTATATAATATAAGCAGGTGGCAATTGCCAATTTACTATTGCCTTTTCTTCTCCCTCTTCTTCACCTGTATGGCTGTATCTGTATGTGTCCATATTCATTCATCACAAGTAAAAAACAGAAAGCACCAAGGAAATATCGTTGAAAGGTGTGCTTCTTTCCTCGTTTCCCCTAAGTCATGACAAACTCCCATTTTCCATCACTTTGATAAATAAAAAATAGTTCAATTATATGAGATTTCCACGTTGCTGCCACATTGAACATTAAAATAAAATCTTAGAACTTTCAGTAACAATTACATTGTCAATTTAGATAATAACTTCGCAATAGAGTTTGTTTTTAGTGTTCCTTTGATGCCTAGAATTGAAATTTGGAATTGGAATTGAGCCTTTTAATTATATTTTTCATGTTAGCAAGCCCATCTAAAAATAGAATCATAATTCCAAGAACCAATTTCACGGAATTAAAATATATAACTAAATTAGATCTTTCTCAATTCTTAACCTTTACCCTAAGAATTATAATTTTACACATGTCAAAAAACAACACCAATAGAATAATATAGCACAATTGCCATTGCAGCCGTCCATTCTAGGGACTTGAATTTAGAATTATAATTCTATGTCATAATTTTTTTAATAACCCAAACATAGAATTTATGATTCTGAACCAATTCTGATTTTGTTAGAACTGAAATGAAATCTAAAATTCTAAATTACAATTTCAATTCCATTATCCAAAAGGAATGAAACTCTAACATGTTAATGTTATCGTAGAACTGCAGGTAACAATTACAATGTCAATTTAGAGTATCTTTGGATTAGCGACAAGAAATATATTATTTTAATAATTGATTATATACAATTGATTATTATAATTGATTATAACAAAATTGATTTTATACTTGTTTATATTTGCCTAAAGGTAATTTTCAGATAATCTATTTTGTTTGGGAATAGGATTGGGGTAGTAGGTGGCAGACTGAGGGGTGGCGGGTCGCGATCTCCCACCCTCCCATCAACCGCAACCCCTTCTTTTTCTTCCTCTCCCCACACAAACTTAACCAACAAATTGTCGTCGATGGGAGGGTGGTTAGTCACCATAGGAGGGGGTGGTTGGTTTGGTCCCACTATGACCTAGTACCCGCGAACCACCGCGCCGCAACTGCGCACCACCATAGGCGATAGAAGGGGGAAGAAGGAGAGAAAAGAAAAGAAAAGAAAGAAAATTGAAAAACAAATAGGAGGGAATAAAAGAAATAAGAAAAAGTCGAAACGGTATGTCGTCGTATGGCATTGTTGTTTGGTACGAACTGGTATGAAAAGGAGAAAATAATGAAAAGGAAGTGGAACAACTATTTTAATGATTAATATAAAAAAGGAAAATACTAAATGGTGCGAAGTTTTTTTTCGTGATACAACGTACGAATTTAAATTAAAAGGAAAACCATGTGTTTTGAAAGTCCATCTATTTTTATTTTTTATTATTTTGTTTTAAGACACTGTATTTTAGCTTTCGTTGAAAGTTACAAAACGCCATTTCGTACGGAATAGCATAGCTGTATAAAAAAAACTAAAACTAAAACTAAAACTAAAACTTTAATGAAATCATAATTATATATGAAAGGTAAGTGATCTTCCCACCCTAAAGTTAAAGGATCCAAATCTGAAATCATACCTTGTCCTTGAAAAATGATTTTTTATGTTTCGTCCGTACGAATCATCATTTCCTGTTGTTGTATATTTTCATGTCAAATAAAGTTTCTCAAAGAAATAACACACTTGCAGTTACTCTAAAGACGAGTGTCATAACTAGGGATGGCAAAGTGGGCCAACCCGCTCTGTCCCGCCATTAACCCACCCAAAACGGGGCGAGACGGACCAACCCGTTTTAGTCGTATAGGTTGAAGCCTCCAACTCACTCCGCCTAATGGTGGGTTGGCAGGTTGGCCCGCCAAACACATATAAACGTAAATTGGGCTGGCGGGTTAACCCGCTATAAAAAAAAAAAATCATATAATATTTCTTTTTTTTTTGGGCAATCTTCGTAGCCTTTCTTAAATTATTATTAAAAACTTAGAATAATCTTATCTTATGTCATACAATTCATGTTACAACAGTAAAGACATTATTTTTTAGTATGAAATAATTTCAAGTAACAATCAAATTAAATTAAATAATTTTAAATAATTAATAAATTAATAAAAAAATTATTTTTTAATCTGGCGGGTTTGATGGGCCAACCCGTCACAAACCCGTTTTCGGATGGGTTAAGCGGAACAGGTCAGAGTGGATTGGTAGGTTGAAGATCCCAACCCAACCCGCCCCGCCAAATTTTGACCGGTTGATGAATTGACCCGCGGGTCACAACCCACTTTACCATCCCTACTTATGACAAACCATGCTCTTACCTCCGTTTATTAAGCAAGATCTCCATAGACATCGGGTATTTTTCTACCAATGAATCTCACGACTTGGAATAAACCTATTCATATAGCCTACTTGTTTATGGTTTTATTTCTTTATGAAATAATCTAAATCAAATTATTCCTCTTTACAACTTGTCATAAGTAGTGTGATTTTCTTTGAATTAATTAGAGCTTTTAGAAGAAACTAATTTCAGCTATAAGATTGTAAAATACTCCCTCTCGATCTATATATAAGCAAAAAAGTACCTAAATTTTTTGGATTCAAATATAAGTAAAAGTCAATCAAATCAACCATATTTAATGTCGCTGTGTCAAAAATACCCTTTGATTAATTGTTTTTTTTATTTTTTCAAAAGTATTATACACTCCTAAAATACAACTTTCAAGAGTATTATACATTCCCAAGAAAGGGTAATTTAGTAACTATAACTTATTTTTTACACAAATCAAGACAATTAAACTAATATAACTAACTTTTTAAATACGTATGAAGTTAGGTTTTTTGGCTTATATATAGATACAGAGAGAGTAAATATTATGTAATAAACTTATATAAAATAAATATAACTAAGTAAGCATATCATTATCACCAATAAAGTTCCTTCCATGGTATTGCGGTCGTACACATCCTTGCATTTTAATGGAACAAGAACTCTTCATAGAGGTTTGTAAGGGTCGGGGTAGGGTGCTGACAGTGTCAATTCGACCCTGTGAATCCAAAAATTTAAATTAAGCTAACAAAATTGTTTTAAGTATCAAGTTTCATTAATCTCTGCATACACAAACAGATCCACAGAAATTACCCATGTCACAGTGGGTGATAGGTACCGTTTAATAAATGGTGGCGGGGGGGAGATCATAATACTCGCCGGAAATTACCCATGTATATATGTATGCGTGTATATATATAATTTTATTTTCATATTAGTTTACAATGAATTTTCTTAATGAGTGAATCTATAATTGTAAAAATATTGAAAAAAATGTATATTATTCTTATAATATTTATTTATTTAGATTGAATATCACAAAATATAATTAAACTTGGTAAGTCATTCGTGATCGATATTCTTTTAATTTTATAAGTATTTAATATTATGAAAAGATATCATGATATTTGATATTAAAATTTATTTTACATGTTTCTTTTTTATATTAAAAATTTATTCGGAATTATTACAATCATGCGGATACCCCCATGCATTGTCATTTCTATTATTGGGGTATGAAAGTTACTATCACCAGAAAAAAGTACAGTTTCTAATATGCTGCATGATGTTGTTCTTATGTTTGGGTTATGATTTCATTGTCACTTTGTGTTAGTCGAGAATTTTCCAAATTCTATTTCCGATGGAAAGACTACAGTATTTTTGACAAAGATGATAAGCCGACCAAAATTGTGGTAGATTTGAAATCGGATTTGATCTTTGTTTATAGAAGTGTTGGAATTGAGTGAAGAATTTGAGTTGATGACCAACTTAGATTGATCAAAAGAGAATAAGTATTCACAAGAATATCAACAAGGAAAAGCCGTCGCACGTTAGTTAAGAAAAAGAGATAAATGTTAAGTACACACGGCTGACAAGATCACTTTTATGACGTGGAAAGATTGAAGCTGTCGAAGACATGAAGCGTTGTTAGATAGTTATTTTTATAGGTTATGTTAATTATATAGTTAATGACACAAAAGAAACTGTCGTGAGACGTGTCATATAGATAAGTAGTCAGTTATTTCATAGTTTGTCTATAAATACCAGGATTTCTGATGTAATAAGGGTTGGAAACTTGATGAAACATCATACACATCTCGATCACATAGCAGGTTGATGGATTAAGAAATCAAGTATTCCTTCCACCCTTTTTATTTCAATACAATTTCATACATCTCTTCTTCATTTCAAAGTCATTTACATTTCAGTCCCTTTTCTTCAAACCTTTTACTTTTCTGCAAATTTATCTTTTTTGTTCTTACTTTTTCGCACATTTACTTTCATTGCATTTAAGTTTTTGCACTTTATCTTAATGCACTTTACATTCATGTCAAATTTATCCTTATGCACATTTATATTCTTAAAACATCTTTTTTCAACATATTTATTTTACTTGCATTTTATTTGAAGTTGTTCATTTTGTTTGTACTCGTTGCCTTATTTCGACGATAGTCTTGACAATCATGACATGAACTTGACTTTATAGAGTACAACAATCAAACTACATCTGACGACGAGATTACCGCATAACTCGAAAACCCACAATTCATTTACTCTTTTCTATTTTGTTTTATTGTCGGATTTGACCATAACCAAAAAACCACGTAAACACCTTGCAACCTAAGCTACATGCAGTGGGTGCCAAATGTCAATTTTGTCATGAGAGCGGACGACTGTGCCCGATTGGAAAAGTTCATTTTCTTGTATTCGAATATTTTCGTCCCTGTCATTAAGGAGTGGGTTTATCAAGTCTTTGATTCTCATGGTAATCTCTTCGTTATGTTTGAGGTGAGAGAAATCCCTTTTGGACGAACCGGTGCAAGAATTACTTTACACATACAATTTATTTTGATTCTTGCTTGATAAGCCTGCACTTTAGAGGGTGTTTGGGTGAGAATTACGAAACAACCGTTTTTCATGGTAAAAGTTATTTTTCAATAGAAGCTGGTATGTTTGTGTAAACTGATTAAATTTCAAAACCGTTGTTTTTATGAGAGAAAAAATGTTTTTAGAGAAGCTAAAGTTTGAAACTTATTTTAAAAGTTGTTAGATTATTTTGAAACCAATAACATTCTTCCTATTTCACCCCTACAAAACTAACTACCAAACAAATATCATTAAATTATACAAATAACTTCATATCCTTTTTAATAATTTACTATATATAAGTGATTTTTTTACACAACCCAAACGAAATAGATTATCTTCTAATCGCTTTCCAACAAACACATACAAACATAAAACTGATTATATTATAATCGATTATAACAATAATCGATTATCCATATAATTGATTATTGAAATAATCGAATTTTCGCAATCGATCCAAATACGCACTTAGTGTTTAGTTTATTAGTCCCTTCATCCAAGGCCCAAGGGAATCTGTAAAATTAACAACGATGAGAGCTATTTGGGACACAGTATTAAATACATGTTATGGTGGATTGTTGGGTGATGAGATTAACAACTGGTTGATGGGATTTGTTGGTTAGTGAGTGTGACCACCAACCTGCTGGCATAACTCTTTATACTGAGGCAATATTTACATATTGTTTGTGACAAAAGTTATATGCTACTTCTTTATAAATTAGACTACATGGAAGTCTTACTCCCATCACTGATATCCCAGAATTATTATTACAAAGAAGTTGGAATGTTGTCTCACTCTCAATTGGCTCACCACTTTGTAGTTAATTGTTTCTGTTATTTTCCAATCTTTAGAAAAGACAACTTATTACTATGATAATATTATGGTAAAAATCTAATGCATGATATGATAATAATAGATTTACATAAATATATTTCATTAAAAATATATTTTAAAATAATTCCCAATTTTAATTCTTTTTACCCTAAAGTTTAACTAAGAATGATGATAAAATTTATATTTTGACTAAATCGTTGTTTTAAAAACAAAACCAAACATTAAAATCATCAAAACCTATACTCCCTCCGTAATAAAATATAAACAAATTTAACTTCATTCACACTTATTAAGATAATTAATTATTCACATTTAATGTTGTTAATCTCATTTAAAAGTTCAACTTCATTGTCTAAATTATTTCGCTTTGTTTATTCACATTAATTGTATTGTATGAAAACTTGTTTTAATTAAATGCAATAAAATAAAGGACATTTTTGATATATTATCATTAAATAGGATGCAAAAAGTCAAATTTTGCCTATATTTTGTTACAACTTAAATGAACCAATTTTTGCTTATATTTTATTACAGATGAAATATGTTATAAATTAATAATTAAAATTAAATCATTGTTTCAACTACGGTTCCATTTGCAAAACAGAATCGCAAATGGGTTGAAATTCCCAAGCATGTTCCAAACAATGCTTCTTGAGAAAAAGAAAGTTCTTACATCCAATATTGACTCTCACAGCAGCAATGGCCGAATCTTGTGTTTCCTCTTAAAAATTATTACAATCCTTCAAATTGATTTAATTCAGTTGCAATAGTTGTGCAAAAGTTGTTTCATTGGCAGGTTGATCATCAAAAAATGGAAGGAGAGAATTTTGTCTTCTCAGCGCAAACTCTGACACCCCCTCCTAAACCACCTGACGGTGGCGGAGTAGCTGCCATGGATACAACAAAAGTGTTGTCTTTCAGAGATAAATTGATGGGAAATAAAGTTCGTACACCACCAAGGGAACGTTCTGATTTAATCTCCAAGGGTTTGGTGAAGGTAGTGCGTATAGGAGGTAACAGGCTACTACCGGAAGTGATTATTGATGAGATGTTTAGTGAATTATGTAATCCATGGAAAGAGGCTTTGGTGATTAAGATTTTGGGAAAGAAGATAGGATTTAAGACCATGCAACAACGACTTAATTTTCTTTGGAAGCTTGCTGGAGGATTTGACTTGATGGACGTAGATAACGGTTTCTACATGGTGTAGTTTGATTTAGAAGCAGATAGGGAGAAGGTTTTAGGCGAAGCCCCCTGGATGGTGTTTGATCATTATCTTGCTGTGTCTACTTGGAGCCCGGACTTCGTCTCTTCAACGGCAAAAATTGAGAAAACTAGGGTCTGGATTAGGTTCTCGGGAATGAATCTGGTTTTTTATGATGAGAGTTTATTATTGGCTATGGCATCAGCAGTGGGAACACCAATAAAGGTGGATGAACGGACTTTAAGTGTGGATCGTGGAAGGTTTGCCAGAATCTGTGTCGAGATCGACCTCAATGAACCTGTGGTGGGGAAAGTCCTGGTAAGAGGCACATGGTACAAAGTCGAGTATGAAGGATTGCACGTTATCTGTGGGGAATGTGGGTGCTATGGTCATGTTACTAGAAATTGTACAGGAAAGAAAAAAATAGTGGAGCAAGTTTTTGTAATGGTGGCGGTGGACGCCGGTGAACATGGCGGTGGCATGGAGTCAGGTGGAGGCAGTACTCAGGGAAACACAATCCCGGATATTTCGACGCAATCAATGCAAGAGGGAAATAAGGAAGAATCAATCAACAATAATCATGAAATTAAGTTCACTCCTATTATTGAGGAACAGTTACATGGGGATTGGTTAATGGTTACTAAAAAGAAGAGAGCAGCTAAGGGAATCCCCAAAAAAAAAGGAGAATTCATTAGGGGCAAAAAAGAAGGAATTCACCAACAGATTTGCTGCCATTTCTCTGGAGAACTCGGCCAACCACAAGTCAGGAAAAAACTCTAAGAAAGAAGCCCAGCGTCATTTACATGATTTGGGCCCCAAAGGAAAGTATGAAGCTAGTACTAGCAAGCCCACAATCTATGCCATTCTAACTGAAAAGAAACGCCCAAGAAGAGAGGAGTCGAGCCAGAAAAAATACCAAGTCCATGTGAAAACACTTGCTAACAAACCTCTCATTATTGATCACAAGTCCACTATGAAACTACAGGAACAGAGAGACATTACTGAAGATAAACCTCGTATTTTAAATCTTGGGGAGGGAATCAAAACAACCATGCAGATACAAAGAGTGTCAGGGAGTCATTTCACCTTTTTGGAAGATAACTCCCTAGGAGAGATAGGCAGACCCCCGGATAAGCACATATCCATGCATTCGACTGACCACGTCTTGTCGAGAGATGCATCGCAAAGTGAAATATCTACTGTGCCTACACAAGATAATGTACTTGTTGCCATGCAAACTAGTGATACGTAGGTTTCTATGGTGGCCTACGTTCACTCTTGTTATTGTTGTTTTAATTTCTGCTTTCCAAGATATGTTAGTCCTTTGCTGGAACATTCGTGGAGCAGCTAGTGCAGCTGGGAGAAGATACTCAAGGGATCTAGTCAAGAAGCATAACCCTACGATAGTGGTGCTTGTTGAGACTCATTGTTCTTTTCAGGGAGCAAGGAGTTTCTGGTCCAGGCTCGGGTTTGAGTTGATCGCCTGCATGGAAGCTACTGGGCATGCAGGGGGGATTTGGGTTCTTAGGGAGAGGGAGAGAAACTTCTCGGTGGATGTTGTTGATGTATTTCACCAGGCTATCACTATTCGAATTGAGAAGGGGGCTAGGAGATGGTGCTTCGCTGCCATATACGCTAGCCCAATTCCAGTTATTCAAGAGCAACTCTGGAATCATCTAAATGGATTACGTACCAGGATTATGGATCCCTGGGTTTTGATGGGAGACTTCAACGAAATTCTTCTACCTTCCGAGGTGAAAGGGGGTTTCTTCTGCAGTAATAGGGCGCTGAAATTTGCAAATAGTATTAATTGTTGTGGGTTGCTTGATCTGGGTGCAACTGGGAATTTTTTTACTTGGTTTCGTAATGCCACTAATGCAAGGCCAATTTCCAAGCGTTTGGCCAGAGCCTTAGCAGATAGCTCCTGGTGCAATATGTTCCCTGAGGCGTATGTAGAGACTCTAGTAAGGCATTACTCTGATCATTGCCCACTGCTTCTTAGGTGTAACGGGTTAGTGCCTAATAAAAATAAGAGGCCCTTCCATTTTCAGGCAGCCTGGCTCACGCATAGGGAGTTCCCTCAAGTGGTTCATACGGCTTGGAACAATGGCAACAATGTGGTGTCGAGATTGAACAATGTTAAGGTGGATGCAAAGGAGTTTAATGAAAAAATATTCGGAAATATTTTCCGGAACAAACGTCGGATTGAGGCACGGCTAAGAGGAGTACAACGCACTCTACAAAATGTTGACAATCTGAGGCTTATTGATCTGGAGGCTAAGCTTCACAAGGAGTACAGGGATATTCTCAAACAAGAGGAGATGCTGTGGCATCAAAAGTCGAGGGAAAAATGGGTCCGCTTTGGAGATAGGAACACTAAGTTCTTCCACACTCAGACTGAGATTCGAAGAAAACACAATAGAATCCATGGTTTATTCCTTGACACGGGAGAGTGGTGTACTGATCCTGATACTCTTCAACTTGAAGCCATTAGATTCTATAAAAGCCTCTTTGCTGCTAGTGAAGCAGTATACCCTACGAATTTCCGGGTTCCTTTGTTTCCACGATTAAGTGCTACAGGTGCTACTTCTTTAACAGCTTTGGTTTGTAAAGAGGAGGTTAAAAGAGCTGTTTTCAGTATGAAATCGTTCAAGGCTCCGGGCCCGGATGGTTTCCAACCAGTTTTCTTCAAGCATTTATGGGACTTAGTTGGTAATGATGTGTGGAAGCTTGTCCAGGATGCTTTTGTGAAAGGGCATTCTGATGTTCAGCTTGCAGAAATCCTTATTGTGCTTATACCCAAAGTGGACCAACCTAAATATATGAAGGAGCTTAGACCCATTAGTTTGTGCAATGTGGCGTATAAAGTTATCACCATAGTCCTTGTTCAACGATTACGGCCTTACCTTGATGAGTTGATAGGGCCTCTTCAAAGTAGTTTCATCCCAGGGAGAGGAACAAAAGATAATGCAATCCTAGCTCAGAGATTATCCACTTCATGCATCATTCGAAGGCCAAGAAGGGTATTGTTGAATTTAAAGTTGATCTTGAAAAGGCCTACGATAGAATTAGCTGGGATTTCATCGAGCTAACTCTTCGTGAGTTTGGGTTCCCAGTGGGTATTGTGGATTTAATCATGTGGCGCATCAACTCTGCAAACCTTTCTATCTTGTGGAATGGTAACAGGTTGGACAGCTTTAAGCCTTCGAGGAGCCTTCGTCAGGGAGATCCTTTGTCACCTTATATCTTCGTTATGTGCATGGAAAGATTGGCTCTTAACATTCAATACAAGATGACTACTGGTGATTGGAAACTGATTCAGGTATCACG
The DNA here is from genome assembly GCA_039655645.1 of Ammopiptanthus mongolicus. NCBI lineage: Eukaryota > Viridiplantae > Streptophyta > Magnoliopsida > Fabales > Fabaceae > Ammopiptanthus > Ammopiptanthus mongolicus. Next base: position 9,303,017 of record CM077351.1, on the reverse strand, counting down.
AGGAGGTCCAGGTATCACTCATTTGTTCTTTGCAGACGATGTCCTTCTCTTTTGTCACGCTACCCCACATCAGGTTCAGCTGGTTAAACAAACTCTTGATGATTTTTGTGAAGCTTCGGGGCTTAAGATTAACACTAGCAAGTCTAAAGCTATGTGTTGCTTGAGGGTTCCAAGGTTAAAGAAAGAGGATCTAACTGCGATCTCTTCTATCAGATTTGTGTTGGACTTGGGTACTTATCTTGGGTTTCCTTTGGTGCAAGGTCGTGCCCCCAAGAATTTGTATAACACTGTCATCGAAAAAATCCAGCGAAGAATGGCATCGTGGAAGTCAAGTCTGTTGAACAGGACAGGTAAATTGTGTTTGGCTAAGTCAGTGGTGTCTTCGATACCGGTCTATACAATGCAAGTCCAGCTTCTTCCGAAAAAAATATGCACAAAAGTAGATAGCCTCACTAGAGGTTTTATTTGGGGTAAGAATGGAGGTTTGAGAGGCTGGAATCTTGTAAAATGGGACACGCTAAAATGCTCTAGGAAAGCTGGTGGCCTAGGCATCCGTGATACAAGATTAGCAAACGTAGCTCTACTGGGAAAGCTAGTTTGGAGCATTCTTCATGAGCCAAATAAGCTCTGGGTGCAAGTTCTAAGTCACAAATATTTGGGTATCAGCTCTTTGTGGAGTGTTGAAGCCAGGAACAATGCCTCACTCACTTGGCGTAGCATTTTAAAGGCTCGAGATGCCCTGCAAGATGGTTTTCAATTATGCCTTGGAGCGGGGGATTCATCTCTATGGTATAAAGATTGGTCAGGGAAAGGTTTATTATGCAATAAGGTATGGCATGTGCACATATCTGATTCTGATCTTCAATTCCATGATATTTGGGAGGATGGAGAATGGTGTTTAGATAGATTGGCTACTCCTCTCACAGCTGAAGTGAAAGGCATTTTTCTTGCTGTCTAACCGCCAAGGCATACTGACATGGAACTCACAGATAGTTGGGTTTGGAAAGGTGACAGGGATGGGGTTTTTAAAACAGCTTCAGGTTATAATTGGTTATTGGCTTCCTCTTTACCTCAGGACAATATGCAAAACTGGACCTAGGTTTGGAAACTAAAAGTGCCCTCTAAAATACAATTTCTGGTTTGGTTGACACTTCACAATGCTCTACCTGTTAATGCCATGAGACAGAGATGCGGCCTCACAGACACTGAGATTGGGTTTGGGAGATCATCATTTGTTCTTCACTGAGACTGATATTTCTTCTTGGCTGAAGACATCAACTAATGGTGATATCCACTTGCTTTTCCTTGCTATTCTGTGGTGGGTGTGGTGTTGGAGGAATAATATGGTTATGGGAGATGATAAGTGGTGTATCATCTTTGTTATTAAGATGATACACACTTCGCATGATGAGTTCCTGGAGTTTCTAAATCCTCACCTTCATGGAAACATTGCTAGGATGATGGCTCGTTGGATTCCACCACCTCCTGGTCATGTTACTGTTAATGTTGATGGAAGTTTCTTAGAGGGGTCTTTGAACATGGGTACAGGTGGTCTTCTTAGAACTGAAACCGGAGCTTGGATCATTGGATTCTCGAGTTATGAAGGCCATGGTGAGATCATTTTATCTGAACTCTTGGCCATCAAGAACGGCCTCTCTTTAGCTTGGGATCAGGGATACAGAAGAATTGTGTGTGAATCGGACTCTCTTGAAGTGGTGAACCTGTTTATTAAAGGACAGAATTTGGATCTTCATACTTATGCCTCGGTTGTGAGGGATATTGCTGAGCTTTTGAAGAGATGCTGGGATGTCAAACTCGAACATGTGTATAGAGAAGCCAACTATTGTGCTGATTTTTTAGCAAAACAAGGTGCCAAAGATACCATCCATTGGAAGCTTTGGCTGGAACCTCCTCCGCTTCTGGGATCTCTTCTCCTGCAGGACTCCATGAGAGTTGACCTAGGATAGGCCCTTTGTTTTTGTTTTTCTCCCACTTCACCAAAAAAAAAAAACAATGCTTCTTTACCAAACTAGCCTAGTTTTCAAAACTATATATCAAAATAATTTGGTTCTGAAACAATTTATCAAAATACTCTTGTTTTGAATAAAAAAATATTTTTTGAGTGACGCTGGTCAGCGTCACTCCTTTACATGTGGCACCCTCCAATTGGGTTCCATTTATTTTACCACAATTTAAAAAAAAAATAATAATTTGCATGCAGCGCCACGTGGCGCCCTCAGGTGAGTGGCGCTACTAACTAGTTCCTGGGCACTTCTTTTAACTATCCCTCCCTATATATAACCCCCCCAACACTCCACCCTCGGCCCCCAACATCCTATATCCCACTCCCCATTAACCCAACATTAATATCTTTCTTCACACATCTCATTTCTCCTTCTTCAACATTATTTATTTTACTATTACTCTTTAATATTTAGTAAGTAGTTTATATTAATATTTACTTTACTAATACGATTTAATATCGTGTAATTTATATTAATATTGTTATAATTCTTGTCATGTTTATTAATATTATGTAATTTAGATTAATGTTATTATAATTTTTTTTGTCTTTATTTATTGTTGTAATCACTCATATCTTTCTTCATACATCTCACTTCTCCTTCTACTGCACTCTTCAACATTATTTATTTTAAATTAAAATATAATTTTGGTCCCTTAACTTATTTTTTAGTTTCAATTTGGTCCCTTAACTTTTAAAAGTTTCAATTTGGTCCCTTAACTTGTCTCTATTAACACAAGTTCGTCCTCTCCGTCAATGACATAAGCAAAAGAATTTCAAATTGATCCTTTAAATTATTAACAAGTTTCAAATTGGTCCCTTAACTTTTAAATGAGTTTCAAATTGGTCCCTTAAATTTTAAATGAGTTTCAAATTGGTCCCTTAAATTGTCGACATGTATGGCACTTTCGTCATTTTTGCTTATGTCATTAACGGAGGTGACTAACTTGTGTTCACAAAGACAAGTTAAGGGATCAAATTGAAACTTTTATAAGTTAAGGGACCAAATTGAAACTAAAAAATAAGTTAAGGGACCAAAATGATATTTCAGCTTTTATTTTACTATAACTTTCATCTCACTTCTCCTGCTATTACACTCTTCAATAAAATAAATAAATAATATTGGACAATAATTATAATTAAACATTAGTGATTACAACAATAAATAAAGACAAATAAATTATAATAACATTAATCTAAATTACACAATATTAATAAACATGACAAGAATTATAACAACATTAATATAAATTACACAACACTAATTCGTATTAGTAAAGTAAATATTAATATAAACTATTTACTAAATATTAAAGAGTAATAGTAAAATAAATAATATTGAAGAGTGAAGTAGAAGGAGTAGTGAGATGTGTGAAGAAAGATATGAGTGATTACAACAATAAATAAAGACAAAAATAAATTATAATAACATTAATCTAAACTACACAATATTAATAAACATGATAAGAATTATAACAACATTAATATAAATTACACAACACTAAATCGTATTAGTAAAGTAAATATTAATATAAACCGCTTACTAAATATTAAAGAATAATAGTAAAATAAATAATGTCGAAGAGTGTGATAAAAGAAAAAGTGAGATGTATGAAGAAAAATATTAATGTGGGATTAAAAGGGAGTGGGATATAAGATGTGGGGAGAGGCTGAGGGTGGAGTGTTGGGGGGTGGGGGCGTTATATATAGGAAGGAGGTGGGGGTAGGTAAAAGAAGTGGCCAGAAACTGACCACTTGACGCTCTCAAGTGAGTGGCACCACTGCAACCAAAGCCACTAGTGACATCAGTTGTAATGGTGTCGCTCACCTGAATGTATTACGCGACGCTGCATGCAAAATTTTATTTTATTTTTAAAAAATTCTGATAAAATAAATGACATCCAATTGAAGGGTGTCACATATAAAGGAGTGGCGCTGAATGAACCACCGCCACTCAAATAATTTTTTATTCAAAACAAAAATATTTTAATAAATTATTTCAAAATCAAATTAGATTTTGATATATAATTTTAAAAACTAAACTAGTTTGATTAAAAAAAAAAAATGCCTCCAAACAAAGAATCATATTATTATTATGCAATTACAAAACAGGAACGGGATTTGACTTTGAAGCTGTGCATCCCTTAAAGCAGAGCCTAAGCCACGTAGATGGATGTTTCCAGACATATTTACGGAATTGCCATGCTCCATTCTCCAACTTATGCAATCACAACCGTTCAATTGATGGACCATTCATCTTAAATCGCATTTTAATAGTGGATCTATTTCTCACTCTCGCCTTGAACATTATTATTATACACCCAAATCAACAGCAAAAAACATAAAAACACAAAATATCAGACAGAAATTATAACAAAAAAGAAAAGAAAGAAAAAATGAATGAAGTTGCTTTTATATATTTATATAATAATATATATCTCATACGATTATGATCATCACATGCATCTTTTTTCATAATAATAATCACAATCATAATCATCATCGCTGCTGCAACTCCATCATACGCGAGAAGTCCTCGAAGCACACGAACCCATCCCCTTTCCTATCAACACTTTCTATCATGCGCCGGCACTCCTCTAACGTGCACCGCTCATCTCCGATCGCCTTAAAAACCCTAAGCAGCTCCTCCGCCGAGATCCTCCCGTCGCGATCCGTATCGAAAACCGCAAAAGCCTCCATCAACTCATCCGGGTCGCCGCCCGATCCGACCCGTTTCATCAGCGCTTCCAGGCTTATGCAGCCTCGACCGTCGGAATCTACCTCGCTCAGCATCATCGCCACCTCCGTGGGCGGTGCCGCCGCCAATCTCGTCAACAGCGCCTCCAGCTCGTTCCGCGAAACGACGCCGTCGTTGTCGCGGTCGATGAGGCGGAAGGCCTGTGCGAGGTCGCAATGGAGGTCGCCGGAGACGTCGGGCCAGTCGCCGGAGACGTCCGGGAGGACGCTGGTCGGAGTTTGAGAACCGGCGGCGCAAGTTGCCGCCTTATGGGTGGAGCCCTCCGAGGAGGAAGAAGAGGACCCGGACCCGAATGATGGCGGGTCGGATCTGGAAACGGCGGAGCGGTCTTTCTTGGAGCGGAAGAAGCGTTTGGGGCTGAGTTTGAGGTTTTTAGGGTTGATGTTGATGAGCTTCATTGGTGATAGTAATGAGAATGAAAATTGAAAAGGGAGTGAAGAGAGAGAGAGAAAGTGAGGGTGGTGGGGAGAGAGAAGGAGAAGGAGGAGAAGAAAGAGGAGTTTGAGTTTGAGTTTGAGTTTGAGGAGAAAGGAAGAGGAAGGTTGAGGGGTTAAATGGTTGCTGTGAAGGAGGTCCATCTCTGTCTTCAAGGGACCTTCCACGAAGTTTCCTAATGGATCATGGAGGGATGAAAACAGAGGGTGATTATTATTTATAAATTATATTAATATTATTATCATATATTTATAGGTTAATTAAATGAGAAAAGCCTTCTCCACACATTAATGTATTTTTTAAAGCCTGAATTCTTCTGTATCTCAAAGGATAATTTTATCTTGTCTATACAATATAATCAGATAGTAAGAATTATTTAACATGACGTATTAATACGACTCATTTAATTGAGATGTCAAATTTTGATGAGAATGAATAATTTTCACCTCAAAATTATTGAAGATACAAAAAAAAAAAACACCTTTTTAAAGTGTGAGAAGTAAGAGAGGGGGTGGGGTCGGGTTACTTTTGAAATTGGTCATTGGCGTGTGTGTGAGTGTGTGTGGGGATGTGCTTGCTTAATTAGCTGTGGGGTAGTATTGACCACTTACATTTTGTTGGTTCTATTAGAGTCCCTTCTATGTTGGGGTAATAAAAAAATGGAGGAACGTAGGGAAAGATGTTTTTATTCTAAAATCTTTTTGTTTGAGTCTCTCACTTTTCACTGTTTTTATTCCTTTTATTGTGGTAACCATTTTATTTTAATAAGAGTGTCATTATATTGAGGGTATTTGATCAAATTGACTCACTTTTAAAAATATTATTTATCAATATAATTTTGTTTTGAAACTATTTAACAAACTAACCCACTTTTAGTCACGTGACATTTTTTTTTTCTAACACTAAAAAACACTATTTTGACTAGTGTTTTTATCACATGGCACAATCTGGTTTGCTGTAAAAAAATTTAAAGGCCAATGTTAAAAGCCGACGCTAGAGGTGTCACTCGTCTGAAGCTGAAGATCTTCATCTGTCTGATGTCTATCAGACGGGTGAAGAAATATTCACCCGTCTGATAGCACAATCTCGTAAAAACGTAACTGACAGTAGCGTCCAGTAGCGTTTTTAAAAAACGCTAGTCAAAGTAGCATTTTTCAGTGTTAAGAAAAAAATAATAAAAAATGTCACGTGGCTAGAAATGGGTTAAGTTGGTAAATAATTTCAAAAAAAGGTTATATTTATAAATAGTTTCTAAAAGTGAATCAGTTTGGTCAATTATAGGTTTAAGAATTTTTTTATAAGTAAATATTAATTTTTTAGTATTTGTTATGTTAGTGGATGAAGTTAAACTCATGACCTCTTTATCACTATATATTTTATGTCCCTCACCCAAGCCACCCAACCATCTTATTCACTCCAACAGGTTTAAGATTAATATTGGTTTGATCAACGAGATCTAACATAGTTGGTAGATAGTTTTTAAGTATGTTATGTTGTAAGGACTTTTATTCATGTAGGGTATATGAGAAAAATTTTATTGGAAAAGACAACTTATTTTGATGATCTCTACACCTGAAAAATGATTATTACCTGATAATAAAATATCCTTGTGAAAAAAAATATTAATATTAACTTGAGCATTGATTTGACATTGATAATGCAGTGCCTTAAATGGGCAATTTTTTCAATATATCACTTTTTTAATATTTATTTTCCAAAATATCACCCTTTTCAAATTATGTACCAAACTATCACTGTTTTGAAATTAGTTTAGAAGTCGGTTTTGGAATTAACGACTTCTCAACATCATCTATCTGATTTTGTTTTTTAACCCCTTGAGAAGTCGGTTTTGACAAACACGACTTCTCAAGGGGGTTTTTTTTTTTTTTTGAATGTTCTATATTTATATTACTTTATATTAATTTATATTAATTTATATTAATTATGATAATTAGCTAAATTAATTATATTAATTTTAAATTATTATTTTAAATATTAATTTTATTAATACAATAAAAAAATAAATAATACACTTATAGAAAATATTTAACATCGATTAAATATAGAAACGGTACAACGATACAAATTTTCTATTGTTGCCTAGAAGGTCCGGCACGGTTCGGACATTTATTCCTGCTATGACCCTCATTCCGACACAGACCACATCTCTTACGGCGACTCCCCCCTCCCTCAGATTCATCTCCGTGCGAATGCGGGTAGATTGTGGACGACCCCGTGGATTTCTTCGCATGTCTTGATTGTGGCACACCTCTACTCCAGTATACGTTGGCCAATATGCTTCGTTTGGCACCACGCTGAACTCTTCGCGGTAAACATTGAAGACATATTCCAACTTGTAGACAGCAGGCACATACTTCCAATAGTCGTGATTTTCGCTTGAACATCCCGCGATGACATGTGAGCATGGAATGTGTATGGCCTGAAACTTTCCACAGTCACACCACCTCGCGTTCAAGTCTACCTTGAATCGCCCCGCAGGCCGCCCTTCTCGTGGGTTGATCAACTCCTCGACCGTGAAAATGCTATGTTCCCGGTTATAATGTTGGACACGGTGAGAGTTGGACTTTGCCCGTTCCTCCTCAATGGCCTTGGTGACAATTTCAGACCAGACATGACCGGAATGGATCATTGCGCTTAGTTGCCTCCCACTGTCGGCGAAAGTTTGAGATAACCTATAATAGGTTGCCTGGACCACAGCAGTGATTGGAAGATGCCGCGTTCCCTTAAGTACCCTGTTAATGCACTCGGAAAGGTTCGTTGTCATGTGTCCCCAACGTCGCCCTTCATCATACGCTTGAGTCCATTTTTCCTTGGGGATCTCGTCAACCCATGCCGCGGCCTCTTCGTTCCAGTCGAGGAGCAAACCCCGGTAATAACGCATGCTTGGCTGGTTCAGGGCGTATCCTGAATGGTTGGAATGTTAGAAATGTCTAAATTGACATGAATAGAATAGAAACAATAAATAATTGCAATTTGTATGACTGCGGTACTAACCCATATTGACGACCTTCTTTCTCATATCTGCATTCTTGAATCTCCGCATGAAGTTTTGTGCGATGTGTCGAACGCAATACACATGCATTGAAGGAGGATTGTGCCATCCACTGTCAGCTCGCCGGTATGCAGCTTTTATTGACTCGTGCCTGTCCGAGACCAATGTTATGTTGGCTTGGGGTGTGACGTGCCTCCTCAAGTTTTGGAGGAAGAAAAACCATGCCTCTGCCGTCTCACCCTCGACAAGAGCGAAGGCTATGGGAATTGGTTGGTTGGCTCCATCTTGAGCTGTTGCAATCAATAGCGTCCCCTTGTACTTTCCATACAGCCATGTTCCATCCACCATAACAATTGGCTTGCAAAATGCAAATCCACTAATGCAAGGCTTGAAAGTCCAGAAAAGACGGTGGAAGATTCTCTTATCGGGAACTAGATAGGCCCCGTCGTAAGCTGGCAGCGTCTGCAGTTCAGTGATTGTGCCCGGAACATAAGTATGTAAGGCCATGAGCCATGTTGGAAGGTAATTGTAAGATAGCTCCCAGTTCCCGTATATTTGTTTGATAGCCTTTTGCTTGGCTATCCATACCTTCCTATACGTTGTGGTATAGTTGTATTTTTCTCGTATGTGAGCAATCAACACCGAGATAGACAACGCCGGATCCTCCTTCACCATTTGCTTGATACTTTCACAAATAATGTTCAAGTCAAGCTTCCGATGATCTTGTGAGAGAGTTGCTGATACACATGTATGTGGTCCGTCCAGCTTACGGATCTCCCAATAGCCTTTTGTTGTGCGATTCTTCACTCTACACCTCCACCGGCATGCAGGGTTGTTGCACTTAATCATCCATCTGTCGTTATCGGAGTGCTCTACCTTGAAATCCAGGGAGTTCTTGATATGGTATCCCTTGATAGCAAACTGGGCCATTTCTTTTGTAGCAAACCTCATGTTTGTTTGTAGGCTATCTGGGACATCAATTTGATCCAAAGACACTCGCGATAGGACGTGGCTGAAATCGTCTGATGGAGCAACCCCATCTAAGTTCACATTACGAAAGTGTGGTGGTGGTTCGTATGGAGGCGCGGTTGAGGAGGGACCCACACCAGCTTCTTCTTCTTCGTCGTCGTCGTCATCATTGACTGACAGTGCAAGAATCTCGGCTTCATCCTCACTGAAGTCACCAACTTCTTCGTGGTGGAACCCAGCCACGACGCTGACGGGAATTGCATGAGTTTGTACATCAACATGGGATGGGTGGTTGTCCTCGGCATCAAGGAATGATGGGTTGCACTCTTCGGCCGGAGGAAAGGAGGGGCGATAGTCATAGGAGGAAGGAAAAGATGGGTTGTAGTCAGAGGAGGAAGGAAAAGATGGGCGGTAGTCATAGGAGGAAGGAAAAGATGGGTTGTAGTCATAGTCAGAGGAGGAAGGGAAAGATGGGTGGTAGTCTTCAGTCACTGGAAAAGATGTGTGGTAGGGTTCTGATTCAGGGAAAGATGTGTGGAATGTTTGCGTTGGTGCATTAAGGTCAAAGATGTAGGACGGTTCGACTTGGGGGTTATCGATGGAAACATCCTCGAGATATGCGTATAGCTCAATGGTGGTAACGCCGAGGTTGAGGCTTTTGCAATTGTCGAACATGTCGAACATCAGTTCTACATCCTCATCTCCTTGAAGATAGTGTGGCTGGTATCGAACATATCCCGTTGCAATGGACATAGGATATCGATAAACAATATCGCCCACCCTCTTGTCGTTGCCGGCTTTTATCTTCGTATGGATAGTTGTTCTCAGTTGTTGAAGGTTGATGGTTTTCCTCACCTTCAGCAAGATTGGGTGGTCGCACTGAAACAACACCCCGTATGGAGAGTCCATTTCAATTTGGCCGTTGTGATAGAGTGTAACAAAGACTGATGTAGGTGCCATGACTTGGTGAAGAAATGTGGTTGGGTGACTTAGTGAAGAAATGTGGCTGAGTGAAGGATGAGGTTGAGTGAAGAAATGAAGCTTAGTGAAGAAATGAGGCAGATTGAAGTTCAATTTATAGTGGTGAGTGGTGACATTATTGTGACCCGTCTGCTTCACCCGTCTGCTGCTTCACCATTTACTGTGCGCATGTGAGCGCATCAGTGACATTATTTGCTGCTGGGACCCGTCTGCTGTGACCATGTGAGCATGGCAGTGTGTCAGTTTCACTTGTCTGCTGGTCATGTGGGTGTGTCAGTGCATTGGGCAGTATACTGTGCACATGTGAGCTCGTCTACTATTTCACTTGTCTGCTTAGACAAGTGATGGGCAGACGAGTGAAACATCAGCTGATCACTTGTCTGAGGTTTCACTCGTCTAAGCAGACAAGTGAAACAACAGAGCTTAGACAAGTGAAGCCTCAGACAAGTGATCAGCTGATGTTTCACCTGTCTGCTTAGACAAGTGATGGGCAGACGAGTGAAACATCAGCTGATCACTTGTCTAAGCTCTGATGTTTCACTTGTCTAAGCTCTGATGTTTCACTTGTCTGCCCATCACTTGTCTAAGCAGACAAGTGATTCACTTGTCTGAGGTCTCACTTGTCTAAGCTCTGATGTTTCACTTGTCTGCCCATCACTTGTCTAAGCACACAAGTGATTCACTAGTCTGCTGTTTCACTTGTCTAAGCTCTGATGTTTCACTTGTCTGCCCATCACTTGTCTAAGCAGACAAGTGATTCACTTGTCTGAGGTTTCACTTGTCTAAGCTCTGATGTTTCACTTGTCTGCCCATCACTTTTCTAAGCAGACAAGTGATTCACTTGTCTGAGCTCTGATGTTTCACTTGTCTGCCCATCACTTGTCTAAGCACACAAGTGATTCACTAGTCTGCTGTTTCACTTGTCTAAGCTCTGATGTTTCACTTGTCTGCCCATCACTTGTCTAAGCAGACAAGTGATTCACTTGTCTGAGCTCTGATGTTTCACTTGTCTGCCCATCACTTGTCTAAGCACACAAGTGATTCACTAGTCTGCTGTTTCACTTGTCTAAGCTCTGATGTTTCACTTGTCTGCCCATCACTTGTCTACGCAGACAAGTGATTCACTTGTCTGAGGTTTCACTTGTCTAAGCTCTGATGTTTCACTTGTCTGCCCATCACTTGTCTAAGCAGACAAGTGATTCACTTGTCTGAGCTCTGATGTTTCACTTGTCTGCCCATCACTTGTCTAAGCACACAAGTGATTCACTAGTCTGCTGTTTCACTTGTCTAAGCTCTGATGTTTCACTTGTCTGCCCATCACTTGTCTAAGCAGACAAGTGATTCACTAGTCTGCTGTTTCACTTGTCTAAGCTCTGATGTTTCACTTGTCTGCCCATCACTTGTCTAAGCACACAAGTGATTCACTAGTCTGCTGTTTCACTTGTCTAAGCTCTGATGTTTCACTTGTCTGCCCATCACTTGTCTAAGCAGACAAGTGATTCACTTGTCTGAGCTCTGATGTTTCACTTGTCTGCCCATCACTTGTCTAAGCACACAAGTGATTCACTAGTCTGCTGTTTCACTTGTCTAAGCTCTGATGTTTCACTTGTCTGCCCATCACTTGTCTAAGCACACAAGTGATTCACTAGTCTGCTGTTTCACTTGTCTAAGCTCTGATGTTTCACTTGTCTGCCCATCACTTGTCTAAGCACACAAGTGATTCACTTGTCTGAGGTTTCACTTGTCTAAGCTCTGATGTTTCACTTGTCTGCCCATCACTTGTCTAAGCAGACAAGTGATTCACTTGTCTGAGCTCTGATGTTTCACTTGTCTGCCCATCACTTGTCTAAGCACACAAGTGATTCACTAGTCTGCTGTTTCAATTGTCTAAGCTCTGATGTTTCACTTGTCTGCCCATCACTTGTCTACGCAGACAAGTGATTCACTTGTCTGAGGTTTCACTTGTCTAAGCTCTGATGTTTCACTTGTCTGCCCATCACTTGTCTAAGCAGACAAGTGATTCACTTGTCTGAGCTCTGATGTTTCACTTGTCTGCCCATCACTTGTCTAAGCACACAAGTGATTCACGAGTCTGCTGTTTCACTTGTCTAAGCTCTGATGTTTCACTTGTCTGCCCATCACTTGTCTAAGCAGACAAGTGATTCACTAGTCTGCTGTTTCACTTGTCTAAGCTCTGATGTTTCACTTGTCTGCCCATCACTTGTCTAAGCACACAAGTGATTCACTAGTCTGCTGTTTCACTTGTCTAAGCTCTGATGTTTCACTTGTCTGCCCATCACTTGTCTAAGCAGACAAGTGATTCACTTGTCTGAGCTCTGATGTTTCACTTGTCTGCCCATCACTTGTCTAAGCACACAATTGATTCACTAGTCTGCTGTTTCACTTGTCTAAGCTCTGATGTTTCACTTGTCTGCCCATCACTTGTCTAAGCACACAAGTGATTCACTAGTCTGCTGTTTCACTTGTCTAAGCTCTGATGTTTCACTTGTCTGCCCATCACTTGTCTAAGCAGACAAGTGATTCACTTGTCTGAGGTTTCACTTGTCTAAGCTCTGATGTTTCACTTGTCTGCCCATCACTTGTCTAAGCAGACAAGTGATTCACTTGTCTGAGCTCTGATGTTTCACTTGTCTGCCCATCACTTGTCTAAGCACACAAGTGATTCACTAGTCTGCTGTTTCACTTGTCTAAGCTCTGATGTTTCACTTGTCTGCCCATCACTTGTCTAAGCACACAAGTGATTCACTTGTCTGAGGTTTCACTTGTCTAAGCTCTGATGTTTCACTTGTCTGCCCATCACTTGTCTAAGCAGACAAGTGATTCACTTGTCTGAGCTCTGATGTTTCACTTGTCTGCCCATCACTTGTCTAAGCACACAAGTGATTCACTAGTCTGCTGTTTCACTTGTCTAAGCTCTGATGTTTCACTTGTCTGCCCATCACTTGTCTACGCAGACAAGTGATTCACTTATCTGAGGTTTCACTTGTCTAAGCTCTGATGTTTCACTTGTCTGCCCATCACTTGTCTAAGCAGACAAGTGATTCACTTGTCTGAGCTCTGATGTTTCACTTGTCTGCCCATCACTTGTCTAAGCACACAAGTGATTCACTAGTCTGCTGTTTCACTTGTCTAAGCTCTGATGTTTCACTTGTCTGCCCATCACTTGTCTAAGCACACAAGTGATTCACTAGTCTGAGGTTTCACTTGTCTAAGCTCTGATGTTTCACTTGTCTGCCCATCACTTGTCTAAGCAGACAAGTGATTCACTAGTCTGCTGTTTCACTTGTCTGCTTAGACAAGTGAAACCTCAGACAAGTGAATCACTTGTGTGCTTAGACAAGTGATGGGCAGACAAGTGAAACATCAGAGCTTAGACAAGTGAAACAGCAGACTAGTGAATCACTTGTCTGCTTAGACAAGTGATGGGCAGACAAGTGAAACATCAGAGCTTAGACAAGTGAAACAGCAGACTAGTGAATCACTTGTGTGCTTAGACAAGTGATGGGCAGACAAGTGAAACATCAGAGCTTAGACAAGTGAATCATTTGTCTGCTTAGACAAGTGATGGGCAGACAAGTGAAACATCAGAGCTTAGACAAGTGAAGCCTCAGACAAGTGATCAGCTGATGTTTCACTCGTCTGCCCATCACTTGTCTAAGCAGACAGGTGAAACATCAGCTGATCACTTGTCTGAGGCTTCACTTGTCTAAGCTCTGTTGTTTCACTTGTCTGCTTAGAAGAGTGAAACCTCAGACAAGTGATCAGCTGATGTTTCACTCGTCTGCCCATCACTTGTCTAAGCAGACAAGTGAAATAGTAGACGAGCTCACATGTGCACAGTATACTGCCCAATGCACTGACACACCCACATGACCAGCAGACAAGTGAAACTGACACACTGCCATGCTCACATGGTCACAGCAGACGGGTCCCAGCAGCAAATAATGTCACTGATGCGCTCACATGCGCACAGTAAATGGTGAAGCAGCAGACGGGTGAAGCAGACGGGTGATGGGGCAGACGGGTCACAATAATGTCACCACTCACCACTATAAATTGAACTTCAATCTGCCTCATTTCTTCACTAAGCCTCATTTCTTCAGTCAACCTCATTCTTCACTCAGCCTGCAACAGGTAACACCATACAAACTTCACTTCAATGGATTTGCTAAGACTGCAACACGTTCATTGGTCATCGCAAGTGGGTGATATGGTAAGTGTCTGCAAATGATATTTACATTAAATGGTCCTTACTATTTCTATACTTACAACTCTACTTTTTGGTTGCAGGACCACATTGATTGTCACCTACATACCATAGAGGCTCCAAGTCCACTGATTGTACCATACTTGGAGCAAGCTGGGTTTTCTATCGCTGCAACAGTGGGACACACAAAGATTGACAAATCGTTGGTTCTTGCAATGGTAGAAAGGTGGAGGCCAGAAACACACACGTTCCATCTTCCCGTCGGAGAATGCACAATAACCATGGAAGATGTTGCTCTTCAGCTAGGATTGCGTGTGAACGGACTGCCCGTTACTGGACCTAGCTTCCTTGCCTGGCAAGAAGAATGCCATCGACTTTTAGGTGTGGTTCCTCCGTCTAATCAGATGAAGGGACAACAAATAAAACTCAAGTGGTTGCAACAGACGTTTGCCACTCCCCCTCATGATGCAACAGTCCAACAGGTACAAGCCTATTGTAGAGCGTACATTTTACGCTTGATCGGGGGGCTCTTGATGCCTGACAAATCTGGTAACAGAGTTCACTTGATGTATCTTCCACTGTTGGAAGATTTTCACCGTGCTGGAAGATACAGCTGGGGCACGGCATGTCTAGCAAATCTGTACAGGGAAATGTGTCGTGCATCTGCACCGGCCGCTGCCTGTATGGGTGGATGCGTATTGTTGCTACAGTCTTGGGTATGGTATCGCATGCCGTTCCTTGCACCACGGTGCAACCGCGAACCATCGTTTCCACTAGCACGACGGTAAAGATTCTATTCATAGTTAAATTACCTTACATCTTCTACTTATTATACTGACCTTGCGATGTATTTTACTAGATGGAGTGGCGGGGGACTACAGTATAGCGGAACTCCGCGGGGTGACATTACGGGGTACAGATCGAGGGTCGATCACATGGAAAGTAACCAGTTTTTGTGGTTGCCTTACAGAGATCTTCAGAGCGTGATACCACGAGAAGCATATAGAGAATCCAGATTGTGGACTTCCAGTACCGCACTCATATGTTTCCAGAATGTAGAATGGCATCAAACAGATAGGGTCAAGCTCCAATTTGGTCTTTCGCAGGAAATACCGGGAGAACCTGCAAATATGGATGCCTTGCATGACTTGGACATGCGAGGTAATCACGCTGAAAACTGGAGAATAAAGCATGCAGAATGGATCCAGTGTTGGCAAGAACGCCGAAATGGCATCATATCGGGACAACCGATTCCGGGTTATGTGTGTCACACTGCTGAGTATATGATGTGGTTTAGGCAGAACTCGAGACCGTACCTGTCTATTCCGCAACAGTTGCAAGACCCGCGGGGTGATGCTCAACACGTTCCGGATGTTGGACCAAGTATGCCCACCCAACAGCGTCCACGGCGTCATGCACGTCGCCAATCCAGCCCCCCGGTTCCCATGGCTTATGATGACCCCCAACCGCCTCGCCATTCATTTGCCTACACCCCTATGCAGCGAGACGCTTCCCCACCGCTTGACCAAGGTCGACACTCTATCGCTTCCAGTGATGGAGAATTTTATAGCAATCTGTTTGGCACAGACCTCGGAACGCCACAGTCGGCAGCCGCATACATGCAAAGAATGTACTCGTTTGGCGCTCCATCATTCCCCTTCCCAGTCGACGCTAGTTCTTCAATGCCTCCCACAAATCTTAATCTCAACGAGGGTGTGCAACAAGCAGAGCAACCCGCTGCAGCGGATGAGGAACAACCACATCAAAGTTGTCCACGCCGTAACCGACGACCTCCACGATGTGGAACTGGACATCATTTAGGAGATTAATTTTTGTGCACTTATCATTATTGTATTTTTTGTTTACTTAATTATATCTAAAATATTTGGGTACTTGTCATTATTTTCCCTTTTAGTTTTAATAAATAAATTTTTTATTAATCTTAATTAATAAAATTAATTGCGTTAACATTTATAGTATAACCTTAATTAAAATTAATTTCAATAATAATATAAATTAATATAAATATAGAACTTCAAAAAAAAAAAAAAAAACCCCCTTGAGAAGTCGTGTTTGTCAAAACCGACTTCTCAAGGGGTTAAAAAACAAAATCAGATATATGATGTTGAGAAGTCGTTAATTCCAAAACCGACTTCTAAACTAATTTCAAAACAGTGGTAGTTTGGTACATAATTTGAAAAGGGTGGTATTTTGGAAAATAAATATTAAAAGAGTGATATATTGAAAAAATTGCCGCCTTAAATGCCGTTAATGAGTTTTGAATGATTTTTTAAAAAATTTGACTTCTCTAAAAAAATATAAGAATAGATTTTAGAGAGTAAAATACATATTGTATTTTAACATATAATGAAATTTGGCACTGTACCAACTAAAAACTAAATTTGGCACTTCAGATAGTAAAATGTATGTTTTATTTTAACAAATATTATTTTTACAAATTCTTTCAAAATAAAAATAAACAATAAAATAAAAACAACTTTTTATTAATTAATAATAAAAATATATTAACTAAAAATAAAACAAATGACAAACCAAATAAATCTTATCATTTTCAACCTCTAAAATTAAGAGGATTAAATTGAAGGGAATTCCTTACCCAAAAAAAATTGAAGGGAGTTAGTTAGTTGAGGAAAAAAAATGAAGTAATTAAGTTTTTTTTATTTAATTGATATGTATTGACAGTGTAAAGATTTTTTACACTATCAACTAATTATAAATTATCATATCAATAAAAATATTTAATCAATATCTTAATTATCTTTAAAATCACATATATCATAATTTATAATTTATTTATTTTATATTAAAAATAAATAATAATTAAACTCTTTTTTTTTCCGTTAAAAAATGTATGGAATAGAAGGACATTGGAATCCATTTGTTAGGCTGGCAGTTCGGCGAATGTTAATAGGTGGCACATTTCTAATGGTAGGATGAATTTATCATCAATGGTCTTCTAATGGGAAGTTTTTACAGATTTGGTTAAACGGGATATTGTACATTGAGTTTTGCTATATACTCTTACAAAATTCTTCTAATATTTTTTTAATTAAATAAAAAAGTAAATATATCCAATATTATGGAAATATACAAAACATTCAATACTTCTTTATTTATATCCAACAACATTTGGATGAGATGATATGAATCTCTTCTAACTTAAGTAGTGAGCTCGAATTCGAATTCTAACTCTGAAAATACAGCAACGTTAAAACTTAAAAGAAAAAATTTTAACGTTTTTATGATCCTATCAAACTCGAGGGATTAATCTTTATAGTTATGCATGAAGATACCGTGAAAAATCAAAAAAATACTTCTTTATATATAGTAATGGAAGGATGTTATAGTAAGATTTAGATTATTCTTCTACAATTCGTTGGATTGATTTTTGACCCGATTGGCCTTACTCGTACATTGGTGGTCAGAATTATGTTTGACCCTTTAAAATTAGTATTACAAATTTACAATATCTCTAAGTGCCCGTTAGACATTTTGTATAGAGTATGGAATTGTGGTTTGAAATTGAAATTGAGCTTTGAAATTGAAATTTTTATGTTTGTAAATCCTTTTACAATTAAAATCATAATTCTACAAATTTATTCCATGAAATTAAAATATAACTAACTTACCAGATTTCTTAATTCTTAACCCTCTTTCAAAGAATTATCACTTCCACATACATCGACGAACAAAACAACAAACAGAACCATCATCGTTGCTGGCATCACCACTAAATTCATGGTTGTCATTGATACTGTCAGCTCCCCATTGCCACTACTATCATCGCCGCTAGTGTTATCACTACCACAATCACTATCATTAATTGTCGTCATCATCACCGTCAATTCTAGGGGGTTGAATTTATGTTTTTAATTTTATGTCCTAATATTTTGCACGATCCAAACATAGATTTTATGACTGTATACCAATTACATATCAAAATTGGAATTGATATTAAAATTCTAGAATGCAATTTCAATTCCATCCTGTATCTTTTGATAAGATTTTGGTTTTTATATAATCCACATGCTATGCCACGTTATAAGGTTTTGCCTTGTCATGGATCAAAGAGGATAGTTAACGACCATGTCAGCTAATACTAACATTGTTTGTAAGGGAGATAATGGAAATGACGATTTGTGTAACGTTTGAGAGATAAAAGATCAAAATGAATCTTTTAAAAGACAAATGACTAAAATGAATTTTGATTAAAAGATAAAAGATTAAAAATTTATTTTAATCTAAAAAAATTATACTAATAATGTATCCCAATTAAATCTATTAGAATATGAGATATGCACATGATGGATGTTATATATTAATAAGGGAGAAGAAGGTTTGTTTGGCTTTATCCATCATTTTTAATCATTGGCAAGTGATAAATTAGGGAATACGCCAAAGAGTTAAAAAGAATACAGGACATGTTGGATGCATATAAAAAACGATCATATATTTTTTTTCCCCTTGAACTTTGTGCACCGAACGTATGATTCTGAAAGAATATGTTTATGATATTTGATAAAAATATGAGAACTGATAACATTATTCGTACTGAAAGAGAGAATATATTTCCCTGAAAATATAGGAATACAAATTCACATAGAGTTTAAATTGATTTTACTTTAGGCTATCTTTGGTTCAAATGAGAGGAAGGAAGGGAAAGAGAAAGAAATGATTTTAATTAACTATTGTATTTGATTGAGAAGAGATGGGAGGGAAAATGACATTCTTCATATTTGGTTAACAAGGAAAGTTGAGAGATTTTAAAACTAATTTACTTTAATACCTTTATAATTTTAGATTTAAAAAATATAAGTAAGGATATTTAGCCAATATATTAAAAATGTTTTAAGCACCTCTGCTCCTCTCCCCTCCAAATCCCTCAATATTGGATTGGGAAGCCAAATTTGAGTGAGAATGAGTTTTGCTCCCCTCCAAAAAGATGAACCAAATAAGAAAAGTTTACAAAAATTCCACCCCTCCCTTCTCTTCCCTTCTATTTCCCCCCAACCAAACACTTTGTTAAGGATGGATGATGGAAATTGAATTATAATTTAAAATATAAATTTTATTTGAAAATTGGAATTTGTTAAGAATTATAATTTTTATGGTTGGGTTGTGCAAAAAATTAGGACATAGATTCATTATAATTCTGAATTTAATTCCCAAGAATTGACGGTGGTGATGGCCATGGCAGTGCTGGTGGTGACGATGACAGGGCGACGACGATGTCAATTTTGCTACGTTGTTATGCTTGTATAATCCTTGACGTGTGTGGAATTGAGAATTCTTGGGGTGAAAGTTAAGAATTGAAAAGAGTTTAAGTTAGTTTTATTTTAATTCTATGGGACTGGTTATTGAAATTGAAATTATGATTCTAATTTTAAAAAGGCTTCATGTTCCATCCAAATACTTCATGTCTGAGGTTTTCAACGAGAAGCTGCTTCAAATGCTCTCTGCTCTAGTAAATATCTTCACGATCAAGGCGTTTCCTTTTTCTCTGATCAGCTTCCAAGGACACATAAGGGTGGGTACTTATGTTAGGACTCTGATGGTCAAGTCAGTGAGTGGTTAATAAGAGTTCAAGAGTAAAGTATAAGATATAATTTACATGCAATGTACCCCTTTTAATTATAATGTTTAGCGTAGCTGACCTTTGGATAAGCTAATTAGCTTTCCGAGAATATTGGATAAGATATGTGTTAATTATGGATACATTATTGTACTCAATTGAGTGTTATCCCTTTATTTTCGGGTCTAAAGACAAGTGTGTCGTTACACTTTGACTTAGTGACCCTTAACTAAGTCAAGATATATCGAGATGTCTATTTTCGACTTAAAGGTTATATTAGTCGAGTATTTATGCCCAACTATGGAAGATAATGTTCTTTATACATAAGTAAGTGTATCGTGAGCTAATTAATACTCGTCTTATGCTTTAAGTTGGATTATGCTGAGTATATATTCTCGGCTTAAAATGGAGTGAGAGATATTGTTAATGTTAGTTGGAGATTAGTTAGTTTGTTAATAATTAATTGTTAGATCATTAGCCTATATAAATGTTTGATCTAATTACTTGTAATCACTTTTATTCATTCAATCAAATAATAATTTAAACAACTGAGGTTGGCGTGAATGGTTAAAGACCTCTCGTCTCTTAACCAAGGTCTCGAGTTCGAGTCTTGGGTATGAAAAAAACCTCAGCTGGGAGGAATGTCATCTATCGAGGTGCCGAACAAACTCTCGCGGGAGATTAATCCTCGTCTCAGATTGACAGTGAGATACTCCTTGAAGTAGATCCAAAAAATCAAATAATAATTTGATTTTTTTTTCTCTAACTTCTTTCATCTTTTATGAATACCATGTTTCTAACAAAAATACTAGATCAGTCTGCGATTCTAATAATAATAAATAAAAACTAAACAATAAGCTTGAGAAATTTGTATGGTCAAATTGACATCGCATTTTTTCTTCTTCGGGATCCACACATAGTGCAGCAGAGACTGAAGAAGAAAGATGCTCCCACTCTCACGCAACCAGATGCATGGCCTTCTATTGTACATTTTCTTTTTCGAATAAAATTCTTTTAAATTGAGCTTGAATGGAAAGTTGAGAAAATGAATTATTTATACTTTTCATTAATTATACTGGATTAAAATTTTGATACATTTTAACTAAGGCAATTTTTTCAATATATCACTCTTTTAATATTTATTTTCCAAAATACCACCCTTTTCAAATTATGTACCAAACTACCACTGTTTTGAAATTAGTTTAGAAGTCGGTTTTGGAATTAACGACTTCTCAACATAATATATCTGATTTTGTTTTTTAACCCCTTGAGAAGTCGGTTTTGACAAACACGACTTCTCAAGGGGGGTTTTTTTTTTTTTTTTGAATGTTCTATATTTATATTACTTTATAAATTTATATTAATTTATATTAATTATGATAATTAGCTAAATTAATTATATTAATTTTAAATTATAATTTTAAATATTAATTTTATTAATACAATAAAAAAATAAATAATACACTTATAGAAAATATTTAACATCGATTAAATATAGAAACGGTACAACGATACAAATTTTCTATTGTTGCGTAGAAGGTCCGGCACGGTTCGGACATTTATTCCTGCTATGACCCTCATTCCGACACAGACCACATCTCTTACGGCGACTCCCCCCCTCCCTCAGATCCATCTCCGTGCGAATGCGGGTAGATTGTGGACGACCCCGTGGATTTCTTCGCATGTCTTGATTGTGGCACACCTCTACTCCAGTATACGTTGGCCAATATGCTTCGTTTGGCACCACGCTGAACTCTTCGCGGTAAACATTGAAGACATATTCCAACTTGTAGACAGCAGGCACATACTTCCAATAGTCGTGATTTTCGCTTGAACATCCCGCGATGACATGTGAGCATGGAATGTGTATGGCCTGAAACTTTCCACAGTCACACCACCTCGCGTTCAAGTCTACCTTGAATCGCCCCGCAGGCCGCCCTTCTCGTGGGTTGATCAACTCCTCGACCGTGAAAATGCTGTGTTCCCGGTTATAATGTTGGACACGGTGAGAGTTGGACTTTGCCCGTTCCTCCTCAATGGCCTTGGTGACAATTTCAGACCAGACATGACCGGAATGGATCATTGCGCTTAGTTGCCTCCCACTGTCGGCGAAAGTTTGAGATAACCTATAATAGGTTGCCTGGACCACAGCAGTGATTGGAAGATGCCGCGTTCCCTTAAGTACCCTGTTAATGCACTCGGAAAGGTTCGTTGTCATGTGTCCCCAACGTCGCCCTTCATCATACGCTTGAGTCCATTTTTCCTTGGGGATCTCGTCAACCCATGCCGCGGCCTCTTCGTTCCAGTCGAGGAGCAAACCCCGGTAATAACGCATGCTTGGCTGGTTCAGGGCGTATCCTGAATGGTTGGAATGTTAGAAATGTCTAAATTGACATGAATAGAATAGAAACAATAAATAATTGCAATTTGTATGACTGCGGTACTAACCCATATTGACGACCTTCTTTCTCATATCTGCATTCTTGAATCTCCGCATGAAGTTTTGTGCGATGTGTCGAACGCAATACACATGCATTGAAGGAGGATTGTGCCATCCACTGTCAGCTCGCCGGTATGCAGCTTTTATTGACTCGTGCCTGTCCGAGACCAATGTTATGTTGGCTTGGGGTGTGACGTGCCTCCTCAAGTTTTGGAGGAAGAAAAACCATGCCTCTGCCGTCTCACCCTCGACAAGAGCGAAGGCTATGGGAATTGGTTGGTTGGCTCCATCTTGAGCTGTTGCAATCAATAGCGTCCCCTTGTACTTTCCATACAGCCATGTTCCATCCACCATAACAATTGGCTTGCAAAATGCAAATCCACTAATGCAAGGCTTGAAAGTCCAGAAAAGACGGTGGAAGATTCTCTTATCGGGAACTAGATAGGCCCCGTCGTAAGCTGGCAGCGTCTGCAGTTCAGTGATTGTGCCCGGAACATAAGTATGTAAGGCCATGAGCCATGTTGGAAGGTAATTGTAAGATAGCTCCCAGTTCCCGTATATTTGTTCGATAGCCTTTTGCTTGGCTATCCATACCTTCCTATACGTTGTGGTATAGTTGTATTTTTCTCGTATGTGGGCAATCAACACCGAGATAGACAACGCCGGATCCTCCTTCACCATTTGCTTGATACTTTCACAAATAATGTTCGAGTCAAGCTTCCGATGATCTTGTGAGAGAGTTGCTGATACACATGTATGTGGTCCGTCCAGCTTACGGATCTCCCAATAGCCTTTTGTTGTGCGATTCTTCACTCTACACCTCCACCGGCATGCAGGGTTGTTGCACTTAATCATCCATCTGTCGTTATCGGAGTGCTCTACCTTGAAATCCAGGGAGTTCTTGATATGGTATCCCTTGATAGCAAACTGGGCCATTTCTTTTGTAGCAAACCTCATGTTTGTTTGTAGGCTATCTGGGACATCAATTTGATCCAAAGACACTCGCGATAGGACGTGGCTGAAATCGTCTGATGGAGCAACCCCATCTAAGTTCACATTACGAAAGTGTGGTGGTGGTTCGTATGGAGGCGCGGTTGAGGAGGGACCCACACCAGCTTCTTCTTCTTCGTCGTCGTCGTCATCATTGACTGACAGTGCAAGAATCTCGGCTTCATCCTCACTGAAGTCACCAACTTCTTCGTGGTGGAACCCAGCCACGACGCTGACGGGAATTGCATGAGTTTGTACATCAACATGGGATGGGTGGTTGTCCTCGGCATCAAGGAATGATGGGTTGCACTCTTCGGCCGGAGGAAAGGAGGGGCGATAGTCATAGGAGGAAGGAAAAGATGGGTTGTAGTCAGAGGAGGAAGGAAAAGATGGGCGGTAGTCATAGGAGGAAGGAAAAGATGGGTTGTAGTCATAGTCAGAGGAGGAAGGGAAAGATGGGTGGTAGTCTTCAGTCACTGGAAAAGATGTGTGGTAGGGTTCTGATTCAGGGAAAGATGTGTGGAATGTTTGCGTTGGTGCATTAAGGTCAAAGATGTAGGACGGTTCGGCTTGGGGGTTATCGATGGAAACATCCTCGAGATGTGCGTATAGCTCAATGGTGGTAACGCCGAGGTTGAGGCTTTTGCAATTGTCGAACATGTCGAACATCAGTTCTACATCCTCATCTCCTTGAAGATAGTGTGGCTGGTATCGAACATATCCCGTTGCAATGGACATAGGATATCGATAAACAATATCGCCCACCCTCTTGTCGTTGCCGGCTTTTATCTTTGTATGGATAGTTGTTCTCAGTTGTTGAAGGTTGATGGTTTTCCTCACCTTCAGCAAGATTGGGTGGTCGCACTGAAACAACACCCCGTATGGAGAGTCCATTTCAATTTGGCCGTTGTGATAGAGTGTAACAAAGACTGATGTAGGTGCCATGACTTGGTGAAGAAATGTGGTTGGGTGACTTAGTGAAGAAATGTGGCTGAGTGAAGGATGAGGTTGAGTGAAGAAATGAAGCTTAGTGAAGAAATGAGGCAGATTGAAGTTCAATTTATAGTGGTGAGTGGTGACATTATTGTGACCCGTCTGCCCCATCACCCGTCTGCTTCACCCGTCTGCTGCTTCACCATTTACTGTGCGCATGTGAGCGCATCAGTGACATTATTTGCTGCTGGGACCCGTCTGCTGTGACCATGTGAGCATGGCAGTGTGTCAGTTTCACTTGTCTGCTGGTCATGTGGGTGTGTCAGTGCATTGGGCAGTATACTGTGCACATGTGAGCTCGTCTACTATTTCACTTGTCTGCTTAGACAAGTGATGGGCAGACGAGTGAAACATCAGCTGATCACTTGTCTGAGGTTTCACTCGTCTAAGCAGACAAGTGAAACAACAGAGCTTAGACAAGTGAAGCCTCAGACAAGTGATCAGCTGATGTTTCACCTGTCTGCTTAGACAAGTGATGGGCAGACGAGTGAAACATCAGCTGATCACTTGTCTGAGGTTTCACTCGTCTAAGCTCTGATGTTTCACTTGTCTGCCCATCACTTGTCTAAGCACACAAGTGATTCACTAGTCTGCTGTTTCACTTGTCTAAGCAGACAAGTGAAACAGCAGACTAGTGAATCACTTGTGTGCTTAGACAAGTGATGGGCAGACAAGTGAAACATCAGAGCTTAGACAAGTGAAACAGCAGACTAGTGAATCACTTGTGTGCTTAGACAAGTGATGGGCAGACAAGTGAAACATCAGAGCTCAGACAAGTGAATCACTTGTCTGCTTAGACAAGTGATGGGCAGACAAGTGAAACATCAGAGCTTAGACAAGTGAAACAGCAGACTAGTGAATCACTTGTGTGCTTAGACAAGTGATGGCCAGACAAGTGAAACAACAGAGCTTAGACAAGTGAAGCCTCAGACAAGTGATCAGCTGATGTTTCACCTGTCTGCTTAGACAAGTGATGGGCAGACGAGTGAAACATCAGCTGATCACTAGTCTGAGGCTTCACTTGTCTAAGCTCTGATGTTTCACTTGTCTGCCCATCACTTGTCTAAGCAGACAAGTGATTCACTTGTCTGAGCTCTGATGTTTCACTTGTCTGCCCATCACTTGTCTAAGCACACAAGTGATTCACTAGTCTGCTGTTTCACTTGTCTAAGCTCTGATGTTTCACTTGTCTGCCCATCACTTGTCTAAGCAGACAAGTGATTCACTAGTCTGAGGTTTCACTTGTCTAAGCTCTGATGTTTCACTTGTCTGCCCATCACTTGTCTAAGCAGACAAGTGATTCACTAGTCTGCTGTTTCACTTGTCTGCTTAGACATCAGAGCTCAGACAAGTGAATCACTTGTGTGCTTAGACAAGTGATGGGCAGACGAGTGAAACATCAGCTGATCACTTGTCTGAGGTTTCACTCGTCTAAGCAGACAAGTGAAACAACAGAGCTTAGACAAGTGAAGCTTCAGACAAGTGATCAGCTGATGTTTCACCTGTCTGCTTAGACAAGTGATGGGCAGACGAGTGAAACATCAGCTGATCACTTGTCTGAGGCTTCACTTGTCTGCCCATCACTTGTCTAAGCAGACAAGTGATTCACTAGTCTGCTGTTTCACTTGTCTGCTTAGACATCAGAGCTCAGACAAGTGAATCACTTGTGTGCTTAGACAAGTGATGGGCAGACAAGTGAAACATCAGAGCTTAGACAAGTGAAACCTCAGACAAGTGAATCACTTGTCTGCTTAGACAAGTGATGGGCAGACAAGTGAAGCCTCAGACAAGTGATCAGCTGATGTTTCACTCGTCTGCCCATCACTTGTCTAAGCAGACAGGTGAAACATCAGCTGATCACTTGTCTGAGGCTTCACTTGTCTAAGCTTTGTTGTTTCACTTGTCTGCTTAGACGAGTGAAACCTCAGACAAGTGATCAGCTGATGTTTCACTCGTCTGCCCATCACTTGTCTAAGCAGACAAGTGAAACAGTAGACCAGCTCACATGTGCACAGTATACTGCCCAATGCACTGACACACCCACATGACCAGCAGACGGGTCATTCTGACACACTGCCATGCTCACATGGTCACAGCAGACGGGTCCCAGCAGCAAATAATGTCACTGATGCGCTCACATGCGCACAGTAAATGGTGAAGCAGCAGACGGGTGAAGCAGACGGGTGATGGGGCAGACGGGTCACAATAATGTCACCACTCACCACTATAAATTGAACTTCAATCTGCCTCATTTCTTCACTAAGCCTCATTTCTTCAGTCAACCTCATTCTTCACTCAGCCTGCAACAGGTAACACCATACAAACTTCACTTCAATGGATTTGCTAAGACTGCAACACGTTCATAGGTCATCGCAAGTGGGTGATATGGTAAGTGTCTGCAAATGATATTTACATTAAATGGTCCTTACTATTTCTATACTTACAACTCTACTTTTTGGTTGCAGGACCACATTGATTGTCACCTACATACCATAGAGGCTCCAAGTCCACTGATTGTACCATACTTGGAGCAAGCTGGGTTTTCTATCGCTGCAACAGTGGGACACACAAAGATTGACAAATCGTTGGTTCTTGCAATGGTAGAAAGGTGGAGGCCAGAAACACACACGTTCCATCTTCCCGTCGGAGAATGCACAATAACCATGGAAGATGTTGCTCTTCAGCTAGGATTGCGTGTGAACGGACTGCCCGTTACTGGACCTAGCTTCCTTGCCTGGCAAGAAGAATGCCATCGACTTTTAGGTGTGGTTCCTCCGTCTAATCAGATGAAGGGACAACAAATAAAACTCAAGTGGTTGCAACAAACGTTTGCCACTCCCCCTCATGATGCAACAGTCCAACAGGTACAAGCCTATTGTAGAGCGTACATTTTACGCTTGATCGGGGGGCTCTTGATGCCTGACAAATCTGGTAACAGAGTTCACTTGATGTATCTTCCACTGTTGGAAGATTTTCAGCGTGCTGGAAGATACAGCTGGGGCACGGCATGTCTAGCAAATCTGTACAGGGAAATGTGTCGTGCATCTGCACCGGCCGCTGCCTGTATGGGTGGATGCGTATTGTTGCTACAGTCTTGGGTATGGTATCGCATGCCGTTCCTTGCACCACGGTGCAACCGCGAACCATCGTTTCCACTAGCACGACGGTAAAGATTCTATTCATAGTTAAATTACCTTACATCCTCTACTTATTATACTGACCTTGCGATGTATTTTACTAGATGGAGTGGCGGGGGACTACAGTATAGCGGAACTCCGCGGGGTGACATTACGGGGTACAGATCGAGGGTCGATCATATGGAAAGTAACCAGTTTTTGTGGTTGCCTTACAGAGATCTTCAGAGCGTGATACCACGAGAAGCATATAGAGAATCCAGATTGTGGACTTCCAGTACCGCACTCATATGTTTCCAGAATGTAGAATGGCATCAAACAGATAGGGTGAAGCTCCAATTTGGTCTTTCGCAGGAAATACCGGGAGAACCTGCAAATATGGATGCCTTGCATGACTTGGACATGCGAGGTAATCACGCTGAAAACTGGAGAATAAAGCATGCAGAATGGATCCAGTGTTGGCAAGAACGCCGAAATGGCATCATATCGGGACAACCGATTCCGGGTTATGTGTGTCACACTGCTGAGTATATGATGTGGTTTAGGCAGAACTCGAGACCGTACCTGTCTATTCCGCAACAGTTGCAAGACCCGCGGGGTGATGCTCAACACGTTCCGGATGTTGGACCAAGTATGCCCACCCAACAGCGTCCACGGCGTCATGCACGTCGCCAATCCAGCCCCCCGGTTCCCATGGCTTATGATGACCCCCAACCGCCTCGCCATTCATTTGCCTACACCCCTATGCAGCGAGACGCTTCCCCACCGCTTGACCAAGGTCGACACTCTATCGCTTCCAGTGATGGAGAATTTTATAGCAATCTGTTTGGCACAGACCTCGGAACGCCACAGTCGGCAGCCGCATACATGCAAAGTATGTACTCGTTTGGCGTTCCATCATTCCCCTTCCCAGTCGACGCTAGTTCTTCAATGCCTCCCACAAATCTTAATCTCAACGAGGGTGTGCAACAAGCAGCGCAACCCGCTACAGCGGATGAGGAACAACCACATCAAAGTCGTCCACGCCGTAACCGACGACCTCCACGATGTGGAACTGGACATCACTTAGGAGATTAATTTTTGTGCACTTATCATTATTGTATTTTTTGTTTACTTAATTATATCTAAAATATTTGGGTACTTGTCATTATTTTCCCTTTTAGTTTTAATAAATAAATTTTTTATTAATCTTAATTAATAAAATTAATTGCCTTAATATTTATACCTTAATTAAAATTAATTTCAATAATTTCAATAATAATTTAAATTAATTTAAATATAGAACTTCAAAAAAAAAAAAAAATTATATGCCCTTGAGAAGTCGTGGTTAGCAAACCAGACTTCTCAAGGGATTAAAAGTAAATTTATTAAATCTTATGTTGAGAAGTCGTTAATCCTAAAAACGACTTCTAAACTAATTTCAAAACAGTGGTAGTTTGGTACATAATTTGAAAATGGTGATATTTTGAAAAATAAATATTAAAAGAGTGATATATTGAAAAAATTGCCTTTTAACTAAACTCACTTTACACACTGATACTCAATTTAAAGGAATTTAATCCTTATTTTTTTCGATTTTCTCTTAAATTCCATCGAAGTTCCATCAACGCTTTCCCCAATTAAACCAGCTCATCATTTTCAACATTTTCCATGAACTTTAGTCAGTGTTGGTGGTGAGGGACACGTATGTGTACTGTGATCTTGAACTTCGCTTACCTTGCATTCTACCATTTCTGCTGACCCCACGAAGCACTGCTCAAAAACTAAAGAAACGAAAATCGAATATATATCTATGCTACCTTTTGATTGATTATTACTCATGAAATTTTAACATGTCTTAATGGTATATTTATATCAAATAACCATCGCTAAACTTCATAAATTATTTCCAAAATTTGAAGAAAATGAACCAGCTAGTTTATACAAAATATTATTAAGCCTTAAGAAATAATTTACTCTATCATCTATGCATATAATATGTAAGAATTTTGTTTTAAATAATGATAATTTGGAGGGGGGCTAGAACTTCGAAAAAAAAACTGACAAATTAATCAAGATCGACTTTGTTATTCTAATTATCACATGTTCAAGTATTCTCGCATTGTATTGTACTATGTAAAAGAAATAGTTTAATTTTGAAATATTGTTGGTATAAAAAATTTTACATTGCAAACCAATTATATATGATATTGACAGTGTATATTTTTTTTACGCTGATAGTATATACTAATTAAAATTTAAAAGGAATACTTAACAATTAAGGGTTGATACTTGGTCTTGGTCCACTGATAAGGGAGTTAGTGTATGTTGGATAAGTTATGAAAATTCAATTATTTCAATAATTGATTATCCCATATAATCGATTATTATTATAATCGATTATACGATTATAATTATTGTTATAATCGATAATAATAGAATCAATTTTATATTTGTATGTGTTTGCTGAAAAGTGATTATAAGATAATCTATTTCGTTTGGGTTGTGTAAAAAAATCACTTATATATAGTAAATTACTAAAAAAAAGTATGGAGTTATTTGTATACTTTAATAATATTTGATTGTACTTAGTTTTGTAGGGGTGAAATAGAAAGAATGTTATTAGTTTCAAAATAATCTAACGGCTTTTTAAATAAGTTTTAAACTTATAGCTTTTCTAAAATCAGTTTTTTTCTCATAAAAATAATTGTTTTGAAATTTAATTAATTTATCCCAACATATCAACTTCTACTGAAAAGCAACTATTTGGGTAAGATTAATATTTTTTAAAAAACAATTATTGGGATGATTTGTTAGTTTATGACAATAATCAAATTAAATTATTAGTTTCACAATATACCCAGTCAAAAATAAAATAAATACCTTCATTAAATCATTACTTAGCTGGCAGTGCTCTAGTCACATAAGCATGCAAAGCACGTATAGGCCAAGGCTAGGCATCAAAATATCGAATACTCTCATATTCCTCGAAATTTCGTGGTAAGTGTTACTGTGTTGGCTTGGTTCTCGGTGCTTGCTTTGTACTGCAAATACCTCCAAAATAAATACGTCATGGAGGCTACTACTTGTAAACCAATGGTAATTGTCTTTGAATTCTTATTTTTATTTATTAAAATTTGATAATATATTCCATTTTTTGTATTTTTCTAATATATACTTAGTGGATCTTAGTTGGAGTATGTTTAGAAAACTTTATAATTAAAAATGAGAAGTTGAATTTTCCAAATCCTTGAAATGTCCAATTATATAATCAATTTGTTGTTTATTTCCTAAATGCCCCCCCCTCATCATATAAAAAAAAACACTTTTAAGCAGAGTTAACTCAGGTCAGCAAAAAAAAAAAAAAGTAAAAGCAGAGCTAGCTCAAGAATCTACTACCATTAGATGTGGAAGTATGATACTTAGTAAAACAAGATACACTAAAACAGAAAAGAACAAATCTTTGTGTTAGAAAATTAGTATATACCCGTACCCCAAAAAAAAAAAAAAATACAATGTAACTTCCCTTTTGCAAATGAATGAGCTGCAAAACTTATTTCTAACAGCTAGCTAGTAG
Source organism: Ammopiptanthus mongolicus (assembly GCA_039655645.1). NCBI lineage: Eukaryota > Viridiplantae > Streptophyta > Magnoliopsida > Fabales > Fabaceae > Ammopiptanthus > Ammopiptanthus mongolicus. The sequence continues at coordinate 9,271,904 of CM077351.1, read as the reverse complement.
ACAATGCCTTATAAAAAGAAAAATAATGGAACTTAATAAGAACAATAGGGAACTTACAAAATTATTCAAAAGTTGATCAGCAAGGAATATTCTTCTTTTGAGTTTAAAAAGTGATATAACCGCTGTTCTATACATGCTGCAACAATTAAAGAGGTTATATAATGTTCTAGTGGCGGAGTTATGGGGGTATATATACTGCCCTTTCTATGGCCTGGGAGGAGAAGTATCAGAAAATTTGGATGGAGAGTGATTCCTTGGTAGCTATTGGCCTCATTCACTCGGATTGTCCTAATGATCACCCTTATGCTCTCTTGCTTGAAGCTATTTCTGAGCTCTGTTCTCGTCCTTGGTGTTGTAAAATTTCCCATGTTATGCGTGAGGGAAATAGAGTAGCTTATTTTTTGGCTAATTATGGATGGCCATCAAATGAGTTTAGGGATGCATAGTTGGAGAATTCCGGTTCCTGGATGTGAGCAGCTGTTAGCTCATGACTTAGTGGGAGTTTCTTTCCCTAGAATGGTAGCGTTTGTAGTTGGTTCTCTTTTGGGCTTTGCCCTCCTGTAAAAATAAAAATAAAAATAAAAGGTTATATAATTGAATGGGGAATACATTATGATAGTATTTGAAATTAACTAAAATTAGAAATGAAATATTTGAATTTAACCGAATTGACTTACTTAGAAATCAAATTTTGTATTTGAAACATATTACAAAAGATAGGATTTAAATTTAGAGGAGTGCTAGCAACACACTCTTTAACACTCTATTTCCAACACACTCTCTTCTATTGGTTGAAATTCATATGGGTCACACAAATTCATGTGGGTCCCACTTGAATTTTGTAGGACCCACATAAATTTCAACCAATAGAAGAGAGTGTGTTAGAAAGAGTTTGTTGCTAGCATTTCTCTTAAATTTATTTATAAATCATTTTTTTATATTTTTGACACTTATTAAAAAGAGAATTAATTTGATTTGATTTTAATTTAATTCTATTATTTTATATTTTTACTCTTGTAAGAGGTAGTTAGTAAGGGTAAAATAGTCTATCTATGTCAAATCAAATCAAATCCCAATAATTTCGTCAAATTTGATAGAATTTATAAATCAAAAGGAATTAATGAAATCATGATATTGATTTCCATTTTATTTCATTCCAAACACACTCTATATATAGAAATCATGATTTTAAATTTTGGAACGATAACTGAAATTGTAATATTGTGGTTTTAAATATAGATTTTGCAGCTGCATTAATTGCAGCTATGACTGTAGGTGCATTGGTCACATTTCTTGATCTTCTTTTGTTTTTGTGTTACAGATTTGTAGGAGATTTATTTTGAATAGGAAACTAAAAATGTTAAAAGGATCCGTTGATTGGAAAATTGCTTGGGAGAGAAAGTAAAATTGCTTGAAGAACAAGTAGTTTTGCTTATAGTTATAGAGCAAGGATCGATAATGGTCTACAAACATATACTTGTATTAGAAATTATAAGGGTTATGAAAATAGGATTAATAAGTGAGAGATATTGTTTTATATATAAGCCTACAAGCTATACTTATTTTGATAGTTGTTAGGTACAAAATATTTTCTTGATAAGGAATTCTGTCAGAAACCTTGGGTCAGATGGAATGGCAACAAGTGAAGTGAATGCTTTTCATATATGTTACGACAAAGCTTGGAGGAGTGAGATATGGGGAGCCCAAAGGCTGAAGTATGTGCATTTCGATAGGAGAAATTACTAAACTTCATGGCTGGAGCTTGAGAAATCATTTAAAGAGGTCTCGAGTCGAAGAGACTAAAAGAAAGGACGAAATACTGATTTCGACAACTAGAAGTCTCACAATTAGGTGCCCATATGTCAGAAAGAGAATCATGTCGCAAAAGGCTAGACAGATTATCCGACATAAGCTTCCGACGGGGAAGCTTTCGTCAATGGGTAAGCATGTCAGAAGTAAAGAATAGAATAAAGAACTTGACATAACTCTTAGCAAATAAAGTCATTCTCACTCACATACATGCCTTATTTGTCAAAGGAGTGGCCACATGTGCGGTCACTAGAATTTTAATTTAAAAGTCAGAGGCAATTATGGAAGAACCTAGGAATTGAATGTGAAAATGAAGAATATATCTGCCAATGTGACTTATAGTGGGCAGTTAACTAGGATCGTGTAAATAACAATGTGTTTTTTATGTTAGTGGGACAGATTTTAATTAGGATAGAACATAGGTAGATATTTTATTCTGTTTATAAGTACTAGAAAGCTCAATGTACAAAGGTCAATTGCTTGATCAAAGTCATATATGTCTTAAGTTATGTTGGTGCTCACACACCGACGAATCACATCAAGTACATCTTCCACTTTTTCATTTCGGCACTTTTAATTTCAATGCAATCCCTTTATTTTCCCTGCACTTTCTTTCCCTTCCTTCGATTTCTCTTCTCCTCCTTCAACGTTTTTTCTCTTTAATTTTATGCAATTGTAACTTTTTGCACTTTTAACCACTTTCTTTACGTTTTCCCGCTTCTTTAAATTTAAAGCAAATTTAAGTTTCACATATAATTAAGTTTCTTAATCTTCTGAAGTTTACACTTCTTTCACTTTTACGTTTCCTACACATTTACTTTCTTGCATTTTACCCTAGGTCATATTTGTCTTTCCAAGACCTTTTAATTTCTGTCAAAAATCTATTTTCTCACACTTTACTTCCTTAACTTTAATTTTCAAGCGATTTTAATTTTTCAGCAAGTTACATTTCGTTTTTCGTCGAAAACTACTTCTTTAATGACAAATGATTTACACAAAATTATTGTGGAAACTTAAGAATCCCTTAATCACTTGAAATATATTTGTTGGTCCACCATTGAAACCCATAAATATCAAATTCTGCCACCAACAAAAGTAGATTAGACTCTTCTAATTCATGAATAAGGTATACATGTTGAGCTGAATTATATTAGATGTTGTGCATGATTTGTGATATTTTTCCAATTACTTGTAAACAATGGTGTTAAAGTCGGACCGGACAACGAACCTGGAAAAGTTTTGGTTTAGGTTCAACTGGTTTAATAGTTTCAACCGGATGATATATATCATAAAATTTTCTAATAAGTTATCATGCAATACTAATACAATATTATAATTATTTTAAGTAAAAATAAGAAAATAAAATTTGAACTTACCATCTCTATATTATAAAAATATTATTAAAAAATTTATTTCTTTATACGTTTTAACTTTTAAGTTTGCGAGAATTGAGGATATGTAATAAAGGATTAGCTAGTAGATTAAGTTATTTTTTTTTTGTTTCACTTTTACAATTTTTTAGTTTTGATTTTTTCTTGAAAACTGGTCAGATCTGGCCTAACCTGGTCGAACCTGGTCTAACCGGGTTTTTGACCGGTTTAAAGCGGTCAGAGTGTAAAAACGATTTTGTCCCCTAACCAAGATCAAACAAGAGGTTGGTGCACGTTTCAACTGATTTGGTTCGATTTTTAAACCTTCCTTGTAAATTAAGAATGAGAAGTGATACTCCCTAAGATTAAAAGAGGGGATGTAGTATTCCAAAAAACTTGATGAAGGAAGTGTGGTATATTCCCAACAAGGTTGAAGATTGAAAGTGGGGAGGCAATATCTCTCAAAAAGAACAGGAAAAATAATCCTTATAGGCTATGTTTGGTTCAATAGTGGGGATAGGAAAGAAAATGACATTCTTCATGTTTAGTTCACAAAGGGAGGGGAGAGATTTTAAATCTAATTTACTTGAATACCTTTATAATTTTATATTTTAAAAATATAAGTAAAAATATTTTAATTAATTTATTACAAATGTTTTAAAATCATTCATTTCCCCTTCGAATTCTCCAATATTGGAGGGGAGCCAAAGTTGGGTTAGGAAAGATTTTGTTCCCCTCCCCTCCGAGTAAAAATCCTCTCCATTTCTCAAAAGAAATGGAGGGTTCCATTACTATAATTTTAGGTGTATAAAGACATACATTTCTAAAATGAGCGACATTTATTAGGGTTTTATGTGTTTTATACACTCAAAACTATAATAATAGAGTCATCCATTTCTTTTGAGAAATGGAAAGGATCTCAACTCCTCTCCTCCTCTCCAAAAAAATGAACTAAACATGAAAAATTTATAAAAATCTCTCCTCTCCCCTCCAATTCATTCAACCAAACACTATGATAATATAATTTGGGGGAGAATTATTCAAATATCCTACATTGACATCACAACCCGATCCTTAAAACTTGGGACGGTGCTAATTTAGATACAAGTGTATTTGTTTAGTTACCGTGAGTGAGCACAATTCTTGAGGGTGAAAAAGTTTAATGTTTAGTGTGTGTTTAGATTAACTGCGAAAATTTGATTATTTCAATAATTGATTATATAGATAATCGATTATTATTATAACCGATTATAATAGAATCAGTTTTATGTTTGAATATGTTTATTGAAAAACGATTATAAAATAATCTATTTCGTTTGAATTATCTAAAAAAATCACTTATATATAGTAAATTATTAAAAATGATATGAAATAATTTATATAATTTAATAATATTTGTTTGGTAATTAGTTTTGTAGAGGTGAAATAGGAAGAATGTTATTGGTTTCAAAATAATCTAACAGCTTTTTAAATAAGCTTCAAACTTCTAGCTTATCTAAAAACAGATTTTTTTCATAAAAACAGTTGTTTTGAAATTTAATTAATTTACCTAATCATACTATCTTCTACTTCAAAATAGTTTATACCATGAAAAACAGCTCACCCTCTTAGTTTTCTTTGTCTGACTATGTTTTATGTTAAAATCTTTACACATATTGATCACTGTTCTATTTGTTCTATATCCGTTGTTTGTTTTTTTGGTTCGTTGAAGTTGCTTTTAAGTATCTCAATGAACTCTATTATTGGTGAAGCCTCAAGCTTGTATGTCTCTTCAGTAATCAAACTTGTGCCTTCAACCAACATTATCGTTTTACCGCTGCTGTATTATATTTTTTGGTATCTACGTGTAATTTTTGTTCATATGCATCAAAATATCTCTTAATCAATAACCGAAAACTAATCATTTTCTAAACATAAAGATCATCAAAGTGAATTTTATCTCTTCTAACAATTACTAGTTTCTATCATTGTCTTCTGCATATCACAAGACTTATTTGCATTTTAACATTATACTAAGATTTTTTTATTTCCAGTTATTTCTGCCGTTGATCACTGGGCCATCTGTGTATTTGAAGTGTTAAAAAAAGAGAAAACTCTTCGAGCCAACTAAAACAATTTGGTCTTCTATTTTTCTGACATTTCGAATAGAGAATGCAAGAGTGGTTATATATTTTATTTCTTTATAAACTTTAATAAGAAACGAAGACAAAGTAAACCGTGAACTAGAGCACAATTGTCCACAAATTCGGCAAGTTGGTTGGATTGGATTAAGCGCCGACTGAAAGCAGCACGCGGAAATGGTTGAGCACGCGGAAAATTCATAAAGCAAAAAACACTTTAAAGCAAGATTGTAATTATAATACACAGGAACTGAAATAATGTTTTAAACCGTGAATTAATTATATATTATCATATTATTAAAAATATTTAATTTTTAAAATATTTACTTTAAAAATTGATGTTTTTTTTGATATCTTAATAATTTTGAAATACAAGTTATTCTATCTAATCAAAATATGTCACCTCAATTAAATAGGTCATGTTAGTGAGTTAAGTCAAATGATTTTCACAATCTGATTGGATCATCTAGCAAGGATAAAGTTATCCTTAGAATTTTAGAGAATTCATCTTAACAATTACATATGAAATGATGTGTGATTTATTAAAAATGTAAAAAAAATTTATACTAATAATATATAAAAATTAAACTCTTACAAAACCTATCGAAATATTGAATTGAAAATTCAGAGTAAAAACAACTGCATGTTCACTTCACTAGTCCCTTTGGGCCCTTTTCGGTTTTGTTGCGAGTTGACATGTATATCCATTGGCATTGCAACGCTCTTTGCACACGCACGTATGAATCTGACCCCTCCAACTCAATGGGCTGGCCGTGCTGCTTGTGTTGAAGAATTGGACCACCCACCATTACATATGGAGATATTATTATTGTATGTTTTTAGAGTATAATAAATATATATTTCAAAATTGATTTTTATTATTAATTTTAAATTATATTTTGAATTTGATAAATAATTTTTTAAATTCACGATAAGAATGCTTTTCAAGCATGTATTTATTATATTCCAATAACATATGCTAAAATTTTTCCGAACCAAAAAAACTTGTTAAAATTTTTCCATCTACTTGTTTATAATAATAATAATAATTAATAATTGATCCTTTCATGCGCACATACAGCGTGTGAGAACTGTAAACTGAGAGAGAGAAGATTTATTTGACTTCTTGGCATCCATTCCTCTTTGTAATTGCTTCCATTTTTCAGTTACACACATACAATGTCATGATCTCTTGTGTTTTTTTTTTTATCAAGACTTCTCTGCACTTAATTTATGTGTAAAGTTAGTAAGTAAAGTTATATCCACTTTTAAATTATGGGTCTTGCTAACAAATATCGTAAGGGTGTGTTTGGATGAGGTATTTCAAAATTTCAAAGTATTTAAAATACAAGGTAATTGAATTGCATCAATTGAATTACTTTTATTTTCAAATTACTTTGTTTGGATGAAGTAATTCTAATTCCTTATATTTCAAATTCCTTATTTGGATAAAACAATTTAATTTTCTTTAATTTTAAAATTTGATTTCTGAATATTTATTTTTCTTGTTTGAATTTTACTATAAAATGTGATAAATAAATAAACATTAGTAATTTTAAATAACAAATTATTACAAACAGATATCAATGGTCTAGTGGTTGAGCTTCACTCTTCCTCCTTGGAGATCTAGGGTTCAATACCTATTTGAAGCTTATGAACCAAAAAAAAATAATTAAAATTTAAAATATTTTAATAACTAGCTAATTTTAGGAATCATTAATTATGTTACTATTCATAAAAAAAATGGCGGCAAGTGGTGGTGGTTAACGGTGGTCGGAGGGTTGGTAGTGGCGGTGGCCAGACCTCCGGCGGCGGCCGGAGCTTGGTCACGATGGTGGCTGGAGCAAGGGGCGGTGGTTGCCGGAGCTCGACCAGTGGCGGTTGCCGAAGCTCGGCCGGCAGCGGTGGTTGGTCATCGAAGGTGGTGACCGAATGTGGAGGGAGTGAGAGGAATTTACAAATTCCATCTATCTAGGTGAGAATTTGAAAATCTTTCATTTACACTAAATCAAATACCCCATTAAAATTTCAAGAATTTCAAATACTTTTAAAAAAAATATCCAAACAATATATTTTGAAATAAAGTAATTCAATTACCCTATAAAATTACTTTACTCTCTAACAATACTCCATCCAAATACACATTAAATGCATTAATTGCTTAAGGAGTTCAATGTTAGCAAATTTTTATTGGAAAATGCAACTTTTAAATGTACAATATATTGAATATATCACTTTCAATATATAGTTTCTATTTTTGAATCCCTAACCGATGTCCTTATGATACTGATTAACATTTAAATCGATTGTAAATATATCTTACTTGTTTATTTTACACATAAAATGATTCTAGAGGTAGCACAAAAAAAAAAAAGATTCTAGAGGTGATTTTCGGTTTTCTTTTCATCAAGTTGCATTTAATTAGACTTGTTGCGACAAAAAGTTGGGGATTTGTTTGGGAGTCTTGGCCCTGAAAATACTATACACACCATTGAATGCATGCACAATCTAAAAGCGGCGTGTCCCCATTCTTCTTCTTTGTGAGGCAGATGGTTAGTCCATAAGGGATTGTCCACTCCACTACCCTCAAATGGGGCAAGTACATGAGAAACAGACAAATGACTTTCAAAGTGGTTTATATCTTTATTTCTCTTCCTCGACTTAAATATAAGTAAAAAAAATATCCATGTTTGATAGATTAAAGTATAAACAAATTTTAACTAAATCAACCCAATTTTATGTCGTCATTCCAAAAATACACTTAAGTTAATTCAATTTTTATTTTTCAAGAGAATGATACACACTTCATGATTAAGGGTAATTTAGAAAGTATACTTCATTTTTATATGAAATCAATAAAATTAAATGAATTTAACTAACATTCTTAGTAAGCATAAAATTTGATATTTTTATTTGTATTTGAGTCGGGAGGAAGTATGATTAGTTTTAAGATCGTATGTTGGGGTATGTTTCCGTTTGCTCTTATGTTTAATTATTTACAATATATTTTTTTAGTAGCTAGACACGATCCATTCTTAATTTGGTTTTTATTAAAAAAAAAATAATAATTTGATTCTCTTATGTATAACAATTTTTGGTTAATACTCCTTTAGGGTGCGTTTGATTTGCATAAAAAATATGGATAAGACAGCACAAAATTACTTGTTCTATATTTGATTCAAGAAATGATTATGGTGCAGCGCAAAACAAGGGATGAAGGGCAATACAAAAATCTATATTCTTGTCCCTCGTCAAACCATGAGATAAAAAGTTGTTTTAAGAATAAACTATGAAAAAAACAAAAGTGTAATTAAAATTTTTGAAGGAGCATGTGGGGTGCATGTTAGACGTCACCATCAAACGCACCCTTAAAGTTAGTTTTTCTGTAAAATAAACAAGTAAGGTATACTTATCTTAGGTCATTTACTGAGTTGAAATCTATATATATTTTATCAAATTAAGGTTGAATATATTATTACATATTCACTTTAAAGACAAATTTATTTTAGATGAGCTTTATCTTCTTTTAAAATTTGACCTCGCCATCTATTGCCGGTATAACATTATGAGAGAGACACCGTGTAAAGGAAGCTTGAAATGAATTTACTATAAAATATAAGGATTAAATTAAAAATAAATATCATGTATAAGGATTAAAAAGATATTTTAATCTATACTTTTGTCTTTATTTGTTGCAATATTTTTTTTAATTCAGCTCTTATACTTCACTTTTTGTTGTAAATTTGTAATAATTCAAATAGACAGCGAGGATGGCATTAAAAATTAGTATAAAAATTAGTATACGTTTAGGAATTAAAAATTAGTATACGTTTATGAATTAAATTAAAAAAAATTTAATATGAAAATTAAATTAAAAAAATATCATGTATAATGATAAACAACTATTTTATCCGTTTTATTTTTTTTCGGTACACCCGGTTTAATTTATGTTCCATAGGCATAGAATTTTATAGCTATTATGGAATTTTAGGGATGTTAGCTTTAGATTGGTACTAATGTTTAGGCTGCATAAGCTGGTAGTATAGTCAATTAAAGCAGTTTTTTGATAACTTACAAGTTTGGGGCAAGGATTACTTGTCAAAATTCAAATTTAAGGCAGCATAAGGAAGGCTCTTGTACAATTTCCCTTACGGTTGGGGGCATCATTTTGCACATATACGTAATTTTGACAACTGCTGCCTCTTAATGTCAACGTACAAATATTATATAAGTATGATCTGTAAAGTAGCAGCATTAGCATTTGCTTCAAGCACAACATTGATTATTTAGCATTGGAATTGGAAAGGAAGAACAACAATGTATTTTATTGTGGGGTTTTCCATAAGCACCTGCTATGTAAACTTCGCCCCTCACCTTTTTCTTATTATTTAGAGTGTGGGGAAGTTATAAAATAAGATTATTTTAATAACTGATTTTAAGTATAATCATTTATTGTTATAATTGATTATAATACAATTAATTTTATATTTAAATATGTTTGTTGAAAAACGATTTTTAAAAAAATTGTTTCGTCTAGATAATATAAAAAAATTTATTTTTATATAATAAATTACAAAATAAATAAATAACAAATGTCGAGTTTGATGGGTCAACTCAAATAATTTAACATATACTGAGGGCAATGCTAAGAAAATTTATGCCTAATAAAATTTTGACTCGACTCAACTCTATACAAATTGGTTTTATCGGACATGCACATGGGTCAGGTCAACCCACGGGCTCCATATTTAATTGGTTTGTTAGAGTATTATGAATGAATTTATATGATATGTAAAGAGCTTTATCCAAATTATTTTCTCTAACATAAAAATATTGAATTTAACTTTAATACACAATAGTGTAAAAGTTTTTACTATGAGAGTCAATCATGCATGTTATGTTTTTTAAAATATTTGATTATACTGATAGTAAATCAAAATTAAACTAAAAAATATTTATATCTCAAACTCTATTTTATTTTATGTTTGCTATGTTTCAACTTTCAAGCGATGCAAAATAAAAACAAAATGAAGCATAAGAATAATTTTTTTAAATGTTGATAACTTAAGAGAAATTTGAAAATATGTATAATTTGGGCCAATAGGCTCGGTTTGTACAACCCGTGGTCCGCACAAGTCTGGACTGGATTAACAATTTGCTAGCCCGCAATGATTTTGCCCACCTAATCTACCCAAATTTGGCTTGTACCATAATGGGTTAACTTATTTCAACTTTGATAGAAGTTCTAATTCTTATTTACCTTTTATATTTTTTTTGCCAATAGATAGTTGATTTATGAAATCTTATGGATTTCAAACAGTATGTAACTCACAAGACGAGAAAGGAAAAAGATGATGAAAGGAAAAAGGATGAAGGCGAGATTTAATGGAAGAAACTTTATCAGCTAAGCTAGCTACCATGTTCTAATAAATTTACGTGTTTATATTACACATTTATAACTAAAACATGTTCCTAAATAGTCATTCCCAAAGTGATGATCCCAAGATTCGAACCCCTGATGTTGTAAGAGAAGGTCGTCTAGTATCGTAGTCCACTTTTATTATGATCAACCACAGTTGGGTAGAAAACAAAAATACAGGGTTTAATAATGTTAACCTTGAATCATTTTATTCCCCATAGCTCTTTTTTTCCGTTGATTTTATTGTTTCAAGTGTGTTCCGTACTTTTAGAGCCTGTTTGTTTTAGATTCTGCAAAGGTAAAATCACGTTTGAAAATTACGTTGGGAGAAAGCTCCTCTCACATAGCTTCTAAAATAATTGTCTCGGGAAGCATTATCTTCACATTTGCATTGAAAATAATCTAAACCAAACAGGCACTTAATAGACCAAGCATTTAGACTCACCTTTTTAGCCCCCTCTATTTTTTCAACAACCAGTAACACTAAGTATGAACGAAAACAATTTAAATGGTAATTTAAGAGGGTCAAGTTAATATCTTTATGTCTTTCTTAGCTTTTCTTAAAATTTCTAATACATCAGTCACAAGAAATATAGAAATTAAATCCCATTTGGTGCTTCTCATTGAATAATGTCACACACACTTTTACCTACATCACTTCACATTTGCTTTTTATCATCTAATTATTAAAATTGGTCCTATTTAATTCGTTTCTATTTCACACTTGTATTCTAATTTTGCCACCTGGTGATGTGCATTCATATGATGTGCATGAAGTTATTATTCCTTCTTATATATAAGACTACTAGTCCATAAGAAATTCTGGAGAAATATCAGCAGTTGCACGACCTTCATGCAAATCAGAAACTATTCCTTTTCATCTTATTAATAATATTACAGTTAATTCATTTAATCAAATTCTATTTATCAACAAGAACACCACCTCTTGATCCCCAACTCAATTTCATTCATCTGCACAAGTGGTAGCCACAACATTTCAATGTGGTCGTTGAATAACTGTACATAAAATCTTTCTTTCTTCCCTACATTTATGAGTAAACTAAATGGTGGGTCATATTCCCATCAAAATCATGAAGTTAAAGACCCCCCCCCCCCCCCAAGATTAGATTTCCTACTATTTACAATGTTGAAAGCAATAGGACCAAAATATGAAAAAAGTCACTGGAAAAGAATTGATCTGTGAAACTAACTGTCAGCAATGCTCTGATCTGTACCCAAATCTGTGCCTGAACGATCCATGGAATTATAATCTGATGTTTCCGTTAAGGACCTTGCTGGTGTGGATTCATCATCTCCATATTCAGAACTTGAGCTAGCAGCATCCATCTTCTCTGGACAGTCAATTTGGACACATTCAGCAACTTCATTGTTGTAATTTTCAAAATCATGAATCCTATGTGAAGGTGTTAAGCCTTCTCTTTTGACAACATTAAACACAATCCCATTATGGATCCTTTCAGGCTGCAAAAAATCACCTTCAGTTACCAGTATGCTAGATCCATCGACAACACTGTTGCCAATTTGATCAGATTCTGTCTCTGAGCTCCTATCTGGTGCTGTGAGCCTGGGACTGTGATACTGAAAATCATGAAGGTTAGCATGAGATGCCGCGCCTCTATTTAGTTCAGTATCAACATCTAAGTTTTGGAGAAAGTCAACGAACATATTTGCTGAAGTAGTTCTCATCAAAGGCCCACCAGATCTGGTCCAAGAGTTCAAATCAACATTTTCAGATTCACTGTCACTTCCATCGTGTATGCCACGGTGGGTCTTCCAACTTTTACCATTGGCTGCATTGGAACCGCTAACACTTTGATGCAATGAGGAATTAACATCAATAAGGTCTTCAAGGGATCCTGTCGAATTCTCTCGTGCAATGCAATTCCATGAAGGAATTCTTCTTGAAGCATTGAATTTGACAGTAGTGGATAAACCATGAGAAGCAGCAGCAGCTCTCTCAGCACTTCTTTTGAGTCTTCTCATATGATTGAGAATTGCAACACACTCATCAAGAGCAAGCTCAATGCCACAATTTGCTTTTATGGCTGAATGCTTCTCCCAGGTGCATCTTCTCCCTTGGTTGGCTGCCTTTTGAAGCTCCCCATAAGAAGGGTTCTGTATAATTTTTGAGTACTGGAAAAGGACACAGGTAAGACAATACAAATGAGTTAATCACCAATACAGTGAATCGTCCTTAGTAAACGTTACATAAATAGATTCCTAACCCTTTGCAAAAATGTAAGAATATATAACATTCATCACATCTTTCCTCTATGTTTACAAGTACATTGACATTTCAACAAGTTTTGCAATCAAAGGCTTGATGTTAACCTCTAGAACTTTTTCTTCAGATTAATATCTAGTTGAAGCTATTTTCACCCCTCAAAATAAATACCTAGCTGATATTTAAATGTTCTTCAAGCATATACCTGAGCAAGGGTTGCAGGCATAACAATAGTTACATCACCTTCCCAGTCTTGAGCAAACAGCTTGGCAAGTCCACCTAATGGAAACCCAAGTTCCAGTATTTGATTACACCTATGTTTCACCTCCATCTCCAGAAGATGAGCAAGCTACAAAATCAAACACCACATTGGATTCAATCATTCTTATGAGAAAAGCATACTGCAGATCCAATAATTCATTTGAGAAATGATCAAAGACAACTGTAAAAGGATACACTCAAGAGTAGTGGGACCGAACAGTTCACACATGGTCTCTACACATATTAGTGTCAGCAGCTTTAATTACAATGGTCAATGATACAATCCTAATTACAATGATATATAATCCTCCTAAAATAATTTTCGAGATTGCTCCTAGATGATTCAACCGTATATACCTAATATGATACTACATATATACCTAGGATATTCTAATAGATACAGCCATTTTCCCAATCAAGCAAGGGGTAATAAATCCAAATTTAGACAGCATGATTTCAATTTAAAAAAACCGGTGTAGCTAATATTCAGACTGGAATGCATGTCTGTCATTAATTTGGGAATGAATGGTAACATATTCCTGAGAAAATTTTACCTAAAGAAATTAGGGAAATTATACAACTGTTTCTACACACATAGCTTGTCACTTTATTCATCAATTCAAACAAAAGCAATGACACAAAGTCACTAAGAAACCACCTGCATAAAGGATTAAAAACTTAGCAAAGATGAACTAATGTTGTACTTGTATGTTATAGAAAATAGGAGGGCAATTATCTCTTATATTTTAGCCATCCAAATTTGCAGGCACAAATTAATTTGCTCGGAGAGGAGTTGGAGGCAATAAAACTCCACAGGGGTCAACTACGTGGTGCATGATATTAAAGAGACACAAGCTAACATACAAAACACGCTCAAACTACATCCATCAGTAAAGCATTGAAAAACTAAAAGCATAGGCACATATATGAACATTGATATATGGACATACATAAAACTTTGAGCTAACTTAATTAGTTAGTCAAACAGTGAGGAACTATTTTACACGTCAACTTAGGGCAGAGGGGTACTCTATGAGGTAATGTGAAATGTAGAAGCAAAAATTCATTTAAGAAACAATTGTATGCAATGACAATAAACAGAAACCTGCATATGAATGTATTGTGCAATATGTTTGAACAAAGGCCAAAGTCCATGAACGCATACCTTGGCAGCAAAATTGCCTCCGTAAGTTCGTACAAATTCTTTCAATCTCAATAATGGTGCAATATGAGGGTTGGCCTGACTGACTATAAAATGATTGACATTGAACAGCTCTTTCAACTGCATCATAGGTAAATCAATCTCCAAGCTACCGTCCCTCCAACGACGAACAGGTGTGGAGCCCTCTTCAGGACCCAAATTAAAAGGGGGATGGTAAGGAACAATCTCTCCATTTCTATTCTTTGCCATCAATTCCTGAGCCTCAAAAAGGCCAGGAAAGGCACAAGAAGCTGTGACTGCACTCCATATAACAACATGTGGTGAAGTCAAGTAGTTAAGACATCTAGGTGGTTCATGCTTCCTTGGGGAGCAAACTGTAATCCCAAGAATCCTACCTGTCATGTCATAAGCTTCTTGAAATGTTAGGTTGCTTGTTAGATGCCTCAACATCATTTGCAACTGCCTGATCTCATGAACAGCACCAACTGTTGTGATCCTCTTCACAACTGTAAAAATCCCACCCATTTGATCAAAAAATTGCAAGGAATGCCATGAATCCTCAAAAAAGCTTTGAAGCTCAGGCCAAGACCTAGTGGCAACAACAGCACACATAATGGATCCCACACTTGAACCAGCAATTATCCTAGGCAAGAGTTTATGTTCTACCAGTGTTTTAACTACACCCACATGAGAAGCTCCAAGGGAAGCACCCCCACTTAACAGCAATGCTGTCCTCCCAAATGCATGTCTAGTTTCGTGCATGAAAGCAAGCTTTTCTTCCAATGATAACTCCTCTGAATCAGAGTCACAAACCATTCTCAACTGAGTGGATACCTCATCAATATACTCCTTGATTAATTTGGGCATCTGAAGCCTACCTTTGTGAAGCTCAGGGTTACACATATTACCAAGATTTCTAACAAGATCGGTACGCATGAAAAATATTATATCTCTAAGAGATCCTTCTTGCCGACGGTGGCGAAGCTCTTGAAGCTTGTTTCTCACCAATTCTACATCATAAAGGTCAGATTCATTCATCTTTGGTGACTCTTTATCAAGCATCTTAGCTGCATGAGCCCACTCCTCATAGGACAATGCAGTTCTCATCATGTTTCTCCAAAATTTCCTCCTATATGCCATTTCTGCCCTTACCTTTACACTAGTGTATCGTTTCAACATGAATGCAACTATTGTCATCATTGCCAATATCCCTTGCGGGTTTTTTGGATGCAACCATGATATTATGGGTGCCAAAATACCCTTAAACCTATAGATGAGATCCAACAACACATAAAACATCTGATGCCTAAAATGTGACATGGACTTGCAGAAAAGAACCCTGAAAGCAATTGTCCTACCAATAATGCCAGAAGGACCAATTGGAAAACGGTCAACACTAGCCTCATTGCTAATATGATCCATTCTACTTTGATTAAAAAATCAAAAGTAAATAATACCCTCCTCAGTTCTCACAATTCAAAACTCCCAAAGGATTAAATTAACCTATAAGAGAGTTGGTATAGGAAGAGCTGTACAATTTTCAATTGTAGTAATCAAAGAGTACACAAAATGAAAAGGCAATGCTAAAGAAATGAGAACAAATAAGTGTCTGTTTATTTTAAATTTCCCACCATAAAATCAGGTCAGGTTAGCCAAAAGCTCCTCTCAACTAACTTTTGAAAACCGAGAATAATCCCAACTAAACAGGATGTAAAATGAAAGACGATAAAGTAGCGGGGTGTGTCCTGTGTTTAACAATATAGCTTGTAATTTCCCAACTAAAACTAAACTAAAAGAACTAAATTAAAAAGATTATTCTGAATGAGAACAGTACAAAGGTTCAAATTGCAGCTGAAAATCCATGTTTTTTCTTCCAAACGCAAGAAACCCAAGAAGAGCTACAAGCTCAGCTACAAATCAGATGCATATAAACTCACAAAAAAGATAGCATTTTTAATCAACCCCAGAAATCAAATCGTCAGAAAAATGTGGAGAGCAAGACAGCAACAAAACTTTGGTGTAAAAGTAAAGTAAGAATGAATGGGAGGGAGGGATGGGGCGTTGGGATGTATGTGGAAGGAGAAGATAAAGTTACCGACATGGTGACGCGGGAGCCCAATCACAAAAAACGATGACTTGTATGGAATATAGATAGGTACATGTTATCCCATTATTCAACCATCACAAGTTATTCTATTTTATTTAAGGCACTTAGGATAACATATTAACATGTTAGTTTAGGCTGGAATTAGATGTGAAAATTTGATTATTTTAATAATTGATTATATTATTATAATTAATTATAATCAATTTTATATTTGAATGTGTTTATTGAAAAGTGATTATAAGATAATTTATTTCATTTGGGTTGTGTAAAAAAATCATTTGTATATAGCAAATTATTAAAAATGGTGTGAAATTATTCATATATTTTAATAATATTTGTTTGGTAGTTAGTTTTATAGGGATGAAATAGGAAAAATGTTATTAATTTCAAAATAATCAAACAACTTTTAAAATAAGCTTCAAACTTCTAGGTTATCTAAAAACAGTTTTTTCCTCATAAAAACAGCTGTTTTGAAATTTAATCAGTTTATCCAAGCATACCAGCTTCTATTGAAAAACAGCTTTTATCATGAAAAATAACTATTTGGGTAAGAATTAATCTTACCCAAACACCCTCTTAAATGAAGTGACAATTTATATTTTACTAATGGTATAAGAGCATTTTTTTTTTTTGGAGTTGCTTAAGAAATAAGAATTGATTCTTATATCATAGTACCATTAGTGATGTGACATGCATAAGTTGTAAGCAATGTTGCTTATAGAAGTAATGGAGTTTTATAAAAGCACTCTAATTTTTTAAAGTTGCAACATTGAAGTGGAGAGTTGCTTAAAGTATTATTATCACCGATCTATATTGTAAGAAACATAAGACGAAATCACATAGACCAAGGAAAGACTTTGAAATCAGATAATTTCAATTAATACTCCTAAATATTTAACTTATTCTCCAAAAATATCCCTTTCATAAATTATGGGTGATAACTAATAACACTAACACAAATTCCACTAATATGGAAAATAGATGTACCTCGTAAATATGAATCATATTATAAATATGGGTATAATTGAAGAGTTTAATTGCTACACACTATCAATGTAAAATTTTTTTTTACACTGACAACCAATCAGAAATCATGGTGTGTGTGACTTTTAAAGTAGTTAGGATAAGAGTCAAACTTTTTAGCTTATGTGATAAATTCTGATTGGTTGTTTGTATAAAAAATCTTTACACTCACAGTATATACCAATTAAATCCATAATTGAAAATGAGCATTTAATATATCTTAAAATTAATGAATGTTTCTTATATTTTGGACAAAAAAATTAGACCATTTGGTTTCTTATAATATGGACCGGAGGGAATATTAAGTAAGAAGTGATGATGTGATATGATGAAACATATAAAAAAAGAAGTTAAGTAATTCCAATAAGTTACATCATTAATTAGAGATGCTCTAAAAATATTTATAATGATAGTGCATATAAATTAAATCTTTACATATATAATATAAAAACAAGTTTAGTTTTAATCTGTTGACGGCAGTTACAAATTATCCATAATAATATAAAAAAAGATAATATTAATGAGTATCCTTCGGATATTATTTACATAATTAAGAAAAAAAATTATATAAAAAAATAATATATTTAATATATTAAAAAGTGTGAACACTTAATTTCTCAATACAATCAATATTGTTAAGACATTTGTTTAACAAAATCTTATAAAAAAATCTTTACACAGAAATTAGAAATCAATTAAATCCCATAAGATTACCAGTGTCCCGTGAAATATTAAATTCAAACATTATTGTTATAGTTAGAGGAATCTGTCAATGATAAGGAAGAAGGTGGCGGGCACTAACTACGAGACAAATGCTGTTTTGATTTGTTCTTGCAACTTGGATTGGAACTTTTTAATTAGCGACAGCGATCGTAGGATGATTTGGAGGCACGACATACATACATTGAAGATAAGGAACAACAGCGTGACGGAAATGATTTTGGTTTTCTTCTAAGCAAGAAACAGAAAAAGGGACACGCAACAAGACAATATAAGGGTAGTGTTACCTATGGCCCTACCGTCCCACAGCATTTAGGTATTTTTTTTATTACAAAAATATGGCTGCACGTAAGTTAACCATCCCTCAGCGTTATTTTTTTTTTTTATATTTTGTGTTTTTCTGATAACTAAATGTCAGAATATAAAGAATATGTACTTCCAATAATTAATTTTTGAAATATAAAAAAATTAGTATTATGAAATTTTTCAAATTTTTTGACTTACAAGCATTTAATTTTCAAGATATAAAACAAATTGTGTTTCATCAATTAGTTATCGAAATATAAAAAGATATGTTTTGATACTTTTAAAGTCTTTTTATCTATCAGTAATTGGTTGTTTAAAAACATAAAATTTGTGTTCCGACAATTAATTGATGGAATACAAAAAAAAAACATATATGTATTCCAGCAATTAATTGCTGAAACACAAATTTTATGTATTCTCAAAATTAATTGTCAGAACACATTCCGAATGAGTTTTTTGTCTTTTCATCTATAAAAAAAAAAAGTGAAATGATGAATGTTTAAATGTAAGAATGTAGATAGCAAACATCACAATACTACTCAGAACAAGTCCAATGACGATCTAGGATGTCAGGTCCAAAGTCCATTCTCTGGACCATTTGTAAGCTGATGGGCCTAAACTTTTCATGGCCTGCGAATATTAGCTTATCTTGACGGGCTTCTAACTGAACCATCTCATATTCCAACTTGCTTGTGAGCAAAGTCTACTCTCTCTTTCATGACCCAACGAAAAAATATCATTCATTTCATTTCAACTACTCAAAGAGTTTATGACTTATCAACATATGATTGGTCTGAGTGGTAACAGACTCGGATTTCTTAAACAAGCGACCAGAAGTTCGATTGCTGACTCTTATGTATTGAAAAACCTGATTAGGAAATGTCAGTCCTTCAATGTCGTTCAGTACCTCATAAGATTAGTCTTCACAATTGCAGGCGGAATATCCCGAGAAACCTGAAAAAAGCATATGACTTATAAGTAAAGAAAATTTTAACTATCACTTGCATATTGTGTGAAATAAATTTGATATACAACTAAGGTAATATAATATAAATTACGTCAAATAGAATTTCATGAACTCAAGATTTATATCCGTCAAGTACAAATTATACACACAACATTATAAGCAATCATTTGAGAGAATTTAAAAGAGGTTCCAAACTACCTACCAAAATCTCAATATCAAGAGATCTTACCTACCAAAATCTCAATATCAAGAGATCTTCAGACTTCTGTACGGAATGATGACCCCAAAAGTACAATCAGAATTAAAGAATCAACGTTAAGGAAGATTGGAAGGACCACCATTTGATAAAAAGCTTTTCTTATTGATGTCATCTATATGAGAGGTAGGACAGTAGAAATCACCCTCCCAAGTAGAAACTTCAAATTTATCTTTTCCTTTTCAATTTACTTTCCTCTTTTGTTCTTCTTTGAAGTATTTTAAAGTGAGGGGCAATTGCTAACAACGTAAAGCTTGTCAAAGTCAAACTGTGTAAAAAACAAGAAAATGCTTAGAACAAGGGGAATCATATCCAATAAGAAATATCAAGTAGGCACTTTTATACTCTTGTCATATGCTCAATCACAATTGAAACAACAGAAAAGTTAAGAGTTCAATATGGATCAAGAATAAAAACATTCATGTATTTTAAGAATTAATACTGCAAATGCAATAGTTTTAAGTTGTATGTATGCTACTGTCTTGGGAATTATGATTCACTGGTTTCCTCTAAATGTGCTGGTCAAGAAGGATATGTAATTGATTGTAATCCTTTGGGATGAGTTTGCAGTTTTTAATTTGTCACAACATTGCGTGAGACCTTAGAAAGCAACTTTACAGTATATGGAATGAGCATGATTCAGCAATAATAGAAGTTTAACACATCATATTTTCCTTTCCTTTTTTTTCTTATTTCCCTTTCTTGTTTTCCCCATTCATACTCCTCCTGCTGTTAGGAGTTGCAAGTTTTGTAAGAAAGACCTTTGGACTACAAATACCGTAAACAATTTAAGATATATTATGATGTATATCTTTTATTCGAGAAGATATTAGATTGGCCTGATTTGTGTTACATATATATTCTTCTCTTCTCACAGCACATATTTCTTATCATGTCTTCAAATATCCACAAATTAACTCATGATCGAATTCAGAGTCACTTTCAAGAGAGAAAAATCAGAGCGACAACCAAACTGTTGCTGCTTCCTCGAACAAACTAAAATTACAAATTATAAAAAAAAAAAAAATTAATATAATGATACATAAAACTTGATATCCATACAAAAGAACAAAATTCCTTCAACGGTGCATCAAACACAGAGAAAACAACAAATTACTTGAAAATGAAATTAGCATAGAAAACAAAAGAAGTAAAAACCTTCAAGTATAATCTAAAAAGAACTTTAATTCAACTTGACTGTTCCCATGCTCCTTGCTCTGAGCAATTTCCTTTAAACTAGTCCAAGATTTTCTTCTTTCTTTTGCTCGCTGTGCTCATAGTTTTTGCTACTTCTACTTTTGCAGACATGCTTGCAGTTTCAATTGCTTTCTTAGATGTTGAACTATGTCTCCTTCTCTTCTTTCCTTCTAACAAGGTTGCTGTACTTATACTTGATGGAGTCGCCGAACTGTCCACAAGGGTGATGTCCTTAGCTACAACACTTGAAGCAAACACATCCATTTCATTGGCTTTATCTTTGCTTATGATGCCTTTCTATAATTTTGAAGACCCATGTTTGATGGGTTTTGTTGGGGGTGTTGATACTAACGATGATTTATCTTTTGAGGGGCATATTCCTTTTATATATCCCTTAGGGGTCCCTCTCTTCAGATTCTGATGCAAACAGAAATGGCACTTGTACACTACATTGATTTGAGTGATGTTAACAAATTTCTTGTGCCTATGCCTGACCTTTGATCTTTTCTCAATTCGTACAGTTGAATTAAATCCTGGTTGAAGAGCAGTTTCACATCTGTAGAGCGTGCGGTCAAATGATGATCAGGGTTGATAAACATATTTCATTCTGAATCTTATGAAATTTCCAAGTATCAACAGTATAAAGATAACTCAGGAAGCGAATCTGATTAGATATTCAAACAGATACAACGAATAAATAACCCAAACTAGATGGCTGCCAGAAATCATTAGTACCACAAAAAAAGAACTAGAACAAGGTACTGCTACCCAAATATTTTGAGCTATTAGAGCTATCTCATGTTCATTGATTCTATCAAATTACATTACTAACAAAAGGACCAAAAAATGCTTTAATAAGATACAGCATGGATGCTAATATTAACATTCAATAATGTTAATATTAGAGAACATGATAACTTAATAAAGTCATTGAAACACAGTGATAACCAACCATATAGAAAACAAAATATATAAGCAAAAATCATATATGAAAACAAAGATACAAGCAAACCTTTGGCAAGTTAGTAAAGATGGATCAGGTGATACTCCTATGGCTTCTCCAACTGTGGCTAAATGCTGGCCATAAAAGGCACCCATGTCGCGACCGAAATCGCGAAGGAAACGGCGAGAAAAAGATCTTTAAGAGAGTAGAGTCGCCACCAATTTTATTTAATTGAGGAAAAATTGGAAAACCCTTAAAAATGGCCTTTGAAACGAAAATCGAGTTCGGGAGTCACTTGCGTATAGGGAAGGATAGAGACTTAACCCCACGGCACCCCTAATACACCCGTAAGAAAACGGTTACCCAAATTAATTGTGCAAACAATTAACGAATTTTAACGTATTTACTTACCCCAAAAATAAAACTATTAAAGAACACTCTTTAATTTGAAGAAAAAAGGGATGCATCAATCTATAGCTACCTGCGACACCTAGAGCAACACTCACCAGCAGTGTCAAGGATGGGAACACATGTAGGAGACCACAATGCAATCAAGTCCATTACGCGCTATTAACACCATTGGGTCCTGTTTCTCACAAAAAGAACAAGGATGCATCCTGGGCAAAGACTATGCAACAAACCATCCAGACCATTTTAAAGAAACAACGAATCTGTGACTCGCAAGCTTAATGGGATATCAATTATTACAAGCTAGAGACAATCTTTATCACATCCTAACTTCAAATCTGGGTTGAAACAAATAGTGAGAATAAGAGTGGCTTCTCTAAGGAGCAAAAAACTTCTATATTGAAGAGCAACCAATTAACAACCTTTTATGTTCCCATCAATGAAAATATTGAGTACGCAACACACAACATCGACTCCACACATCTCATATCAATTCCAAACCATGTTCAGCAATATCAAATTAATTAAACACTATGACAATAAAGTTGCAAAACAAGAAGCATCTAAGCATCACGATAACCACTCAACACATGGAGTGATATGGATTTCAAGCATTACCATAACTTGATTTCCTTTCCTGATCCTATTACTCAAAAAAAAGATGTACTCAACAATTATATCAATAAAAAGGACAAATTCCACGAGGTCAATGGTTCACGCATTTCATCAAACTGATAGTAAGCAAATAGGACAGACCAAGTCAGAAATTAAGGTAATGTAGACAATAAATTAAAAAAAAAACACAGTGCACACAAAAGTTCAAGGGACATCATAAGAATAGCCAATAGAGTCAATATCCATTGAAATTCAAGTTCTCAAACTGTACAATGTATCAACCAGAGAGAGAATTATACAAAATCAATTGAAAGCTAGATCTGTTGAATGTATACAGCAAGTAAAAATTTCTTTTTGCAATCCCAAATTTTCAGTCTATTTTTCACTCTTAGAATACAGAAGAAATTCTCCCAATACCCAAAAAGTTTACAAAGAGTTATAGAACAAGCTTTATGAATCCATCTCTCTCTCGGCTCTGTTTTTTTCCCCCCTCGCTGTCCCCTTTTTTTCTGGTTTCTGCTTCCTTCTTTATAGAGATATTTCTCCCTCATTGCTTTGATTCCCTCTCCTGCAAATCAGCGAAAATAGCAATTAAAATCCCTAATTTGAAACGAAAATGGAAGGGAATAACACATACCTTGCGTGATTGAGATCCAGTGATGCGAGTGAGAAGGGAAAGAAGCGAGATTCACGTTGTTGATGGAGGTTTGCGGCTGCTAGGGTTACTTTTGGGTGAGGAGATAGACGGGTTATGGAGGAAATAGACGGGTTATGGAGGAGAGGAGATAGACGGGTTATGTTATGGGGGGAGATAGACGGGTTATGGAGATAGACGGGTTATGGAGGAGACAGGTTATGGAGATAGACAGGTTATGGAGGTAGACAGGTTATGGAGGAGATAGACAGGTTGTTATGGAGGAGATAGACGGGTTATGGGCTGAAACTTGGTTTATTGGCCCAAAGACATTTTTTCTTCTTATTTTTTTATTTATATTTTTATTTTTATTTTTATTTTTTATTTTTATTTTTTATTTTTATTTTTATTATTACTTTTTATTTTTTATTATTATTTTTATTTTTTATTTTTTTTTTTTATTTTTGGATTTCTATAAAAAAAGACTTTTTTATGATTATCCGGTCAAAATGAGGTGTTCACAACCCAAAGACGGTATTAAAGCCTCATCAATGGCAAAAACTGCTAGCTTTTTCAAGTGCTCAAACATCAATATTGACTTGATGTCAGAGGCAGCCTTGGTTTGTATTTTTCCAGTGGCTTCTTCCCTCAATGATATTGGAGTGAGAGACCCAGATTTTGAATTTGGTAATTTTTTTTGTCCTCCTTGCTTGCCCATGTTTCACTTGAGCTTTGCTTGTGAGGAATTTTATCAAACACCTGCTATGCATAGATACTATTTAGACTTTAAACATAATTATAAACCAAATTGTAGGTGAAATAGCCAAATAAAAGAACCAGAAATAATCAATTGAATACTCGTCTACTTGGTGACAAGGTTCAACCTTGGATTGGTAGGGTGGGGAAGGGTAGATGTTAAATCCGGGAATCTCAAAAATTGGATCCCATTGCACCGTCCTTTAATGGTTGCCCTAGTTCAATTGTGGGAATAACAATAACCCAAAAATATTAAATTTATCCTCACAATAAACATGATAAGATAAACAAATTATCAATAATTAAAAAGTAAATCTCATTATTACCATCATAATAGAAAATGAAGGTAAAAGATGAATTAAAATATTTTCAAGTCAAAAAATAAGGGAAAAGATCAAAAGACTAAATTCCAAAATTTACAAGTTTGACTTATCTTGCACTATTACGTGTCCCCTATGTGTATTTTGAACAAATGTAATTTTTCACAAAAAAAAAAAAAAAAAAACAATTGTAGACTACTTGATTTTTATCAATTTTTTTAAAAGAAGTAAAGTGTTGAAGAAAAATTAGTTTAACAACGGATTAATTCAATAAAATGGAAGTGGACTGCGAGCCTAGACAATATTCTTTTACAATGTCAGGGGTACGAATATTGGAGTCGTCACTATAAGGGTTTTATCTAACTACCACCCTCGGATCGAGAGTCAGTCTCACAGCTTGTTTGTAATCTGTGGGAATATCCGATCAAAGACAAAAAAAAGGTACAACTCATTGAAGTTATTTAACTCCTCTTTTATGGGCCCCATATGTCACATCATATTTTTTACTTGACTATTTTAAGCAACTCTCGAGTCTAATGATATAACTCTAAAAAGTTCACCAAATGGGTCTCACAAGTTGCTTCACATTTTTATTTACATTTATTTTTGTTTCAACTTAATATATTAATATATTAACTCATTTATTTTTTTTTCGGTTTCATGGTTTCTTATTAGCGCTTCTATAAGAACTGATTACTTGTAAAAACAACTGTTTTTACAGCCGGACACCATCTCATTGTGCTCCATGGTGCTACCTAATAAGAAACAATTATTATTTCTTAAAATTAGTTAAGTATCTCTCATTGGAGTTGATCTTAGAGTTAGTTTGCCTCTAAAGTGAGTAAATAAGGTCCTTAATTTAATAAAGTACATAAAAGTTTTAATCCACTAAATAATTTAAGAGTAAATACATATTTACTCATTTTTGAGGCAAAATCAATTAAAAAACCTAATTTATCTGAATGGCATAATTAATAAGAGAAAGAACGACTGACCTCTTGATAAGCTTTACACAGTTTGAGACATTCGCTTCCTTCACGTCGCCTTATTAAGCCCAATAAAAGACCAGCCGCACTCACTAAAAAAAAACTCTTAACTTTCAAGCTTAAAATAAAAGGATGTTGTTTTTTACACCATAATTTTTTTTTCATACATCACAAATCTTTTAAAAACATTTGAATATCCCTAAAATATCTCAAACTATCTTAATACATCTCATATACATCACTCCCCTCCGCTATTCTTCCCTCGTCACACCCCTGATAATTTCAAGAAACACACTCCCTTCTTCCTTCTTCCGGAATTTCTTATTTTGAACTTTGCGGAACAATTCCTTTTTGTTTTAGAGAGAAGCGAACTGTGTTGAACAATTCAGAATGGTGCATTTTGAACTTTCTTCCTCGCCCCATTTCCGGAAACACATTTCTCACATCTCGCCCTTCTGGAATTCAGTGATGGCACGTTTTCCAGACATGTACTGGTGTCTGTTTATGGAGGGCGCGATAATGGTGGAAGGAGGTTTTACTGACGGCGTTGGCTAGATTACAAAGTTGCCTAGCCTAGTTTCGTGTCTATTCCCGTGTATGTTGCCTAGCCCAACTGGTTTCATATCATAATAATCATAATCATATTCTAATCATAATCGTAAACAGAATCAATTCATGTCAATTGATAATCATAATCCATGAGCATTTTCCGGATGCGGGTTTATTAAGGGGACAGATTCCAAGGGATACCGGAAATATGAAGGGTAGGGAATGAGGTTATAAGGATATTTTGGGATATTAAATCTTTTAAAAAAAATTTGTGATGTAATAAAAATAGTTATGGTGTAAAAAACAACATAAAAAAAAAAACCCAAAACTCAAGGCCCACATCTGCAACCCAACATAAACAGATCGAAATCCCAAAAGAACAAAAACCCAAGTCACCTATTTCTCTAAATTCCCAAATTAAGGGCCTGTTTTGGTAAACAGTTTAATTAAGCGCTTATAGGATAAACGCTTCTCATATAAACACTTATGTATAAGCTATTTCTATAATCAAAGAGAAAATTTACTCAAATTGTTTTCATATAAGTTATAAACTGTTTTCATAAGCTATCTTGGAGAGCTTATCAAAATAAGCTGAAAACAGCTTACGGACATGTCATAAGCTGCTTTCATAAGCTCTCTCAAACACTCTAACAAGTGCTTATACTAGTAGATAAGTCCAGATAAGCTGTTTATAAATCAATCCAAACAGACCCTAAAACAACCTACATTCCTCTGTACCTAAACCCATTCAAGCTGAAATACCTCCAGAGAACGAGGAAGAAAAAGGGTTGAAAAGGAGGCTCACGGTGGTGTTGATAATCGTTAACGAAAATAGTTGATAACTATGAGCACATAGATAAAAATTAGAAATTTGTTATAACTCATTCATTTAAGTTTTTATCTCAATACCAAAAGACCCATTTAAATCTCCAACAATTTTTGAGGTACAACTTTTCGTCCTGGAGAAAAAAAAACTCACCGAATAATTCCCGAGAATAACAAAAGAGGGACATTTTAGCCATTCCCTTTTGTTTCCATCTTGAACATGCATTAGAGTGTCGATATTTATCGGTAATATGTCAGGTGTCCAGAGAATAGTTCCTACATGCATTGTTAGGGACTATTCGGTGATTTTGTTTTCATAGGAATGAAAAGTGGTACCTCAAACATTATTAGGGACTAAAATGAACCTTTTACTCTCTTAAATACCTAAAAGATTCATCTTTTATCTGCAATTACTACTTGCACTTTTGTCCCTACTCGGCAGTTCTCATATTTCAAATCTCACATTTTATTTTTAGTTTTACAAAATGTTCAACTTCATTCAATTTTTTTAATACAAGTCTTGGATATTTATATAGGATCATCAAGTCTGTTTTGGGCTGAAAATATACAATAGAATTTGAAATAATTGGGCTTCCATCAAGGCACAGGCCCAGCAGCTGGTGAGTCTCGAGAGAGAGAGAGAGAGAGAGAGAGAGAGAAAGAAAAGGATATTCCTCTTCACCTTCGTTTTGAAACTCAAATATTGCATTTGCATTGGTTTATCCGGAACCAGCAGCAAAGACTCAATTTGACTCTTCACTCCACAGTAACTGTTTCATTGTTGTGTTCTCTCAACGTAACACTTTCTTATCTTCTCTTGCAATTTCCATTGTTCATGTCTTAGGTTGTTGTGTTGGGTTCCATTTTATTTTTATTTTATTTTTTTATATCTTGAAGAGGGCAGGGATTAAATGATGTTCAATGTCTAGAGGGAATAAAAAAGGTTGTAACTTGAAAGTGATTTGATACCCCATCAACTGAAATAATTATGGTCAGTGTTTATTGTTCCAATTCTCTTAAGTGGGTTTAGTCCTTTTGTTGATTCTAATTTTCACTATGTTTGCATTGTATTCATGCTTGCTTATGAAATTATAAATATTTGCTCTTTGTCACTTGCTTTTGATTCATAAAGTTTAGAAACTGAGTTGATGACTGCATGAATCATTTTTACTTGCTTGAGGAACTAAGTGTTTTATTCTTATTTTACATGTGATGCAAATCACTGATTTTTAAATAAGAATAATTTTTTTTAGCCATTTTTGTAAAAGCTAACAAACCTTGCTCTTCAAAGAGCTTTTGGAGTATTATTGTATAACACCGATTTTTTGAGTGGTCGGGGAATGATGTTCAATGTCACCAGGGCATGAAAAATGGGTAATTTAGAGCTCTTCACAGTGTTTTTATACCCTAGCTAGCTGGTATTTCTGTTTTCAGCTAAAGTAATTATGATCACTGATCAGTGCTTGTTATCCATTTCTCAAAGTGGTTATAGCCCTCGTGTTGATTTTTATTAGTCAAATTTGTTTTGTGGTGATGCTTGCTCATGAAATTACAAGTCTTAACACTTAATCACTTGCTTTTGATCCCCAAAGTTGGATATTATGTTAATGAGTCCATGAATCTTTATAACTTGCTCAATGAACTAAGTATTTTTTTCTTATTTGTAGTCAAATGCAAATGACAGGATCTTAATTTTTGTTTCAGGAACGTGTCAAAGTAGTTAGAGGAAGCTCATATTTAGATGGCTCAATTACTATCATCTTCTTGCTCCTTGACTATCTCATCTAGAAACAAACCTTACTTAAAACCTTTTGACCATGGTTCAACATTTTCTATCTCTGTTTCTTGCAAGGATTCCAGATCTCCATTTAGAAGGCTTTTCTTGCAAGAACAGAAGCCAAGAAAAAGTTTTGTAGTAGTACATGCTACTGCAGTTTCAACAAGCCGGGAAGCCCCAGTTCAAACTAGCTCCAGCGACCCTTTTAAACCACAGCGAGTCATGGTCATTGGTGGAGATGGTTACTGTGGTTGGGCAACTGCCCTCCACCTGTCTAACAAGGGTTATGAGGTTGCCATTGTTGACAGCCTAGTTCGACGCCTCTTTGATCACCAGCTTGGACTGGATTCTTTAACACCAATTTCCTCCATCCAGAATCGCCTTCGCTGTTGGAAATCTCTCACTGGAAAAAGTATTGAGCTCTACATTGGTGACATCTGTGACTTTGAGTTCTTATCTGAAACCTTCAAGTCATTTGAACCTGATGCTGTTGTCCATTTTGGGGAACAGAGATCTGCTCCTTACTCTATGATAGATCGGCCAAGAGCGGTGTTTACACAGCAAAATAATGTTATTGGTACGCTGAATGTGCTCTTTGCTATAAAAGAGTTCAGAGAGCAGTGTCATCTAGTTAAGCTTGGGACTATGGGTGAATATGGGACTCCAAATATTGACATTGAGGAAGGTTATATTACCATTACTCACAATGGAAGGACAGATACTTTGCCATATCCCAAGCAAGCCAGCTCATTTTATCATCTTAGTAAGGTGCATGATTCACATAACATAGCCTTCACTTGCAAAGCTTGGGGGATTCGAGCAACTGATCTGAATCAAGGAGTGGTATATGGGTTAAGAACAGATGAGACTGCAATGCATGAAGAGCTGGTTAACAGGTTCGATTATGATGGTGTATTTGGAACTGCATTGAATCGATTCTGTGTTCAGGCTGCTGTTGATCATCCACTTACTGTATATGGTAAAGGAGGCCAGGTAACATACCCATCTATTTGTTTAATTCTTATTGATAAGTGGAAGAGTGACTGTTGATGATTGCTATGGCAAGGACATAAATTTTGGAATATTTAGAATCAAGACTTGTTAATATTGTGTGTATTAGACAACTGGAGCAGAATTGAAGAGCATTGATGGAGCTTCTTAGGGGTGCCCCCCACCTTTTTTTTGGGAAACTAACAGTAATATATTACAATATTTATAAAAAAATTATTGCCTCACAAAATATAAATTGATTTATATGATATGTTTATTGAATATAGAATTATATATTTCAACAAGCTATAAAAATTAAATTTACTAATCCATCAACTACTTAAGCACATTAACACATTCCTAAATTGTGTCAAAATTTGCTAGAAATAGAGAAATGAAACACATACTACTTTATTGATCAATTGGTTCACAGCATCTCAACTTTCAAGTATTTACAACTACAGCAAAGCAATCATTTTCAGCAATAAAAATAATCAAACCATACAAAATATAAAAATAGAAGTGAATTTATTTGAGACAATATGATGATTTATATTAAAAAGGTACATTTAAATTTTAATTCTGAATCAATTATTAATGTTTCACGTTTTCAAGAGAGTAATACTTAAAATGAAAGTAATTTTTTCGTCATTTATTTATCTCTGTATTTTTACTAATTGTGTATTAATTAAATGTTCTAAGTTCTAATGCTTAAAATATTTTATTTCAAATGAAAACACACAAAAAAATTGTGTTATTAATAAGAGAAGCACATATCTAGCAAAAATTTATAAGGCTTCATCACCAAAAGGAGATTTTTGGTCCCTTCAAAACTATAGGCCAAGAACTGCTACTGTCTGAGAATTCTGCTTCTTGTTCGAATCACTTTCTTAGATAGTCCGGATATTTAAGTAGGGATTATTATTACCATGAAGGTCTATATGGTGAATAGATACTAGAAAAGGTTTTTATGCCACTTTGTTGTGGTGCTGCAAACTTTTTTCTGATTATTGGAAATGGCTATTGCTAGTATAATATGTGGTAATACACCAACAAGTAGTAAGTTTTTCTTCCTATCTAATCTAATGTATCTGAAAATTATGTATTCTAGTGACGTGATCAGTTGTATAAGCCTTACAACCAAATTATTTGTTTTAATTAAATGCAATCCAAGATTAGTTGCACTTATGCTTTCCTTCAGTTGCTCTATATTCCGTTTATAATATTGGCTATCAATCTTCTGCATAGCGTGTAACCACTCATGATTTTAGCTTAAAGGTTTCTGTTTTGATGGAGAATAAAGTCTGACATAGGGCAAAATAAAGACAATTGTAATGTATATAAACTGGGAAGCTTGAATCCAAACTGTCTAGATCTTTTGGACAACAAAGTAACTCCCAAGCTTATTATACAAATCAACCCACTCTTTCAATTAGGTCCAATCTTAAAATGCTAACATGTTTGATATTTGAGGTTGTATTTGACATTTGTAGATTTAGAGTCAATTTTGCAGCCACTAGAAAACTTTTGACTGCATTAAACGTTCTCCGAAGATATGAATTGACTTCTCCTAGCATCATTTGCTCCTAACATGTTAAAATGTGCGAAATGGTGAACACAGTTAGCAACTTTTTAGATCCCAGTCGTTTTTTCTTCATCCTTCATAATCTAGTCCATTCTCCCCATTCTTGGTAACCTCATGTGATATTTTTTGCAACTTACTATAGTTATCTGAGATTTATTGATAATAACTGATTGGCCACTCCCACTATTATACACTTGTCAAATGTTAATCTTATCTCACTGCCATGTGCACCTTGTTCCATTGAGATTCTGATAGAGTGGTTTATTTCTTGTTTTGCTATATTTTCTTTTAGTTCTCTTCTTAAATGAGTTGAATTGATCTTTGTGTCTATGGGAGAAAATTATGAAATGCTCTTCTGCTAATATTTTGTCTGTATTTTTGGAATGTGCAAATTTCAGACTAGGGGATACCTTGACATAAGAGATACAGTTCAATGTGTTGAGCTTGCCATTGCAAACCCTGCAAACCCTGGGGAGTTCCGAGTGTTTAATCAATTTACTGAGCAATTTTCAGTCAACCAACTTGCCACCCTTGTTACAAATGCAGGTGAGAAGCTTGGCCTTAATGTGAAAACTATAACAGTGCCAAACCCAAGAGTGGAGGCAGAGGAGCATTATTACAATGCCAAGCACACTAAATTAGTTGAGCTGGGACTGAGGCCACACCTTCTTTCAGATTCTCTCCTTGATTCCCTGCTCAACTTTGCTATTCAGTACAAAGATCGCGTAGACACAAAACAAATCATGCCTAGTGTTTCTTGGAGAAAAGTTGGGGTCAAAACAAAAACTGTTACAACCTAAGAAGGTGGGTTCAGTACTGCTGAGGTAGCTGTATCCTGCATCATGACACTTCTGGTGATAGATTATGCTGCATAGCCGTGAATATATCAAATTGCTCTCTTCTAGGATTTGTCTTCTGCAATGGGGAGAATGATCCATCATTGTGTAACCCTCATACCCTTATGTAGAGTAGATCTTTGTGCTTCAAAGTGCTCTACCATGAGAGACATGTGTGTACCTATGTATTGCTGTTCTGTTTACTGTTGACCATATGGAAGTATTTATTGTAGTACACCCATATGTATGTGTCAAATGGACAATATGGCAAATAAACGATTCTAATTTATTTATTTTTAGTACATCATATTGTTATCATTTGTTCATGTACTAAAACTTTGATAGAATCAGTTAAATAATTCTGTAATACACTCATGAATGTGAAGTTGAGCAAGTATATGTTACTCTCTACGAGTGTGGGTCTTGGTTTATCTTTTTTGGACTTTGGGATGAGAGCTTCACTTCAGTTATTATAGCAATGTCCTCGCTCGTGAAACACTAATTTGCATTCTTAGGAGTAATTCTTGCTTTGACGGTGTTTATCATAGGCACCTATTTTTGGAATTTACTTATAGTCCACTAACATGAGCAATCTGATAGGTTAAACTAATTATTTGATCCCTATATGACATTGATTTTCAATTTAGTCCCTATACGTCGAAACTTTTCAAATCAGTTTTTATATGTACAATTATTTTTAATTTGATCATTGCGATTTATTATTGTTATAACGTCGTTTGTTAGAGTTAAAGTATAGAGATCAAATTGAAAATGTTTGTCACATTTAGGAACTGAATTCGACAAAAAAAATAGAATTTGGTTCCTACACGTGATAATTATTTTCAATTTGGTTCCTAGATGTGACAATTATTTTCAATTTAGTTCCTATCATGTGATGACGTTGTAACATCAATAAACGGTGAGGACCAAATTTAAAATAATTATATATATAGGGACTGATTTGAAAAGTTTTTATGTATAAGAACTAAATGAAAATCAACCTCATGTATAGGAATCAAAATATTAGTTTATTCAATCTGATAATTGAATTCAAGTCATAGCGAATGTGAACGGAAGATTTGATGAGATATGTCAATCCTTGTTAGCTTAACACAGGCATTTTATTAAATACAAGGCTTAATTGCACTTTGGTCCCTCAGATATCACGATTATGCAATTTTAGTCTCCCGGGTTTTAATTGCGCCAATTGAGTCCTCCAAGTATCACGATTGTGCAATTTTGGTCCCCCAAGTTTCAATTGCGCCAATTGGGTCCCCCATGTATCATAATTGTGCAATTTTGATCCCCCAAGTATCACGATTGTGTAATTCTGTTCCTTCAAGTATCACGATTATGCAACTTTTAACATCAATAGCCTACGAACCACATGTGCGTTTGATTTGGCACTTAATGAGACCAGCTTGACAGCTTACATGTCATTCTTTTGTGACACTTAATGGTGTGCATTTGACCATTAAATTGTATAAGATGTCAATGATATCTTATAAAAATGTCCCACAAGCTGTCAAGTTGACTTCACTAAGTGTCAAATTAGTCCCACGTGTTCTACATAGGTTACTAAAGTTAAAAATTGCACTATTGTGATACTTAGGGGACCAAAATTGAACAATCATGATACCTAGAGGACCCAATTGACGCAATTGAAAACTGGAGGATCAAAATTGCACAATCGTGATACTTGGGGATCAAAAGTAAAATTAAGCTTAAATACTAAATATTTGTAGGGTTGTTAACCCTTGTTAAGAATAATGCACCCGATATTTAAAGAGTGCATTTATACATGACAGTAGTTGAATGAAGTACGCAAGAGATGATATGGTAGGTAGTGTCTATCCAAAAGACAACTCTTGGAAATGATTAAAAAAAATGGTAATTAAAGGCCAAAATTGAATAGCAGGATAGCGCTAATTATTGTTAAGGCTGTATATATTTATATTGGCACAAGAAACGTATATTTATAAAATACCTTGATTACGTATATCATGAATTCATAATTCATAATACAAATATAAAAGAGATATGGATAAGTATTCTCGTCGTTTTCCTCCTATATTTTCTTATAAAACACTGGACTATTAGGTGTCTTGATTCATCCCCATAGAAAATTCTTGTTTCCCTCCTTTCCACATCGTATCAGATTTAATTTGTCAATAAATTATTTCAAATGTTTGATAATGTAGATTAGTACCATAATATTAATTTTTAGTTTAGAACTATTTCGGTCCATTCTAATTAATTTTAACAACTCGACAACTATATCGGTCAGAACTGCTTTTAACAATCTTCTTCTCTGTTATTTTAACCACACTATAATAATCCAACTCAAGATTTAAATAAAAAATATATGAATGTGCAACAAAGAGATCAACTTTCAAACAAAACTACTAATTATCAATCACATGGATATAGTTGGAATCACGATCTGAGGGTCCAATCTTGCTTTATCTTCACTTTCTCTCTCTAGAACCCTTCTCCCTCTCTCTATTGGTTCTAGACTTACGCTTTGTTTGGGTATAGAGAGAAGTAGGAAGGAAAGAAGTAAGGAGGAGAGAAGTAAAAGAGAAGGGAGAATGAGTAGAAAATGAGTAGATTTTTAAGTTGTTTGGATTGAAAGAAATAGAAGAGAAAGAAAAGAAATTTTTTGTTAAAAAGACAAATTTATCCCTAATAATATATTTGTACAGTATAAAATAATGGGTAGAATTGTCCACACAATTTTTTTTTCTATTCTTCATGCAACTCTCGTCTGCTGAGGAGAGAAAATTTTTTGTGTGGGACCCACACCAAAATTTTCTCTCCCTCCTTAATTTATATGAAACCAAACGGTGGAAGTGGGGAAGTTCTCTCCCACTTCCCTCTGCGTCAGTTCTCTTCCCCCAAAATGACCCGAAACAAACAATACGTTAAGGAGAAAATGATTTTCATCCCAAGTCAAAAGAAGAGAAAAGACTTAAGTGATACGGTCAGGTCATTAATTTATGGCATTATTTGTTTTCTGGACCACATTATAACGTTTTGTTTATATTTTTCTTCAATTTCTGGAGGATGATATGTACTATGATTGAGAATATTGATAATTATTGATTATTATTTACATACAGGTATAATTATATCAATTGATAGAAACTGATTGTTTGAATAAAAAAAGTTATAGCAATTTGTTTGATTTTCGGGTCCTAATTTTAGGTGATTATATCTTCGTGTGAATATTTGGGCCCCTACTGGACAGCTTTTATCTTCTTGTACATAAAGCTATAATTATTGCTCAACTGATACAAACTTGTTTTAAAATTGATAATAATTTATAGGAAGTTGATTGATTTTCTTGTCAAATTTTATGTAATTATCTTCATGCGTCTATTTGGTCCATCTTTTATTTATTTTAAAAAAAATCATAAACAGTTTAACTTGATTATTAGTTACAAACGGTTATAATTATCAATGATGTAAGTTTGTTAAAAAAAACAATTGATTTAGTCAAAAAAAAAAAAAACAATTGATAGCATTTCGTTTCATTTTCTGGTCCCAATTTTAGGTGATTATCTTCTGGTGTGATATTTGGTCCCCTTCTGCTGGACAGCTTTCAACTTCTTGTACTATAATTATATATAGGTTTAATTATTCTGTTAATTAGTTTCTGATTTTTTTGAGAATATTCAAACAGATTTTTGAATTTTTAATGTTTGTAATTAGGTGTCCTAAACTTACAAAGAATTTGTAATTTAGTCCCTCAAATTTCGGTTAAGATTCTGTTAAATTATCCATTCTCTCATACACTTGTGGATCCTTGAACTTTTTATAATATAATTCAAATAAATCTTTATATTTTTGGGGAAAATCAAATATGTCTCTATGCTTTTTGGGAACGGGCGAAGATTTGTATAAACGATTCAATTACAAATTTTTATAAGTTTAAGAACTCAATTACAAACTTTTAAATTTAAGACAATATTTTTTTTTTTAAATGTTAAGAAATCAACTAAGTAATTAAATCTTATACATATTGATTATTAATTGCATACGGCTTTAATTGTTGATCAATTGATATAAACTTGTTAAAAAAACAATTGATCAAAATTTGTTTCATTTTCTGGTCCCAATTTTTACAGATTATCTTCATGTGTATATTAATATATAGTCCCCTCGTGCTGGACAACGTACTTTTATTTCTTTGGACCACTCCCGTGCTTATAAAATCCTTGTTTCATAGCAAATCTATCAATTTTTCATTGAAAAAGAAAAGATACTTGTCTTATGTACGTGTGCTAAATGCAAAATTCTGTGTCGTTTTGTATCCCATGGCTTAACAGAGTTTTGTCCACATTATATGCGAAGGATATTCATTCCTATAATCCTATTTCCTAATGAACGACAAGGGGGTATTTGGCAAGTTACTGATTTATAATTATTTTTTATCTTTCACTAGGTGTTCTCACTTTCTTTGGTTTGTAGAACTACTTCTGGTTTAGGCAACTAACAAATTCTTATTACCAACTGAACTACACTTAGTGGTTACTATTTATTTTTTGTTTCCCAAAGTATTCTCTACGCGCAACTGCAGAGACTAATCCCCCGAGGTACTGGACGACATTTAAGGGCTGACTTCTCCAAACCAGATTTTCTTCATACACAAGAGTCAAAAATCGAATCTCTAACCACTTGTTTAAGTGGTACAAGTTCATTGCCACTCGAACTAACCACATGTTGGTTGTGTGTGTGATTACTATTTTAAAACTATTTTTCCACCTTACCCAGTATTTTTACATCCTTTATCATAAGACTAATTTCGTTTATAATACTAAAATTATTTTTTTGCCATAAATATTTTTTTCATCTTTACATAGGCCCTCAATCAAATCAACTCAAGCTTAATTATCCAAATTAATTACACAAAAATTAATTATCTGAATCTATATAAATTTTAAAATCATTTAGTTTCTCTAAATTTTTGTTTTTAAATTAATTTAAGGTAAATATTATTAGTTAGAGTTTAATCTTGCAAATGATGATTTGAAGATCATTTTCTTTTTGGTGTTAGGTGATTATTTGAAAGTTTTTTTTATAAAAAGTGATAAATTAAATAAGAAACTATTTTTTTGGTCTTACAATGTTTCCTATCTTCTTTGGTTAAGATCTTGTGACTCAAGATCCTCCTTGATGATTGGTTGTTACGACTCTATGTGTTTGGTCTGTTGTTCTAACCATCTTCTCTACCACTCTTTGACGCTACTTCCACCATCTTGATCCATCTCT
Organism: Ammopiptanthus mongolicus; assembly: GCA_039655645.1. Lineage (NCBI taxonomy): Eukaryota > Viridiplantae > Streptophyta > Magnoliopsida > Fabales > Fabaceae > Ammopiptanthus > Ammopiptanthus mongolicus. The sequence continues at coordinate 9,234,444 of CM077351.1, read as the reverse complement.
TGGTGACGTTTCTATTTGCTCAACCTACTTTCGTTTTTCTTTGAGGTAAATTTCTGCTTTTGGTAAATGAATAGCCTAAATTGGCTTTGCTGTAAACTTATGCCCTTGGCGGTTAAATGTGAGCTTCCATCTTAGGCGGTTAAGCATTGAATTTTCTTTGATTTTTTGCTTTTGCCAAATGGTTAAATCTTTAATATAGTTTCTACTTGAGTGATTACGCATTTGTCTTACTTTTGGTAGTAATCTTTGGAGGCCTATAGAGTCCAATTTGGAGAGGCTTATGGCCGATGTTAATTCTAGCGAGTCGTCTCATTTCAGATAATTCATTTCAAACGATTGATACATGTTTTTTTGCTTCTGCCAAGTGGTTAAGCCTTAAGTTGTAGCTTCTGCTTGATGGTTAAGCATGTTGTTGCTTCTGGCAACTGGTTAATCCTTAAGTTGTAGCTTCAACTTGGTGGTTAAGCTTTGCCTAGTTTGGCATTTGAAGATCGCTCTCAAAATTGGGATTTATTGTTTCTTTTTTGAACGAGTGTCGTGGAGACGCTGGAAAAATATCGAAGCCCAAAAGAAGGTTGAAAACTTCTCAAAGCTATGCACCTCAGTTGTTGCCTATGTCATTGACAAACTTTTTCTTACTTAGTCGATATATGATTACGGCTTGTATCCAAACGATTGATTTGTTAAAACGACTGGTTTTAGACGATTTGTTTCTGACAATTAATTTCAAACGATTGATTTTGATGATTGATTTCGGGCCATTCATTTGTCTCATACGATTGATTTTAGACAATTAACTCTAGATGATTCATTTATCTCACATCAGTTTTTCATATTATTTTTTTCAGAATTTAATTCGTTGTATTTTAATAACATTTCATTACTTAGTTGCATTGTAATTTTTTTATTTGGATGTATTATACTGTTTATCCCAAGTTCAGAATGCTAATACACACTTCTAGCTTGGGTAGGCCGGTTACAGGTGTAGTTAAAAATTGGTTAGATGATTAGTTAGTGTGTTCTAGTAGATAAGCTCAAGTGTTACTCTCATTGAATCCAATTTTTTATTTTAGACTTCTCTAAACTCTTTCTCCTTCCTCTCTTCTCCGCCATATTATCTGACACTTTTCAAGTAAATTCCAGTTTGAAGAGTAATAATGATTAACCATCATAAAAACTAATTATTAATTAGAAACCGGAATTACATAATTCATTTTGCCGCAATTATCTTGAATATTACAACATCTATCAACACACTCTGTTCGTACCACTGCCACAAACCTTGGACTCCCTTATTATTTATTCAACAAGGTGCCCAGATTACATCGTTTACAATAGTAGCTCACATATATCACAAAAATAAAAAGGGGCGCGGGGGGAGTGAAATAACACTAGACTAGAAGAGCACACATAAATCGACAACCAACTCCAATAATCCAATTTCTTATACTTAGAACAGAGCAATTTGGCATGAAGTCACGAACAATTCCATCATACTACTGCATGTAGGCTTCAGATCCCACAATAGGCGTCAATTCGAGAATTAAGGTCTTTGATTTTGGCATTGTCAAAGAAACGAACGTAATCATAATGGTCGAATATTGGTTTATAACGCAAAGGATGTTGCTCATTAACTACCTCCTCCGGTATCTGCATCATCTTATCACTGAAAGAAAATAGTCCCATCGAGTATCTCATCTTCTTTGCATTCATTATCACCCGGTGTTCGCATGACCGTATCCTGCTATTACTCCACACCTAGCCCATGAACGAAAATGCATCCATGTTAGACCTAATTGATCAAATCAAATATTAATTCTGTGTCAAATAACAACCGCACTCCATTATATATTCTTTGGACCTTGCTTCATAATTTTGTTTGTGCATCAAGGTATCCCCGATCGATAACTGAAGATTAATCATTTCGAGACGTGGAGATTATCGAAATAAGTTTTGTCTCTTCCAACAAAGCATTTTTCATACACAAGACATGAATCGAATCTCTGACAACATGCTTAAGGAACCGAGCTATCTACCAACTATGTTGGATGTTGTTGATTGCTTTATAATTTAAATCTGAATTATATTCTCAAACTTTTATAGTATTGAAATCACGATTTTAGATATGAATATATGATATGAGAAGTTCTTACATAAATATTGTTTATTCTTGAACTATGTCAAATATGTATTAACACGCCATTAATTATAATAATTTATTGTAACATAGAGTTAATCTAAAAAACTCTACAAATTTCAATTGGTGAGTGACTCACAATGATAAGGAATGGGGAGGGTAAAGGTGTCATTTTATGTTATGTCATGGATGAGGTAGCTTAAACCTTCAAAATTAATTATAATAATTATTAGTTAAATGTGATAGTTAATTGTCATTGTCACTTAATAAGAAAAAATCTCCTCTAAATTGACCTTATTTTTAAAGTGAACAAATAAGAGTGTATCCACCTTTAATTTAATCAAGTGAGTTAAGTTTTCTACGCAATTTATCAAATTAGAGGTGAATAAACTTTTACTCAATTTAGAGACAAATCCACTTTAAAGGAACATTATCTGAATAATAATATGCCAACACTCTCTTGACTTATTGCATCAAACTTAGATGCACTAGGTGTCTACAAGTGTTTCAAATATTATAGATGATAAGAGAAATTTTAACAACTCACTATTTTTAATACTCTCCAACACACTTTTTTTTTTTTTTTTTTGCTGAAATCTCCAACACACTCTTTGTTATTGGGTGTTGGACCCACTATATAGAGAGTGGACCCATGTTATTTAGTAGGGCCACATGAAATTCACCGTGTAGCAAAGTGTGTTAGAGAGAGTGTTGAAAAGAATGTGTTGGTAGAATTATTATGTAGTTGATTAGGTAGATACTTACCTTGAATGCGTCACCGGCCATGACCACAAACATGTTCGGTGAGGCGTCAACCCCACTCCATTCCCCGTCCTTCATTTTGATTTCCAAGCCATTTAGATTATTCAGCTGATGCACTATGGATATAGTGGTCAAGTCCGTGTGAGAATGCATTCCCAAATCATTCTGATCCATCTGGGCTATTCTGTATTGCATGCACCGAAGCAGATAACTGCTCGATTCTATGAAAGAATCGCATCGTTTCATGTCCACACCATAGCTCTCAAAAACCATTCTCTTCGCCACATGGTCTAATTCTCCCAACAGCTTAGCATACCTATTTATGCTTTCACTACATAAAAAATGATACCTCTAATTAACCATTAGCAATTGCTCATCTATAATCACAATATATACAAATAAGTGATGCTAGCTAGACAGACAGAAAAAGTGCAATAGATCAGTCATAATTTAACAAGAATCACGGTTATTGTGTTGAGAATCCAAGTGTGAGTAATATGTGGATGAATAAGTTCTACCTTGGATAAGTTGATAAGTTAAAGACTATATAAGTGAAGAATATTATAAACCTATTAATTTATGTTTTAAGGTTTTGGGTCAAGATAATGTGATATCAAACTTATTTATGTAGTTTTTTACTTAGCCCATGAAAAATATCATAGGACATCTCTCTCCGTGCTTTGCGCTCCCCGAATCCCAACATGTTGCAATAATTCAGGTAAAAATTCTGAGTAGTGCTAGCTAGTTATCGGCCAGTCAATTTATATTGCATAAGCATGTGTCGAAAAGGAGACATTCTTGTGTCTATTAAGATCAGTACCACGTTACTTCAATAAAAACTTAATATGTGATACTATATATAATTATAGAGATTAAAGTAAAATATAATTAATAAATTAAATCTTTATGCATGGTACGTTACAGAGATGCTTCAATTAATATGAATTTTTCATTGAAGAGGGCACCTACCAGAAACGATCGTTCCCTTGTGGCCACATTATGTGTGCGAATTTTTGACATCCATCCATAGTTAATGGATTGTCAATACCCAAAGATTCATACAAGGGAAGCCATGAGACTTGTCCTAAGTAACCATGGAAAGGCTTGTCACTAGTCTTTTGTGCTTTTGTTTCCATTGGGAGAGCAAACAGTTGTTCCATTGCTGAGACAACAGAGTCGCAAAGCTCTTTGCTAACTTTGTCGTACCGTGCCACGAAACAACCGTGGTCCTCTAGTCCAGTCCTCGCAACATGGCAGGCTGAAAGCCATGCATCAGTGCCAGGCTTCATGTTTTCTTCATCAGTGAAGTCAACAACATGAAGATGACGTTGAGACTGTGATTGGGATCCCATGATGCTCGATCGCCCTCAAGATCGAATAGACTGTGCGGAAAGCTAGCAGCTGGTTTTAATTAGCTCCCCCTCTTGTGAGATTTTATCGGCCACTACAACTGATGTTGATTTGAAGCAAAGTATTATATTTAATTGATTGGTCGCTTCTCAATGTTAGTTAACTAGTTGAAACAAATATTTGTTGATTCACTAGATTGATTGGTAGTGTGGACCCATTTTTATCATTGAGGACCACAATGTTTACGCCATATGAAGTGGCTTTTTGCCTAGGGGAGAAATACATCCAATCATGTAGCTTTCTCAGTCATGAAAATATTTTGTTCCTTACCCTTGTATCATACTCCCTCCGCATCTATATATAAACAAAAAAACTAACTTCATACATATTAAAAAAATTAATTATGTTAGTTTAATTGTCTTGATTCGTGTAATTACTAAACTACCCTTTCTTGAGAGTATATAATGCTCTTAGAAGTTGTTTTTTGGAAGTGTATAATGTTTTTAGAAAAATAAAAAAAAAATTAACCAAAGGATATTTTTGAAATAGTGACATTAAATAGAGTTAATTTGGTTGACTTTTGTTTATAAGAAGATTCTATGATACCCCTTGGGTACCATACCTTTGCTTATGTGACCCAATCAAATGGTGAGAACTTAGCTCATGTGATATTCACATGACTCAATTAATTGAGGTGGCGCATTCTGATTGGATATAGGGTACCCAAACCCTTTAAATTTCAAGGGTACCATAGAAACACCCTTGTTTATATTTGAATCCAAAAAATTTAGGTACCTTTTTGCTTATATATAGGTCTGGTGGGAGTATTACATTATATGAAATGTTACCAATGTCCAAATAATACAGGTCAAATGAAACGTTACCAAAAAATGGGGCCGCGTTTTGGGTGTAATTAAGCCGTGGCGGATCTTGAGACAAAAATTTGAGGGAGCTACTAGATATTAATCAAAATAATTCACTTAAATTCATAATTAATTATACATAATTTTATCACTCAAATATGTAAAGTAACTAAACATTCAATATGTGAAATCCTAGCTAATGTTTAATCATCTTACACATGAGATATTGAGAAATTTGAAGCAGATGAGCTGAGGAGGAAAATCAAATTTATAGTGAGTTATGATGGTGTTAAATTGAAAATAATATTCACTTTAATGGAATTATTCAGCTATTTGAATATTTTTTAATTAAATAAGTAAGATATAATAATAATGTTCCACAAAATAAAATATATGATAGTTTGTAAACTTTTCAGTATGTATAATATATGTTACACAAATTATTTTGAGGGTATCATATGTTTTTTTTATATATAAAAGAAAATCTCCCCTACTGCTAAGAAGATCCGCCATTGGGTTTGAGTGTTTAGTCTATCTCCCTAACTCTGTTAATTGAGGGCAAATAATCATGTCTAATATTGTCTAGTCTATCCCCTTTGTTTATGAGAGCAAACTCACGTTCAAATCTTGGAAACGTAACATCATCTCAACAATTAAGAAATGTTTTTTCAAACGTAACATTGTCTCAGCAATTACATTTATATATACTATATACTCTAGGACCACTCAATAATTTCACACTTAATTGTCTCAGCAAACATATTCATTCACTTTTGGCCTATGCCATTTACAATAAATTATTACTAAAAATGCATGAAAGTCTTCATATAATCTTTCTTACAAACGTCATAACTTATTCTATTCGGATAAAGAAGAGCTTTGTTTTTGTCAAGAAGAGAGATATTGTCATCAAGTCATGTGATAATAAAATTTCAAAATTACACAAGTCAAACTATTTGGGTTCCGAATTCCATCTTGATGATGGCAATGGTTTTTCACTTTTTTGAGAGTTTATTTGTGTTGAGGCGTGAGGGTGCTTATAGGAATGCTTATCATTTGTGTGTTGCATGTGCCAAACATCCAAAATGGATCCTTTCAATTAAATTTTTTTTTTTAAACATAATCAATTTGCATGATCCCATTGTTTATTGTTTTAAACCTCACTTTTAAAATAGAAATTATTCTAGCAGAAAAATTAGGTATTCGATCAACCAAGCAACTAAAAGATCTCTCAAGAGCTGTCTTTCCCTTAGCTCCTTAGGCCCTATTTATCTTACGTCTTTTGTCCGTTATAATAATTAAGTGTCTCTCCCCCTACAAGAAAAGAGCTCATTATCGATGGCCTAAAGTCGTCGGTAATCACCAAAAACCTTCGATACCAGTATATTTCCGACGGATTTTCGATGGCCTAAAATCCGTCGGAAATAGACTTGTCGGTAATTATTACTGACGGTTTAATCGTCGGTAATTTTTACCGACGGCTAGACCGTCGGTATGTGGTGATGGTTATTACCGACGGTCAGACTGTCGGTGTATATAATTGTTTTTAATTCATATTTTAATTGATTAATTAATTTTTATTTAATTATATTTTATATTTATTAAATATTTTTCTTTGTTATTAATTATTTATAAATATTAATTAAATAAATAATTCAAAATAAAATTAAAAATAAGATTAAAAAATTAAAATTATATCCAAATAATAAATTAGAAGTAAACAATAACTATTATACGAGTGAAGAAAAAGTTTTTTTCCCAAACTGTTCTTTTTGGACAATTCAAGGTTCAATACAATGAGCGGCACCTCTATGCGAGTACATCTGCTTAATAATATCGAACCTCAAACAGGAAGCTAATGTTTTGCTCAAGTATTAACTCGTCTAATGTTACCTTTTTACTTGAAATTCAAGTTCATATGGTAAGCAATTGTTCAAATCCCCACACTTTAGCAACATAAATTGTATAGGGACTAATAAAATAACCATTCATCTAAACAAACACATGCTATAAGTACGAAGAGAAATTGATATTATGAGACTTATTTTTTTGGTAAGATGATATTATGAGACTTATGGTTTAATTAATTAATTATATTAATTATTTAATCTTTTAATTGATATTATTGTTTTTTTGTTTAAATCAAGTTTTATAAGACTTAACACATGTTATAAGTGCTAAGAGAAATTGGTATTATGAGTCTTATGATTTATTTATTATTTCATTTTAATTATTGAATCGTTTAATTTAATTACTTAATTATTTTAATTATTTAATCATCATTAGAGGTTTTCATTTTTATTATCTCCAGCTTTGACGCTCCTCATCTGACGTTGCTGCTGCACGAGTCGTTTTTATTTTCATTATGTTCAGTTTATTTAATTATTTAAATAAATTTTTATTTATTTATTAAATAGTTAGTTATTTAAATAATTATTTAACTTATTAAGTATTATTATTTAGTCATTTTTGTTTAAGTTATTTCTGTTACGTCGCACGAGCGGCTGCCAAATTTCCTAATCTTATTTTTAATTTATTATAATCACTTCATTGCTTTATTTATTTGTTATTTAATTATCTTTATTTCAATTTCGAATTTTATTTATTTTAATTGAACTTCCTTAAATTTTATGAACTTGTCATACGAAAATTCTCTTAAAGTCCTAATCATTAACCTAGTGTTCTAGGATAAGTGTTCCTATTTGAATTAGTATTATTTAATTTAAATTATTTGATAATTTCATTTTAATTGTGAATTACATAATTTTAATTGGTAATAAATCATTTTTATCCAAATCCTCTAACACAAAATATCATGTGAAAAATATTAAAAACACCAAAACCAAAGAATATCAACCCTAAACATACAACAATCCAACAGAATTTTGGCAAAAAAATAATAATCAACATAACAATGGTGACTGACATGAGAAGAAATGGAGTGAGAGAGTGGCTCGATGGTGGTTGTGGGAGAAAGCCTATCAATTTTGTTTGTGTTTTTCTTTTTAATAACATGACCCTCTCACATCACTCAATAACATGAGAGAATTCCTAATTCACCACTTGTATAATTGTATTTATATTACAATTCATATTAAAAATATACTTGGACTAAATTTTTATCTGAAAACTCTCACAAGTTACATTTATTAAACTTGCACGAATATGTAAAAATAGAATTTTAGTCATTATATATACTTTTCACTTATTTTCAATTTAATTTGTATATGATTTTTGTTTTCAAATAGGTCGTCATGCTTACAAATGTTTTGTAAGGTTCCTACCATTAATTTCGGATTAAATACCTAATTTGGTCCCTCAAATTGTAGGAATGTATCAACTTAGTTCCCCACATTATCAATATTTCAAAATGATCATTGGAATTGCAAAATGTAGCAAATGCATCCCTATCATTATTCCCTTAGTTTCAAATACATCCCTGATATTATCAACTTAATGTCACTATAGTCTATGCAAATACCAACGGAGGGAGAATCTGATTAACTTTCTGCAATTCCAGGGATCATTTTGGAATATTGATAATGTGAGGGACTTAGTTGATACGATCCTATAATTTCAGGGATTAAATTGAGTATTTACTCATTAATTTCGTCAAAATATTGTTAATCCTTAATGAAAATTTTGCCAAATAAGGGAAAAAAACCCTATATTTTACCAAAAATCCTTAATGAAACTGAATTCCATCTCACTCTTTCGAAAGCAAAAGAAGACAGTCCCAACGACCTAGCTTATGTTTGGATTTCCGTCAGGTGCTGTTTAACTGACATTTAGCATGTCAAAGATGTAATTTTTGGATATATAACATGAAAGCAAGTTTTGATACCGTTGTGCATTTGGGTTGGGTTTATATCTAAACACGCACTTATATCACCATAATAAACTTGGGTTTTGGGTTTTATGGTAACATAGAGTAGTTACTAGTTAACCGGAATACTAGGATTCTCTTAAGGTTTTTTAATCATGTACAACCTTGCAAAGGTTATAAACGTCGATTATCTCTTATCATGCATTAATTACCCACTTTGCATTAATTTTGATCTCCCTATTATCTCTTTCTTCCCAACAAAAAAACATTTTCTCTCTTTCCACTTTGCATTAATTGAACTTATCAAATGACTGTTATAAACGTCGATTGTTCTCCCTCTTCCCAAACCTCGTTTTTTTTTTTCGTCACCATATTTTACTTAAAATAATATGGAAAATAAATTACTGATAAAATGCATCATAACCTTCCACAAGATAGAAAAATCGTTCTCTTAAGAAAGCAAAGGTTCACAAGGTACATAAAATGAGTCCAACAGTACAGCAGATAAATGGATCTTATAGCAAACACCGTCACACCGATATATCAATTCGTTATACATCCAACACAATAATTGCTTGTTGCATAGCAAACTTTTTTTTCGTTCTCATCCACAATTTTTAGTTATTATATTGTGTCATTTTCATGCATAGCACAGCTGTTTTATTTATTTTAATCTCAGAACATAGTACTTAAGATTAACATTCGTGTTTGGATAAAAAATTAAAAAAGATTAACATTCGTGCATAATTTGGACAGAATATACCCCCCCCCCCCCCCGCCCCAAAAAAAAAAAAAAAAAGAACTATCAATGCTTCAAACTGTTCAGCTTATAATCTTATATTAAGTATCATCTTCCAAATCTATTAACAAAGCGAAGGGGGGGAACAGGGAGAACATAATGGGATCAGAAAACGAAGTGAAACTTCCAGTTATTGACTTCTCCAATCTGGATGCTGGTCAGTGGGAATTAGTGAAATCCCAAGTCCACAAAGCACTTGTAGAGTATGGTTGCTTTGAGGCTGTGTTTGATAATGTCCCTTTGGACCTTCGTAAAGCCTTATTTGTTGAACTGGAAGACCTGTTCGATCTCCCTTTACAAACCAAGCAGCGGGTTGTGTCTAGTAAGCCCTACCATGGTTATATTGGACCAACTCAACTCTATGAGAGCATGGGGATTGATGATGTCCATGTTTCTCAACAAGTGGAAAGCTTGACCAAGATCTTGTGGCCTGAAGGAAAACCAAGTTTTAGGTATGCATATAGAAATGAACCTTTAATTACATATGAAAAAAAATTTATGTTTCTTATAAATCGTATCACATCAATTCACTATTGAAACAGAACCATACTTTACATTATAAATGTGTTTTTATTATGTGCAAAGTTACATTGTGCTTCAACAGGATAGTTGAGATTAATTATGAATGACTTCAAAATTTAATGTTTCCCTGCATTCTAACCTTTTTAACCCCCCTCATTCTTGTTAATTATTTGGAAGCAAAACTCTACAATCCTTCACGGATCAAGTGTCAAGGTTGGACCATATTATTAGGAAGATGATTTTGGAGAGTTTAGGTGTTGAAAAATACTTGGAGGAGCACATGAAATCAACACATTACCTTTCACGGCTTATCAAGTACAAAGGCCCTCAAACAAACGACACAAAAGTTGGCCTACCAGCACACACAGATAAGAACATATTAACCATATTGTGTCAAAATCAAGTTGATGGTTTAGAGGTACAGTCTAAAAGTGGAGAATGGATCAAATTCAAGCCCTCATCATCCCACAGTTTCGTTGCTGTCACTGGGGATTCCCTCTATGTAATGCCTGTACATTCTCAGAGAAATTAGTATATGATCTTATATTATAAAAAATGTGACACTTAAAATTTGATCATTAATGCAATGGCTTAATTAAATATGTTGCAGGCATGGACGAATGGCATGCTGCATACCCCCCTTCACCGAGTGATGATGACCGGAAATGAAACAAGGTTCTCTATTGGACTGTTCACAGTTCCAAAGCCAGGGTGCATAATAAAAGCCCCAGATGAGCTTGTGACTGAGGTTCACCATATGCTTTTTAAGCCCTTTGTTCACAGTGAGTTCATGAAGTTTCTTCGCTCTTCTGAGGATACAAAAAATGCCCTCAAGGTTTACTGTGGAGTATGAGATGTGATTGATGATTTGTATTGTATATATATTACACTGCTTCCTCTAAACAATTCCCTTGGATTTTCATAAAACTCTGTAATGTTTGTAGGTTTAATTGCATCGTGGTGTGTGTGTGTACGTATGAACTTCAGCAATTGAAATGGAAAAAGTTGTATGGGGTTTGTATCATCCAAATTCCAGAAACGAGTTTATGTTACTATTTCTATAATAAAAGCATCTGTTATCACTATTTACAAAATTCAAGAGGTGGTACAGATATTAATATTTTTTTTTAATTGGAAGCTAACAATTAATAACATAGGTAAGGGAGAGAATAGATGCCCTGCTCTACTAGTTGAGCTACAAGATTATCTGCATAACAAAAATGTAATATCAACAACTACTTCGCTAGTAAAAACTATAAGGTGTTATAAGAAATTGTCCAAATCAAATATTTAAAAACTGCTCTTTGCATAATAATACACTTTGTGAATGTTTAAAATTAGAGAAATGATATAAAGATCTTCTAACTGAAGAAGCCACACAAATGAGTTAACATCAAGTCTTGACTCAACATTTTAAAGTAATAGATACTTTTCAACGTGTGAATACTTTCACCAATGTATCCATTTAGAACTTACATTTAAATCTTCAACACTGATGCAGTCACATTTGTGATTGCAGATATCAAGAAAACTATAACATTGCAGTCACAACTGCACTTACACACTGTAATATAAAACCATGCATAAAAATGCCTGGAATGGATTCTCTTATATTGGATTTCCACTTGGATTCTCTCGTGTTGAAATCTCCACCCTTAAAACATACATCTCTCCTTTTTTTATATTTTTAAGTTTCTCTTTCTTCTTTACAATTGATGAGTTAAATTTATTTAAGACTCTTATATCATATGAAAGAATCCGTTCCTGAAATGCCGGACTCTCCCTTGTAAACAAAGTTTTTATAAATGAAATAGAATAAAAATTTTAAAACAAAAAACAGTTACGTGTAAGGGAAGTTGCCCGGAGAACATCCGAGCTTTTATCATCCGGCCCATGTATCATTTTGCTTTAAACTATATACTTCCAGACAATTTGTGGCCACAAGAGTAGCTGCCAAATGTTTAAGCCATATAAGTTGTGATAAAGTGTTTGTGGAAAGTGCAAACCAACAACGCCCAATACAGTGATAGATAATTGAGTTTCTTAAACATGTAATTAGGGATTCGATTCCTGTCATGTGTATGAAAAAAAATTTATTGGGATAGACAAAACTCGCTTCGATTAGATAAAATCACAAAATGATTTTTTTATCTTTTTGACCAATTGATTTTGATATTTGAGTAGTGGTTACTGGTTAGATAAAATCTTTTCTAAAATGGTAATTCTAATATAGGACCCTATGATATTGTTTCCACTTCTACTACAACCAACTTCTATCATATATATTTTGTGATATCATCAAACAATTAAAATTCATTAAAAAAAAAAATGGAAAAAATTTTGTAGATTTGTTTATACAGTGACAGTGATGTATTTATAAAATGGTCACTTAATTCATGTAAATGGTACTATATCTAAAAGCATAAAGTTGACAAACTTAAGCTTGTATTGTAAAGCAGAGTACTCGAGTTTAAAATATAAGGTGTACTAAAGTTGGACCACAACCTATAATGAAGTTTATGTAGTTTTTTGGCCTCCTTAATGCGTACTCCGTAATTTCAAATTTGTCTCGATCACAATCTTTTGTTTTAAAATTTTTGGCACAAATTGAAACTTTCACTCAACTAGAGTTAGAACACGGTACAAGATATTCACGTCAGCTCGGTCTTGAGTCTTGACTCTTGAGCACATGTCTCTCTCAGATTTGCAAATTTTTTGAGGTAACGTACAATAAATTTGTGAATTCTATAGTACCCCAATGATAACTTTATCCTGTCTAGGTGGTCCAATCAGATGATAAAAATCATTTGACTTGATCTACTAGTATGACTCATTTAATTGAGATGGTGCATTCTGATTGGACAGTGTAACTTTTACCCCAAAATTATTGGGGATATCGGTTAGAGCACCAAATAAATTTGGAGCACCAAATAATAATTTTGTTTAAACCTTGAAAACTATGAATATACTAATATGACATTAATTAAAGAAAATATGGAGAAGCTGTTTATCTTATTGAGAATTAGACAAGCAGATTAAATTGTAGAATTTAATTTTGAAGCCACTGGCTACGGGTGTTTAGATCCAAACCGGATCGCTAAAAAATCGCAAACCGATCTAAATTAATCGAAAATCGACAAAAACCGACTCAATTTGGATATTTTTCGATGACATTTGATGAGACCCAATCGGTTCGGTTTGATTTGCGGTTTGATTTCCCGAAATCGAACTGAACCGCAATCGAACCGATTCATGTAATAACTTGTGTTTTACCTCTTGCACACACGGCACACCACAGGCCCAGCTTGTCTCACATAGTATATATCAGTGAAGCAACTTATCTTTTTGTAAGGCCATATTTATTTCCCCCAAACGTTAAAATATTTTGCTTTGTTTATATATCAATGAAGCAACTGATATTCATTTTTTATACAATATTTTGCTTTGTGTTCAATGGTCATTCTTCTATAGTTTGACATTGATTCTGTTTTAAGCTTGACACTGATTTAGCTTGACATTAAGTCTGTTTTAACTTTTAAGTTCATTCTATTTTTTGGTAATAATATGAATTTTTTAACCTCTGATTTGGTAAGTGAATGCTATGGTAAATTTAAGCTTGATTCCGTTTTTAAGTGTATTTTATTTTGTTTTGAACCTCTGACCAGGTTTATTTTTATCAAACCGAACCGTATGATGTTCTACTCTTTGGATCGGATGGTTTTTATGCTCAAAACCGAACCGAACCGATCCGTGAACACCCCTACCACTAGCTGTCGGAAACTAAGAGGGTGTTTGGGTTACCCGAACAACCGTTTTTCAATATAAAAGTTGTTTTTCAGTAGAAGTTGGTATGTTTAGGTAAACTGATTAAATTTCAAAATAGCTGATTTTTTGAGGAAAAAACTATTTTTAAAGAAACTAGAAGTTTGAAGCTTATTTAAAAAACTGTTAGATTATTTTGAAACCAATATCATTTTTCTTATTTCACCCCTACAAAACTAACTACCACACAGAAATTATTAAATTATATAAATAATTTCATACCTTTTTAGACAATCCAAATGTAGTGGATTATCTTATAATCGTTTTTCAGCAAACACATCCAAACATAAAACTGATTCTATTATAATCAATTATCCATATAATCGATTATTGAAATAATTAAATTTTCGGAGTTGATCCAAATACACACTAATGAGATAAATGATGCTCAAATAAGAAAAGAGAATGCTCACAACAAAAGTGTTTGTCTTGTGACATTTGTATTAGAGATATAATTAGTTAGAGGCAGTTAGGTGTTAGTTACAAGTTGTTAGCTTGTATATAAGCCATCTTTGTTTGCTAATTGTATCACTTTTATTCATTGTATCAATTTTATTTATTCAATCCGTTACATTTTTCATAGATTTTCATTTTTCTTCCACGACATTCATGTTTTCTAACAATTTGACTAGGGATCAACAACTTGTTAGAATTATTCACAGGTAAACTAAAGAGGATCTATTGATCATCCATGGTTGCTAGCACAATACCGAAAAAGGAAGAAGATGCTATTGCAGGAAAAAAAAAATTCAGAAGCGGGAGGATTATTCTTTTGATACCATATTATTGAATGAGAGATAAACTGAATGAATATTACTGAGTGAATATGTTGAATTCAATTGTTTACAAAACAGGGAGTCTGTTTATACATGAGCTATTACAGCTATGAGGTAAAGTAACTAATCTAACTAACCTAACAGATTTGTAACTAACTGAACTAAATAAAAGAATTACAGTTGTAGTAATAGATATATATTCCATACCATGAGTGAATTTTTATTTATTCAAGTTCATCCAAAAGAGAGTACAACATGACAAATTTCATTAATAAACCTAGACACTGTAGAAATGAAGATAGATTTTATCACATATACATAGCACAACATAAGAAATTCACCAACATACACATTTAACTTACGATTTCTGACTTATACATATGACATCATAATATGTGCTTCTCAAATACCACAATATGCCTTAATCCGAGATGCACATTTTATAGCTTCTTCTGTGAGGAAGAAACGAAGATATCCATAATGGTCAAATGGTTTATAACGAAGAGGATGTTCTTCATCCACTAGCTCTTCCTGTGGCTCCATTACTTTACCAGCATACGAAAGCAGACCCAAAGAGGATCTGTCTACCTTTGAATTCATCAATACTCGGTGTACACAACCACGTATCCTGTCATTACTCCATACCTTCAAAATGACATTTTTAGATAAAGATCTATATTATTTAGTAATATTTCGTAAGTGATACTTTCGTTTTGAGCCAATTATATTTTTAAAAATGTTATTTTAGTAACTATTATTTATAACAGAACACTTATAAAAAAACATAGATATAATTGTGGCGAAGATAACCTATGAACAAAACTTAGATGCAGTTCCATATCTACGTATTTGTAGCTCCATAAGTACTTATGATGTTGTTTTGTAACGAGAAGAATACATGTGTAACAACTCATCAATGAAAATATAACATATGTAACAACTATTATCTATGTTCTATTTTCATTGAAAAACGACACCTAAAATTTGTCCATAACCTATATCAGTATAGTTTGTAATGGGAATCCAAGTGTGTGTGTTGGAAGTCTCAAGGGTTAAGTGGAGAATATATAAAGATTCATAGACCTAATGTGGTAGTTAAGACGAGATCTCCTGGTGTTGGTGCTCCCAGGATGTTCAACAGTTTGGACTAGGAGATTAATTAAATACTGTTGATATATAATGAATTACCATGAATGCATCACCAGCCAAGACAGCAAACAAGGATGGTGAGGCATCAACCTGGAACCATTCCCCATCATTCAACTGGATTTCTAAGCCATTTAACCTCTGATTCAATATAGTTAGGAAGCCCGAGTCCGTATGAGGATGCACTCCTACGTTGGTCTCACCCGCCTGTGGTGTTCTGTATTTGTAACATCTGAGCACATAATCGGTTGATTCGATCAATGATTCACACTTCTGATTGTCTAGACCATAGCTCTCAAACACCATTCTCTTCACAATATAATCCAGTTCTGCCACTTTCTTTGCATAGCAATTGACACTTTCACTAAAAATAAATAAATCAAGTATATGCATTAACTTGAGAAATAGTAATTAATAAATGAACAAACACTTAACTTGGTCCTTCAAATATCAGTGTGTCACTACATTAATCCTCCAAAGGTTCTTTTCACCAAATAAGTGCTTTTAAAATATAAAAATGTCACTGCAGAATGTGAGAGATATTTTTATACCTTTGAAGTACTTATTTGATGAAAAAGCCTTTCAAAGATTAAGAACGTGTTTGATTTTGCCTAACTTTGACACCAAGGACGAACATGGGAAGAAAAAGCTTTCATCTTTTAACAAAAAAATTTACAAACTTTGTTGGAGAATAAAATCTTATATAGGACAAAATAAAGACAATTAAAATGTATATAAGTTAAAAAGCTTGAGTCCAAATAGTTTAAACCTTGTGGACAACAAAATAACTCTTAAACTTATTATACAAATCAACTCACTCTCTCAATTGGGCTCAATCTTAAATGTTAATAGACTTGTCACTCTTAATGTGTGTTCATATGTTGTAATTGCATTAACACTTAATCTTATTAAGAGTTTACTCATAATAAATCATAGAAAAACCAAATGAAAAGTGGATTTGCAAACAGTTAAATTACCTGAAACGATCATTCCCTTGTGGCCACATTATAGTTGTGTATTTTTGACAATCTTTAGCACTCACTGGGTTGTCAATGGCTATGGATTCATACAAAGGAATGTCAGGGCGTTGACCAGCATAACTATAGATAGGCTTATCAGTGGTCTGTTGCAATTTTGATTCTAATGGAAGATCAAAGAGTTCTTCCATTGCAGAAAAGACAAAGTTATTAAGCGCTGGATCAACCTTGTCATGAAGTGCTAGAAATCCACCATGATCCTCAAATGCACTTCTCACAACTTGACAAGCTGAAACCCACGTATCAGTGTCAGGCTTCAGGTTTTCATCAGTGAAGTCAATAACAGGCAGAGCCAGCTGAGGCTCTGTTTGCGACCCCATGATCCTTTCCAAATTCCAATCTTTGCTCTCTCACCAAATGAGCATCTGGATTCTGGAAGACACATGTATTTATATTAAAATATGATGCTTGCATATAATTTTTTTTTTCTTCACATAATACAAGTAACTTTTATCACTATACTGTTCAGGTCATGGACTGTACAATCATTCGTTTTTATGATTTAGATTATCTTTGAGATTAAATACGTATTAGTAATTAGTACCAACTCTGATCTTTACGATTTAAGTGCAATAATGATATCAGACACCTGCAATGTATAAAAATTGTTGTAGGTGGAACTCTGAAAAGTTAAATGAAACTTTAATTTAGTAAGATAATGATGACTAAAAATGAAGCTACTCCTACTAGACATTTATATGCTTAAATAGATCAAATGAACATAATTTAACTGAAATTAAAATCTGAACTATTTGGCTGGTATTGGATTAGGTGAATTCTCTGGTACCTCAAGTGTAACTTATCCTGTCTAGGTGATCCAATCAAATGGTGATAATCATTTGATCTGACCCATTAAAATGACCCATTTAATTGAGGTGGCGCATTCTAATTGGGCAGGATAATTTTTACCCCAAAATTATTAGAGGTACCGAAGAAAACACCATTGGACTATTGGTTGCAAGGCATAATATTCTCGGCTAATGACTACGATGCTTTGTATATTTTTATTGGCCGAACAATCATTAATATAAAATTTCATAAAATTTAATCCAACGTCGCAGTTAAACATATCTGGCACGACAAAGAAATTTGAATATGGTTGTTTTTTTTTTTTTTTTGTTATTATGGCATAGATGCAAAGTATCCACCGGCTTCGCGGATGATTAATCTTCGCTGGGAAACCTGGCTGGCCACCTTTAGTGGGGTCTCCCCTCCCAACCACGTTTTTTCCATCCACAAGGTTCGAACTCGATACCTTGCTTAAGAGATCCGAACCCAGTTCCACTTAAGAATGATGGTACTTAAGACTAAGAGAACTAATAATGGTACTTAAGAATAAGAGAACTAATAATTTAAAATTGAAATAACTAACATCAAACTAAAAGAAACATATAAAGAATACAGTTATATGGACATATATAAATATTCTATCAATTCCACCATTTCAATAAATTAAAATACTCTATGTCCTAGAAAAACGTTTTAATTATTTATTTTATCGTCACTTTGAAAAAAACTTTTTAAGATTCTAAAATCAAGTCATTTTCATTAAATTATTTAAAAAGTTTACGACATCAAATAATTTCTTTTACAGGAAATAAATTTTTCTTTATTGTTATGTCTTTTACCAACTATTCATGCCGTTTCAAGTTGGGGTAGTAATTAGATAAAGTCCTTATTATAGTTCTGATTTCAAAATTCTAATCCCTA